>CM072802.1:57443774-58643774 GCA_037013495.1 Hippophae tibetana
TATCTATGGGATACTTTGGATAACGATGGAATTTATGGTGTTGTCCGAGTCATGCAAGAGTATTACCAAAGGGACGCAAACATTTATATGGGCGCTTGTGAGTAGTGGAGCTGGGTGACGAATACCCTACATTTGAAGAAAAAAACCTTGTGGGACCTGAATAAAATCGCCAACCTTCCTATTTATGGCCAAGTTTACGATGAGTACACTCCTTGGAATGAAGAGTTGTACGGCTTCGACGAGATTTCGAAAGATAAGTACCTTCAGAGTGTGCCCGGGAACTCTTCGTGAAGTACCAACGCTTCGCGCTTTGTAATCAATATACAAAAGTTGACCATCACGTATGGGTGAACCATTTCTTCAAGGGTGAAATTGAGAGACATACAGGCCCCACAGCCTAATAAAGCAGAGCCAGAACATTAGCCATTCAATTGGATGGATTTGGACATATTGGATGTACCAAACAATGTTGATGATAACCATTAGGTATGCAACATAATACATTTAGACAAACGATTTATCAAGTTGAAATATTCTATGGACACATCTAGTATAATGGAGAAGTGTAATGATATAGTGATCATAATACTCATCTTGTTGTATTTTTTTGAGTTATCATGGATATGGTGAGAATCATAAGTTGATCCATACTCTGTAGCCAATATTTATGGTTGATGGTGTTCTAAAGCAGACCAATGTGTAAGAATTTTTTTTAATCCTATTATATTTTTCAGAATGGTAGAGTTCTTAATGAAAGCATGGAGATTGAACATTATCAATTCCATTAGTTTTCTGAATATTAGGCATAAATATTATGTATAATTTGTTTGTAATAATGGATTGATAGGCCTTGATTATTAAGAGATTGGACAGATAGTCGTAATTCATTTTTTGTTGGAATATTATAAAATTGATAGAAATACAAATGGATTTGTATGTAATGTTTATGTTTTTTTTTAAATTAATGGTTTGATGCATGTAGTTTTCTTTTTTTAATCTTATTAGATTTTAATGGTACAATTTATCACTTTATTGTTTGTGTATTTAGATTTGTTCAAGTTATTATGTGTTGATCATATTATATAACTGATTACATTGTACTGTAATATCAATGTATCAGGTTATATTATGCCCAATATTTAAGTATTAATTATATAACATGTTACATTGTTTCATAAGAGTAATGTAACGAGTTACATTATGTTCAATAATGGTATTTATTATGTTATAGGTTATTTTGTTTTTTAAGATCAACGTAACTTGTTACATTATATTTGAACAAGAATATACTTCTTAAAACATACATAATTTATGTTAACAAATGAAATAGATAAGTTCAAAGATTTACAAATATTACTTGTTCATGACATTTTGATAAAAGATCCTTATCAACTAATATAAACTCATATTAACATATAAAATTTATTTGTTTTTATAATTTCAATTTTCAAGAATACACGTATAAATTTAATACTAAAATAAAAAATTAAATATGAAGTAAATCAATAATAATATAAAATGTAAATTGGTATGAATTTTTATTGTGTTGCAAGTTCCTTATTCTTCCTCTTCTTCCTTTCCCTCTTGAGTCCTTTAAAATCACCAAGTGATGGTATCCTTGATTTCCTTGTTCTTCATTTCTTTTTCTCTTCTTTGGTATCATCTTTTTTTTCAATAATTAATGGCAATACTAGGATATCTATTACAATAGTTAGTACATTTCATTTTCTTTCTTGTTCTATTGGGTAAATTGGACCTTTATATGGTAACTACAAGTAAATTATGTTGTAGTATTTTGAACACATGTCTTGTATGGATAGCTTATTATTTTTTCATTCTATAATTACATGTGCACAAGGGAGGATCTTAAGTGCTTGAAATTTACCTCACATATAAGTGTTGTACTCTAATTCTACAATGTAACTTTCAAACTCCTTTTTCACTTGTGCTATTTTGTTGTTTGTGTCTACTACATCAATATGTTATGTCTTGATCTTTTTTTTTTAAATTTTATCTTGCACCCATTTTGTTAGTATTCTCATATCTAAAGCATCTAACCTCTATTTTGCAAACCAATTTTGGATTATGTCTCGTATCTCCCACAATAAGTGTGTTACAAGAGTTTCTCTAGTATACCTTAGTGTTGAATTCATGTGTTCTACTTTATTTTAAGTCATGACATCATACCTTGTTATTAGAGATGGATATTTTGATATTGCCCATGAAAAGTAGCCAGTCCTGATTATGTATTTCATCATTACTTTCATTAATCATGTACATATTCTTGATGAACTCATCTTCATTGTAACTGTAAACAACTAATTTGAAATAGGTATTTGTAACTTTTTTGTGATAGTATATATTACGAGGTCTAGTCTTCCAAAAAAACCATTTTTATACTTTTATTGTTTTCCCATTTACCACCCCAAATGTAACGGGTATATCTACATTACATTAGTAAATTATTATGTAATATGTTATATCATCAATGTTGCATAAATGTACAAGTTATATATATATATAAGGTTTTTTTAAATATGAATAAGTAAATAGTAATTTACCATAAAATCATTATTACTTGGTCATTCTTATCTTTTGTAACTGTTAGAAGTAATACCCCTCATTCTCTTTCTTTGATGAATGTTCCATCAACTACTAGTACTTGCCCCATGTATTTTTTGAATTAATTTATGCATGCTATAATTTCCATGAATCCATACATGAAAGTTGGAATCTGCATCAGTTTTTATCTCAGTGTATGAATTTAGGTTTACCTATTCTAATATGTAGACTAATGCAAGTAATTTACTAAATTATTCTTTAGGATCTCCTCGTACTTTCTTTTAAGCTTTTTTTCCCATAATTGTTCTTTTGTAAGTGATTTTGACTCCTATTTTTCTTTTTTATGTCACATATTATTATTTTTTGGGCTTAATTACCTACCTGGATCTTGGTAAAATTCTTTATGTTGTATACTACATACTTATATGTAGTATGTTTGTCTCTTTGATTCTTGAACATATGTGAACATTTGACTCTTATTTTTCTTTTTTATGTCACATATTATTATTTTTTGGGCTTAATTACCTACCTAGATCTTGGTAAAATTATTTATGTTGTATACTACGTACTTATATGTAGTATGTTTGTCTCTTTGATTCTTGAACATATGTGAACATTTGACTCTTATTTTTCTTTTTTATGTCACATATTATTATTTTTTGGGCTTAATTACCTACCTGGATCTTGGTAAAATTCTTTGATGTTGTATATTACATACTTATATGTAGTATGTTTGTCTCTTTGATCCTTGAACATATGTGAACATTTTACTCTTATTTTTCTTTTTTATGTCACATATTATTATTTTTTGGGCTCAATTACCTACTTGGATCTTGGTAAAATTCTTTGATCTTGTATATTACATACTTATATGTAATATGTTTGTCTCTTTGATCCTTGAACATATGTGAATAGGAATGATGCTCATTGTAAGTGGTTACCTACCTTGATCCTTTCCCATTATGAATAAGAATTATTCCAATCTTAATCTCATATATTTAATGAATATTAAAAGTTACTTTATATTTATTATATTATGCTAGACAATACCAAAAAGATATACATAAATCCTTTTAATGTAATAAACACAACAAAAATATAATATATTAAGTTACACTATATTTTAACTTGGGATAACATGTTATATTATCTGATTTTTAAGAATGAAATAAATGTACATAATTTGATTAATGGATTAAATAATCAAAATCAAATGTATAGAAATTATATAAATTTGAGAGGATGAAGAAGCATAAACAGATGTACAGAGAATTTACTGAGGATACAAATTTATTTTGAGGTAAATAATCAAGAATTTAGATAGGCTTGATAATGAATTTGGGTGACAAAATTTGTTTTCTTCTTAATCGTGCTTCTATTTTTTTTTTTTTTTGTCAATATCAATATTCCATAGATTTGGTTCTGTTTTTGTAACCAATTGGCTGGATTTTTTTGAATGATTCGTAGCATGTATTCGGTATGAGAATTTTGAGCCAATGATTATATAAAATGACATTTAATGTAACATTAAAACTATAATTTTTAGGATTTATAATTATTATTTTGTAAACAATGATTAATTTATTCATTTTAATGTTATTTATGTCATTTTCTCACGTTCTGGAACAAAAGGACTTGCCGTTTAGGCCCATTCAAATGTCTAATGGATATGCTATCGTATGCTTGATGAGTGTTAGAAAGGATATGCCCTTTACCTCAAATAAAAATAATATTTTTATTAATTAAAAAAATATTTTTTCTAAAATAAAAACATTTATATATATTAAAAATACTAAAATAATCTTAAATTTAATTAGTTTAAGATTTAGGTTTGATTTAAGATTTAGTGATTAGAGATCAATAACATTATTTCTAAGTCAATATTTTTATTTTTATTTAAAATATGTCTTTTAATTATTGAATTATTATTTTTATCTTTTTTTTACTGTAAATAACAATTATATTAAAATTATTTTATATATAGCTATAATAAGAATTCTGTTGTTGATGTATTAAAGGACTGCAAGTCCTATGTATTTTGAAAATTTTCTATGGATAACTATCTTTATTGTTACTAAAAAAATTACAAATATAGGCAGTGATAACAAGTTTGTGCTGAACATAGTAAGCGATTAAAATTGATTCTAAAAATAGTCAAATATGTCATGAAACATTAAACCAGTACCAAACACTAAAAATAGTCACACCTTTTTAGACACCCTATAATTAATCATACCTAAAATAGCATATTTAATCATAAACCACAAAAAATTAACCCTCTAATTTTCTAAACTCTCTTCCTCTCTTCTTTTTCCTGATCATTATTAATTTGATAACAATCATTCTTAGCTAAATCTTCTCTTATATTCATCTCTTCCCCTCCTCGAACAGGAAGGGCAGAGACACAAAACTAAGTACAAGGTCTATAACTTCCACTCTTCTCTCTCTCTCTCTCTCTCTCTAAATAAAGAATGGAACTCAAGCTTTGTCTGATTATTCTCCTTCTTGGCTTTGGCATGGTGGCCAAATCTGAGACCATTTGGGGTCTAAATCATTTCAACCATATATCAAACAACAATGTAATCGGGGATTTCATTGGCCAAGACAATGAGATGTTAATGGAATCAGAGAGTAGCCGTCGAGCTCTGGCTGGTAGGACATTCATTGGTCAAGGTGCCATGCGAGCTAACCAAGTTCCATGTGGCCGACGTGGTCAATCTTATTACAATTGTCAACGAAGACAAAGGGTTAATCCTTATAACCGTGGTTGCACTCACATTACTAGATGTGCTAGATACACTGATTAATTTAATCTACACAAGGAAAATAAGCAACTACTTGAAAGAGCAAATATAATAATAATAATATTATAAATATTTTATACCACAAATTTATGATGATCTCATATATAAGACGATAGATTATGATTTGTTCCTTAAATTATGTCATATTATTTGAGATTATCACAATTTTGTGATATAAAAGTAGAGCTTTAAAAACACATACTTAGCTTGCTTTAACATAAAAGGAATAAAGCAATGTTTTTTTTTATGGTTTTATGTACTGGTTAATATTTGTTTTTGTATCTATTGCTATTTATAGTTGCATAATCAAACTATATATATTTGTGTTTATTTTCTTTGAACTAATTAATGGTATGAATTGTGGATGCAAAATGGTGTCTCTTTGTGCTTATGTGAAATTTTTATTATATCTTTCTTTTAATGTAATTAATTGTGATATGAAATGAATTATTAATTTATATATTTAATAATTATTATAATATTTATTGTTTTATAAATCATGATAACTTTATTTTTATGATTAAAATATTAAATATAAATTTGTATAAATATTAATCTCATCTAAATAAGATATCAAAGATTATTTCCCATTAGGGTTACATTAGGGTTTAATTTGATCAAATTTAATTTAAAAATTATAAAAATTAATATTAACTTATTAAAATATATGATTTGAATATAAATAATAATATTTTTAGTTAAAAGTTTTAAGGTTAAGCTTTTTGTGTTCCCAATTTAATTTGTGTCAAATAAGAAAATTCTTTTCCTTATTTTCCAAGTGTGACACATGATACAAGTATTTTTCATGTGTGGCGCTCACCACATATGGCTAGCTAAGGAGTTCTCACGCTAATTAAACTTTCATTTTTAGTTTAATTTTGTGTACAAGCTAATCATTCTAAGAATTCAATCGTAAAATAACTTGCATTAACATACATCTTCTTACTTTGTGTTGTTAGAACCTTTAAAGTGTGAGGAGGATAGTCTTATTATCTCTAGTAGATCAATCACAATTACAATGAGTTTTTAATTATATTATCTTACTAACAAGTAATATGAATAGTAATTATTTTATAATCACATTTATTTTAAATAGTTTGGATCATTGAACTTTTCTAAAAGATTATAATCACAATGACTTTTCCCAACCCGAATCCACGTTCCATTCTTGGCTAAAGAGATTAAATCCATATATTAGTTATTTCTATCTAATTTAATCTTTAATCAAAAAATTTACCCAATAACACCATAGATCTCAGAATCAAAAATCATACGATGGTATTCCAAAATCCTAACATTTTATTTAATTTTGCAGATATAATGAAGACAATATATTAATAAAAATCAGATACTAATATTACCAATATTACATTTAATCCTGTATAATGTAATGAAATCTAGAATTTCAACTTGTTTTCTCTCGTAAAGTTTGTATCTTGTTAATATAAATCTAGTAATATATTAATGTATATACATATCTGCTAATGTATATCTATTTACTTTAGTCATATCTATATTTAATTATTTTAAACATATCTAGTTACTTATAATTCCTATATAAAGGCACCATGTATATTCATTTGAATCACAATATAAAATACAATCATTAAGCATTTCTAACATGGTATCAAAACCACTATTCTTATCTTTCTAGCAGTCTTATCTTTTTAGGTGTTACTTAACCCTTATAGCTTTCGCTGTCACAATAGCCGCTACAATCATTCACCATTAAACCTCCGACATCTTTCAACCGTTGTCCTTAGGTTCCAGGACTACAGTCCCCTTTGTTAAGGAGTCCCACACCACACAGACCACTGCAATCACCGCCGCTACCTTGCATCTTGTTTCGATAATTTTTCTGCATATACCACTATGATCGGCTCGACCAGATCTACACAACCGTGGAAGTATCGCAACCATCGGACACAACACACTCCCGCATGTGCCGCTCAAAAGATCTGCACATCCTTTCACGCATCACCACTAAAACCAAACGCCACCGTGAATCTTAACCCGACGAAATTTCTATAGATACCATTGTGATCGTCGCTGCCAGATATACACAACCATGGGCATTTCATAGTCATCCTTCTTCGCACGTGCTCGCACGCATTACGAACAGAAACCGCACGTGAATCTAACACGCCACACACGCCGCGCTCTGGTTCCGTGACATCATCAACGCCTTACCTAAGGCTGACGTCATCATAGCATCCAGCTGACGTCACAGAGCCCCGCTGACTGATGAGTAGAATTGGATGGCCGATCCTGCCAATACTTTAGTTTTATATTTATAAAACTCTCACAAGTGCACGAATCATTTCATAGAAAATGATAAGTATACTCCCAAGGTCGATCTAAGGAAGGAATGTATGTGTTTTTTAATTTATTATTCAAACTTTTAAAAACGAAATTAAATCCTAAACATGCTGTCATGATATTTTGGTTTTTGTGTTTCTAATCTAATAAACATAGATACACATTCAATAAATATTTATGAAAATTTTATCATTTATAATAGTGGAGTATTTATGGATATAATAACTAAGTAATTATGCTTGCTCATATTATTTAGGTTATTAAATATATGAATTGATATTTATTGATTCTCCCTTTTTTATATGAATACCATCTTTGGTGGGGTTAGATATTCTTTGTTAACTAAACAAATCAATTAACACCTATGGGTGGGGTTGATAACTAATTTGGTTAATTAAATTAATTCCTTTTTTTAAGAGATTGAAAATGAACCATTTAAATGCCACCTTTGGTGGGGTTAGATAGTTTAAACTTTATTCAAGGTGTCTAAATTAAACCTAAGAATTTAATTATCCGAGTACTAACTTTCAAGTTTTGAAACCACTACTAAAAACATGTTATCAATACATTTTCAGATAATAATTCTTATAAAAACTTTTGAAATAGAGGTTCAATCTAACTACAGGACGATTGTTCAAACAAATAAAAGAGCACTACTCTAAATCAGATCGGATAACTAAACCTTAAAATCTAATTTTCAGATTTAAGTTTGTAATGAAAAATAATATATTTCTCTCTAACATTCTTAATATAAAATCTTGAATAAAAATAAAATCAATTCATTTTAGAGATTTTTACCTATTTAATATTTCGCAAGCATAACAACGTTATTATTATATCATGTTTACAAATAGCCAGCAAAGTTAAATTTAATCACAATCAAATTAAATATAACATGTAAGAATAAAGCATAAAAAATAACTCTAAAGAAAATAAAATCCCTACAGTACTTTGTTGCTATTCCCGTTGCTGGAAAATCGCTGGAAAATCGCTGGAAAACCTCCAAACGGAATTTGCACTCCCATTTATTGAATCAAAAAACAAATAAATTACAAAAACATAACTAGTTCTTCTCAAAAAGAGAAGAACTCTAAAACTAAGAAAAACTTACTAAGAAAAGCTAAAAACTAAGAAAAACTAAAAAAACTAAAAATCCTAAGAAATAAGAGAAAGAAAGAGAAGAGAAGAGGAGATATGTTTTTAGGTGTGTTTAGTTATGAAGAGAATGGGGGTATTTATAGGTGAGGAAAGGAATAAAAAGTGGGTGAAAAAATGATTAAAAATGGAGGAAACACGTAGTAGGTGAAGATGACATCAGTTGGCGTCAGCAGGTAGGTGGCGCACGCGGATTGCGTGCAGATGGGCAGCGGCACGCGCGGATTGGAGAGCAAGCGTGTGCGAGACCGGGCGTTGATGGGCATGGGCGCGCGTGGCTGCTCGGCACGACTGGATGTTGCGCGCGTTGGCAGGCACGGTTGGGAGACTGAGTGCGTGATTTTCTCCTTTTTGACCCTTTTGACCCATTTTGTCCAATTTTTCCATATTTGTTGACTTTTCTTCATTTATTTTTGAATATATTTGTGATGTATTGCCTCCAGTATTATTTTTTGTATCTTTAAGTTACGTTTTTAGGCAAAAATACCTGAAAAACAATAAAAATACCCGTGATTCCGAAAAGAGAAATATACATAAATATATAATAAAATCATATAAATATATATTTTTAATCAATTGATGTGCATAAAATCATGGTAATTTTAGTGCTTTTTGAGCACTCATTACTGACCTTTGACTTTTGTGCGGCCATTGTGCCCGTTGGCTTTTCGCTAATCGTGCTGCCCGTTTTACCCGTTGACTTTTTCCCAATACAGGTCCTCCCTACTCAGTTTTTCGTGTAGACCTCGTTCTTGTCCTATCAATACTATATTGGAGGGGACTAAGAATTACTTATCATGGTCTGAAGCTATGCGTAGTTTTCTTAAGGGTCGTATGCTCTAGCATTATTGTACTGGTGCAATTATCATTCCTGTTAAAAAAACAAATGAAGAAGATGCTATTTTCCTTCGTCGCATGATTGAATGGGATAGTCACAACCATATGATCCTCACATGGATTCAGAATACTTCCATTCCCTCCATCTCCAATCTGTTAGGCAGCTTTGATGATGCCAAATCAGCATGGGATATGTTGGCCAAAAGGTACTCCACTACTCACGGATCCATGGAATATCAACTAATAGTTGAATTGCATCAACTTCAACAAGAACCAGGGCAATCCATCAATGACTACTTTGATCAGCTTCGCTTCCTTTGGGACCAAATTGACCTTTGTGATTCAATTTGGGCATGCTCAACAATATGCTATAGTTAGGGATGAATTTCGTCTCTATGAGTTCTTGATGTCACTCCACAAGGAATTTGAGCCCATCCGAGGTCATCTTCTTAATCGCATTCCTCCTCCCTCTCTTGATACTACTGTAAATGAGTTAGTTAGAGAAGAAGCTTTTTTTCCAACCCTTCAAGCCCAGAATAAGTTCAATGTTTTAGCTATTACTCCTCCTACTCCTACCATTGAGCAATCTCAACAATCAGGTGATTCCTCTGGCTTTTACAATCGTCGCAGGCAGAGCAATAAAAGGTTCTGAAATTATTGCAAGCGTCATGGCCACACCATTGAGACTTGTTACCGTCGCAACAAATCTACTACTGTTGTTGCTAATACTGAGCCTACTTCGCTGATGCCTTCTAGTCCAGCAGAGTCCCAGTCTTTTGGATCCACTATCAACCTCTCCTCTACTGAACTACACAAGATCATAACTCAAGCTGTTCAAATGGCTGGTAATGCATCTCTTTCCACTACTCTCTCAGTTTTGCTCGGTAAGTCTTAAACTTGGCTTTTGACTCTACCTGTTGTAATCACATGACACCTCACTCATCTTTATACTCCAAACTTGAACCTGCACCACATCTTTTTAATATTCATATAGCTTATGGTTCCACCATTCATGGGAATAGTCTAGGTTTTGTTTTGGCCTCTACCCTCTCTATTCCTGGGGTTTTCCATGTACCTGACCTATCCTATAATTTATGCTCGATGGGACAATTAGTTGAACTAGGATATCGCCTTATTTTTTACTATTCTGGGTGTATTGTGTAGAATATGAGGACATGGCAAGAGCTTGGGACCGGTCCTAGGGTCGGGCGTATGTTTCCCGTAAACAATCTTCATCTTCCACATATTGCTCCTACCTCTGTTGCTGCTGCAACTACTACAGTTTCTTCCTTACCTTCTCTCTCACTTTGGCACTCTCGTCTTGGTCATGCCCCATCCACTCGGGTACAACAGTTAGCTTCTAAAGGTCTATTGGGTTCTATGTCCAAAGACAATTTTGATTCTACTTCATGTCAGTTAGGAAAATAGCCAACCTTACCTTTCAATAATAGTAAATCTATCTCTAATAGTATTTTTGAGTTAATTCATTATGATTTTTGGGGACCTTCTCCTGTTACTAGTATTGGTGGATCTTGATATTTTGTTGTTTTTATTGATGATTATTCTCGTTATAGTTGGATCTTTCCAATGAAATCTTATTCTGAAATCTTACCAATATACAATAACTTTGCAAAAATGGTTGAAACACAATTCTCTAAACATAACAAAACTTTTCGATCTGATAATGCTCTTAAATATACTCAAAATTATTTTCAAGCCCTGTTACATTCCTATGGCACTGTACATCATCTAACCTGTCCAGGAACCTCTAAACAAAATGGTCGAGCCGAAAGAAAACTTCGTCATATTCTTGATATTGTCCGTGCTCTTCTTCTTTCTGCCAAAGTTCCTACCCCATTTTTGGGTGAAGCTTCTCTTCATGCTGTTCATGCCATTAATCGCATTCCAAGCATTGTCATTCATAATCAGACTCGATATGAGCGCCTTTTTGGGTCATCTTCTGACTATCATTACCTTCGTTCATTCGAATCTGCCTGTTTCGTTCTTCTTCAACCTCATGAACACAACAAACTTGAGCCTCGATCTAGACTTTGTTGTTTTCTTGGTTATGGTGAAACTCAAAAAGGGTATCGATGCTATGATCATGTCTCACATCGTCTTCGTGTTTCCCGAAATGTTGTCTTTTGGGAACACTGCTTATTTGTTAAACTTTCTCACTTTCGTTCTTCCCTAACTAATTCAAATGTTTTAGAAATCTTTTCAAATGAGTCTCATATTCCTTCTAAAGATACTCCTAATCCACCTATGGACTTCACTATTCAATCTTCAGATATTTTTGATGATTATCCTAGACAGGTTGTAGAAGAATAGGTTGATAACGAGCTACCCCACCTTGAACATAGGTCCCCTACTCTTGCTCCGCCTGAAGATCCTCCACAAGACATTCCACCTCGCCACTCAACCCGGGTAAGATCCATTCCTACACATTTACTTTACTATCATTGTTACATTGCCCTTGCTACACTCTATGAGCCTCACACCTGTCGTGAGGCATCTACTAACCCTTTTTGGCAGATTGTAATGAAAGAAGAAATTGATGCATTAACCAAAAACCATACTTGGGATATGGTTACTCTCCATCCTGGTCAGTCTGTGTTTGGTAGTAAGTGGATCTATAAGATCAAGATTCGCTCTGATGGGTCCATCGATCGCTACAAGGCTCGTCTTGTAGCAAAAGGTTTTACACAAGAGTATGGGATTGATTATGAAGAGACTTTTGCTCCAGTTGCCTGTATTTCTTCTGTTCGTACCCTTTTAGTTGTTGCCACTGCTAGTAAATTGGACCTTTTTCATATGGATTTCAAAAATGCATTCCTTAATAGGGATCTGCATGAAGATGTCTATATGTAACCTCCTCCTGGTCTTTTTGTTGAAACAAATAAGGTTTGTCGCCTTCGACGAGCACTTTATGGCCTTAAACAAGCTCCACGAGCATGGTTTTCCAAGTTTAACTCCACCATCCTTCGCTTAGGTTACACTACCAGTCCTTATGATTCTACCTTATTTCTTCATTGCAATGATAAAGGCACCATTTTACTTCTCCTATATGTGGATGATATGATCATAACTGGTGATGACCTCAATGGCATTCAAGAACTCAAGGATTTTCTTAGTCAGCAGTTTGAGATGAAAGACCTTGGACATCCCAGCTACTTCTTGGGTCTTGAGATCACTCGCTCCACAGATGGTCTTTATATTAATCAAGCTAAGTATGCATCTGACCTCTTATCTCAAGCTAGACTCACTGAAAACAAGATTGTTGACACTCCAGTTGAACTTAATGCGCATCTCACACCATCGGAGTGGCAACCATTGTCTAATCCTTCTCTTTACAGACGATTGGTTGGCAACCTAGTTTATCTTACAGTTACTCATCCAGACATTTCTTATGTTGTTCATTAGGTGAGCCAGTATCTGTATGCTCCATGATCAACTCACTATGCTGTTGTTCTACATATTCTACGATACTTGAAAGGCCCTATCTTCCATGGCCTTTTCTACTCAGCTTAGTCTCCTTTAGTACTTCGTGCATTCTCTGATGCTTTCTCCTTGGTTCTTCTTTGATTTCTTGGCGAAGTAAGAAACAAACCTTCGTGGCCCACTCCAGTACTGAAGCAGAATATCGTGCTCTTGCTGATACCACATCTGAGCTTCTTTAGCTACGATGGCTTCTTAAGGATTTGGGTGTGTCCACATCCTCTACTACTCCCCTTTATTGTGATAATCAGAGTGCTATTCATATTGCTCACAACGATGTCTTTCATGAACAGACTAAACACATGAAGATTGATTGTCACTTTATTCACTCTCATCTTGTCCATGGTGCTCTTAAGCTTTTCCCCATTTCCTCCAATAATCAACTTACAGATATCTTCACTAAGGCACTTCCCAAAGGATGCCCTCGTAATTTGGTTGACAACCTCAAGATGGTCTCATATCTACCTTGAGTTTGAGGAAAACTGTTAATACATATCTAGTAACATATTAATGTATATACATATCTGTTAATGTATATCTATTTACTTTAGTCATATCTATATTTAGTTACTTTAAACATATCTAGTTACTTGTAATTTCTATATAAAGGCACCATGTATATTCATTTGAATCACAATATAGAATACAATCATTAAGTATTTCTAACATATCTAAAAATCATATTAATTGAAATTTCTTAAAAATACCATTTCTCTTTTAAAGGGAATAAATTTGTATTATTCACCATTTATGTATATACAATTCAATCCCTAATAAGTCAGGTCGCCACAAGCATTACATAAGTAGGTCGTTATATACATGCTGCTTGAGTCCCTATAATAAGATGTGACCTAAGTCGTTAAGACGATGTACCAGGCCATTTACTTAGGCCATGTCTTGATCCTCAGATTTATCAAGTTGCTATATACTAGCGACCATGTAATACCAAATAGTTAAATTTAGGACTTCTTTGACATTAAGTCATATTTTTTGGTATTTAATTATTACAAAAAAATTAATTATTTACTGTTTGAATAAGCTTTTAGGATATATCAATATTTGTGCATATATATTGTTTTATATTAACAATTTCTTGCTTCATTAATTCAACATTATGTTTATGCTATTTTGAATACAACCAACCAACCAATATGGAACTACTTTTAGTGAAACTATTTGTTCTAGCAATCTTAATTGTATTTATAACCAGTTTGATTACACTTTCTAGAATAAAATTGAACACAAACCTCTATCTTTAATCACTCTTTCTTAATCCTATATGACATAAAAGCATCCATTAGTTGAGATAAAATCTTGCTTAGACACACAATCTTTAACAAATCCCTTGTAATCAAATTCCACAACACCTGGTAAAAACCTCTTTTCTATTGCAAACATCCTTCCTTTCAAAATGTATACAATTCTACATTTTAGGTAAAAAGCAACTGCTCATTGAGTGAGCAATTGAGGCAACAAAGTGACCATCACTACCATGGATCACCATACTAGTTCCCATTCTTTCACTTTTATTTTTGTCAAAGGTCCTGATACAGACCCTTTAGGCGAACAACTCTTGGATTTCACGAACTGAAAAGAATAGGAACAATCAATTTACTATGAACATGTTAAAGATGATTGGATTAGAGTCCTAAGGAAACAAAGTCATTAAAAACTTAATCTTTGTTATGATCAAATTAGAACCCTAAGGAAACAAATCCTTAAAACCCTAACCTTGAGACACCACAAATGATGATCACTCTCTTTGATATGTCGAATTCAAGCCTTCAATTAAGAACACAAGAAGGCAAAGCAAGAAGCTTTTTGAAATAAACTTTTTATTAATGATATATGGTCTCCCCGAAATTATATAGCTTCTGTGTTTTTATAACAATAGACCCTCATGAAAAACCCTAGACACCAATTCAAACCATATATATAAAAACCTAGAGAAAATGGGCCTAATGGGCCTATTTAGTTGTGGATTGGGCCTAATCCATTCTTAAAAATAAAAAAAATAAAAAAATTTTGGATAAATAAAACATAAAAAGCCCACAATTAACAAAAACAAAACTAAAACAAAAATTGTTTCCTAAATTAATCCTTGCATCCAACTTGATCGTCCAAATCTATCCCTAGTCATAGGACCGCTAATTTCTTGCAAAGGATCTTGAGAATATTTGAGAATATCAACTTGATAAGCACTTGAGAACATAAACTTGATAAGCACCTCAATCTCCATTACTCCTTTCCTTTTCCAAAAGATTCATCCTTGAATCTTAGTTATGTCAGCATGTCGATTTGGTATCGTAGATCCTTATATGAAGTCTATTTGATGCTCAATTCCTCTCAAAAGAGGTAATCCATGGGAAATCTCTCTAGGATGTAGATCCTTAAAGTCCTACAATAAAGATATAACAACATTAGCCAAAGATGAGTTAAGATCATTAGTATAAAGATAAACATCCTTGTACATAAGTACAAGTACTTATTGCCTTGCCATCAGTGCATTCTTAATCTCATAATTTTTAGAAATTGCAATCATTCTTTTATTTTTCTCTCTTATTTACTTACTTTTTTCTCCTTTTGCTGACTTTTCTCTCTCTTTTGCTCACTTTTCTCTCCTTTCTGCTCACGTTTATCTCCATTTTTACTCTTGACCTCACTTGATCTCTTTTTATTTTCCTCTTTCTCACACTTTTGTTTCTCCCTCATCTTTTACTCTCTTTCTATCCTAATTTGGTCCACATAAGCTTGCAAAGGTTTGAGAGGGGCTAATACAATTTTTCAATTGTTCATTTCAAAAGAATAACGACTTTTGTACCAATCATGGCATACCCTCCTATCAAACTACCATGATTGGCCAAGCAACATATGAGCAACATACATCGATGCCATATCACAAAACCTCATCCTCATACTTACTAATTAACAAAGGAACCCAAACTTATTTGTTCATCTTTACTTCTCCGTAATCATTCATCCATTGTAGCTTGTAAGGCTTGGGATGCTTTTCCCACTTTAAATTCAACTTTTCTACTAACAAAATACTATCAACATTAGTATAGCTCCCATTATCAATAATCAACATACATACCTTATCCTTCAAATGTCATCATATGTAGAAAATATGCTTATGGTTCTCCTTATCTCTTTTATCCCTTGGCTGTATATTCAGGGTTTTCCTTGTGACAAGTAAATCTACATGCATAGGTTCTTCCCCTTCAACATTAGAACAATCCTTCAATGGTGGTATCTCATCGTCACTTGAATTGACACTTTCAATTTCTCCATTTTTTTCATACAACCATAACCTTTTTGTCCCATTTATAACTTGCTTTCTCCTCCACATTAGAATCAGTTTTTTTCTCATTGAACACATGTCTTCTATGTCTTCTTCTAGGTAATTTAGAATTGAAAGAGGATTATAAATCATCCAACCTTGTATTCAACCTCTTAAATTGGCCATTAAAAGTCTTGATGAATAATTTCAAGTCGATCTCTCATAATTCTTCTCCTTCCTTACTCATGCTTTAAACCTATAAAATAAAATAATATAAAAGGTGTTATTCCTCACTCACTCTCTCATGTGTTTTTTTCTCAAATCAGATTGTTATCACTCCTTTTTTCACACTATTTTGTCCTTTTTTATTTCTCTTACCTTTTACCATTTAAAGCTCAAGCCAACCCATTTTTATATTCTTAACAAAATCAATGAATTCAACAAATCTCAAAAAGCAACCGGTTTGTTAGTGGAAATCTTAAAATTCATAATTTTAAAAACTTAATTGAGGACAATGCCAATAGAAAGACAAATCCAAAGATAACTCCAAAGAACCAAGAAAATTAAGAAAACTCTAAAAGAAAGAAAAAGAAATCTAAGTGAATTAATTATGAAGGCAAAAGGCTCCCAAAAAACCTTGTTATGGTTGAAAGAACCACAAGAATAAAACTAGAATGAAATATTGGAAACTAGAAAAAAATAAAGGAAAACTAATTTCAACAAGAATAAAAAAAACTTAGGTAAGAAAACAAGAATTGCAAACTTACATCAACAAGAATAGGAATCTTGAATAATCTGTTACTTTATTCTCCTTTTTATTTTTTTTTCTTAAATTTTGACTACCTATTGTACCCAAAAATATGAAGAAAGGAAAGGAAGAAGAAAATATATTTAGGAAAGAAATAATCTCAAGTTGGAAATATATATTTTTTTCAAGATCTTTTTTTTTTAGAGAAAGGAAACTGAAAGAAGTATGGAAAAAATATAATAATAAATAATCAATTTGAGAAAGTGAAAATAGGGAAGAAACAATCTCTTTTTTTGTTTATTTTTTTACTGCTACGATGAATAGAAAATTCACAAAAAAAAATTCACAACCCTAATGAACAAAAATTGAAAACAAAGCAAAAGGATGTGACAAAACTTTAATCCCTCAATACGAAGTTTAAGCGATAGAATTTGTGGTAAAAAAAGTGGGGAACAGAGGTGTAGCTCTATTTTGCTTATAGGAATTTCACCAAGCTTCGATTTGACACATTATACAGTTGTTTCATTAACTGATTCAAAAGTTATAGCTATTTAAAGTTACAATGCCAATTTATAAAATAAAATTTAAACTGTGAACTATAGCAAGCAAGCTCTCTTCTTCTTTTTTATTTCGAAAAACAAAGATGGATTGAACATAGAAATAAAGAATACGAAAAAGATAGACAGAATTCAAAAATAACTACGAAACGAAATCCAAAGATGAAAACAATGAAAACGGAAGTGAAAGAAAATAAGGAAACCAAAAATAATTTTGTTTAGGACACAAAACCCTAGATTGATAATTCGGCCAAATAAGAAGATCACAAATAAAAATACCAAAAAAAAAAGAATATTTGGGTTACACAAAAATAAGGAAAGAAAACAATCAAATATAGAATCAAGACAATGTTTTTTTTTTTGAAAAAAATGTAGAAAAAGTATCAATCTTTTTTCTTTAATCAATAACTCAAATCAAGGCTCTCATACCAAATGATGTGAACTCTTTAGGCGAACAACATTAGGAACCCACGAACTCAAAGGAATAGGAACAATTGATTTTCTAGGAATGTGTTAAAGATGATTGGATTAGAACCCTAAGGAAAAAAAGTCCTTAAAACCCTAACCTTGAGATGCCACAAAGGATGATCACTTCCTTTGATAATTCAAATTCAAACATTCAATTAATAACACAAGAAGGAAAAACAAGAATCATTCTGAAATAAACTTTTTATTAATGATATATGGTCTACCCAAGATTCACTACTACAAAAATGGGTATTTAAGTCGATACGTAAAGTCGGTTTTTGGAAACAAATGACTTATAATGAATTTAAAATCAGTTCGGTGTAGAATTGATACTATCCACGTATGATGTAGCATCGGTTGACGTGTGTAGCCGACGCTATGCGTGGACATAGCATCAGTTCCAGGTGTCAACCGACGCTACGCTACGTGGATAGCGTCAATTCACCACGTCAACTGACGCTATCCATATAACGTAGCGTCGGTTGACACTTGGAATCGACGCTATCCACGTAGCATAGCATCAGTTGATACTTGGAATCGACACTATCCACGTAGCATAGCGTCCTTTGACACGTGGAACCGACACTACACACGTGGATAAATTCTTTTCTCTTCTTTCTTCCCCAGACAGAAACTATTCCAAGCGTTGCATAACTCTCAAAAACTCAAAACCTCTTCCTCTCTAACTAATCTTTTAGATCCCCTATGTTTTGAGCAAAATACTCAATTTTTATACCCATTTCTCACTTACAAAACACCATTTTTTCTTCATTTCCTTCATTTTGTCACTTTATTTACTTTTGTAAGTATTTCTATTAATTTTACGCACTTATTATTCATATTTTTTTCTGTTATTATTTGCTATTATTTATGTGTATAAATTTTTGTATTATATATGTAGGTTTGTATTATAACATTAGGAGACGAATATGATGATCTTGAATAAAATAGAACAAAACCATGGTAATTTTTCTGTTATTAATTAATATTTTATTTTTCAAATATTTGTATTATTTGAACTATTTGTTAAACTGATTTTGGTTTCTTTTCTGCTCGAATACATGTTTTTATTTGAATATAATAGAAAATGAGTAAAAAAATTAAACGTAAATTTGGTTCATGAGTTGAACCGACTTAAAATTTAAAGTCGGTTCAGCAAATCGACTTTAAATTGGTTTAAAGTCGGTTTTTAACCAACTTTAATACCCTTTTTTTGTAGTAGTGATTGCATAACTCCTATGTTTTTATAACAACAAACCCTTATGAAAACCCTAGATGCCAATTCAAACCATGAAGAAGAAAAAACCTAGATGAAATGGGCCTAATAGACCTATTTAGTTATGGATTGGGCCTAATCCATCCTTAAAAAAATAAAAGACTAAAAAGACTTATGATAAATAAAACATAAATGACCCACAATTAACAAGAACAAAACTAAAACAAAATTTGCTTCCTAAATTAATCCTTGCACCCAACTTGATTTTCCAAATATATCCCTGGTCATTGGACTACCAATTTCTTGCAAAGGATCTTGATAATATTTGGGAACATCAACTTGATCAGCACCTCAATCTCCACCAGACCCTATCTCTATTGATTTTAAAATGAACTTCTCTTGAAATTTCCAATCATATGATACCCACTATCTCTTTGTTTTCATATGAAGATTCCCATTCATATGAACAATTACACAAAGGTCAATTTTTCTTCCAACTCAAACAAGTAACTAGGATCTAGAAAAGGGATAAGAACGTCAAACAATGGAATCTTTTCATGATCTCTATACCAATTCGGCGAAGCCAACCTCACAAACGTGAATTAATCAAATAACATAACGAAAATACATACAATCATGCTCAATTCAACACACAATAAAAAAATCCTAGTAGTAAGAAAGAAAAAGCTACAATAAACAAACTAGTAACGGTATGCCTCATAGGCTTTTATCTAGACTAGCAATAACCATAACCAACATACACAATAAACATCATATGAGACAAGAATGCATATAGGAACAAAAAAGGATTTACAATCATTTTAAGACTTCATATTTGAGAACATATTCAATAAATGATGATTGTACTCTCATTGCATGCAATCAAACAAAACAAAACATAACATATCTAAAGAAAGAGTTTGACACTTAGTACAAAACTAGAGTAAGAAGATGCAGACTCTTTAGAGAATCACACAAATTCGCATGAAGATAAAAGGTAAATTATACTAACACACAATCTGATCATGTGTGATTACAAAGAAGGAGTCAAAAATCTGATACATAATTAGGCTAAGGAGATACTGATTCCCTAAGGACTTAACCCAAATAGACAAAAAACAGAGAGATAAAATCTTGACAGATAATCACATATAGAAAGAGTATAATAAAGCAACAGTTATAGAATTTAGTAAAGAGAAAATAGGTGATAAATATTAAAAGCTTTTTAATTAGAGTCTAAACTTCAATATGTAGGAACATACACTATTTTAACTTTGATTGGACTAGCCACACATTCGAGCATGCATAACACTAGATATAACGAGGTAAAACTATATAGAAAACCTATCAACATAGTAATATCATTGGGTTGCTTAAGACAATCACTTAGTAGCAAACAATCCATTAAACAATAAAACAATCATAACACTAATAGAAATAAAACCACAAATACCTCTATCAGTTGGGACCTCTATCCAAATTTCCAATTGCTACTCTTGTTTGTTACTTCCATAATGACTTGGTGTGGCACACAAACCTGACTTACCTCTAAAGTCAACACCACCCAATATGGTATGATTAAAAACTATAGACTAGTATTATGAATAATGAAGACCACACTTAATCACCAACAACCAACCATCTATGTGGGACACATAGTCCACCATAAACCATCAAGAAACTCACAATCTAAGATGCGAGAACTCATAGAATTTAACTCATTTCACTCTCATAATGAGATTCCTGCATAAGAAGAAAACTTGCATGAGGGAAACTACCTATTGACACATGACTCACACAGTCACAAATTACTAATACCGAAAAACACACAAGGTATTAGTGATCGAAAAATAAAAATTGATATGTCAATTTGACAATGCTCCACTATATATTTTCTAGATCATAAAATAAGATAAAGGAGTATTTGTAGCATAGGGATAGCCATCTCGCCATAGGTCTCACCAACCACCTTACCAAGGGTCGTGACGAGAGGTGTGGTAAGGTGCCAAAACAATCTCATTTTTTGTTTTCAAAAATTACCGATTAATTTTCATAAATACCCATATCTAAAATGAAAGAAAAACACAATTGACAACACTCAACCTAGTATGCACACTATGAAAACCAACCCCATGATATGTGTAAACATGCTTACATACAAATTGTATCTAACTATGTGCTTGTGTGCATTATTGATCCGCGGTAACTAACCTTACATAGAGAAATATATAAAACTAAGTAAAATAAATAGATATCATGTTTTGTACAAAGAAAACCAACTCATAAACACTAAGAACAAAAGGACTTACATAATCTTTGTATTTCTTAAAATGGGTACATTCTTCCTACAATGTTTGGCACCATTCAACAATAGCCACAGTGTTCCTCCATTTCTTTTGAAGTATAAAATTATTGCAATTTTCCCAAATAGCTCATGCTATCTAGCAAAAGAGGGCCACATCTTTGTAGAAAATTGTCTTATAATGCTAACAAGTAAGTCACTAAAAGGAATATTTGTTTTGGATTCAACATTATGCCAAATTTTGTCACAAGCCAAATGTATGACATTCTTATAGAAACATCGGAAACTCTATACCAAGGAGAACAAACCACTTTTCTCTATAAAGGAATCCTTTTTTGGAGAAATTTTGTTGCAAGCTTTTGAAATAAAGTTTTCTAACTCTCATTGCCACACACATTATAGAGGTTCCTGCATCACTTCTATTTAATAGTGTGATTACATTCAGCCCCAAAATTTCCTTCTAGATTCATCTTCCTCAAATTTTCACCAAACCAATAAGAATTTTTTACATTGTAGATGCCAATATTGAAATAATGTCAAATTAATTTGTCCTTAATATGAACTAGACTCAAAGGAAAACTCAAAACTGAATCCTTCTCATAGTTCTCAAAAACATCATCAATTGCATCAGTCCTCCAACCACTAAAAAGAAAATTTATCTTTGGTGACAAAAAATTTTCTGACAAAAAATCTTTGTTATTGAAAGAGATCATTTTTGGCAATAAAATTTATTAAATTTTTTTTTATTGAATACTATACTAACTTTTTAATATACAATTTCTTTTTGGAACAAAATTTTAACTCTTCAACAAATTAAGTGTTTGATGCAGAAAGTTTGGTAAAAAGTCTTGGTGAAACATTTCTTTCAACAAAAGTTATCATAAAAATGGAAAATATTTTTCATCCTATATTTTTATTTGTAGTAAATTTTTATTTTCTTGAAAAAATTACCAGTGGAACTTGAATTTCATTTCTTTTATTTTTATCTTTAACTCTATAGCCATTGATGACTAATAAGAACGACATATAACTGTGACTTAGTTTAATTTGAAGCTATTTTGATTCATTGAAACTTCCTACTGATCTTTCATATTTTTGGAAAGAAAATATCAATATTTTGAGCTATTGAATAACGTGTATTTTGATAAAAAAAATTGACATTTTTCTTGACGGATTGTTGATTTCTTACTATAAAAGTGAATTTTTTTATAGAAATTTATAGGCTAGGTTTTTGAAAAACAATAAGGTAGGATACGTCTATACATGAATAAAAAAAGGTTATGTGAAACAAAATTAAAAATTAAAAAGAAGTTTCTTTATAAAGGAAAAAAAGAATTCATTTTTATTTATGTAAACAAAATATATATCTAATAGTAAATAAAAATATGTTTTAAAAAAATTTAAAAAGAATATAACGTTAGCCAGTACATCTTCCTCAGATTCATGCCATATCCCCATTTCATATATCTTCATCCATTGACCCAGGTATGGATGCACATATATGTTATAAAACTAACCGAACTGACCTCAACAACCCTAACCGAATTTTGTAACCGAATTTTGTAGGGTGGTTTGTTTTTGGTCGAGTACGTTTGATTTGGGCCAATTATTAGAAATATTGAAAATATCAATTCAATTTAAATTTTTGATACCAAAAAACTCACTTATATTGAACCAAATTAATTTTTATTAAGATATTATACATTAATATTTTATTAATATTATTTATATATATTTTTAAAAATATTAATTAATTAAAATTTAAACTTCAAAATTCAAATTAAATCCAAAATCTACCACTTGATAAGTCTCACTTTTCTCACTCACTCACTCACACAAACAAAACACTAACTCTCTGAAACTCCTCGTCATTTCTCATGTCGCATGTTGAAGTCGAACCTCCATAGTCATAGCCCAGTACTAATTGACTCCTCTTCCACTAACACATCATATAGTCCGAAGCCAACCACCATCGATGCCTAGCTTCACCATCTAACAACCCCTAATTTATTTTGGTTCTTTATCCACTACTACAAAACTATCCTATTTCATCACATATTTTTGTCAATTTATTCAAAATCGGGGGAAAATTTTGAAATTCGCTGATTTTTGGAAAACCAACCCAAAATGTTTTGCTGGTTTTGGGTGAGTATTTACTTTATATTTATAAAGATATTAAATTTTCTTATCATTATAAATAAATAAATTACTTAAAAATAATTTAATTTTTCATAATTTATACTATATATATAAGATTTTAAATCATGTCTTATATTTAGATAAAATTACTCATATATTTTAAAATAATAATTACTATTTTCCTTATCTCCTTAGTTATTGTATCAATTCCCCCATTATTTAAAATACTTATCAGCCCCCATTATTTTTATAATCAATTCCATGCTATTCAACCATAGCATCGGTCCGGAACAAAGTCACCTACTTCGACATCATCGACTGTCTCAGATTTAGTGGGATACATCCCTTTTCTCTCTTGTTAAAACATTGGTAAGCGAGAGATGATACATGTTGCTTCTTGAAAGAGTCCACCACCCAGTATATGATTAAGGTAAGAAGATACAGACTCTTACCCCATGTTTGGTTGGAGTGAATAGAATGGAATCAAAATTGATTCCTTCTATTTTGTGTTTGGTTGGCCGGAATGGAATCGATTACTAAAGGAGAATGAATCACAATTCCTTCTCCCTACTTTAGGAATGGTAATTCCATTCCTGATATAAATTTACTTTTCCAATTTTACCTCTCACCTAAAATTATAATTTCAAAATTGGCCTTCCTTTATAAACGAAGAAGCAGAATGAATCTGCCTCCCATTTTTATCACCCACGAAGAGAACCCTAGGCGTCACAATTTCTTCTCCAGCTCTGCACTCAGCCGTCACCTCGCCTGGTCCTCCACAGTTGGTGGTTTCCCTAACATTCGAGGTGAGTTCTTGTCTTCATCTGTGTATTCTCTCTCATCGGACTCGCAACCCTAATTTCTTCACGAGTTGTTCTCTTTTCTATTTTTTGTTTCTTGCTTCTGAATACATTATTTGTTTCTTGATATTGTGGATTTTTCCTTTGAGATTGTTCTCTGTTCTGTAAATATTTATTTCTATTTTGAATCGATTCCTAATTTTGTTCTTTGTTCTAATCGCCTCCCATTGTTTGTCTGAGGAATTATTCTCTATTTTGTCGAAATTTATTTATATTTTGAATCGATTCATATTTTTATTATCTTTTCTGGTATTCTGGTATGTGATATTCTTTGTTGTTTGCTTTGAATCAATTTGTTGGTCTCATGAACTCAAACACAACTTCATTATGAACATTCCTTCTACGCCCCATGAAGACGATACTGATATTGTTTCGAACAATATCAATATTGGTTATTTGCTAGAGTTTTCTGACTTAATGGCATAAAATGTTGTTAGGATTAATTTTGATAGTTTCAGTGTATAAAGTAACTCTAATTTTGGTTTAAACTATCCATTGGAGCTGCATAAACTAATTGATATGCTGATGAATTCAAAAACTGTCTATTAGTGATACTTGCAGAGGTATTGTCGAAGAGAATGCATTACTTAATCTTTTATAAACAAAAATTGTCCATTAATATCCAAATGAATATTGTTTATTCAAAAAATGTCTATTATTAGTGATATCATCAGTATCTTCTACAATATTTAATTTTGGTAGTTTAATATAATAGGTATATTTTATCAATTTTATGAGTAAATTGTTGTTCCTAATTAAGTATTGTTTTTGTTTGTAATTTTAGGTAAAATGGATGACCATAGCTTGAATGTGGAAGAGGTGGATGCTATTGTTGTGTACTTGATGCATATAATGTATATTGTAAAATTCTTTTTTGAGATGGTGGTGAATAAAAACAAAACAATATCTTTAAGGAGACAATTGTATGAGCTTGATTTTTTTTCAAATAGGAAAATTGTGCATAGATTGTGCTATGAGAGTGACATTACTAGTATTAATAAACTTAGGATGAGTATGATTGCTTTTACCAATTTGTGTGCAATGCTTGAAACTAGAGGGGGGCTAAAACAATCAAAGCATTTGTTAGTAGATGAGCAAGTAGCCATGTTTCTTCATGTGATTGCACACCATGTCAAAAATAGAGTTATAACTGATCGATTTAGAAGATCTGGAGAGACAGTTAGTAAGTATTTCAATAATTTCTTGCATGCTATCATACGGTTGCATAAGGAATTATTGAAAAAACCTGAGCCTATTCTTGACGATTGTGATGACGATAGGTGGAAATATTTCATGGTAGATATAATGTTTAATTTATTTCTTTGTTTCTTATTACCATGTAATATTTTTAATAATTAAATGATTTTACTTGACTTATTGGTACTAGGGTTGCTTAGGAGCACTTGATGGTACTGATATTAGGGTAAGAGTTCCTATAGGTGATAAGTCTAGGTATCGAAACCGAAAGGGTGAGGTTACCATAAATGTTTTGGGGGTTTTCTCTCCTGATATGCAATTTATTTATGTTTTACCCGGTTGGGAGGGTTCAACAGCTGATAGTAGAGTCTTACGTGAAGCTATACATAGAAGGAATGGATTTAAAGTCCAACTTGGTAAGTAATATATGAATTGATCAATTTTTTTAAATTCTATGAATATGAAATTGAACTATAAAATATATTTAATATATAGGAAATTATTATCTTGTGGATGCTAGATATGCAAATTTCAATGGATTTCTTGCTCCATATCGTGGTCAACGTTATCATTTGAGTGAATGGAGAGATGGTCCACAACCTTGCAATCCATGCGATTTTTTTAACATGAAGCACTCACATGCTAGGAATGTGATCTAGAGATGTTTTGGTGTGTTAAAGAATCGATGGACTATTCTAAGAAGTCCATCATTCTATCCCATTAAAACTCAAAATTGAATAATTATTGCTTGTTGCTTGCTACACAACTATATAAGAAAGGAAATGTCATATGATCCATTTGAGGAAAATTGGGAAAATCTTGAAGATAGAGATGAGGATGAGGATGATGAAGATACAATAAGAATTGTAGACTCTACACATGAATGGAGTGTATTTAGAGACAATACGGTATCAAACATGTACAATGAATGGAGAGAAAGGAGAGAGGGATAGATGATAGTGATTGTTTAGGTTAATGGAAGTCGTGTTTTCTTATTTATGCTTGATTGTGGTTGTAATGAAGAGATTGTTTGATTGAAATTATTTGTAATCTTGTAAAACATTATGCTATTGGTCGTATTCTTATAATTTTATTATTCTCATTGGTTGTTAGGCTTGTCAACTTTAATATGTTTTCTATTTCTATTTTGTTAAACAGTTAGTAAGTATTTTTTTTTGTACTTGGTTTTTAATTTTAGGATGTCATCTTCACAAAGTTTTACCTGAAGAAATTGAGGCCCTGGACAGAATAAAAGATTTTGGACAACAACATTAGATGAAAAATTAATTGAGTGTCTTGTAAAGTTACACAATCAGGGTTCATATAGAGTTGATGGTGGTTTCAAACCTAGCTACTTAAATGCTATTGAGAAATCACTACTTCAAAAACTACCAGATTGCACTATGAAAGCTAAACCACATATTGAGTCTCGATTGAAAACATTGAAGACTCAATTTACTACTATACATGACATGCTAACTGGTCAGAATAGTAGTGGATTTAGGTGGGATCTAGTTAATAAACATATAGCTGCTGAGGCACCTATTTGGGATGCATATGCACAAGTAATCTTTTTGTTGTTCTTATTTGTTATGAACAAATACATTATTTATGTTTAGAAATTAATCCATTTGATTATTAATATTTTCAATTTGACATATTTTAATACTTTTTAGAGTCACAAAGAAGTTGTTCATTGGAGACATAGGTCATTTCCTTATTACGAGGATGTGGCTATTGTATTTGGTAAAGATAGAGCCACAGGAAAAGATGTAGAGACTCCAGATGATGTTGTTTTAGAACTTGATAATGAACGGGATCAAGAGATAGTAAATGAAACTGATCCATCACATCAACATATAGATGCTACCAACCAGCAAAACTCAAATGTTTCATCTAAAGAAAGAAAGAGAACTATTAGAGTTAATGAATATGGAAATTATGTTGAGAGGGCATCTTCGATACTAGTAGAAGAGATGAAGAATTTTGGTAGCCTTTTGAGTCGATCCATCACAAAGGTTGATGTTGCTACAATTCTTCTTGTTGACAAATCCGTAAGAATGAATGTATTTTTTGGAGTACCTGATGGCAACAAAGATGATTGGATTAGAAGCCTTCTTAGACGTGAAGGTGCATTATATTAAGTTATGGATACATGTTATTACTATATGAATATTCGTTTGTAATTGTTATATTAGCCTTGTTTTGGTATCTAACTTTATTTTAGTTAGGCTAATATCAATATTGTAATATAGTGTTTTCAACACTTGTTTTGAACACTGCTGAAATATGAACATTTGTGCTTCATTGAACAGATGATACGAAAGTAGTAGAATCAACATACATTTGTAATTCTGTTTATATTGATAATTTATTGTTCTGTAAACAATGAATATCATCACTGTACAAACGCAATCCTACAAACGGTTTCAATATATTGAATGTTATCAAAAACAATCTTAATAACATCATTCATCTCTATAAAAGTTAATATATAATCAATTTTTTATGATATAAAAAAAAGAAATATTTATTTTTTACTTAAAAAATTAAAATTAAAATTAAAATTGTTATTTAATTTTTCTGACGAAAAAATAGTAATTAAATGACATTATTTGAACTTTACAGCATGTAGGGGTATTAAGCTCATTTATAGCTTTTTTCATTCCATTCCAATGGAAAACCAAACACTGTAATCCTGATTTCGAGCTTGATTCCAATGGTTAAACCAAACAACATTGTTTCCTTTCCATTCCATTCCATTCTGATTCTGATTCCATTCCACGAACCAAATGCCACCTTAAAGAATTTAGCCCAAACTTGCACAAATAAGAATATAAATACTTATACAAATCACGAAACAATAGCATAAATAATATAATATCAAAAAATAGATAACTTGAATAACATATATTATACATCAAAGTAGAAAGAAAGTAAACATAAATGCTTTATAATCAAAGATGTGATCATGCATAATACTCAATATAATGAGATAAACACATATACAAACTATATATATATATATGATAGCATCCTTGGGTCGCTTAACATAACAATTCAACTATACATAATTCACTAAATAGTAAAAAAGTTACAATAATAATAGACCATTTTATAAAAATTTCTTACTACTATTATCTTTATCAGTCAGGATCTCTATACAAATTGCTTACTACTACAATTCACTTGCTACTTTTGCAACAACTTTGTTTGACACACGAACGTGGTAGTCCTTTACAACCAATGATGAACAAAATCGGGATTGGGTTAGCAATACTGATTTTACAAATACTTTGATTTTATATTTGTAAAGATCTCGCAAGTGAATGAATCATTTTATAAAAAAATGATAAGTATACTTCCAAGGTCGATCTAAGAAAAGAATATACCTAGTTTTTAATTTATTATTCAAACTTTTAAAAATTAAATTAAATCTTAAACATCCTATCATGATATATTGATATTTTATGTTTTCTAATCTAATAACATAAAAAAATATAGATATGGATTCAAATAAACAATTATGCAAATTTTTATCATTCATAACATTAGATTATTTATGGATATAATAATTAAGTTAATTATACTTACCCATAATATTAAGGTTATTAAAGATATAAATTGATATTTATTTATTCTCTTTTTTTATACAAATACCACCTTTGGTGGGGTTAGATATTCTTTGTTGATTAAATAAATCAATACACACCTATTGGTAGGGTTGATAATTAATTTGGTTAATTAAATTAATTCCCTTGTATTTCTAAGAGATTGAAAATAAACCATTTAAATGCCACTTTTGGTAGGGCTAGACATTTTAATTTTTCTTCAAGGTGTCCAATTAAACCTAAGAATTCAATTATCTGAGTACTAACTTTCAAGTTTTAAAACCATTATTAAAAATATGTTGTCAATACATTTTCGATTAATAGTTTTTATAAAAACTTTTGAAATAAAACTTCACTCTAACTACCAAACAATTGTACCAACAAATAAAAAGATACTACTCTAAATCAAACCCGATAATTAAACCTTAAAATCTAATTTTTAGATAAAAGTTTGTAATGAAAAATAAAATATTTTTCTCTAACATCCTTAATATAAAATCTTAATAAAAAAATCAATTTATTTTATAGAAAGTTTAACCTATTTAATATTTCTCAAGCATAACATTGTTATTATTATATCATATTTATAAATAGTCAATCATGCTAAATTTAATCACAGAAAAATTAAATATAAAATATAAAAATAACTATAAAGAATTAATTTTAAAATTATACCTCAAAAGAATCCTTACAAAACTTTGATGCTAATTTCGTTTATGGAAAATTGTCAAACGGATTTACATTTTCATTTATTGAATCAAAAACTAGAAATTTACAAAAGCATAACTAGTTCTTCTTAAAAAGAGAAGAACTCTGAAACTAGGAAAAACTAAGAAAGTATTCTATAGAGAGAAAGCTAGAGAGACATAGATTCAGGGTTTTTAGGGATAATGAGGGATGATTTTTACAATGAGGAAGAAGGTACTTTTATAGGTGAGGAAAAGGCTAAAAAAGTAAAAAAAAAAAATGGTCTTGTACGTGTTTGGACAGGCTGACACACGTGTAGAGGCACTAGCGTGCAAGGTAGGGCGCGAATGGGAAAGATTTGTGATGGGAAAGGCACTTGCATGCACGTAAATTGAAGGTTATGTGCAGCTCGACAAGGGAAAACTGGCCATGCACATGACATGCTCATGTTGACGGATTGGGACATTTTTTACATCTGAGACCATTTTGACCAATTTTGCCCAATTTTTTAACTTTTCCTCATTTTGTTCTCAACATATTTGTGATGTATTGTCTCTAGTATTTTTCTTTAAGTCTTTAAATTATTTTTGAATAAAAATACCTGAAAAACAATAAATATACCTATGATTTCAAAAAGAACAATTTATACAAAATATGATAAAATTATACAAATATAAATCTATTTAATTAATTAAAAGACATTAAATCATGGTAATTTTAGAATTTTTTAAAAATTCATCACAACCCATAACCGGCTTTTTGCTAGTCCATTAGCAAGAGAAGTAGTAAAAACTAAAATAAAAACTAAAAATTAAACTATCATAAATCAATTCCGTGGGTATAATAAGTTTGCATACCTATACTTTTTATGTCATGCCTTATGGATTTTCAAAATTTTATTTACTTAAAACTAGGGACATGATTATAGATTTTGGATAACACACTTCTAAGTGCAAGTCAAATAACTAAGGAATCAAAACACATTTGTACCTAGATGTAACAACGCAACTACCTTCTTTTATCAAAGATTGTGATTAAAAGCATTAAAGTTTTGAGATAGCTTCAAAAAATTTATTTTTAAACTAATCTAACACTAAGTATTAAAATAAATACTAAATAGTAAAAATAAAAATTAAGTAAAAGAAAAAAATAAATTTAGTAAAATAAAAAATAAATTTAGTAAAATAAAATAAAATAATTATACAAATTTAACCATATATATAATACAAACAAATTTTATACAAATTTTAATATATATAATTATATATACTTAAACCATACATATTTATAATATACTCTATCTATCATATAATACAAACACATTTTAAATATATATATATATATGTGATTAAATTATACAGAATAAATATTTATAATACATTCTGTCTAATATATAATACAAACATATTTTTATACAGATAAATATACATGATTAAATTGTATAGAATATAATATACTCTATCTAATATATAATACAAACACATTTTTATACATGTTATATCATACAATATTTACAAGTTAGTACAAAACTAATACTATATAATAAATAAAAGGAATAAATGTTTACAAGTATTTTTTTAGAGCTCATTATTTAAATATATAAAGAATTATTTTTGTAAAAGTAAAAGTTAAAGGAAATAAATAAACTAAGTTAAAAATAAAATTAAAATTTATCTTTTTTTATTTCGATTTATATATTAAAAATATTAAATTAAATTAAAAGTTAAAAATTAATTTTTTTAAGTTTAAAAGTTCTTCTCTTTTTGAGAGGAACTAGTTATGCTTTTGTATTTTCTAATTTTTGATTCAATAAACAGAAATACAAATCCGTTTTGAGGTTTTTCAAAAATAGAATTAGCATCAAAGTTATGTAAGGATTCTTGTGAGGTATAATTTTAAAATGAATTCTTTATAGCTATTTTTATGTTTTATTCTTATATGTTATATTTAATTTATCTGTGATTAAATTTAACATGGATGGCTTTATAAATATGATATTATATCAGTGTTATTATTCATGTAAAATATTAAATAGATAAAACATTTATATAAAATAAATTAATTTTTTTTATTCAAGATTTCATATTAAGAATTTTAGAGATAAATATTTTTTTTTCATTACAAACATAAATATTAAAATTAGATTTTAAGGTTTAATTATCCGGTCTGATTTTGAGTAGTACCCTTTTATTTATTGGTACAATCGCTCGATAATTAGAGTAAAGCTCTATTTCAAAAATTTTTATAAGAACTATTATTCGAAAATGTTTTAACAACATATTTTCAGTAATGGTTTTAAAACTTGAAAGTTAGTACTCTGATAATTAAATTCTTAGATTTAATTTGGACACCTTGAATAAAGTTTGAAATGTCTAACCCCATCAAATGTGGCATTTAAATGTTTTTTTCAATCTTTTAGAAAAAAGATGAATTAATTTAACTAATCAAATTAATTATCAATTCCACTTATATGTGTTAATTGATTTGTTCAATTAACCAATTCCGTATAGTCATACAACTATAAATCTATTTAATCAATTAAAGTACATTAAATCATAGTAATTTTAGTATTTTTTAAGCACTCATCAGCCAACACCACTCAATGCGATGTGATTGGAAACCACATATTAAGTAACTAGAAGTGAATCAACTCACAACCTTATAGGTCACATAATCCAATATTAATATCAAATCACATATGGAAAACACTTGATCAAACCATGTATTCATATAGATAATGATTTGATCACTAACCTCGTTGAATGACCTACACTCAAATATAATCTCCCCAAAATGATTTCTAGAATAGATATAAATCTTAGTATGAATTTTGACACTAAAAATGTGGGTCAAGAGAAGAGAAATGAGTGGGGTATAGGGCTTGAAATGCACACCTCGCTAGCCACCTCGCCAACTACCTCGCCAAGGGTGGTACCAAGGGTGGTTGCGAGGTTCATGCGAGCATGTTGGAGAGGTACTAAAAAGTTACATTTTTTGCTTCCAAAAATGTCGAGAACTATTTATAAATACCTCTCCTGAAACATGCCAAAACCACAAGTAAAAATATTGGTAGGCGAATGCTTTGCCTAGCATACACACTACCAAAACCAACCCAATGGTGTGTGTGAACATACTTGCATACAAAGTGTACTAACTATAGAGAAAGACAGATACACTATCGTGGTTTGTACACTGAAACCCAACATATAGACACAAGTACAATGAGACTTACAATCTCACATTTTAGCTTTCTATGTCAAAACACTACACAACTAGGTACATACACTTATCAAACATGAGATGATCATGAAGATGCCCTAAAGTTATTTGTTCTTATGAAAAACATAACAACACACACTAAAAGCCAAAAGACATACCTACCCTAAGTGCATCCATCCTATGCACTCTATCCATCTTCATTTATTAGCTTATCCATTTTGTCACCCTGAAACATGAGGGTCTCTGCACTACTACATACAACACATTAGAAGCATGAAGAATTCATTCTACACTTGTAACTTGTACACATGAAACAAACACACACCTCATGAATATACCATGTAGAAATAGTGTGTAGTCAAACCACATGCTTTTGTGTTACCCCTACACAAGTACATTGCATTAGGAAAAAAACACAAGTAAATATGCACATATCCCCCAAAATTCATACAAAACTCCAATTGGATGCATGTAAGTGAGACAACAATAGATAGTGATTTCCCACACTCACAACCCATGTAACACACAATATGGCAATAAACATACAATTGTGCACAAAATATTCTCCACCTTGACACAAAAGTCAAAGGAACACCTCTATATGAAGGAGAAAAGGCATACAAAAATGCTATAATTCTAGTACTAAGGCAATGCAATAGCTAAGATTAAAGCAAAGACAATAATAAGTACTACATGTTTCAAGAGAAAGGACACAAAGAAGTGCCAAGACACAAATAGGGTAGAAGCATGAAACATGCAACAAACTAAATTCACGGGCAACCAAATATAAGTGCAAATAGAGAACATCTCAATCTACTAAAAAAACATATGTCATGCATTCTAGCAAAAATTACTAGGCAATGAATGACAAGCAAGAAGCATGCAAGAAGGAAGCAGAAGAAAAGGAAACACAAAGGTAGACATATGAAACTAAAGATTATATACAATACATGCAACCTATCATACTAATAGTTGTATTTATACAAGGTTCATACAGTGATATTTTAAAGAGAAGGAAGCACCATATGAATATATATGTAGTATAACAAAAACTCACAAATAGGACAAACAATAAAAAGTAAAACAAACCTCTCACATAAAGGAATCTATGCATAGTAGTCAACCCAAAATACAAAACGATGAAAGCAAACCAAACATGCTCAATGATTTAGAGGGTTTATAGAGGAAAAACAATACATTCAACACAAAAATCCATTTGTCCATCAATCCATCATGTATTTATGTAATGGTGTGACTAAATTTTTGATGCCATGCATAATATGTGATATGCAAAATGTTTTTACTCTATATGTCATCATGATATGCATATGCAAACCAAACAAGTCAAAATATATACTCAAGTTGAACCAAACATCATAAGTCCACATTTAGTCGCTCTCTCTCTCTCTCCCCCAATAATGTAAATGCAAGATTAGAAGAAATCAATGTCTTTTAATGCTCAAAATGATAGGCCAATGTTTTTGGGTAGAAGAAAAAACATTTAGGCTCAAACACACCTTTGTTAAACCAAGACAATTGTACCCTCATACACATGTTCTTTTCTCTTTAATTTTGAAACATTAACTAATTAAGCTATGAGAACACTATTTAAACTTCCTTATCATAATTAACATCATTTCACTTTTCTTTTATTATTCTTTCATCCTTCTGATAACTGTATTTTATATAGTTATTTTCATCTATTTTATTAATTATAATTGCTATGTTCTTGACATTTTTCGTTAATTTTAGTTAAATAAATTAATATTTACCTTTTATTTGTTAAGGAATACATTTTTAACAAAATTAAATAATTTGAATCGAAACCGTACTTAATTGTGAATTTATGTCCACAAATATAATTTCAAATAAAAGAGTTCTTATTGCAATTTATAAAAGTCTAAAATATAATTTAAATTAAAATCAGACTTAATTTTAAGTTTAAAATTTAATTTAAATTAGAAAATGGCTTAATTGTAATTAAAGAAAGTTTAAAATGTAATTTGAATTAAATTTATGAGTCAAAATGCAATTAATTAAATTTGAATTTTCTACGCATGAGAGAAGAATCCCACGCGCCATAATCCACGTGCGCTACGTGAGCCGTCAGATCACACAAGAAACAGTCAGGATTGGCACGTGCGTTTCATACCTGACAAAAGCGAGTGGACCCATTATTCCTGGAGTCACGCGGCTCAGTGCCCGAGTAGGGCCCACCTACCACGCATGCTGGCATGTAGGGTGGGACCCACGTGTCTGACATGTTTTCAAGGCATGATTCCGTGCAGTCGATTCACATGAGCCTGGTTATACAACGAATAAAAAGTTTCCATGTGTCCCACTTTATCTTTTAGCCAATCATATTGTGACACGTGCCAAGGTTTGGTGAGCGTGAAAACATAGGATGACGCACGCGTTACAATCGTTGTTCCCCACGTTCCTCGTGCCCTTATCCCGTGTGATGAGCTCTGTTTGTGGCCGATTTCCTCACCGAATGAAATGCTGCCACGTGTATGTATTAATTCTTCAGCCAATCAGAGATTGACACATGGCATGCAGATTGAATTAAAAAAATGAGAAACGGTGCCCTGTGTTATTGTCGTCTATGCGTAAAAAAAATTTAATATTCTCTTTCGTACGCGTGGATGCGGAATTTAAGGAAAATGTCAGGGTTTTATTTTAGATGCAAATTTTTTACGCGTGTTTAAAAATGTATTTTTTTATATGTATTTTTTAGCTATAAATAGGGGATACTATGATAGAGTAAAGAGTTTTTTGGGAGTTTAGAGTTTGGGATTTTTAGTAGTATTTGGGGCTGGACTGTGGAACACGCAGAAGCCACTTTTGGCTTCCGTTGTGTTCTGCGTGTGCCAAACATTAACGATCCAAAATGATTTAATTTTCGTTTGTTCTTCATCTTATTTTCCTTAAACTGGTGTATTTTTAATTTTTAATTTATGAAGTAATTTAATTTTTCTAGGGTTGCATTTTATCTAAATTTATGAAGCTTTGATTTTAATTATTTTTGAACGATTTATAAGGCGTTTAATTTGTTTATTCTATTTGTTCTTAATGCTTTGATTATTTACGAATTTTATCAAATGATAAGTGACACTTAAATAAACTTGGAAGAGGCATTTTTGTGTATATTGCTCGTGTTTAGGGTAACATGTATGATTAAAGGAGAGAAACCTTTTTATTGTATGTGAAATTATTGGAAAACTTTGAACGTAATGAATCTTGGTGAATTTAATTCTCATTGGAATATAGTGAATTAATTTAACGAGATGTGTTTATATAGAGCTCGAAAGAGATGTATGGATAAAATTAGAAGTTTTTCGTTAACAAATTAAATGTACTATAAAAATATAAATCAAGAGAAAATAATATGATTTGAGTTGATTAATTTGGTGAAAAACTGCAATCCTAGATTTCTTTTATTTTGTTATTAAACTATTTTCTTAAACTTTTGACAAATCAACTATTGTTTTGGATAAAATCAGAGAGAGATAATTTTAGTACTCAACAAACTGTAGTAACAATTTCAGTGTGAACGATAACTTACTTATCAAATTTTATTACTTGTGACCGTGTATACTTGCACGTTTTATGTTCTCCAAAAAAGACAACACCTTCCTTTTTAAAAAACAATAAACAAACTAATCTCAACAATTCATTTTATTTTTCTATTCTTTATCTTTCCCCTTTTTTCATAAAAGGAAAAGGGGGTAAAACGAACATTCTCAGAACAACCATGCTTAACAAAGGGTGTATAAGGTAAGTGAGAATAAACATTTGAACTAAGCCTATATTTAGGTGCAAAGAAAAGAGGGGATAACATACAGACTCAAGGGGCAGAGACTTAGGATAAGAAAACATTGATGGTAAGAAAGGATCATATGATTCAAATAATACCTAAATCTTTTTTCTATTCAAATAGTATCTAGGATTTCACCTCAAGAGACATTAAAAATGGAATCTAGAGCTTGTTAAAGACATATAAATCATCAAAGTAATAGATCCGCAAAAGTTTCTTGAAATAAACATACAAATTCATAATGTAATAGCATGTGCAAAAAGTGCAAAGTAATAGTCATACTTCTATTCAAGTCAAATGCATGCCAATTATATAACAATAATGATCCCTCTAGAATTCATTTTACATGTAGTATGTTCAAAAATAGAAAATTCATCGATCTTATGAAATGCAAACACAAAGATAGCAAATGAGATGGCAAGGATGGACTCAAAATAGAACAATGTCCAAAAAAGAGGAAAAAGTCTCAAAAGAGATCAACATTAATGCTCAAAACAATGCTAGTTTGGAGAAAGAAAGAAATTGACTAACTAATGAATAGCACAAGCAACATCCTTAAGAGAAAGAAGAAACAAGGGATGATACTAAAACCACTAAGCATGAGATAAAGGTACAAGATCCAACACAGGTACACAATATTTTCTTAGACAAACACAGCATCTCAACTACTAGGAGTGCTAACAAAACACACAAGTTGAGATAAAATATTACAAGTATGTCAAAAGTCTTATAAAGACAAGTGAATAGTCTATATGACATATAAATGCACATGTAAAATCAAAGTAAGCACAAAATAGTGAGACACATAAAGGTATAAGCATGGAACAATACATTAATATTCTTTGAAGATACATAGAAAGCTCAAAGAAGAAAGATCAAGTATATTAAGAAAATAAACTACAAGTGACAAGTTGAGGACCCACACATAATATACTAAGTATAGGAAAGAAGAACTTAGTAAAATAGGTAAGATGCATTCAATATCTCATAGAATATGAATGATAGGGTAGAAGAAAGATAATCCTACTACAATGACACTATATGATGATAACATGTGATGTGATGTTTATGAAAACAACCACAGAAGAAGAAGTAAATAGTAAGAAATGAACATGCATAGCATTAAGTAATATAGTTAAAGTACTATGCAAGACAAAGAAACAAAGAGAAAGGTAGAGATATGTATGGATAGGAAAACAAGGCACATGTAAACATCAAACAAACATAAATTCACATACAAACAAAGAGAGAAATGAAAGTAAGCAACTCAATCCCAATATATCACCTGAAAATAGTGATCAGATTACATCCCTCGTTTAAAGAATTTATGAGGTCAATAGAACTTAGAGATAGTCTCTGACTCATGTGAGCATGATGAGTATATGGAACTTCCTATTTGGTTTGTTTAAAGTTTCTACTAAGATCAGTTGAGTCATCCATAAAAATAGAGGGAGACATGCTTTTTGAGCTAGATTTCTTTCTTTCTACTTTATGGCCCAAGTGCATAATGTAGCCTACATGAATATGCTTCGAAGAGCCACAATAGCTACATTCAAAAAAATAAGATGGGATAAAGTGAGATGGAGGACTCTAAGTTATACTGCTCATAAATTTAGTACATAGCCTAGCAATATAACCAATAATGCCATAATAATAACAAGTGTGAACAATGGAGCCAAAAAATTAGGTCCTTCACTCTGAGGAGTAGTACGTAGAGGAGAAAAAGAGGAACCACTCACATTGACTTTCATACAAGGACGAAAGGTAAATTTCCCACAATGTGGTCTCAAATGCCTAAGCTTATCACAATGGTGAAAAGTGGGAATGATAGTGGGTAAAGATAGCAGACCATTACTAAAACGATGGTAAGTGTTAGTCTTATGTGCATGGTTCACCTTGCTACGGGAATCTAGCTTAGACCATGCAAAATATTTACCTCTTGGGGTGGTAGTGGCAAACTTTAACTTTGGTTCTTGATTGGAAGCTTTGAAAAACTTAGTATAATCACCTGTAGAAGTTGAAACCCCTTCATTGTACGCAATTCCATTCTTATCCCAAAGAAAAAATAACATTGCCAATCATTTCATTTAACATTTTTGAACCCGTAGTCATTCTATCACTGACAATGGTGGAGTGTGCCAATGCTTTCTCTTGTATGTTGAGTTTTTCTTATAGGGTTGCAAACAAGTCTTCCTTTTCTCTGAGGAAAGATTCAATATAAGAGGTCGAATTATTCAGAATCTCGACTCTCTTATGTGGTTTCTCAATTTCAACATCCTTTTTTGCAAGAGAGTTAGTCAAAAAGATCCTTTGAGCCCTCAAAAACAATTATCTACCTTTTTGATTATTCAATTTCATTCTTCAAATTAGAAGAAGGCACAAGATTAAGCAAAAAATGAATAGCTTTATAACAAGTAAAAACTATTAATTGTTCCTTAAGCTTTTCAACTTCCCTATGATTTGCATTAGACTTTTCCAACAAATCATCATACCTTTTTCAAATGACCTCAAACTTGCTTATGAGATCATGTTGTTATTCATCAATAGAGGAATTCTTTCCCTTTAAAGTTTTTTTCAACGCATTGATCTCGTGTTTTTTTCATCAAGCCTCTCCATAGCATATCTCTTATCCTTTTCAGACTAAATATGCTCTAAAAATAAAGCATTGTAAGAATCAAGAAATTCATCTTTTTCATCTTCAACTTCATCATCTTCAGCAATTTCCTCTTGAATATATGAGGTAGTAGTCAAAGGATCAATGATACTACTAGAGGCAACAAAGGCCATAAAGGTAGTATCATTATCATCATCATTATTGGTACTCTTTGAAATAGTGACTTTAACTTTCATTGTACCTTTGTTTGTACATTTTCGTTTCATTAAGCACTATCATCAATGTTTCCTTGCTTTCCACATTCAAAGCACCTTATTTTATTCAAGTGACATTTACTCGATTTCTTAGAACCATTTTCTGAGTCTTCTTCATCTCTAGTATATCTTGAAGTTTTGGAACTAGAGTATCTCTTCCAATAGTCCCAAAAGACGGTTTCTTCTTCTGAAGAACCTAATAAATCTTTAAGCAAGGAATGTCATTTCCTCCTCATTAGGTTTAGAATCATCATTATCAAAACCTATGATACACACATCTTTCATTGGTTCACTTTGCTTAGTAGTTTAAAGACTTGCAAGTCACCAACTAACTTATTAAAAGTAAGTTAACCTGGCTCATACATAGACTCAAGAACAATAACTTTGGCATGAAATCGATAAGGTAGACTAGCGATGATTTTCTTAATCTGTTTTTCCTCGCTAATAGGTCAACCCAAGTTGTAAGAATAATTGACAATGTTAGAAAAGCATGCATAGAATTTGTCAAAGGTTTCATCTTCTTGCATGATACAGTGTCCAAAATCTCTGTTCAACTTCAGAATTTTGAATCTTTTTACTACTAAAGTACCTTCAGAGATTAAAATCTCTAATCAACTTCAAAATTTTGAATCTTTTTACTACTAAAGTACCTTCAGAGATTAAAATCTCTATTTAACTTCAAAATTTTGAATCTTTTTACTATTAAAGTACCTTCACGGTGGTCTCCAAGATGTCTCATATTTGTTTTGAAGAAGTACAACTTATAATTCTTCTATACTCATCTAGCAAAATAACTCTGATAATTGCATAAAGACCCTTACTATTCTATTTGGATTCCTTACTCCCATATTTAGTCTACTGAATTATAGGTTTAAGAATCATAATATTATCAGGGAGGGTTTTGGTAGTATCGGAGGACATTATATGGAATAATGGCGATAGCCACTCATTTAAACTTTCCAAAATGGGATTTTGCCTTGTAATTATTTGTGCTACACACCCAAGCTTCTTTATTTATCCCATCCAATTACTTTAATGACACATCTAAGCATGTGTTCCATCTGGTAAGCCACGACCCAATCAACCCATTGAGTATTTATTTGATCTTCTTGGTGTGCTAATAAATCAGTCAAAAGTGTATCTTTGATCGTATTAGAGACAGTGGATCTCCTTACCTGATTCCTCGTGATGGTAAGATAACATCTGTTTCTTACCCATTGATAAGCAAAGAGAAATTCACAGATCTTACACGTTTCATAATTCTTTCAATCCATCCATTATGAAAGCCTAATTTCTCCGTAATATTCTTTACAATATTCCATTCAATACGATCATGTGTTTGACATGTCAAACTTCATAGCAAACTTACCTATTTTCTGTCACATTCTTCTTCAGAGAATGCATTGCTTCAAAAGCTACTATGACATTGTCTATAATAAGTCTTATAGGGAGAAATGCACTTTAATAGTCAGATATCACTAGGTGCAGGACATTCTTTAGTCTAGTTGTTAAACACTTGGCGGCCACTATCTTGTAAAGCACATTACATTGGCTTATAGGCCTATACTATGCGACTTTATTAGCTTTATTTGCCTTAGGAATCAAAGTAATTAAAGTGTGATTTAGACCATCTAGACTCTCCTTGTCATTTAATACACCTAAAATCACTATACAAACATCATCACCAATAATTGACCAATACTTTTGAAAGAAAAGTGCAGGCATACCATGGAGGCTTAGTAGGGTGCATTTGGAATACCTTCTTCACTTCCTCTTTTGAAAAAGGTTTCATCAAATCTCTATTCATACCCTCACTCACATTCACATCCACACAATCCAGGACCCTCTCAACATTAGAGGCTTCGTTGCTTGAGAACAACATATTACATCATTAATTAGTTGAATTGCCTCTAGAAGAGAGCCAAACCTCTTTGACAACCTCCCCTCAATGTTCCAAATAAGTCAATATTTCTTCAAAATTAATGAAGTCTCCTCCTTTCTTTTACCATTAACATTTGTAATTTCAACAAGAACTAGGAGCTGATTCCAAGTAGAAACACATAAATGAGTAACTTTTGTACCTGGAAGTAGAGTTAACCAATACAAATTGCAAATAGCTCTATCCAAAAGTGCTTGTGTTCTTCCTTTCTCCTCTTTTATCATTCCAGATGTACTTGTAGCCGGAGAAAGGGATTGATTGCATATCACAATCCATTACACCTTCCCGAAATACGTTCATTTATGTTTCAAGTCTTAGTCTCTCCTCCTTTTGCAACCTCCCAGGATAAATATCCATCTATCTTCCACTATTAGATTTCCATAAAAACCAATGAGTCTCACTTTTCTCATCCTCTAAATGCACCAGTTCATAAATGAGTCCAGCTAACGAAGATAGAATTGTGATCTCAATTTCTTCTCTCTACAATATGAGCAATCCACCATCAGTACCCACATCATAAAAATGTCAGATTCAAATTATTTATACAAACGAACAAATTAATATTTACTAATACTTATTCCTAAAAGTTTCTAAATCAGATTATGCGAGCCGAACGTAACCACTATTTTTATCCTTCGGTTACTAGTAATTTTAATATTCTCTCTAAATTTTAATATCCTTCGATTAGCCCCTGTTTTTACCCATTCGAATATGATATGCTTTGAATTAAATTTCAACATTTTAAATCTAAATCATAATATTAAAATTTAAATTTATTTATAAATTATTTTCATATATAAAACATAATATATATATATATATATATATAATATTTAAATTTTAAATTGATACATCTTTAATAAAATTTATTACTTATAATCAACACGAAGTAAATTAAAACAATAAGATGTATATTTGAATACTTATTAAATTAAAATAATAATTTAAAATTAATATTTATTTTTAAAACTAAAATAGTAACGGAGGTATATGTAATATATAATAAAAATATATATATTTATTTATAATTTTAATAATAATTCAGTTCAGATCAAATTATAATATATTATAAAATTTGATAATCTAAATATGATCTAAATTCGAACAAAAAATATATTTTTTAAGTCGAATTCGATTTAGTTATAAAATTTATCGATCTAATTTGAACTAAATACATTAGATTAAGTCAAATTTTTTAATTTAATCAAATTGATTGGATTACTTAATCATTTATACATTAAAATTTAAAATTTCCTATATTTCTTTTCTAAAATATTTCAACTTGTGTTGAAGTTGAAATTATGTAATATTATCATAAATTATTGATTATTTAATAAGTGATGATGTAGTAAGTAAGTCTATAAAATATAAAATTAATGTAATTATTTTATTTCTAAAAAGCAAAAATAATTTATGATTGGCAAAATAGGTAAGTAATATAAATATTATATAGTATATTTTAAAAATAAAGAATAACATATCCTAATACAAGTATTTAAATAAAATAGTTAATGATATTAGCTTTTGTTATTATATCATTAAAAATATATGAATAATGTATTATATTATTATCATTAATTATATTATAATTTCATTATTATTATATAAAATTATTACAAATAAAAAATTATAATAAATAATTAATACCACCTAACAATAATCTAATAACTTTTTAGAAGAACAATTCTAGTCCACTTACTATATTATAAACTAACATAAAAGCACAAAACTTAAAAAATAATAAAATTAAAAAAACGTGAACATATATGTATATACTTTTTATTTATTATGTATTAAAATTTATTTAAATTTATATTTTTTAAATTATAATTAATTTAAATAATATAAAATAATTTAAAAAATATACACATATATACATCCTTTATTTTAATATTCTTTTTAAGTCATGGAAGACTTCTAATAATAATTTACTTGCACACTTAAAAATTAAATAGCTTTTGGATACTTTTCTCATAGATGCGACCCTTCATCCATAAAATTTGTTGTAGATCTTCGGCCATTGCACTTCCTGCTTTGAATGATCGATGATAGGGGTTAGCATCTTATTTAAATTTTCTGTCTGTAATCTATTTAAAATTCATTCTTTATCAAATTTTAAGTATAAATTTAATTAGGTAATATAATCAATATAAATTAATATAAATTTAAATATATTTAAATTTTTTCGCATGAAATAAAATCATATTAATATTAAAATTTATTTATAAATTATTATTATATATAAAGTAATACGTACATAAATTTTTAAATTTTAAATTGATATTTTTAAAACAAATATTATTACTTATAATAACAACTAAAAAAATTAAAAAAATTAAAAATATTTATATACTATTTAAATATAACATATTAATTTAATATAATTATAATATATATACTATTTAAATATAATATGTTATAAAATAAAATATATATTTATTTATAATTTAATAGTAATTATCAGATATAATTAATTTTAAAATTTATAAATTTAAATATGAATAGATTATATAATTTTTAATATTAATAAATTAAAAAATTTATTAATTAAATTAAATCAAGTACGAATATAAAAGATTAAATATTAATTTAAATATATTAGTTGAATTATTTATTCAACTTTTTAACGTGTGAAAGGCTCGCGCGTGAGAGAATCCAAAATAAGAGACCAAAAGGGCCCACCAAAACATTTCTTACCAAACCAACGAAAGTAACAAATCAATATCTTCTCGTCTCGTCTCATCAAACTCTCTCTCCCCCTCCCCCTCTCCCCCTTCTTCTTCTTTTTCGACTTTCTATTTCTCTTTTCTCTGTTAACAATCAGAGAAATTAGACCCATCTATGGAAATCTCAACAAAACACCAAGAAAACCAAAACCCCTCTTTTCTTCCATCACCTAATAATAGTTCCAGCTGTAATAGCAATGGAATCCAAGTTCAAGCTCTACCTTCTCCATCAGTACCCCAACCACAAGCTCAACCTCCAAAACCCATCACCAGATCCGAACAAGCCAATCCGTATCCGACCACCTTCGTTCAAGCCGACACATCTTCCTTCAAACAAGTAGTCCAAATGCTTACTGGATCCTCCGAAACCGCCAAGCAAGTTTCCCCAAAACCCACACCAAACGCCATCAACTCCGATCCTGCTTCCAAAACCCACATCCCACCCATCAAATCCATGCCCAAGAAGCAACAATCTGGGTTCAAACTATATGAACGAAGAAATTCTTTCAAAAACTTTAAGATCAACCCTTTAATCCCTTCAATAAACTCTGGGTCTTCTCCTAGAAAGACAGAGATCCTCTCTCCGAGTATACTTGATTTCCCTTCTCTTGCTCTTAGCCCCGTTACGCCGCTTATACCCGACCCGTTTGATCGTTCTGGGTCGGCGAGTTTTGTTTGTGCCAACAATGGGAATGGGAATGCAAATTTAGACAAAGAGGCTGAAGAGAGAGCTATTAAAGAAAAGGGTTTTTATTTACACCCTTCACCGGCCACTACACCTAGAGACCCAGAGCCACGACTCTTGCCTTTGTTCCCAACGACATCGCCTAGAGAATCTTCAGGTTCTGCCTCGTCTACTTGAATAATTAATTTTTTTTTCAATTTTGGTGTAAGATTTTAATATATTGTTGTTCGCAATGTCATTATTAATGATAAGAAGGAAGATTATTTGTAATGAGATATTGCAGAGAATGAGAAAGAATCTTGCTCCATTTGTAAAATTTGATGCTTATTTTCGTTCTTCTTTTTTCTCTTTGTCAAGTTTTTCGTATGCTTGTTTGCTTAGAAAGTTGATGGGAAAAAAAGTCATGGACTTTTTAATGACTCTCGTTTGACCTTTATCTCATTGATATTTGAGCATCTGTGTAATTTATAATTATAAAGAGTTTAGCCCATGACTAAGCGTGTAGTTTCTCCATTATAGAAAATTCGAAAACCTGAGTATAGCTTCTCCTTTTTTAATCAGTACCTTCAATTGAATGCCCTGTTTGATCTTATTATCAAGTCTGATTCTGTTTTTTTTTTTATACTTCCATTTTGTCAGTAATATAATGTGAACGGATAGGGTAATTTAGTGTTTTTCATATTTTTAAGGAGATGAAATGTTAAAATATTTAAATTTACATCAATATATCTTAAATTTTATCGTTTCTTTAATCATTTTTTTTAATTTTCGAACAACGTTGGGATATAAAGGTTATGAGTGAAAAATGTCTCAATAGTTTTCTTTCTAATAAATGCATTACTTAATACGAATACGAGGAGGTTATTCAATTTCAATTCAATTCAATTCAATTCGGATCATTACTTTTAGGCATTATTTGCCGACTTTGTAAGAAGTGCATATTGTGATATGAATAAGCTGAGATTAATGGCTCAGAATAATTGTGTTTTTATAAATGGAAAATGCCACCTTTTGGCCAAGCTGTCAAAGGATAGATTATAATAATGGGCAAATGCATTTTTTTTAACCTTTTCCTCAAAATAAAAAAAATAAGACTGAGCACTTAGTGGACATAATTTTCCCAAAAGTCTCTTACTAACCAAATCTAATCGTTTGGTAAAAAATAATAATAATAATAATAATAATAATAAAACCATCTTAGAGTTAATTGGAGCTACACTTTTTTATCTGATTAATTGGGTCTAGTATAGCTTTTACCATTTGGAAAACTGAGCTGATTGAATCAGTTATACTTTAGAAAACTGACCTACTTGGATTGATTCTTTGTCTTGGAAAATTTTATTGGAGCCCACCAACCCATCATAATGTTATATTATTATTTTTAATATTTGTATTATAATTTTATTATGTACTAATAGAATTTTTTATCATTAAATTATGATAGTTGTTGTAAAAGTTTGCAAAATTACCAACGAGTTTTAGATATTGCTACATAAATACTATTGTTGTTAGTAAAAAACAATTGATGAAACCATTTTAACATGATATTTATGTGATATTTTCTTCTTCTTTTTTTTGGCAAGTTTTTGAAATTTTTTAACGATAATAATATTTGTAATAATATAAGATATTTTGTGATAGTTGTGTAACATTTTAAAATTTAGTGTTAATTTTAAAATAACCACTATAGTTTGGTGATAAAAAAATTTATTTACTCATATTTAAATAAAGTTTAAAAAATTTACAGTGATTGTATTTTAAAAAAAATAAAGAATATGTCATTCTTCCTTTATTCGAGAAATGTGACCCTCATGTTTTACAAAACTCTCTAGCTCTCTTTGTAAGTTCTATTGTACTTTAGGTCTATTTGTTGGTTTTTCATGTGTAAAATATAATATGTTTATTTTACTTAGGTGATGATTAGTTCAAGTTCAAGTTAATGAGAATGAAAAGAACTAATTTTATTTGATTTGATCACTGGAATCAAATAATAAATGAGTATTATAGGGTTAGGTTTATAATTGAAATGAAATAAAAAACACTTTATATTACCTTAATATTCACATATTTAGTAAAACTTAATATTATTTAATTATTCATTTTTTGTTAGAAAAAATATATTATTAAAATTATTATTTTTCTAAATAATTATTACTTAAAATAAAATGTATTATTAAAATTATTATTTTTCTATATAAGGTTTGGTATTTGAGATTTAGGGATTTGGGGTTTATGGATTTGAGGTTTAGGGTTTTGGGATTTGGGATTTCATGTTTAGGGTTTTGGGTTATATTTGTGGGTTAAGATTTATGGTTAAAATTATTATTTTTCTAGATAGGGTTTAGGGTTTAGGGTTATATTTGTAGGTTAAAGTTTAGGGTTAAAATTATTATTTTTCTAAATAGGGTTTAGGGTTTTGGGATTTGGGGTTTAGGGACTTGGGATTTGAGATTTAGGGTTTAGGGTTATATTTATGGGTTAAGGTTTAGGATTAAAATTATTATTTTTCTAAATAGGGTTTAGAGTTTTGGGATTTGAGATTTCAGGTTTAGGTTTTAGGTTTTAGGGTTTACGATTTAGGGTTTAAGGTTATATTTTGTAGGTTACGGTTTAGGAATAAAATTATTATTTTTAAATATGATTTAGGGTTTTGGGATTTGAGATTTAAGATTTAGTGTTTAGGGTTTATGGTTATATTTGTGATTGAGGTAAAATTGAAAAATCATGAAGACGAGAATGAAATCATGATTCCTTGAGGGGGGGAAAAAGAATTCTGATTCCTTCTCTTATAAGAATCGATTCGATTATATTTCCACTTTTCAGCTCAACCAAAAATAAAATTGGAAGGAATAAATTATGATTCTATTCCATTTAAGTCAACTAATAAATTATGATTCTATTCCATTCAAGTCAACTAAACATGAGTTTAGTGTATTTGTCTTCTTTTGTGTAAGGTTGGTTAATGTCGACCAATGATGCACACATGCACATAGTTATGTACACTTTGTATGCGAGTATGTTTACATACACTGTAGGGTTGGTTTCATAGTAAGCATGCTAGGTTAAGCATTGTATTTTTCGACAAGCAAGCATGCATGGAATCATGTGAGTGAGATGTCACTCGTGCTTTTGTTTCGTTTTGAGTGCAAGCATTTTATAGAAATTACTCCACATTTTTAAAAATGAAAAATGAGATTTTTTTGGCACCTTAACGAGGCCCTCGTCATACCCCTCGCGAGTTATTGTGAGCTTGAATAATTTCTATAAAAACCTTTGTGTTTGATATCCAAAAAAAATATAACAGAGCTCTATTAAATTGACATCTCATTTTTTGTTTTTGAATCACCATTACCTTGAGTGTTGTTTGGTATTAGAGATTTGTGATTGTATCATTAAAATTGTGATCGTGAGTGGTGAGTACTTGAAGCGGTATTTACGAATGAGTTTTATTAGGAGCCTATGTAGCTGTGAGTTGACACATAGCTAGTAGTTGCTAGGATGCAATTTTTTCTTAGGTGAAGAGCCTATTTGGCAGTGAGCCGTGTGTTGGTTGAGTTGCAATGATGTAACTTTCTCAAATCGTTGGTTGTATGCTATACATGGTTGATTGTGTATCCCACATAGACGATTTATGGCTCATGGTTGAATGTGTTTCCCACGGTGGTTATAGGTTGTTCATGGTTGAGAGTGGACCTCATGTTTGGTTGTTCACATTGTGATTCACTTTATTGATCATTGATTATTGATTATACTATATTGAATGGTGTTGGCTTTAGAGAAAAGTAGAGTTCATGTGTCGAATCAAATCTTTTAGAGGCAACAAGTGAGGGTAACAATAGGCAATTCGGTCAGAGGTTCTGACTGATTGAGGTATTAGTAGTTTTATTTATGTCAGAGTTATAACTGTCTTATTGCTTAGTAGATTTGTTTGGTGCTGAGTGATTTTCATAATAAATCCAAAGATGTTACTACATAGGTAGAGATTATATATGGGTTTACCTTATTATATCTTGTGTTATGCATGCTTTAATGTTTGGCTAGTATAATTTTAATTTAAATTGTGTGTGTTTCTATGTACTAAATTTTAAACTCTGATTAGAAAGCTTTCTTTATTTATTGTTTGCTTTCTAAATATATCATATTATATTTGCTTCATTATTGCCTATTTGTGATGATTTTTAATGCTAATGTGATTATCCGTTAAGTGCTTATCTTTTCATTTATTTGCATATTTGGGATGAGTACTTAATGAGTTAGTATCTCCTTAACCTGATTGTATATTGGGTCCTGAACTTCTTCAATTTTGTTATGAATGATGAGTTTGTGTGTTAGTATAATCTGAGTTTGTATTGTATATGTTACAACATACTATATCTAGAGTTCGATTACAAAGCTTATTTGATTTGTGTGGTTTCATGCTTTCTTTCCTTTGCTTATAACATGTTTATAGCTTTTTGGGTAGAACATAAAATGAAATAATACCCTCAACAAAGCTATATGTTTCCCTTATTAATTAAATAGTATGCAACAAAGTTAATAGATCTAGGAATCCAAGAAGATAAAATCATATTAAACTTGTCCAAGAGTATTTTTGCTTGGTAATGCCTCAAAAGAAATGATGAAATCATCATGCATCGAGACCTTTATTACATTCTTATTATCACCATCCTAGTAGACTATTTTGAAGTTGTTTTCTATAGCCATTTATAGATAGAATAATAAAGTACAAGCCTTTTCTTCTTCAATCGAGTTGCCAGGATAAATGTTTTATCAACAACCTTGAATTTGGCCTTTGAAATCTCTTAAAAAAACAACAATAAGAGTATCGTCTCTCACACAAGTCTCAAAGTTAATTTTGAAAGATCATTGAGGTGACTTCTTCCATGAAGTAGGTAGGAGGTGAATCCTCATAATTAATTATATTTCCCAATAACCTTTCAGTTTGGAATTGAGATCACTATTGAAATTTGTGAACCTCAACTTTAATTTTGGAATAATTAAATCTAGATCTAGAATTTTCAAGTTAGAACAAAAATTTATTTCTTGACTTCCAAATTTTTTCAAGAGAAATAGAGATTGTTAGGAAAAATTCTATTTGAGATTGCATCAAAGGTATAAGGAAGTTTGGACTATTAAACACCATATGAAGCGGGTCATAAAAGGATTAGAAATTTGAAGTAGCTAGTTTTTCAATAAAGATCCATTTTGGTGTGTATCCTCTCGGCGAATAACCCTAGGAACCTATGAACTCAAAGAAATAGGAATGATTGATTTGCTAAGAACGTGTTAAAGATAATTAAATTAGAACCCTAAGGAAACAAAGTCCTTAAAACCTTAACCTTGAGACGCAACAAAGGATGATCACTCCCTTTGATAAGTCAAATTCAAGCATTCAATCAATAACATAAGAAGGAAAAGAAGAAGTTTTATGAAATATATATTTTTCATTAATGATATATGATCTTCCTCCAAATTACATAATGGCTTCTTTTTATAAGTAAGAAACCCTCATGAAAACCCTAGACGCCTCATGAAATCCCTAGACAAAATTCTAGCCAAAAGAAAAACCCTAGGCGTAAATTTAACCTTAATTTGCTTATTGAGTTGTGGATTGGGCCTAATCCATCCTTAAAGAATAAAAAGACTAAAAGACTTATGATAAATAAAACATAAAATGCCCACAATTCACTAAAATATAAAAAGCCCACAATTCACTAAAACAAAAATTGCAAAACATAAAAGGCTTATAATTAACTAAAACAAAAAAAAATCTTCATAAATTAATCCTTACACCTAATTTGATCTTTCAAATCTATCCTTTGCATAAACAAGTAATAAACCATCCTTGGTGAAGCTTTGGAATCATCAAATTTAGTTTTAGAATCTTCTAGCACAACCTCTTTGTATTGCATTTCTATGATCAAGCCTTGCAAAGCTTTCTTCATCCTCTTTGTGTTTTCCCTAGTCATTGGACCGCTAATTACTTGCAAAGGATCTTGAGAATATTTGAAAACATCAACTTAGTCAACAACACCTTGATCTCTATTATTCCCCTCCTCTTCGAAAAGATTTGTCCTTGAATCACCTGCATCAAACAAAGATAAATCAATAACATTAAAAGTGGCACTAACATTACCATAGTCACTTGGAAAATCTAGCTTGTAGGTGTTATTGATCCGTTCCAACACTTGAAAAGGTCTATCTCCTCGAGGTTGCAATTTTGATTTGTGTTGTGTAGGAAACCTTTCCTTACGCATGTGCACCCAAGCCTAATCTTCATGTTGAAAAACAACTTTCAATCGCCCTTTATTGGCTTGCTTAGCATATTGCTCATTCTTCCTTTCAATGTTGGCCCGAACTCTGGCATGTAATTCTTTCACAAAATCTGCCTTTTTCTTGCTATCAAGATTAGCTTGCTCATTAGTAGGCAAAGGTAAAATATCAATAGATGTTAAAGGATTAAAGTCATAAACAATTTCAAAAGGAGAAAGAGAAGTAGAATGAATAGTCCTATTATATGCAGACTTAATATGTGACAAACACTTCTCCCAATGCTTTAAATTCTTTTGAATGACAACACATAACAAGGTAGTGAATGTCCTATTAACTACTTCAGTTTGACCATTCGTTTAAGGATGTGCAATAGTAGAAAATAACAATTTAGTTCCTAATTTATTCCGTAAAGTGTGCCAAAAATAACTTAGGAACTTAACATCCCTATCACTAATAATTTTCTTAAGCAACCCATGTAAACAAACCACTTCTTTAAAAAACAAATTAGCAATATGTGTTGCGTCATTAGTTTTAGAACATGCAATAAAATGAGCCATTTTACTAAACCTATCAAAAACAAAAAATATGCTATCCTTACCACTTTAAGCCAGTGGTAATCCTAAAACAAAATCCATAGATATATCAGTCCAAGGTTGATTAGGCATAGGTAAAGGGGTATACAAGCCATGCGGTTTAATTATAGATTTTGCTTGCCTACATGTAATGCACTTTTCATAAACAGATTGCACATCATGCTTCATATTAGACCAATAAAAATGCTCATGTAAAATATCTAAAGTCTTGAAAACACCAAAGTGCCCCATCAAACCTCCACCATGAATTTCCCTAACAAGCAACTCACGAACATAACAAACATGCACACATAATTTATCTTTCTTGAATAGAAATCCTTCATGCTTATAAAAATCACCAAACACACACTTATCATATGCATTCCATACTTGGCTGAAATCAGAATCATTGGCATACAAATCCTTAAGCAATTCAAAACCAAGTAATTTAGTTTGTAATGAAGTAAATAATAAGTACCTCCTAGACAATGCATCAATCACAATGGTGTCCTTCCTATGCTTGTATTTGATTACATAAGGAAATGTTTCTATGAAATCCATACCTTGGATCTTTAAAAACTTCAAACTCTTATGATAGGAATGAATGATGAATTCCCTTAGCCATAAGTAATGCTGCCATGTTTGAAGAGTTCTCACTAATACATAAAGCTCCTTGTCGTAAGTAGGGTAATTCAACATAATCCCACTTAGCTTTTCGCTAAAATAAGCAATTGGTTTGGAATTCTGCACAAAAACAACTCCTATGCCAATTTTGGATACATCACATTCTATCTCAAAAGCTTTATCAAAGTTAGGAATAGAAAATAAAGGTGCATTAGTTAGTTTATCTTTGAAAGTGTTAAAAGCTCGATCATGCATATCATCCCACTTAAAAACAACATTCCTTTTAACAAGTTCATTTAAAGGTGTAACAATAGAAATACAATCTTTAACAAACCTTCGATAAAAACTTGCCAAACCATGGAAACTTCTTACCTCATTTGCATTTTTAGGTGAGGCCAATCCCTTATTGCCCTTACCTTTTCTCCATCATCACTACTAACAAAAAATCCAAGGAACATGATAGATTCCATGCAAAACATGCACTTCATTAGATTAGCATACAATTTATTCGCTCTCAACACACTAAAACCAACATGCAAGTGTTCTACATGTTCCTTTAAAATTTTGCTATAAACTAAAATATCATCAAAGTAAACTACCACAATTTTTCCCATGAAAGCACGTAAGACATGGTTCATTAACCCCATGAATGTACTAGGTACATTAGTTAAATTGAAAAGCATTACTAACCACTTATACAATCCATATTTAGTTTTCCATTTGTCTCCTTCTTTCATGCGAATCTTATAATAGCCCATCTTTAAATCAATTTTAGAAAACAATTGAGAACCATGCAATTCATCAAGCATATCATCTATTCTAGGAATGAGATGTCTATAATTTATTGTTATCTTGTTAATAGCTCGGTAATCCACACATATGCACCATGTTCCATCTTTCTTTAGGACGAAGATGATAGGAACCAAACACAGGCTAAGACTCTCCCTTACAAATCCCTTTTGTAGTAACTCATCCATTTGTCTTTGTATCTCCTTCGTTTCCTCCGGATTAGCTCTGTAAGCATATTGATTTGGTATTCAAAATTTGGGTACGGAGTCTATTTGATGCTCAATTCCTCTCAAAGGGGGTAATCCATTAGGAATCTATTCAGGAAATAGATCCTTAAAGCCCTATAATAAAGACATAACAACAATAGGAAAAGATGACTTAAGATCGTTAGTAGAAAGATAAAAATATTTGTACATAAGTACAAGTATTTGTTGCCTTACCATCATTATGCTCTTAATGTTATGTTTTTCAGTAAATGCATGCGTTCTCTTATTTTCCTCTTCTATTTTCTCACTGTTCTCTCCTATTTGCTCACTTTTATCTCTTTTTTGCTCACTTTTCTCTCATTTATGCTCACTTTTCTCTCTTTTGTGTTCACTTTTATTTCTTTTGTGTTCACTTTTATTTCTTTTGTGCTCACTTTTCTCTCCTTTTTTATTTTCCTCTTGCTCAAACTTTTGTTTTCCCCTCATCATGCACTCTCTTGCTATCCTAATCTAGTCCTCATAAGCATGTAAAGGTTTGAGATAGGCTAATATAACTTTTCAGCTGTTCATGTCAAAAGAATAACGATTTCTGTAACCGTCATGTGATACCTTTTTATCGAACAATCATGGTCATCCAATCAAAATATGAGCAGCATACATAGGTGCCACATCACAAAGAACCTTATCCTCATACTTGCCAATTGAAAAAGGAATCCAAACTTGTTTTTTGACATTCACTTCTCCACAATCATTCAGCCATTGTAGCTTGTACGACTTGGGATGCTTCTGCAACTTCAAATTCAACTTTTCTACCAAAAAAGTACTAGAAACATTAGTGCAGCTCCCACTATTAATAATAACCATACATACCATATCCTTCATATGGCATATTGTGTGAAAAATATGCTTACATTGCTCCTCATCTCCTTCATTCTTAGGCTGTATATTCATGGATCTCCTTGTGACAAGTAATTCTTCATGTATAGGTTGTGCCACTTCAACATCAAAACAATCCTCCAACGATGGAATTTCATCATCACTTGAACTATCATTTTCAATTTCTTCATTTTGCCATACAACCATAACCCTTTTGTTTGGGAATTCAAAAGTAATATGTATCCTAATTCTTAGCACAAACATTTAATATCATGTGACTTATTAAGAGTTTTAGTTTCGGGTTTACCTTTAGGAATATCAACTAAATTGTTTGACTTTGCTTCACCTTTTGTTCTATAGGAGGCTTTATTATCTCTCAAATTTGATTTCCACGGAGAACTAGATGAGGAACTAGATCTGAACTTTTTGGACTTGATTTTCTTCTCCACTTTGTTGGCTTTATATAGTTGTTCTTGCATCTCTACGTAATGTTGCAAGTCAACCACATCAATTATTTCCCTATTTAATCCGGCAATGAATGTAGCCATTGTTGCTTCTCTATATTCCTCTATGTTTGCTCTAATCATGGAAATTTCCATCTCCTTATAATAATCTTCAACACTCATGGAACCTTGAACTAGCCCTTGCAAATTTCTATATAGATCCCTGTAGTAATGGCTAGGTATAAACCTCTTACGCATCACCAATTTCATCTCTTCCCATGACTGAATAGGTCTCTCAGCATTCCTTCGCCTATTAACCACCAATTGATCCCACCATATACCAGCATAATCTATAAATTATGTGGCTGCTAGCTTTACTTCTTCTCCTCAGAGTAATTATGAAAATCAAATATATGATCAACCTTTCTTTCCCACTCCAAGTATAATTTAGGATCATTTGTTCCTTGAAAAGGTGAAATTGTCATCTTTATATTGTCTATATTACTATCTCCTTTGGAGTTAGCCTTTTTATGCCGTTTATAACTTGCTTTCTCTTCCATAATGGAATCAACTTCTTCTTCATCGAACTGATGTCTTCTATGTGATTCAGAACCGAAAGAGGATTCTAAAACATCCAACCTTGCATTCAGCCTCTTAAATTGGTCACTAACATATTTGATGAATAATTTCAAGATCTTGAAAATTAGAATTAAAAAAAAAAGACTTAATTGAAGACAGAAAGAAAGTCTAAAGAGGAATGTAAAGAACCAAGTAGACGGAGACTAGAACAAAATAAAAAACAACTAATTTCTACAAGAACAAGAAAACTTAACAAGAAAAACAAGAATTGAAATCTTGAATAATCTGCAACTTTGCTGTTGTTGTTGTTGTTCTTCTTCTTCTTGTTCTTCTTATTGTTGTTGTTGTTGTTGTTGTTGTTGTTGTTGTTGTTGTTCTTCTTCTTCTTCTTCTTCTTCTTCTTCTTCTTCTTCTTCTTCTCTCTCTCTTTTTACTACTGTTGTTAATAGAAAATTCACAAAAAAAATTCACAACCTTATTGAACAAGAACTTAAAACAACGCTAAAAGGTACAATACAAATTTAACCCCTCGGGAATGAAAAAAATGATAAGAAATATTAGGTGGTCGAACTCTTAAATTAATATTACATCTCGTGGAAAGATTGTCACAATAACTTTTCCATGATAAAACTTTCATTCTTTCATGAATTTTTGAACAAAAAGTTGATGCTATGGCCGAACAACTCTTCTCGAGTGTGGAAATAGGGTACACTCTGGTGATGGACTCCTTTAAAAAGGAGGCTAAGAAAAAGGGTCTCGGTGAGTATTATTACCGAATTTTGGACATCCTGGTCACTCCTCAATACTTTCCCATTCATTCTCAAGAGGAGGATGAAGAGTATGACTCGGACTCGGGTGGGACTTGGGTAAGAGTGGCGATATTACCGAGGTGATTGGTGTAGAAAGTGAGACTGGGGACCATTGATGTAGTAATGACTTGAGGCTAGGGTAGGTCTTAAACCCATCCTATTTTCCCTTTTTCAAGCTCGATGCCACTTCTGGTTGTTTGGTTACAGGCTATGCCTTGTAATTTTTTTTTGAACCATTCACTACTACAAAAATGGGTATTTAAGTCGCTGTTTAAAGTCAGTTTTTGGAAAAAAACTGACTTATAATGAATTTAAAGTCGGTTCGGTGTAGAACCGACGCTATCCACGTTGGACGTAACGTCCTATTTTTAAAATTAAAAAATGGATGAAGTAAATACAATTAAAATTAATTATTATTTTATTTGACTCTTTAGAATTTAAGTTTGATATAAATAGTATAATTTTTTCTTTTTTTTAGACAATTAGTTTTAAAAATTATATAATTTTGTTTATTTTTTTAGATATTTAAATTTATATAAGTACTTAGAATATATCTTTATTTAATTTTGTGTATATATATATGTTTTAATTAAATATTATTCTAAAATTATTATTTTTTCTTTTTCTATAGTACGTACGTATATGCATATATAGTTTAAATAAAATAATAAATGAAAAAAATTTAATTGCATGGATAGCATCGGTTGACGTGGCGAATTGATGCTATCCACCTAATATATCCGTTCGGCTCATTTTTTACACATAAATCCAATTTCTTCATTTCTCTTCTCCATTTTCTCCCAAAACCGAGCTCACACCCACCTTCTTTCTCAGTTTCTGGCCACCTCCGACCACCATTTGTAACATCATTTTATGGGTTATATTCCTCTTCTCATTATCTTTCAGATCTACTATTTTTTTTAGGGAAATACTCAAATTTATTATACCCATTTTTTCACTTATTCTCACTTACAAAACACCATTTTCTTCGTTTTCCTTCATTTAGTCACTTCATAACATTCTTGTAAGTATTTCTATTAATTTTGCAGCTTATTATTTAGTTTGTTTTATTTTTTGTATAAATTTTTGATTTAGGTATGTTTTTTATTTTGCTTGTTATTATGTTTGACTTATTTTATGTGGAAATAATGTCTGAAATGTTGTGAGTTTGATGGATTATATATATTTACTGTGCGTGGATAAATTTATTATATATAAATAATTATATTTTATTAAGTAGAATTTTGCAGCTTATTATTTAGTTTGTTTTATTTTTTGTATAAATTTTTGATTTAGGTATGTTTTTTATTTTGCTTGTTATTATGTTTGACTTATTTTATGTGAAAATAATATCTGAAATATTGTGGGTTTGATGGATTATATATATTTACTATGCGTGGATAAATTTATTTATATATAAATAATTATATTTTATTAAGTAGAATTTTGCAGCTTATTATTTAGTTTGTTTTATTTTTTATATAAAGTTTTGATTTAGGTATGTTTTTTATTTTGTTTGTTATTACGATTGATTTATTTTATATGGAAATAATATCTGAAATGTTGTGTGTTTGATGGATTATATATATTTACTGTGCGTGGATAAATTTATTTATATATAAATAATTATATTTTATTAAGTAGTGAATAGAGGAAAAATAATATGTTTTTTTAAATTTTTAAGAAATTATATTGGTATAAGAGTTATACGTGCTAACTATTGACTCTTAAAAAAATTATAAATATATATTTATAATTTTAATAATATATATATATATATATATATATTAATAAAATTCAAATAATAACTAAAAACTAAGTATTATTATTATTATTATTATTATTATTTATATATGCTACTTATGTGTTAAAATGTTAAATATGTTACTATAGTAGTCCCTACTTCTATAAAATGTTATATACGTATAACTAATATTACTTTTTATTTATGATATAGTAACATGCTTAGAAATTAGAATCAACTAAAGTGATTGGTTTTTATATATTCATGCTGGAATGCTGCTTATTTTTTAATTTGTATAGAAATGGTTTTGTAAAATAATTAAAATGATAACTGTTTTGTATTATGTATGTTTTGATATATATTCTAATAATTAAGAAATTTATATATAATAATACTTGAAATATATTCATTGGATACATAATTAAGTAATATGTTTAATTAATGTCATTAATAGAAAATAGACAAATCTTAGATGTAGAATTGAGCAACATTATATTTCTCGAGTTGAACTTTTCATGGAATTTTCTTGTAGAAATAGTAATCCTGGAACTAGTATGATCCGATGCCCATGTGTTAAATTTAAAAATGAATGATTTCATGAATTTGACGAGGTTAAGTATCACCTTGCCCGTAATGGTATTCTTTTGAGCTATAAATGTTGGTATTATCATGGAGAAAATATTGATAATACTTATGGGCAAAAGATAAATAAGAATGTGAGTGGATTACATACATCTTATCATAATGTGCAGACAGAAAATATGTTTCATGGTGTTGAAGATGAATTACATACATCTTATCATAATGTACATACATAAAATATATTTCATGGTGTTGAAGATGAATTACGCGAAGATGATCCCGAAACCTTTAAAAAACTTATAGAAGATGCCGAAAAACCGTTGTATCCAAACTGCAAAAAATACACTAAAATGTCGTGATTGGTTCATTTGTATAATGTGAAGGCAAAACATGGTTTTCCTGACAAGGGATTCAAAGAATTACTAAATCTACTAGTCGATATATTTCTTGAGGGTATTGAATTTCCATCTTTAATGTATAAAGTGAAGAAATCTCTTAGTCGATTTGGCATGGAATATCATAAGATTCACGCTTGTCTAAATGATTGCATTCTTTATAGAAAGGAATATGAGACATTACATGATTGTCCTATGTGTAAAGAATTGAGATGGAAGCATGGTACAAATGAGAGTACAACACATAAGAAAGGCGTGTCTGCAAAGGTTCTTTGGTACTTTCCTCCGATTCCTCGCTTTCAAAGGTTGTTCAATAGTAAAGTTATATAAAAGTTATTGACTTGGCATTCAGATAATCGATCTGATGATGGGGTGCTACGTCATCCTTGTGATTCTCCAAATTGGAAAGTAGTAGATAATTTATCTCCTCAATTTCCATCTGATCCACACAATCTTTGTCTTACCATTGCTACTGATAGAATTAATCCACATATTTCACTTAGTAGTAGATATAGCTGTTGGCCAGTAATTATGATAACATACAACCTTCCTCCCTGGTTGTGTATGAAAAGAAAATTCATGATGTTAACATTATTGATCTCAGGACCGAAACAACCCAGTGTTGATATTGATGTATATTTGCAGCCTCTGATAGATGATTTAAAGACGTTGTAGAATGATGGTGTAAATGTTTACGATGCACATAAAGAAGAACACTTTAACTTGAAGGGGATCCATTTATGGAAAATTAATGATTTTCCTACCTATGGAAACTTATCAGGACATGCAACAAAAGGTTACAAGGGATGCCCTATATATAGTGATGGAACTTCTGCAACTTATCTTGTTCACGGACGAAAGATGTCTTATAGAAGACATAGAAGATTTTTGCCATCTGGACACAAGTTTAGATACCAAAAGAAATCGTTTGATGGTGAAGAAGATCATGATCATGCAACTCGACCTCTGCGAGGTGTTGAGATATTAAGGCAATTGAATGGTATGACATTCAAACGATATGGAAATGATTGTCTAATGTATGTGATGATCTAATGATGATGATGATTCTTCCTCATGGGCTCGAAGTGATTGTGAAGGAATATATGTATACGATCAACAACCTAATTAAACATAACATATGTTCTATATTGTTGTAATAACTCTTATATATATGTATGTTCCTAAAATTGTCAATTAATTTATATTTCTTCATTATTTGCAGATATTTCATGGATCTTCGAATAACAGAGCTTGTAGATCCAAATGATCCATTGGGGTATTTGAAAAGAAGGAGTTGGGCGAATATACCTGATGCTCCACTTAACCCAAAAGATATAATACGTGTTCTATTTGATGCTACTGGTAATCCAATAGGGGAAAATGGTCAACAATTGAAATCCTCTATTGGTCGACTTGCAAAGTCCAGTATACCAATCAATATAAATGATTGGTCTCAGGTTGACAATGCAGAAAAGTTCAAAATATGGATAACCATTTGTGTAAGTCTCTTATATTTTATAATCAATATATATATACAAAAGATTACATAGAATGCACACCTAATAATATATATATATATATATATTATTAGGTGTGCATTCTATGTAATCTTTTGTATTGTGTTTTTACAGAATCGTTACAAAGTCGATGACAGTTGGAAACTTATGTGTTATAAGATTGCAAATAAGGCGTGGAAGGAATACAAGACTTCCAGATTGGCAAGAAATTATGTGTTTCCATATTTGGAACCACTTGATGTGGTAGAGCTCTACAAAATCCCTGAAGGACACCCCTGGATTACACCTTAAGTTTGGAAAGACTTTGTGGATTATAGACGTTCAAATGAATTTCAAATTATTAGGGAAGAACATTAGAATGTACAAATGCATAACATTCTTCCTAACCGTATTGGGAGGTCTTCAAATCCTAAAGTTAGATATATAATGGTATTTTTAATTTGTCTTAATTTATAAATATTTTTATATTTAATTTCCTCAATTTAATTTCATGTCATTGTTAATAAATTTTTCATAATTTATGTAGGAAGTTGAATTGGGTAGACCTGTTACCCGAACTAAATTGTATATAGAAACAAAGACTCCCAAAACGAAGAATTCAAGACTGATGTCTAAGCGAGGAGAAGAACAATTAAATAAGTTGGTTAGTAATTTCGGTTGATAAAAAGTCTTAATGATTTTTAATAATTGATGTAATAATGAATGATATGTTTGTGTGTTTTATTATTTGTAGAGAGCTGTTCAAGAAAAAAATATCCAGGGGTGAAATAATTGAAGATCCTGGGAGAGATGCTTTATATCATACATTCGGACGCGAGCATCCTGGTCGTGTTAGGAGAGGTAGCCAATATGATGGTTCTATGGAGTATTTTAACATTCCAAACCAAAAACCTTAGACAGTAAGTAAGGAGAAGTACACTAAAATTGAAGAAGAATTCAATTCTTTTAAGACCTCAATGTTAAGTGAGATTGACACTCTAAAAGAACATCAATCATAACAAATATCAGTCATAGCATCTACAACCAGGGCATGCCATATTGGCCAAGCATGCAACCATCCATGCCAGGCATGCCACAATCCATGCCAAGCATGCCACCATCCATGACAGGCAGTCCACCATCCATGCCAGACATGCTACCCACATAATCTCATTGCGCTCAAACTACATCCAGTATGGGATATAGTCATCCTATTGGTCCTCACTATATGCCAAGAATGCATATGCAATCAAGTAGTGGGTTCATTTTCTCTAATGCAATCTGCACATTCTTACCATCAATCAAACCACGATGAACGTTTTGGTGAGAATGTACATCTAATAGCTACCCCACATGGGAGTCCTCCTCTATTTGATGAATCATATGTGGTAAGATTTTAATTTCTGGTGTATATAAACTATTATTTTTAAATTCTTATTGTATGTTTTATTTTTATATATAACACTTAAATTTTTTACAGAATATGAAATGTTTCTTGAAACATCCTTCATTAACGGACTTTGTTGATATTGGAACGGTACGAAATTTGAGCGATGATCAGATGATTCATAATCAATATTTGCCTAATCATTGGCGAATAGTAATTGATCAATCATTGTTTCATGATTGTCCACTACCTGTGCCTTCTAATATTACCACAGTCCAAGAGGCGGTTGGACAGTATGTGGCTTGGCCGTTGATTCAAGTTGTTCTAAATTTTGAGGTGGTACTATTTTTTAACTTAAAAGATAACACTTGTTTACTACTATTATTTTATTATATCTTATATTGTTACTAAAATACATATATAATACTTTTTTTAGTCTATTATACCAGAACAATTAAATGCAAGGCACATTTAAGAGATACGAAGCAAGTATCTCATGCTAAATCTATGTCTAGTGGCCAATCATCGCGTACCAAGTCATTCAAGAAGAAGCCTTAGAAAAAGTATAGTCATAATTATGCTTTAAACTTCAGTAGAAATCTTTGCACTTTGATAACTATTATTGGGAGGGCATCTAGCATAAATGATGGATGTACTGTGCCACTTCCTATACAAATTTATGGTGTATACTTCGGCCAAACTTATATATCGATTGAGTGCATATTGCCACTATTTGAATATCAAATGATCGATTTAAGTATAATTCAAGTGTGGACAAGGTGAGTCCTCAAACTATTTATTTTTCTTTCATTTATGTAGAACATATCTAATTATATATATATATATATATATATATATATATATATCTTTTATATAGGACGTGCTATTATCAACTTCAACATAATCACTCATCACATTTAGCAATGTTCTATGATTCTTCATATGTCAATCAATATCAAGAGAAGGATGTTAGCATCAGAGCTAAACAATTATATGATAGGGCATTAACGCTTAATAGAAATCAAAAGTTGATAATCCATTTTCCATTAAGGTTGGAACAAGGCCAAGATCATTGGATGTTGATAATCGTTGATCTGTTCAATAATCATGCTTGGTACCACACATTTAGCTTCCATAAAATTGAGTAAAGATACAAAAACAGTTGTTGAAATGTAAGAGTTATAGCTATATATTAGTTTCTTCTATTATTTTTTGTAATATTTAATAAAAACTAACTGTTTTAAACCTTGATAGGGCATGGAAGTTATGGAACAAGTTTAGGGGCATTGCCCTTAAAAAATCTCATAAGCTTATATGGACAAATGTTATGGTATGTACCAACCAATTTTAATAATTTTACAATTGAATAATAAATATTTTCAAATATGAAAAATCATGTACACTTGTTTTTTGTAGGTTCCACAACAAAATAATGGAGTCATGTGTGGTTATTATGTCATGAAATTTATGAGCAAAATCATCACAAATATCAAAATTCCAATTGATGATGTGGTAATATCTTTTACTCATATACATAAAAGTTTTTAACATATTTGAGTTATTTTTGTAAATAAATGAAATTACATTTAAAGGTTGATTTTAAATACATGTAGTTCTTTGGTTGGAACAAGACGGGCTATGACCATCAAATTTTTGATGATTTACGAGAGGAATGGGCAGAACACATGGTTCAAATTATATCATCACAAAAAGAATCAGGAGAAGATTCTGATGATCTTGAATAGCATATGACAACATAATAGTAAATTTTTTAATGATTTAATTTCTCTATCTATTCCTGTGTCTAAAGTCACTTGTTTGATTGATGATTATATGCTCATGTATTTAGGAGAATGCATTGTTTGATGGATGTTTATGTGCTCATGTATGTAGGGGAATATGAATTGTTATATGGATAAGCTATTATTTGTCTAGTTTTCTTGTCATAATGTTGGTGATTGCCAACCAAGTAGCTTATTCGCATGCAATTACACTTTGACGACATTATTTTATTTGTAATTTAAGTTAATTATATGTAATGTATATACATTATTTTTTTTGTAATAAATTTAATTATCAAGTAATTAATTATATTTAAATTTTTAATTATGTATTATTATTTATATTTTAGTTTTTTTATGCTATATATATTGAATAATACGAAAAATGAGAATAAAAATAAAAAAATTCATAAAATGTACATGTAAGTCGGTTCACCGTGTGAATCGACTTTACATTTTAAGTCACTCAATTTAAAGTCAATTCAGCGAACTGACTTTAAATTCATGTAAAATCGGTTTTTAACCGATTTTAATGCCTATTTTTGTAGTAGTGATTATTGAAAATTAGCCTAATTTTGGGAACAATGTTGTTTTTTTAGTAGTGTATTTATATCATTGTTGGTTTTCTTGTACCCATTTATGATGTTGACCTACCTCCCTATTTTTTGGACATATGTAAACTTTTCTCGACACGATCTCCTATAAAAGGAGGTTAGGGACATAATTTTGAATTTATACAATCCTGTCAAAATATTTTCCAACTACTTCATCTATTTTGCTTGAACATTATGAATTCAGATCGTGCTAATATACATTCAGTTTGGGAATTGAAAATGGAAAATGTAAGATTTAAAACTGAAGTGTAAGAATTGAAAATCGAGCTGTCCAGGCTCGATGATAAGTTAAGGTTTTATGAAGAGACAAAGTGCAAGCTCGCTTCTTGTAAGGAGCAATTAGCTTAGACTCAATCTTGAGAGAGAGGGACCATGAATAAAATGGATGCCCTTATGGACAAGGAGTCTTATTGGGCAGACTTCTACATGAAGCAATTTGATAGGGTTTTCCTCAAGGTGATGAGAATTGCTGAGGAATTGTAATGCTATGTGCTCACATTGAACTCAATTCCTCTTGAGACAATGACCAATGTTCAGAAGAAAATTATTAAAATTCAGGTCGAGCTATTACCTTTAATGGAAGATACTGATGATCCAGACATGAGTCGGATGTCTAAATGCTTGAAGATGTTTTAACCATCTAGAAGGTTGAGCTATGTAATAATAAGTTTTTCAAAAGCATTATAGGTTCAAACAATAAATATTCTTAATAGAATGCACTTGCGATGCTTGACAATTGCATTTTTACATGTGTATTTTCTCCTTTATTTTGGAATGAACTCTACAAGTATCGTGGCAGTCTACCTAGTTCTCAACCGAGGTTATCAGCTTGTGACATATAATAGGGGAAGAAGGAACTCTACTTGGCTATTGATCAAAGTGCGCAACCTTTTGTTCAATGCTAGGGCGCCAACCTGGTTCCTAATCGAGGTAAATAACTCATGAATTTAGCAAGTTTTAGGGTGCTCTACCTGGTTCTTAACAGAGGTGATTAGCCCGTGACATGTAATAGTGGAAGAGGGAGCTATACCTAGTTCTTGACCGAGGTGCTCAAATCTTCCTTTAATTTCAAAGTGTTAACCTAGTTCCTAACCGAGGTGAACAACTCATGACTTTAGCTAGTGTCAGGACGCTCTACATGGTTCTTAATTAAGTTTATCTGCCCGATATATGTGATAGTGAAAGAGGGAGCTCTACCTAGTTCTTGATGAAGGTGCTCAACTTTTCCTTCAATGTTAGAGCACCAACTTGGTTCCTGAACGAGGTGAACAACTCGCGACTTTAGCAAGTGTCAATGCACTCTACCTATTTCTTAATCGAGGTGATTATTCTGTGATATGTAATAGTGGAAGTGGGAGCTCTACCTGGTTCCTAACTAAGGTGCTCAACTCTTCCTTCAATGTTAGAGCGCCAGCCTTGCTCTTGAATGAGGTGAAAAACGCATGACATGAAATGGTATGAGGCTTCTAGGAGAGAACCATTTGTCGAAGGAAGTCTCCTCATAAGTATGCATACAATGATGGTACATGAAAGCAATAAATTAAGATACATAAGTAGTATTCAATACTACAAAAGGGGTCTTAAAGTTGGTTAAAACCCGACTTTAAACCAATTTAAAGTTGATTCGCTAAACCGATTTTAAATGAAATGACTTAAAATTTAAAGTTGTCTCAACGTGTGAACCGACTTTATGTTTAAAGTCGGTTCACGTGATGAGCCAAATTTACGTTTAAAATTGGTTCACGCGATAAACCGACTTTAATTTTTTTTTAATTTACTCATTTTCTATTATACTCAAATTAAAATCTATATTCGAGTAGGAAAAAACCAAACTCAATTTAGTAAATAGTTTAAATAATACAAATATTTGAAAAATAAAATATTAATTAATAATAGAAAAATTACCATGATTTTGTTCTATTTTATTCAAGATCATCATATTCTTATCCTGATGTTATAATACAAACCTACATATATAATACAAAAATTTATACACATAAAAATAATAACACATAATAACAGAAAAAATATGAATAATAAGTGTGTAAAATTAATAGAAATACTTACAAAAGTAAATAAAGTAACAAAATGAAGAAAAAAAATGGTGTTTTGTAAGTGAGAAATGGGTATAAATTTTTTGAATATTTTTCTAAAAAAATAGTGGATCTAAAAGATTAATTAGAGAGGAAGAAAACCCACTAACCGGTGCTAGAATTGGTAGTCGTAGGTGGCCGAAAAATGAGAAAAAGTGGAGGAGGTTTTGGGTTTTTTAGAGTTATGCAACACTTGGAATAATTTCTGTCTGGGGAAGAAAGAAGAGAAAAACATTTATCCACATGTGTAGCATCGGTTGACGTTTTGAACCGACACTATGCTACGTGGATAGCATCAGTTACAGGTGTCAACCAATGATACGCTACTTGGATAACGTCAGTTGTAGGTGTCAACCAACGCTACACTACGTGGATATTGTCGGTTCACCACATCAACCAACACTATGTCCACGTGTAGCGTCGGTTCGACACATCAACTGATGCTACGTAGTGTAGCATAGCGTCAGTTGACACCTAGAACCAATGTTATATCTATGCATAGCATTGGTTTGACACGTCAACTGATGCTACCTCTTGCGTGGATAACGTCGGTTCTATACCGAACCGACTTTAAATTCATTATAAGTCGGTTTTTTCCAAAAAATGACTTTACATATCGACTTAAATAACCATTTTGTAGTAGTGATTTCTTTTAGGTGTATGACATTCCAGCTTTTTCCATCCTTAGCTCCATCCATGTTTCTTAACAAGTAGGTCCCTCCCGGTGTTGTTTCAATTATTTTCTAAACTCCATCCCAATTTGCATTTATTTTATCGGCCATCCATTCCTTCTTTTTAGGAAAGACCCTTCTAAGAACCCAAACACTCATAGAAAAACTTCGAAGTGCACAACCTTGTAATAATATGATACTTTTCTTTTCTACTCGATAATCATCCTCAAAACTTCATCCCTTTTCTCCTTGATGATGGTCATTTCGATTGCTCTACTCACCTCGTCTATTCTTCCATTAGGACTAACTTAGTGAGTATAATAAGTTGAGTTGGTATTACTGCTTCAGTCCGATAGACCAGGGAAATTAGGATCTCGTTAGTGCTTCCCCGAGCATAGTCCCGGTAGCCCATAATGTACTAAGAAAATCTTCAACCCATCTTCCCTTTGCACTCTCCAACCGTTTCTTTAGTAGGTAGATAATTAATTCCTTGGACTATACTCTCCAACCTTTCCTTTAGTTGGTAGATAATTAATGTTTTGAAAGATTCTACTATACCATTGGCTTGGGGATAATATGGTATTGAGTGGCACATCTTGATGTTGTAATTGAGGGCGAACTCTTTGATGTGACAACCTATAAATTTCATCCCATTATCGGTGACAAGTTCCTTGGGTAGGATAAACCAACAAATTATTGACTTCCATATAAATTGAATCACCTTTTTTTCCCGTATTCTTCCTAGGGGTTCCGCCTTGATCCATTTCAAAAAGTAATCAATGGCTACTAGTAGAAACTTATTTTGACCCTTAGTTGGGGGTAGGGATCCCACTATGTCAAGCCCCAACTTGTAGAAGGGTCAAGGACTCACTGCCCCTATCATGGCATTTGGTGGCATGTGTGACAATGGGGAAAATCTTTGGCATTTATCGCATTCCTGAGTGTGTTTTGTAAAATCTTCTAGCATAGTGGGCCAATAATAGCCCTACCTCATACTCCATTGTGATAACTTCCTTCCACTTGAATGAGAGCTACATTCCTCCTCATGTGCTTCAAACATCAATCTTTCAACTCCCTCCTTGGCTATGCACAAATGCCAAGGTCCGAGTGTGGTTCTTTTGTATAACCTACCTACTTCGATCATGTATCGACCTACCTTTGCCTTGATTTCTTTTGCAAGCTTGCATTCCTTGGGTAGGTCTTCTCTTTCCATGAATTTATAGGTCGGGGTGAACCATGGGTTGGTAAGAGCATCCACACACATGATTATTCATTCCACTTCCTCCAAACTTTCACCTACTAAGATCGTTACCGACAATACTTGGTTGTGGTTGGCCTCTCGCATCGATGCCAAAGTGGCCAAAGCATCATCATGACCATTCTCATATCAAGCTATTTTCTTGATCTCGAAGATGGAAAATTTTGAGTTTTCTTCCTTTAACCTCTCCAAATATCCCTTCATCTTTCCATCCCTAACTTCGAACATCCCCAAGAACTAGTTGACCACTATTCTAGAATCACTATGCAAGGTGATCTTATCCATCCTGAGATTTTTCGACATCATGGCCTTGATTATAGCCACCTCATACTCTACGACATTATTAGGTACTTAGAAATCTAATCGAAGAGCATACTCAAAACAATTATTATTGTGATCAATTATGACTACCCCTAGCCTGACACCATTGAAGTTGTGTACTCTATCAATGAATACTTTGCTAGATTGGCCTCTCCTTGTGATCCACCCCACATACTTCCTTTTGCCCCTCATTACTGATGACTTCTGGTGTCTCACTAAATTCAACCACAAACTCAGCTACCACTTGTCCCTCGATGGTTATTCTGGCCATGTATTTAATGTCATATTCTCCTAATTCTATAGCGATATGTACCAGTCTTCCTGTCACTTTTGCCCTCATTAGTATGCTTTTTAATGGTAGGGAGGTAAGTACTACCACTTTATATGAGCTGAAGTAATGTCTGAGCTTTCGTGCACTAACTTTGAAGGCAAAGGCCAACCTATCAATGGTTGGGTATCTACTTTAAGCTTCTGTCAAGATTTGACTGACATAGTAGATGGGGTGCTAAACCTTCTCTCTTTCGACTCAGAGCACTATGCTACAAGAGTAGGAGGCCATAAATAAAGTGTCTCCCCTAGGAGAAGGCTCACAAAAACAAAGGGCTGCTCACTTATTGCTTTATTTCTTCAAAGGCCATGTCAAAGTCCTCGTTCCAAAAAACTAACATGTTTTTTCTCAGCATTTTGAAGAATGAAAACATTTTTATGTACATTTGGGGATGAACTTGTTTAATGCCAATATTCTTCCGTTTAGCTATTAGATCCCCTTTAGGTTGGTTGGTAGTCTCATGCTTACTGATGAGCGAAATCGGCATCGCCAATCCTACCAATACTTTGGTTTTATATTTATAAAACACTCGCAAGTGCACGAATCATTTCATAGGAAATTATAAGTATACTCCCAAGGTCTATCTAAGGAAGGAATGTATGTGGTTTTTAATTAATTATTCAAACTTTTTAAAAACGAAATTAAATCCTAAACATCCTGTCACGATATTTTGGGGTTTTGTGCTTTTAATCTAATAACGTAAAAATAAACATAGATACAGATTCAATAAACATTTATGCAAATTTTATCATTTATAATAGTAGAGTATTTATGGATATAATAACTAAGTTAATTATGCTTGCTCATATTATTTAGGTTATTAAATATATAAATTGATATTTATTGATTCTTTCTTTTTTATATGAATACCAACTTTGGTGGGATTAGATATTCTCTATTAACTAAACAAATCAATTAACACCTATGAGTGAGATTTATAACTAATTTGGTTAATTAAATTAATTCCTTTTTCTAAGAGATTCAAATGAACCATTTAAATGTCACCTTTGGTGGGGTTAGACAGTTTAAACTTTATTCAAGGTGTCTAAATTAAACCTAAGAATTTAATTATCCAAGTACTAATTTTCAAGTTTTAAAACTACTAATAAAAACATGTTGTCAATACATTTTGAGATAATAATTCTTATAAAACTTTTGAAATAGAGCTTCACTCTAACTACCGGGCGATTGTACCAACAAATAAAAGAGCAATACTCTAAATGAGACAGGATAAGTAAACCTTAAAAATCTAATTTTTAGATTTAAATTTGTAATGAAAAATAATATATTTCTCTCTAACATTCTTAATATAAAATCTTGAATAAAAATAAAATCAATTCATTTTAGAGATTTTTACCTATTTAATATTTCGCAAACATAACAACGTTATTATTATATCATGTTTACAAACAGCCAGCAAAGTTAAATTTAATCACCGACAAATTAAATATAACATGTAAGAATAAAGCATAAAAAATAACTATAAAGAAAATAAAATCCTTACAGTACTTTGATGTTATTCCTGTTGTTGGAAAACCTCCAAACGGAATATGCACTTCCATTTATTGAATCAAAAAGCAAATAAATTACAAAAACATAATTAGTTCTTCTCAAAAAGAGAAGAACTCAAAAACTAAGAAAAACTAACTAATAAAATAACTAAAAACTAAGAAATGGAGAGAAATAAAGAGAGAAGAAATGTGTTTTTAGGTGTGATTTGAAGTGAATAGAATATGGGTATTTATAGGTGAGGAGGGGAAGAAAAAATGGGTGAAAAAATGATTAAAAATGGTGGAAATGCGGAGTAGTGAATGATGGCATCATTGTGACGTCATGCTAATGTGGGCGCGGCGGCACGCGCAGATTGGGGTAGGTGGGTGCAGCGGTTCACGCGGACCGGGTGGAGATGGACCCTGGCGCGCACGGACTAGGTGCTGATGGGCGCAGACGCGCACTTTCCTCGACGCGGCTGGGCAGCTACGTGCGTGATTTCTTCCTTTTTGACATTTTTGACCTTTTTGACCCATTTTGTCCATTTTTTCATATTTATTGACCTTTCCTCATTTAATTTATGAATATATTTGCGATGTATTGCCTCTGTTATTTTTCTTTGAGTCTTTAAGTTGATTTTTGAAGCGAAAATACCTGAAAAACAATAAAAATACTTGTGATTTCGAAAAGACAGATTTATATAAATATATAATAAAATCATATAAATATATATATTTTTAATCAATTAATGTGTATAAAATCTTGGTAATTTTAGTACTTTTTGAGCTCTCATCTCAAACCCCAACCAGCTTCTTGCTAGTCCCTTAGCAAGAGAAGTGATAAAAACTAAAAATTAAACTATCCTAAATCATTTTCGTGGATTGACATGGTTGCATTTAGCCTATGAAACAAGCCTTTAAACCCCTAGGTTGCCCTGGTGGATGAGTTTGAGTCTCGTGAGGGTTTTCAGTAATAATACACACAAATATTGAACTAAATGTAAAAATTAAAAGAAATAATAAAAACAATCAACTAAAAAACTAAAATTACAAAAAAATCAAAAATTAACTTTTAAGAATAAAAGAAAACAACATATCACAAAAATGTCTCATACTTTTTAATCTCCTTTAATATCATAATTAAAATCTCAAGCATAATTTATTTTAATCTTCTTAAACAATCATGATTTATTATAATAATTAGTCGAAAAATCTATCAATTTAATTTCACCCAATTTGAGTGTCTAGAATCTGAATTCACTTTGACTCTATTCCTCACTAGTCAATACTCTCAAAACACAGAATTTTATTGGTTTAAACACTCATACTAATTTATATGTGAAAGAGTTGATGTATAGAAATGAACTAATATGTTCGCATATGTATAAATAATAAAGGCTTAAAATATTATTTTGACATTGATCTCATGAAAGGAATCAAATGTATAAATTATAAAGATATTATATATAAAAATTATTTTCATGCATAAATCAAACTCATTAAGAAAAAATTTCAAGATATATGCCTTTTACAAATGAAGAAAGTGCAATGACTTTTTAGGGAGTTACTTTCTATATCTTTTTTTTAATTAGCCTCTACTCACAACTTTGTAGGCAATGTGGGTCATAGTATGTAGATTATACTATATATTCTTTATCTCTCTATTTTTTTCTGAAGATATTTTTCAATATATATATTTTAGAGAGTCAACCTATGTACAAATTGTACATTTTTTAAGGATTTTGGTGAGTGGTTAATTTTGTGGCTTTTCTGTTTGATTTTGGTTTAGGTCACCCCATATATGTCTTTTTTTTGTAACAATCATGCATGAATGAGATAAAACATATAATATCAATTTGTATTTAAATAATTTAATCTAAGAAATAAAAAAAAATATACTACACTCTATTAAGATGAGAAAAAAAATTCATACATTCAATGCACCTATAGAGATCATCTAAAAAATTGAAGAAATAAGAAATGTGTTTGAAGTAGAAAAAATATACATTTCACTCTCAATAAAGGAAATTAGGGTCAAATTATATCTCACAAAGGTAGTCTCTACTAAAACAAATTCATAAACACCGATTTTGGGTTTAATATAATTTCTACATCTTATCAACAAATACTAGTTATGATAAAAACTAACTAATTACCAAAAAAAATTACAAAATATTTTATGATATGTTTTCAAAAATTAATCTAACTGTACAAAAGACTTAACTATTTACTTAAATTTGATTTTAAAAAATTATAAATTTTTGTGAGAATTTTTTTTTAAATTCCAAAAATTACTAAATGACACAAAGAAAATAAAACCAAACACAAAAAATGAAAATGTGAACATAAAAAAGAAAAAAATTATTATTATTATTATTATTATTAATTTTTTTAAATTGTTAAATCTTTTCTTAATTAAGCATTGAAACGTTTCACCACCCCAACCTAGAACTTACATTGTCCTCAATGTAACAACTATAAATTAAAGATAAAGAGAAAAGAGAAGAAAAATTACCTATTTTCTGAGAATGTGCAAGTAGTAATGAAGAAATGCAGGTGCATTCATCATATTTATCAATAAAGTTCACACAGATAGATCGTTGTGAACTTCTAACATCTCAACAAATATTTTTAGTTTTAATAATTTCAAAATTATTCAGATGTAATTAAACTAAAATAAACAATAGAAATTAAATAAATAAAACAAATAAAAAAATACCAAAAATGATGGGTTGCCTCCCATCCAGCGCTTAGTTTAACGTCTTAGCAAGACGTAACTTGGGGATTGCATTTTAAGTAAACTCAATGTCCTCTCATCATTGAGTCAATCAAATCTACAGGTAAGACAAAGTTGTCATTCAGTCATATCCTATTGATTTTCAAATTTTTCTGTACTTAAAACTAGAGGCATGCTTGAGGGTTTTAGATAACCCACATCTAGGTGCAAATCAAATAATTAAGGTATCAAAACACAATTGTACCTAAATCAAACAAAACAACTAACTCCTTAGATTGTAATTAAAACTTTAAAATTTTGGAGATAGTTTCAGAATTTTTTTTATTTTTGTTTTTTAAGTTAAAATAACATAATCAATATTAATCAAGAGTTCTCCGAGGAAAGAATAGTGGTGAAAAGGCTCCTTAAAAACCATCCTCCTAGATAGAACAACGTTCCCAGGAAAGACTAGTGGCACAAAGGCTTCCAAGAACTAGTCTCCTAGACATAACTCTCTTAGATCTTTACTTTTCATACTATTAAAATTAAGTTAATTAAGTTAATAAAGATGTAGGTTATTTTGGGGTTTTGTGTTTTTAATCTAATAACGTAAAAATAAACATAGATACAGATTCAATAAACATTTATGAAAATTTTATCATTTATAATAGTGGAGTATTTATGGATATAATAACTAAGTTAAATATGCTTGCTTATATTATTTAGGTTATTAAATATATAAATTGAAATTTATTGATTCTCTTTTTTTATATGAATACCACCTTTGGTGGGGTTAGATATTCTTTGTTAACTAAACAAATCAATTAACACTTATGGGTGGGGTTAATAACTAATTTATTTAATTAAATTAATTCCTTTTTTTAAGAGATTGAAAATGAACCATTTAAATGCCACCTTTGGTGGGGTTAGAGAGTTTAAACTTTATTCAAGATGTCTAAATTAAATCTAAGAATTTAATTATCCGAGTACTAAGTTTCAAGTTTTAAAACTACTACTCAAAACATGTTTACAATACATTTTTAGATAATAATTCTTATAAAAACTTTTGAAATAGAGTTTCACTCTAACTATCGGGCGATTGTACCAAAAAATAAAAGAGCACTACTCTAAATCAGACCGGATAATTAAACCTTAAAATCTAATTTTCAGATATAAGTTTGCAGTGAAAAATAATATATTTCTCTCTAACATTCTTAATATAAAATCTTGAATAAAAATAAAATCAATTCATTTTAGAGATTTTTACCTATTTAATATTTCGCAAGCATAACAATGTTATTATTATATCATGTTTACAAACAACCAGCAAAATTAAATTTAATGACAGACAAATTAAATATAACATGTAAGAATAAAACATAAAAAATAACCGTAAAGAAAATAAAATCCTTACAGTACTTTGATGTTATTCCATTTATTGAATCAAAAAGAAAATAAATTACAAAAACATAATTAGTTCTTCTCAAATAGAGAAGAACTCTAAAACTAAGAAAAACTAACTAAGAAAAAAACTAAAAACTAAGAAAAACTAAAAACTAAGAAATGGAGAGAAAGAAAGAGAGAAGAAGTGTGTTTTTAGGTGTGATTTGAAGTGAAAAGAATGGGGTATTTATAGGTAAGGAGAGGAAGAAAAAGTGGGTGAAAAAATGATTAAAAATGGTGGAAACACAGAGTAGTGAATGATGACATCATGTTGACGTGGCGCGGTGGCGCGCGTGGATTGGGGCAGGTGGGCGCAGCGGCGCGTGGGGACTGGGCACAGATGAACGCTGGTGCACGTGGACTGGGTACTGATGGGCGCATACTGGGCATTGTGTTGGCATGGTTCGCGCGTTGCTCTACGTGCTACGTGGGTTGGCCGACGTGGTTGGGTGGTTGCGTACGCGATTTCCTCCTTTTTGACATTTTTGACCCATTTTGTCCAATTTTTCCATATTTTTTTTACCTCTCCTCATTTAATTTATGAATATATTTGCGATGTATTGCCCCTGGTATTTTTCTTTGAGTCTTTAAGTTGCCTTTTGAAGCGAAAATACCTGAAAAACAATAAAAATACTCGTGATTCCGAAAAGAAAGATTTATATAAATATATGATAAAATCATATAAATATATATTTTTAAATTAATTAATGTGCATAAAATCATGGTAATTTTAGTACTTTTTGAGCACTCATTACTTACCATGACCTGTATTTTATCTGATTGGCCTCAATCCTTGAAGCAGATACAAGATACCCTAATAACTTTTTTGCAACAATATCAAAGACACACTTGTTGGGGTTAAGTCTCATACCATACCTTCAGATTAATGAAAATACCTGCTCTAGGTATTTGACATGGTTCAAGGGTTGTGCTGATTTCACTATCATATCATCCATGAGGTGCTAATATATGGTGCCTACATTCTTTAAGCCAAATGGCATTCATGTATAGCAGAAGGTCCCTTCCTCGATGATGAAGGATGTTTTTTCCTTGTCCTTATGGTTTATTCTAATATGATGGTAACCAGAATATGAATCCAAAAAAACCATCAATCCAAAGCCAGCAGTAGCATAAACAAGCCGATCAATGCTTGGAAATGGGAAGCAATCTTTGGGGCATGCATCGTTTAAGTCTATGAATTCCATACACATGTGAGGTGAACCATACACATTTTTTACCAATACCACATTTGATAATCAAGTAGGGTAGTTGACCTTTCTTATAACTTTTGTTTCTCTGATGATGGCTACCTAATTTTTAATCACCTCGTTCTTATCCCTTAGGAAATTTCTCTTCTTTGTTGGATAGGTCTAGCCACTGGATTTACATTTAACCTATAAGTTATGACTTCTAGATCAATCCCAAGCATGTCTACTGAGGTCAATGCAAAGACATTAGAATTTTCTCCGAGGAAATGTGAAATTTGCTCCTTCATCTCTACTGTCAAGTCCGCACTTAGCTTCAAAGGATGGTTCTCACCCTTACCTCCTATCGGAAAGTCTCTCACATCATTTAGATTGAGAGACCTCGCCAGGATTTTACCATATAGTCTCATTTGGGGGAGTCCCTACTATTATTGCTACTTAGGGGTGAAATTTTCATGGTGGCATTGTAACAGCTTCTAGCCTTTTCTTGGTCTCCCGTTATCTCTTTTGTGCCCTCGTCAATTGGGAATTTGATCACTTGGTGGAAGGTGGATGGGACTGGCTTCATTTTGTGTATCAATTGTCTACCCAAGATGGCATTGTAGTGAGATGGGACATCAATAATCACAAAGTTAGTCCTCAATATTGACCATTTTTCCAAGACAGGTAGCACCATAGTCCCAACATCATAGATGGTGGTGTTGTTGAATCCTACTAAGGGTAGCTCTATCCTTACAATGCCAGTCTCCTTCACTTTTAGGGCTCTTATGATGGACATAAAAAGAAGATCTACAGAGCTCCTTGTGTCAATAAAGATCTGGTGTACATTGTAGGATCCAATCCTTCAAGTGATCACTAAGGGGTCTTCATGATGGGATGATATATCATCCTTCTCAGTGAAAATTATCTTCGCAAAAGCCTTGCCTTTTCCAAGATGTAAACATGTAGGGCATGATGCAACTATCTGGTGAACCTTTTGCGTGAGTTGTTTGAGACCCCATTGACTCCAAGCCTTCCATGTATAGTATGGATAGTTTTAATGTTGGGCTTGTTGTAAGGGTCTCTCCAACTATTTAATGGAATGGGTAGTTTTGACGCCTCTTGTCTATTCTAATGTATTCCTCTTTCACCATTTCCATCTACGAGGTATTTCAAATACCCTATGGTCAACAACTCCTTTATTTCCTTTTTGAGGTGTCTACAGTCTCTTATCTTATGGCCTACATCTTTGTGGAAGGCATACCATTTAGCTGTCTTTAAGTGGAGACTCCATCTTTGGAGGTCATTTTACATTTGGCTCCTCTTCCATCCTTAATACATCCTAAGCCAAATTCACTCTCAATGGAAAAGAGAGAGTGATTTCCCCTTGGGCCTTATATTCTTTGACCATTGTCCATTTCCTTTGTTGTTTGGCATGAAATGCTTGTTTTTGTTGATCCCATAGCTCTGATTTTCCGTATCAGCACTTATCCTCCTCTTTTCCTTCTCTAGTGCGACCTACACATTGGCGCGGTGGCCCTTAATGAGGCCTAACTCTCTTTCAAGATTGACAAGTTTCCTTGCCTTTCCATATGCTTCCTCCAAAGTACAAGGAAATGTCTTGATATGCTCTACAAACAGGTCAAAGTTCTTTAGTATGCCACGCCTAAAGGCTTTTAGAGTGATAGATCTAGGACAGTCAGAGATTTCTAACTTTTTCTCCCTAAATTGTTTCATATACTTCTTAGTAGACTTACCTATCTCTTGAATAGTTGAGAAAATATGGTTTGAAATTTAAGGACTCCATTATATAAAAATTATAGGTACACGAGTATCTTTTAAGAGTAATCTTTCGCCAAAATAAGAAGAAAATAAGAACAAGAAAAAAAAAACTCGTTATTTTTATCATAAACGATTTGACTGAAAAAAGAATGTATCTAATGGGGACAGGAGAAAATGAGCGTGGGATTTGGCATTGATGAAATAAGAGAGGGAGAGAGACATGACCAGGCTGTAATGGAATGGAAAGCCAGAAAAAATTGTCATTGTCTATCTGGAGATTTTTCTCGGGTGACCTTTCATGCTGTTGTTGCTTCTTCTTCTTCTCTTTTTTTTTTTTTAAACATTCATTATTTAATAATATTAATATTATTATTCAATAGTTAATCACTCAATCTATATATTCATACCAATAAATTTATAATTTATTATATCAATAGTTTATCTAATTTTTTTAATATATATGAGTAAAAAATAAAAAATAAATTTATTTTAAAATTATTTCTTATAGTGAATCACCTCTCTTAAACCAAAAGTATTAAAATTGTTATAAAATTTGTTAGATATTAATTAAGATAAAAAATTTAAATTTATCTTACAAAATTATCCATCTTTTGTCTGATTTTTTTTCTTCATAAAACTATAATTTTAAATTATATTCGATTTATTTAGAGTTTTTAGAAACTCTCTCTCATATATATAATGATTTGGTATGGTTTTGAGATTAAATTGGAATTTGTTTTTGTTAATAATCATAAAATAATTTTTTTTATTTAATTATTTTAAAGATAAATTTATTCTTTATTTTTATATGACATATGTGATACACGTTGGAATATCATAATAAATCTAAATTTTAGATAATTAATATACTCAAAACTAAATATAAAACAGTATATTGATATGACATATTTTGTTTTTTTTAAATAAGGGTGAATACTAAACTACTAAATCCTTTTTATTTGATTATTTCGTTATATTAAATGTGATAATGCGTGTTTTAATATTAAATATATCGCATTCACGTGATTTATGAAAAGGTTCAGTTTTTTTTAATTTTTTTAAAAATAATTTTTTTAAATATTAAAAGATATAATCTAAATAAAAAATTATCAATAAAAAAATATTAATAATTAAAATTAAAAACATTATTAAAAATCTGAAAAAATCTTGAATATTTATTTTTACACTATTTTAAATGCTTTAATTAGTATATTAATCCTTATTAAAAAAAATAAAAACCTGATACCTTAATAATTTAAATAAAGTTCTAGATTAATAAGAAAAATATAAACTTTATAGGTATAAATATTTAAATATGAAAAATCATCTTAAAATCAAATCTAAGTAAAAAATAATACAAATATGTATTTTTTATTTAAAATAATTAATAAAAAAATATAAATATAAGTAAAATAAAACTTAACAAATATATATTTTTATAAAAGAAAGTCTATGAAGTAATTTAATTTTTTCAAAGTTTTAGAAAAAAAAAAGTGTCCAGGATCTTATGAAAAGTTTCAGTTGATATGTCTCATTATATAAATAAAGAAAATCAAAGTATTTAAGACTACAAAATAAATTAATCTGGATTAAAATTTTGTGTCGTTTAATATTTATCTTTTGGGTAAAATGTGTTATATCAATGAGCGCTGTATGTTTGCATTTGAGTGTGATTTTATATTTTTGCACTTTGCAAAAAAGAAAAAAAAAAACTTTGCGGCTTACGTTTCACGGGTTATTGAATATAAATTTCGTCACAACCGATAACCAGCACGATGCGACACGACTTTTCCATTTAATCTGTTTGCTTAGATGGTTAAACACTACACGATATCCTTAATCAATCCATCGTATTTATATTTCAACATAATTTTACAAACCAAATGAATGTATTACCACTATTGTATGCTAACGGACTAAGTAAACATACTCTAATACTCACGCCTTTAAAATATGAAATCATATAATAAGTGTTGATATCGATTTTACTCAAAATTGATAATTAATGTACCTCTTGCTTCCTATATACTTGATAATAGAGAACAAATCGTTATAATCTTGTACCATCACGTGATGTAATAATTTTTGGTTCTCTAATGCTTAAATAAGTCCAAAAATTAGAAGAAATATGAGATTAATGTCTCTCCTGATAATGTAGAGAGATGTAGAAAAATATTTAGGGAGAGAGAGTATACATCTCAATATCTATGATTGAAAAAAAGTTATGAAGTTATCTCAGAATAAGTTATTCTATTATGATGAATAATGGTGATTATTTATAAAAAAATATACTTACTAATAACTCTTATTTATAGTGATAGAATTATCTTTAAATATCATAGTGTTAGCATAATTATTTCACTATCGGATAATTAGTGGTTGAATGTTGGTCATTAATTATTTTAGATATTTACATGATATTAAGGCTTATATGATGACAGAGTGCTATTTGGACTTGCTTATGAGTCATATTATAGACTAGGATCTCTCATATTATGCCATATGATGTGTATTATATTACACCCTATATCAACCCCTAGACATGTTAGGCCTCGGTACATGGGCTAGGAGGTCTACTTTGCAATATTATCACTATTTGGGTTTGCTATTTTTTGAACCTTACTAATGATGTCGAGCATATTCTTACTTGGTCATTACTCACTCTTATACTGGCTTTTTTTATTTTTCTTAGGCACTCATAATGTGCATGATGATGTTTTGTTGTCGGTGATTTTTACGAATTTAAAATCGAACTCTTGGTTAGGGAGTTAGGTTGACGCTAAAACCACTACTCAATAGCTTCACTTTCCTATTGTTGAAGAAAGGATGTAGATCCAAGTCTGTGGACTTGTGATTCCACGGGCTACCAAAGAGCTTTGACAAAGGATAGAGCAAATGATGAAAGGGAGCGAACTCTACCCAAGAGCATGCACAAACTAAAATGGGTTGCATGAGGTTATAACAGAGTATAGGTCTAGTAGAGGAGTGAACGAATAAGATTCGATCGGCTATGGTCCAGCCACTCATGGAGTGTCCGAATATGGTTTGGCTATTTATAGAGTGTTAACTCTGATGTGTTTGACTGTAATTCAACCACTCATAGTGTGTTCGTCATGGTTTGGCCATTCATGGATTGTTTGACCATGGTCTAGTCATAGTGTGTCCAACTATGGTCTAGCCACTCATGAAGTGTTCGACTATGGTATGGGTGACTCGAGTGCATACATTGAGTTGGAAGATAGTTCTGGAGCCTAGAAATCCTTATAGGATTTGTCAATGTCATGACAACCCTTTTCTAGGAGGATTGTGTAAATGTGAGGGTTCTCACATTACTCTTGTATATATCCTCACTCTTCAACACTTAGGCTTTTCTTTGTTCCAATTATTTTTCTAACTTGTGCACTTATATCCCTTGTTAGAGAGAAATATCATTGGTGCATAGTGGTTTGGACTTTTTTGAGAGGTCTAGGTAGTGGGGGATCATGTCTAGATCGGCTCAAGTTTTAATAGGACTAATATCCTATTCTACTTGTTAAATTTTGTGCTTGACTTATGCTCAAACTTTGCTCGGAATGTAGACATGTGGTTGGACACCATAAGAATGTACCTAATCAGGGAAGACATGTAGAAGGGTACCATTGGAGGTTTCCATTCTCTAAAAGGACTCATGATGTTGCATGAAATAGGAAGGTAGTGGACATGGCATCGTGGCCCATTAGATACAAATCCATGTGAGGAGTAAGTCTAGGCTTTGCAACATTCAATTGGTCTTCGGAAATCAGAGATGTCTTGATGCTTCATGTTCTTCAAAATTTATACATTTGAGTGAGTTATTCACTAAGGTTTGCACCTTGTAGTAGCCATATCAAAATGAAACAGACCCTTGGACCTAGATAGTAAGTTCTGGCTTTTTGTTCAAGTATTTTCCAAATACTTAGTACTGATTGTAAATAGTATAGGTTCATGATATGTTGAGTTGGATGCTCCCACTATCGAAGTCACCCTTATACCAAATTTTCAAATTTCATGGAGCTTGTGAACTATAACATGCTCAGTAGGGTTTCTAGGGCCTAATGGTATACCACATGCTCGAATCACGATGATAGAGTTAAAGTCTTTGTGTGGACCTTTTGGACATATGTGTATGCCATATTGCTCCATTGTTTCTATACTTTTGAATCATGTACTTGGGATGTTGTATGTGTGTTGCATCTATATCCTTCTTTTACTTCTTGGTGAGGTCTATCTGTGTGATCTCATCTATTTCGAGATGGTGGGTGCTCTTTGAGCATATCCTTTGTTGGATCTGTGTCACTGGTACACTATGGTATGTACCTGTTATATGTACAATATGGTTTGTACCTATTGGTAAGCTAAGTTAAAGTGACTTATGATCCACTACGTTGGTCCATTATAGTGTGTACCTTTCATTGGTGTATTATCCTATTGTTGGTACACTATAGTGTGTACCTATTGGGAAGCAAGTCTAAAGTGATTTATGATCCACTATGTTGGTACACTATCTTATTACTGGTACACCATGATGTGTACTTTAGTTAGCATACATACATTATGTCTTACCACATATGTTGAGTCTGATTATACTTCCCTTGTTTGGCCACCTGAGCAATGTTTAAACATGTGTATAATGTTTGGCCACGTGCACCATGTTTGGCCATGTATACCATGTCTAGACGGGTGTGCCACATTGGGTCATATATGCCATGTTCATTAACTAGTCCAATCACTTTCATTTTGACCATTAGGTGCAGTTTAATTGTGTACCTATTAGGTTTAAGCCTAGACTTGTTCCTTCTGTACCACTTGTTTTCATTTTCTCTAAGTAAGGGTGGTTTTTTTAAACCAAGGTATTACTAGTATACTAGTGATGACTTTATGAAAATAGAGTCATTATCACACTTTTTTTTTACTTAATATTTATTTTTTATTTAATAAATAGTATTTTTAAGGCCAAAAATATTAAAAATATAAAAAAATTAGTGAAAAAGAGTGAAAATATGATTTTTAGAATTTTTTGGGATTTTTATGAATTTTTAATGCATGACCAATCAGGAGCTACCATGTGACTTGTCACATAGGTAGAGGAGCTGACTAGGCAATCCATGTAAATTATATGCAAGCACGGAGAGCGAATCATGTTATGCTGCATGTGAGGAGCACAAAATATGTGCAACGTGTCAGCACGACATTCAATCAGAGTTCAAAAATTGGTCAACGTGATATGACATGTGTTGCTATGCCATTGCTTTGCACATTCTACGTATGTGCCATGCCATCTGTCTCTGCGAATCACGTTGTGTCACATGTTGCTGACTCAGGGAGCACTGACTCTGATCGGTCTCCCTTGCCATGCATCGCTCCCTGATTAGCCCAGTGAATTTTTGATGTCACGTGTGGCGTTGTGATTAAATGGAACTGTAAGTTTTGCTTATTTTACTTGTTTTGATTGTAGCCCTTGATCTAATAGTCCAAATCACACCTAAGCAATATTTAAGCCCCTAATCACTCTATAAACCCTAAAAAGAGAGAAGACTACAGAAAAATTGAAGAGATGACACAATTTTGGTGGAGATTTAAAAGGAGATTAATTCTACAATTTAAGAGATTGATTGTATTTCTTCTTCTAATCTTTTCTTTATCAATTTTAATGTCTTCCTTTATGAAAAATATGAGTTTTATGAACACAATTATGTGTAATTAATTTATTAATCTAGGGATCTTATTAACCCAATTTTCACCATGTGATGATCTAATATTTTACTTCAATTATAATTTTAATTTAATTATATTATTTAATCTAATTTGTATGTTATTAATTGTTTGGCCAACAATTTATTTATAGAGACAATTAAATAGATTTGAAAGAATTATTTAATTGTTTGTCTTGAGTTAAGTAACATGCATAGTTTCTAGGCAGAGATGTACGATTCTTATGTATGTGATCCATAATTGATGAACTTAATGAGTAGTATGTAATTTAATTGGCATGAGAGTGTGATTAAATTAATTACTATATGGTGTCTAGTTTACTTGAGAGAGGAATACATGCTAAGTTAGATTCAATTAATCATATAATTAATCGATAATTATATTGGGGGGATTTTAGCAATTCACATGTTTAAAAATTTTTGGGATTAAGTATTCCTAGATATTTTCTCATATATCTTCTTAGTTACTAAATCTGATTTAATTAATTATTGCTATTTACTTTTAGTTATTTCAATTTTTTTTCCTTAAATTTGAAAACACAAAAAAAATTGATATTTATATTTTTTTAGTTTTTTAAATTAGTTTATAATAAAATAATCTATGTGAGAACGATATTTTCTTATAATTATATTACTTGTTGTGATACGTATATTTGCGTATTCATTGCAATTATTTCGTGTGTAGCGGTCAAGTTTGTGGCACCATTTTCCGGGAATTATAATTATTAGAAATTAATAATTTTTTATTTTTTATTTTAGTTATTTTTCTTAATTTATTTTTCTCTATTTTAATTTTAATTTTAATTTACTTATTTTCTTTTAATGACTTATTTATTTAATTTTTATTTTTATTTATTTTTAATTTAGACACATCCTTTAGTGCTATTAGAAGCATAGAGTAGAAAATGGCAAGCAATAGTTATCAATGGTCAATGAACGTAATGATAGCTACAAGAAGAGTAGGTGGAATGCATGAGGTAAATGATATCATGGTACTTATAACTGAAGTGTCATCTTTGGTAAAACATTTGATGGTTCAAAGCTCGCCAATGAGTATAAACCACGTCCATGATTCAAGGATATCTTATGTGTTTTATAATAGAGCCCATTTGTTTGATAATTGTCCATATAATCCTGAATCGGTCTTCTAAATGGGTAATGTGAATCAAAAAAAATAATTCATTCTCAAACACATATAACTCAGGATGGAGACAACATCTAAAATTCTCTTGGAATAACAACAATCAGGGTGATAATCAATTCAACTATTAATCATTTCCATCAGCTAGTTTCAAACAACCACAACAATTAGAAGCTGAAGAAAAGAATCCACCTACCAATGACAATACAAATGCCTTAATGGTGATTTTAAAAGACTTCATCCAATCATTTAATACAAAAGTGTCAACTCAAGAGGCTTCAATTCGAAATTTAGAGAACCAAATGGGCAATACTACAAAAAGGGGTATTAAAGTCGGTTAAAAACCGACTTTAAACCAATTTAAAGTCGGCTGGTTGAACCGACTTTAAATGAAATGACTTAAAATTTAAAGTCGGTTCAACACGTGAATCGACTTTAAATTTTTAATTTTTTTTTACAAAATTTACTCATTTTCTATTATACTCAAATTAAAACTTGTATTCGATCACTAAATAATAGCAACAAAAAAATCTGTTTAACAAATAGTTTAAATAATACAAATAATTGAAAAATTAAATATTAATTAATAGTAGAAAAATTATCATGGTGTTATTTTATGTTATTCAAGATAATCATATTCTTCTCCTCATATTATAATACAAACCTACATATATAATACAAAAAATTATACACATAAATAATAACACATAATAATAGAAAAATATAAATAATAAGTGCATAGGATTAATAGAAATACTTACAAGAGTAAATGAAGTGACAAAATGAAGGAAATGAAGAAAAAATGGTGTTTTGTAAGTGAGAAATGGGTATAATTTTTTTGAGTATTTTGCTAAAAAAATAGGGGATCTAAAAGATTAGTTAGAGAGGAAGAAAACCCACTAACCTGCGCTGGAATTGGTGGTTGTAGGTGGCCGAAAAATGAGAAAGAGTAGAGGATGAGTGGAGGAGGATTTCGGTTTTTGAGAGTCATGCAACGCTTGGAATAGTTTCTGTCTGGGGAAGAAAGAAGAGAAAAGAAAAGAATTTATCCATGTGTGTAGTGTCAGTTCTACGTGTCAACCGTCACTATCCATAGTGGACGTAGCGTCGGTTGGCGTGGTGAATCAAAGCTATCCACGTAGCGTAGCGTTATTTGACACCTGGAACCGATGCTACGTCCACGTGTAGCGTCGGTTCAACACGTCAACCGACACTACGTCCTATATGGATAGCATCGGTTCTACACCGAATTGACTTTAAATTGATTGTAAGTGGGTTTTTGAAAAAAACGGACTTTACATATCGAGTTAAATACCCCTTTTTGTAGTAGTGGGGGCAACTTACTCAGGCTATAAGTCAAAGGCCTCAACGTAACATTTCATGTGACATAATTGTAAACCCAAGAAGAGAAGGTGATGACCATTGTAAACCATTAGCCTTGAGGAGTGGTAAAACTTTATAGCAATAAAATAAGACACAAAAGGCTAAGGAGGACTATGAGACCTAGAAGGATAAGGAGGAACATGGGACCCAAAAGGATAAGAAGGAACTATAAACTAAAATGGATGAGGAGGAATTAGAGGATAAAGTGAGTAATGAAAATGAAATAACTCAGTCAAAAAAGAGCAACCTCTACAAAGCCACTATTTCTTTCCCTCAAAGATTGTAAAAGAAAAAGTTAGATATGTAGTTTTCAAAATTTCTAGACGTCTTCGAGAAGTTGCACACAAACATATCATTTGTAGATGCACTTGAACAAGTGCCTTCTTATGCCAAATTTCTAAAGGACATCTTATCTAAGAAGAGGAGGCTTGGAGATAATGAAATAATAACCTTAACTGAAGGTTGTAGTATGATTCTTGCTAGAAAACTACCCCAAAATTTGAAAGATCTAGATAGTTTTGACATTCCTTGTACAATTGGGAACATCCACTTTGACAAAGCATTATGTGAATTGGATTCTAACATTAACCTTATGCCATTATTAATCTTCAAGAGATTGGGGGTTGGTAAAACCAAACCCACTTCAGTAACATTACAAATGGCAGGTATATCGATTAAGAGACTTCGAGGTGTGGTAGAAGATTTGCTAGTAAAAGTAGACAAATTCATCTTTTCGGTAGACTTCATTATGCTAGACATGGAATATGACCGTGACATTCCTATCATACTTTGTCGTCTATTCTTAGCAACCGGAAGGGAACTCATTGATGTACAAAAAGGTGAACTTAAAATGAGAGTGTAAGATGAACAAATAATGTTTAAAGTTTTTAAAGAACATGAACCCCCTGATATTGATAATGCTAATGAATGTTTAAGGATAAATGTTACTGAATGTGGGGACAACTTAAAAGAATCTATTGAGTCGCCCACACTTAAGAATGCTACACATGATGCTATGAATAGGGACATAAACTCACTAGAAAATAACTCAACTTGTTTTAACTATGAAAGTATGGCATCAAAGGTTGATATTGTGGAATATGTACACTTTTTGGAAGATGTGCCTCTCATGTGTGTATCAAAGGAAATTTTGAATTTTTTTGAGATAGGATCTAAGATCAAACCATCAATTGAAGAACCACCAAGTTTAGACCCTACATTTTTACCCTTCCACCCCCTGTCAAGTAAGAAAGTGAAAGAGTCCAATGAAGAGGTGAAAAAACTATTAGAAATACATAAATTGGATAAGTTACGGTGGAGTGCTTATAAAAATTCTAAAAAGTTAAAAAAGAAAAAAAAATGGCATTAGAAGAGAATTGAGCATCATGTTTGCAAGCCAGAACATAAGGTATTATTGAACAATTCAAGACTCAAACTGTTTCCAGACAAACTCAAAAGTATATGGATACAAAGGAATGTGCCTTAGGACTTGATATAACCATCTAGTCAAGGACGTTAAACGTGATGCTGGTTGGGAGGAAATCTAATGTTATTTTACTTATATTTTCATTGCTTTTGTTTTGTAGGTAAATAAATGTGGAGAGCAATGGCACAACAAGAATGAGCGTTTCAACAACAGATGTGGTGTGCCAAGACTAATGGAGTTTTCTTTTCTTTTACCTTTTCATATTTATATGTGCACATTTGGGACAATGTGTAATTTAAGTTTGGGGGAGGGAACTTTAGTCTCTACATTAGTATTTAGTATGAATTTTAAATTTTTAGGGAGTTTTTTAAAAAATTTAGGTTGTTTTTAATCATGATTTGGGTAGAAATTGATAAATATATGGAAACTAAATGCATACATGCTTGATATGAAAGATATGAACTTAATAATAAAAAATGGTTGTTATGACTAGGATAAGGAATGTAACATATTTGTTAAGATATTTACATTAATCATGCGATATGCTTGCTAGTTTTGATTGAATTGATTCAAAATTTATGCACATGTTCATGATTGATTTTGGTGTGCTTATTGAGAGAAAATTTTAGTTAGTTATACGAGTCAAATGATATTTACCAGGTTTTAGAATCTATTTGATTATCCCTTGAGGCTAAATCCTAAGTAGTATTTTGCAAGAGAAATGATTTAGGCCTTATTTGGATCGATTGAGCCTTTCAAGCTAACCGTTGTTAATAATTTAGTCACCTATTTGAGCCTAAAAGAGAACCATCCATATCTTTAAGCCATATTTAATGCCTAACTAATAAGTATTATCTTTACCCTTGCACCTTTAGCTTGTATGAAAAGAAACAAAATGCAATCGTGTGTTATGCTATAGAGTAAGGTGAAATGTAATGCACCCTATAAAAAAAATAAAAGAAGAAGAAAAACTCACAACACAATTATCCTTCTAAAGAAAAATAAAATAGAATTTAAAATAAGTTTGGAGGTGTTGTGAAGTAACAAAAAACAAGATGTGAAAAATATATGAAAATAATGTCAAAAGAGGGTTCATTGAAATATCAAGTTAAATCTCAATTGTAGTTAAAAAGTGCATGATGAACAAAAATAAAGCTAAGGTGTAGAAAGAGCCAAATGTCTTCATTTATCGACCCCCACCTAAGCCTTACATTACAACCATTTGAAGTCTTTATTGATCTTTAGCTAAGTGTATATTTATATTAGTGGAGAGAGATGTGAAAAATAGACTTATGAGACTTGTTCTAAGATTGAATTGATTAGCATGCTCATATAGGTTGATTTCATGAGTGCATTAGATGATATCATATGCAGTACACACACATGAATCAATTTTTCAAAAACCTAGCATATCCTTGTATTGATGGAACATTGATTGATGAATGTGTGAACCTCTTTATCATAAGATTGTACGACTTTTGCGAGGAATTTTTTTTTGAAATATGCATGTACTAAAATAAGTATATTTATGAATATACTACCCAATTTATTTTATTTAGTTATATTTGGCTTTACTTGAGGAAAAAAGAGACTTAAGTTTGAGGGTGTGATGACTATATGAAAATAGAGTTATTAGCATACTTTTTTTACTTAATATTTACTTGTTTTATTCAATAAATAGTATTTTTATGAAAACAAATATTAAATATAAAAATTTTAGTGAAAAAGGGATGTAAATATAATTTTTGGAATTTTTTGAAATTTTTATGAATTTTTAACTAGGACAAATCAAGAGTTGCCACGTGGCGTGCAACATAGGCAGAGGAGCTGACTAGGCAAAACACGTAGATGCCATGCAAGCAGGGAGAGAAAATCACGTTATGCGGCATTTGAGGAGGATGAAATGCATGCAATGTGTCAGCACAGTATTCAATCATAGTTCAAAAATTGGTCAACGCACCATGACACGTGTAGCTAGGCCATTTCTTAGTGCATTCCATCTGTGCGTCATGGCATCCGTCTTCGCTAATCACATTACACCATGTGTTGATGACTCAATGAGCATTGACTATATGATCGATCTCGCTTGCCACATGACACTCCCTGATTCACCCATTGAATTTTGATACCATGTGACGCGCTATAATTGGCTGGAAGTGTCAGTTTTTGCTTGTTTTGATCGTAGCCCTTGATCTGAAGCTAATCTAATGGTCCAGATCGCACTTGAGTAATATTTAAGTCCATAATCACTTCATAAACCCTAAGTGGCCTCTATAATCATAATTTTGATCAATATTTGGAGTTAAAAAGAGAGAAAAATATAAAACAATTGAAGAGATGACACAATTTTGGTAGAGATTCAAAAAGAGATCTATTGTATTTCTTCTTTTACTCTTTTCTTTATCAATTTTTATGTCTTCCTATATGAAAAATATGAGCTTTATGAACACAATTATGTGTAATTAATTTATTAATCTAGGGATCTTATGAACCCAATTTTCACCATGTGATGATCTAATATTTTACCTCAATTATAATTTTTATTTAATTATATTATTTAATTTGATTTGTATGCTATTAATATTTTGGCCAACAATTTATCTATAGAGGCAATTAAATAGATTTGTGAGAATTATTTAATTGTCTATTTTGATTAAATAACATGCATGGTTTTTAGGCAGAGATGTACAATTTTTATGTATGTGATCCATAATTGATGAATTTAATGAGAAGTATGCAATTTAATTGGCATGAGAGTGTGATTAAATTAATTACTATATCGTATGTATTTTACTCGAGAGATGAATACATGCTAGGTTAGATTCAATTGATCGTGTAATTTATTTGATAATTATATTGGGGGATTTTAGCGATTCAAATGTTTAAAAAATTGGGGGATTAGGTATTCTTAGATATTTTCTCATATATCTTTTTAGTTACCAAAAATTTGATTTAATTAATTATTGCTATTTACTTTTAGTTATTTTAATTTTGCTTCCTTAAAATATTAAAACACAAAAAATAATTGATTTTTATTATTTTACTTGTTGCGATACATATACTTGCATATTCATTGCATACACTTCGTGTGTGGCGATCAACTAGCCCCTCTACATGTTGTGCTTGAGTTTATAAAGTCATCCAAGAATTTGGTCTTATGACTTAGAAATTTTTTGTAGTCCTTGGCGGATTATTCCATCCTATTATGAGTATGGTTACACTCTGATCGTGTTCAATGGTTTTTTTCAATCATGGGGGTTAGGAATTAAGTCCCTAAGATAAGAAAATATGTGTTTGCATGGATGGGGTGCAGAATTTGTAGCAACTCTTGGACCCTGGGCATAGTTTCTAGTATGGCCATATATGTGTGGTGCAGAAGTTGTAGCAATTTCTAAACTTTGGGCTTAATTGCTACCTACTCAAAGGTTTAACATGGCTCGTAGAGGTGGGGTGTAGAAGTTGTAGCAACTTTTGAACCCATGGCATAGTTGCTACCTAGTTGTAACATCTTTGACCCCAAGGGTACTAGCGTGTGGCCTTTCATAGTAGACACCCTTCAATCCCTTTATAGTTTTGGATCTTTTATCCTTGTCGAATTACATAAATGTGAGAAAGCTTAGACCAAACATCTACAAACATAGTTTTTTATTAAAATGAAAGTGCATCTGAGATATTTTTTTTATCATAGTAGGGATTTGTTTTGTCCTATATTAATTATTGTGAATGGAATCTTGTGCCACTTTATGCTCTTTCAAGATAATTATTATCTCTAGATTTTTTGGTAGGGATCATATGTGGGGAAAAGCCGATAACCTTGTGTAGGAGTGGCCTTTCTGAAACTCTGTTACAAGACCTTCTTGCCTCGCATACACCTTTTGGGTATGGTTTACTTAAGCATCTTGTGAACTTATGTAATCTTAAAGAAGTTGGAACATTATCCTGAACCTTTGATATATGAGTGGACATATATGATGTGTCACTTCATTGAGTCAAATTTAATCTCACTAAGTATCCTCATATGGAACTTGGGTGAATTTTGGAAGTGCACTTTTGGGACATTCTCACATAACTCCTTTTGAAATATTTCATGTAGAGGTTTGTACCTTCAGATGATTTTTGATGGTTGTACACCCCATAATACAATTTTTTGGTGGGGTGCAATTTTAGGCTGCACACATTATTTTCTTGTGTGAATGTTTCAGACACACTATGTATGTCCTTTGCTCTGAACCATGCACTTTTTTACTTGTAGGTTTATTTTGAACCTGGCCACGGTCTCATCTATTTATGTTATTGTGGACCTTTGAGGCATGAATGTGGACTACGCAACTAGTGAAGTGATAGTTGATGCACAAAATTATTGCATATAAATTTTGTATGATTTATAAAATAGCTCACAAGTGCATGAATCACTTATACAAAATAATAAGTATACTTTTAAGGTCTATCTAAAGAGAAATCATGTAATTTTTTAAATAATTCAACAAATTATTAAAAATAAAATTAAATAACCTAAACATCATGTCACAATTGTTTTTGATTGAGTTTATAAATTGCTAGAATAAAAGTAAAGATAGGTTCAATAAACATTTAGGTAATTAAACATTTATAATGCAGTGAAGAATTTATGGATATATTAGCTATTTTATTATGCTTGCTCAATATAAATTTGGCTATTAAATATATAAATTAAGATTATTAATTCTCTCTTATATATATAAATAGAAGATTCATTAATTTAACCATTTAATTTTAATTAAAATCGCTTATCACCTTTAATCGAGTTTAGCTGTTAATTTTAATTAAATTATGCTTCTTTTCTAGGAGATTAATGAACCATTTAATTGATGCCTTTGATTAGGTCTAACAATTTAAACTCACATTAAGGTCGCTAAGTTAGGTTTATTATTTAAATATCTAGAACTAACTTTCAGATTTTAAAACTACTATGAAAGATATGTCTTGAATATATCTTTTAATAAAAATTCTTATAAAAATCCTTGAAATATAGCATGCCTCGAGATTATATTTAGACTACAATTATCTAATACCTAGGAGTATTACTCTAAATTAGATTCAAATAATTTAAATCTTAAATCTATCTTTCTTGTTTATTATGAAAAATACTTTTTTAATATATTCTTTATTTACCAACTTAGTTTTAATCTTGATGAAGAAATAAAACTTAATTCATTTTATAAAAAAATATTTAATCTTTTTTAACATTTCACAAGCGTAACAACATTACTAATATTCAATATTACTTTTAGTGAGACATGCATAATTTAATAAATGAGCAATAAATTAAACATATAGTATGCATAATAATTAGAGATTATATAAAAAGAATACATTTAGATATACCTCAACATAATTCTTTTAGAATTGCTTATATTATGGAAAACCTCTAAAAAGAAATGTCTTGCTATGTATTGAATTAAAACTAAAACTATTATATAAACTAAATTTGTGCAAAACTCTCAAATGAGAGAAATTTAAACTAATAAAATAAAAGCTTAAGAAAGCTAAGAGATATAAAGGATTAAGAGATTATTGAATTATTGGGTTATTTTTACAATAGAAATAGGGTTATAAAGTGAGGGAAGGAGAAAAATGTGAAAAATTTAGGTTGCTGCTGTGGCATACAACTTTTCAATGTTGTGGTATACACAGCTTGTACTCAGTTTTGGAAACGATCCACTATACTTGCATTATAGCACACAATGTTTTCATGTCATGGCCCGCATAAATCTGGGACATATTTGATTTTTTCCTTTTTCCTCTGGCAGCGACTCACTATAAATTAATTCATAGCAGACTCCAATTTGTATCAATTTGGAATTTTTTTTCTTTCATTCTATTTTTCCAAATTTTAAAACACACGTTATGCTTTACATATATTTTATTTTTAATCCTCTAAACTAGAACGGAGTGCTTCAGGTATAATTCTTCAAGTTGCATCATTTTAAACACAAGAGATACCTAAAAGATAGAAAAATATATCTATGGTTCTAAAAATATAGATTTACATAAAATGATAGTAAAAAAAGCTAATGCAAATACATATAATCACTTAATATTCATAAAGTCACTATATATTAAGTGATTTTAAGCATTTATCAGTGGTTTAGACTATGCAATCTGTGAGTGAGCACTATGGCACACTAGGGATTAGAAGATGATGTAGGGAGTCCTTGTTGATAGACAATGGTTGCAGATCTTATGGACTATGGAGGCATTCAAAAAGTGTTTAAAATTTGTTATTCATGGTGTCAAGGTGGACATATGGTCTTGATTGTTGAAGTTTTTCATGTATTCCAAGGATTTTTAATACAATCATAGGTGATAACTTCTAAGTTGACCATTAGCCATTAAGGCCACATGATTATTGTTGCTGCATTGGACAAAATTTCCCTGTATATTGGCCTCGAGATGGTCATATGGATAATGGTTGGAAAAATCTAATCAAGGTGGTCACAACTGGTGCAAGAGGGATGGTTAGTGAGATGCTTCCTAGGTACCCATTGGTGTATGTTTTTGTACTTTTGGGTGAACTTTGTTTGGTAAGCCATAGGGTTTGGTTCCCATTGTCGTAGGTCATATCATTGGTCGAGCTTCTTATGGGTACAAGTTTGATCCTATTCATTAAGGGCATTGAAAGATTCCATGTGAGAGTTATTTAGGATGGAAAGTGAATCAGGGACTTATGGCCCTGTGAGGCTTTCCTAGGATGGCATGTGATGCTATCCTTATCATTTTGAGTGTTAAAACAAGTTCATTGTTTAATTCTTTTTTGAAAAGTGATCGGTCATTCTTTAAGAACATTGTTATGAGGGAAATAGAGAGAGTAGATAATATCTTTCCAAACATTATCTGGATGAATAGAAGAGTGGATGATCATTTTCCCACAATTTTGACTAAATTGAATGTATAAAATTTATCCCTATGAAAAACATTTTGTACATTTATTTCCACACGTATATAAAATGTAAAATATATAGTCGCTAGAATCATCTTGTTGAGAGGATTTTGAAATGAGTTTAATATTTCCAAGAATTGGATAAAAAATTGGATGAATTGGCTCTAAACTCATGGTTGTGTTTTTCCAGTAAACTAAACTAATTTGGAAAAGTTTCTATGTAAAATTGGCTTTTTAGGTGCCCACTTACACTGATGGCACATGGTGGAGCGTGTGGGCCACTCTTATGTCCATTCAACATGAAATTTTGTGGCGAGGCCATTAGGCACGTGATCTTTCTGATTTTCATGGATTTTTTAAATGATTCATGGTTTTTAAGATTGGGACAAAGGAAACTTGATCAAATAGAAAAGTGAAAGGTGGTTTCCCTTATGGTTATTCCATCATGTCTGGACAATTAAGCTTTCATGTTCGACAACTATAGATATCTCATTACGAAACAAAAACAACATCGGGTTAGCAATACCAATCTTACAGATACTTTGTTTTTATATTTGTAAAACTCTTGTAAGTGCACGAATCATTTTATAGAAAATGACAAGAATACTCCTAAGGTCGATCTAAGGAAATAATATAAATGATTTTTAATTTATTATTCAAACTTTTAAAAACGAAATTAAAATGTAAAATACTGTCACCATATTTTGATTTTATTTTCCTAATCTAATAACAAAAAAAAAACATAGATATAGATTCAATAAACAATTATGTAAATTGTTATCATTCATAATAGTGGAGTATTTATGAATATAATTATTAAGTTAATTATGCTTGCTTATATTATTATTGCCATTTATGATATAAATTGATATATATATATATATATATATTGATTCTCACTTTTTCATATAAACACCACCTTTGGTGGGTTAGATATTTTTTTAATTAAATAAATCAATTAACACCTATAGGTAGGGTCAATAACTAATTTAGTTAATTAAATTAATTTTTTCTTCTAAGAGATTGAAAATGAACTATTTAAATGCCACCTTTGGTGGAGTTATACATTTTAAATTTTATTCAATATTTCCAAAATAAACATAAGAATTTAATTATCCGAGTACTAACTTTAAAGTTTTAAAACAATTTTTATAAAAAACGTTTTGAAATAGAGCTTCACTCTAATTACCGAGAGATTGTACCAACAAATAAAAGAGTACTCCTCTAAATCAAACTTGATAATTAGACCTTAAAATCTAATTTTCAAATTTAAGTTTGTAATGAAATATAATATATTTCTATCTAACATCGTTGATATAAAATCTTGAATAAAAAAAAGTTAATTTATTTTATAGAAATGTTTTACCTATTTAATATTTTGCAAGCATAACAACGTTATTATTATATCATATTTACAAATATCTAGTCATGTTAAATTTAATCACACACAAACTAAATATAACATATAAGAATAAAACATAAAAATAACTATAAAGAATTCATTTTAAAATTATACCTGAAAAGAATTCTTATAGAACTTTGATGCTAATTTTGTTTCAGGAAAATCCCCAAATGGATTTGCATTTCCGTTTATTGAATCAAAAACTAGAAATTTAAAAAAACATAACGAGTTCTTTTTAAAAAGAGAATAACTTTTAAACTAAAAAAATTAAAAGAACTAAGAAAGCTTTCTAAAGAGAGAAAGCTAGAGAGAGAAAGAGAAATGTGTGATTTGAGGAATGATATTTATGATGAGGAAGAGGAGGAAGAGGGTCCTTTTATAGGTGATAAAAAGACTAAAAAGGTGGAAAAATATCTCAAATATTTATCTTGGACGTGTTTGGACTAGCAAGCACGCATATGGGGTGCTGGCTAGTGTAGATGAGCGAGATTTGTGGTGGGACGGATGATGATGCATGCAGGATTTATGGTAGATAGACATTGAAGAGCATGGGAGTTGTGGTAGACGGGTGCTGGGGTGTGTTAGACTCGGCATGGTCGTGCGTTGGCTAGGTAGTTTTTTCCATTTTTCCATTTATTTTTTATTTTTTTGAATTTTTCTCTTTTTTTCTCACTTATTTGTACAATAAATGAATACTCCACTTTAAATATTGTGATGTATTATTTCAGTATTTTTATTCGAGTCTTTAAATTATTTTTGAAGCGAAAATACTTGAAAAACAATATAAGTACTCATCATTCTAAAAATATAAATTTATAAAAAATATGATAAAATCATACAAATATAAATCTATTTAATTAATTAAAGTGCATGAAATCTTGGTAATTTTAGTGTTTTTTAAGCACTCCTCAAAACCCCAAACTAGCTTCTTGCTAGTCCTTTAACAAGAGAAGTAGTGAAAACTAAAATAAAAAGTAAAATTAAACTCTACTAAATCAATTTCATGAATTGATACGATTGCATTTAGCATATGCAACAAGCTTTTAAACCCCTAGGTTTCCCTAGTGGAAGAGTTTAAGTTTCGTGAGAGTTTTCAATAATGATACCTGCAAAAATTAAACTAAATAAGATAAAAATAATAAAGTAAAATAAAATGCAAAAAATTTCATGGTTAAAATTTCATTTAAGTTTTATAATTAAAACCTTTAAGCATAGATTATTCAAATTTCTTAAAAATTCAAGATTTACTACAATAATTAGCTGAAAATCCCTTTCATATTTTAATAAAAAATGTTTTTCTTTCACGTCACCCAATTTCAATGTTAGAATCTGAAATTGCTTTGACTCTACTCCTCACAAGCCAATACTCAAATCATTGAATTCTATGGATTCAAGCATAACTTTGATCTCATGAAAGGAATCCAATTTATTTTTGGTAGAAGTCATGCATGAATGAGATAATGACATATACTCTCAATTTTTACTTAAATAATTTAATCTAAGCAAATGAAAAATAAATATATGACACTTTATTAAGATGAGAAAATATAATAAGTGCTTTAAGTAGAAAGAAAATATTTCACTCAGAATAAAGGAAATTAAGGCTCAAATAATATCTCGCAATGATAGTCTCCACTATTTGATTCCTAAACATTGATTTTGGGTTTGTTTCATTTCAACATTTTATCATAAAATATTAGTTATGACACACGCATAATAATTATCATATTAATTTGTGATATGTTTTTGGAAATTAATCTAATAATGCAGAAAGACCTAATCATTGTTGAACTTAATTTTTAAGACATTATTTTTGTAACAAAAATTTGAACACTACCCTAATTTATATAAACACACATATAAAGAAAATAACACACATATATAAAAGAAAACAAATAAATTAAAAGAAATAATTAATATGAAAATACACGACTAAATAAGCAAAAAAAATGGCAAATTGTTTATAAAAATTTTAACTTTTTCCTAATTTGTGTAGCTTTTAAATCCTATCGCCCCAACCTAAAATCTAAATGGTCCTCAATCTAACAAATGTAAATTATAAAAAAAGAAGGGATAGAACACTAGTTGCATCCAACTTCATATTTGAATCATACAAATAGGTACTCTAACACATCTTAACAAGCAATTATTTTATGCAATAAAATAAACAAAGTGCTTATAAAAGAAAAAAATTAATAAAACAAGCTAAATTACTTAAAATAAAATAACCTTTCAATGATTGATTGCCTCCCATCCACTACTTAGTTTAAAATAGCAAGACGCATCATTAGGGTGCTAAGGATTACTCAACCAAATGCAATCAGTTTTAGAAGTGTTGTTTGGTCCTTCTAAATAAGGCTTCACATAATGCCTATTGGCTTTGAATGTTGTTTGTGTCTTGGAATCCAATAGTCTATTTCTCCATGTGCAAATACATAGACGATTTTGAATGGTCCATCCCATCTTGATCTCAGTTTTCCTGGAAAAAATCTCAGACGAGAGTTAAATAAAAGAACTTTCATTCCAGAGTGAAGAGTCTTAGGAACTATTCTCTTGTCATGATAACGCTTAGTATGCTCTTTGTACAATTTTTCATTCTCATAGGTTTCGTTCCTAATTTCTTCCAACTCATTAAGATGGAGTAACATATTTCTCCTACTTTATCTAAGTCCATGTTTAACCCTTTATTTTCCCAGTAAGCCTTGTGTTCGAGTTCAACGGGAAGGTGGCACGTTTTCCCAAAGATTAACCAATAAGGGCTCATCCCAATGGGTGTTTTGTAAGTTGTGTAGTATGACCATAAGGCATCATTCAACTTAAATTCCCAGTCCTTCCTAGAGGACACAATGCGTTCCAATATTCCCTTGATTTACCTATTACTTTCTTCCACTAAATATTAAATCCTTTAATAATTTGACAATAATATTAGCATCATTGGTTTTAGTGGGGATAGCTTCTACCCACTCGGATACATAATCCACAACAACCAAAATATATTGAAAACCATAGGATGGGGGAAAATGACCCATAATGTCAATCCTTCATACTCAAAAACTAAATTAGATGCCAAAGGTATTTAATTTATTTTGCTTATGTTGCATGTTCTTTGACATCTATCACATTGTGCACAAAACATATAAGGATGTTTTAAAAGAGTAGGCTAAAAGAATCCATATAATATTACCTTACAGGTTGTCTTTTCACCACCAAAATGGCCCCTATAATGAAGTTTATCACAAAAAGTCATAATGCTTATATGTTTTTCTTCAGCTACACAGATCTAGACGATTTCATCTTGACCAATCTTGTATAAATAAGAGTCATCCCATAAATAGTCCTTAATATTCTTAAAGAACCTTTTCTTGTCCTGATATGAAGTGTTAGGTCTCAAAACACCAATGGAAAGATAGTTTACAATATCAGCATACCATGGGTTTGGACCTATTGAAAATAACTATTCATCTAGAGAGGTTTCAACTATATCTTATTTACTACCACCATTAAGAGAATTGAAGTCAGAAATCAACATAGATAAATGGTCAACATCCAGAAAGGTTTCAACTATATCTTCTTTCACTACCTTTCTTATCATTGATTTATAGGTCAAATTCTTGTAAGAGTAAGACCCACTTGATTAATCTTGGCTTGGCATTTGGTTTACTTAATAGGTATCTTAAAACAACATGATTAGAATGCATAATCACTTTAGATCCTACTAAATAAGACCTAAATTTGTCTAAAGAAAACACTGTAGCCAAGAATTCCTTTTCAATGGTGGTATAATTCATTTGGCCATCATTGAGTGCTTTGCTAGCATAGTCGATGACATGCAAACGCTTATCCACTCTCTATACCAAGACTGCTTTGATAGCATAATAGGAAGCATCACATATTATTTCAAAGGGTAAAGACGAGTTTGGTGCCATAATAATAGGGGCATATGTTAGTTTCTCTTTCAAATGTTAGTTTCTCTTATCCATCTTATGACTTATTATAGATAAATATTTAATTAATTTTCTGTAAAATCCTACATGTCCTAAGAAGCCTTTTATCCCTCTAAATGATGTAGAGGGATGTAGTTTGAAATCTGTTCAACTTTTACCCTATCAACTTCAATACCTTTGTTTGAAATGATATGCCCTAACATTATCCCTTGTTGAACCATAAAATTAATGACTTTTCTCCCAACTAATGGTTATATTGCATTCAATGCTTCTTTCAAAAACCAAAGTCAATTTATGTAAGCAATCATCAAATGACTTTCCATAGACAGAGAAATCGTCCATGAAAATATCAATGAATATTTCCACCATATTCGAGAAGATATACATCATACATCTCTCGAAGCTGGCGGGGGTATTAGATAACCCAAATGGCATTCTTCAAAAATAAAATGTCTCAAAAGGACATGTAAGTGTGTTCTTTCCTTATCTTTTGGTGCTATGGTTACTTGATAATATTCAAACAATCAATCTAGAAAATAGTAAAATCTATACCCAGCTAATTTTCCCAACATTTTATCAATGAACTAACCCATTTAATATCGGCAATAGGGTAGATAATTTCTTTCTTAACTACCTCTTGCATGTTTGGGTTTAGTCTTCTTTGGGTCTCTCGTATAGGTTTAGCACCATCTCCAAGTTGATCTTATAAATAAACATGGAAGGACTAATGCCTCTCATATCCCTGATACTCCAAGCTATGTCATTCTTAAACTTCTTAAGAATTTTTTAAAAGTTCCTTTTCATGGGTTTTGGTCAAGGTTGAAGAAAATATATTTGGATAAGTTTTTTCCTTCTCCCATAAACACATTTTAATTTCTTAGGTAAGTCTTTGAGTTCAAGTTCAGGTGGATTGGCCTCTTTACTAGATGATTAATTGGGTAGATTGAAAGGTCTACTAGATTTTGTCATTAGTTCATCATAATCTATTTGTTCAAGATACCCCTTAGTTTCCTCATCTAAATATTTTTCAACCTCTTAAAGTGTAAGAAAAATTTCAAGCATGTATTTTATTCTGGTTTGGGAAAAGGTGCTTTGGATAAGATTATCCAAAGGGTCAATGTCGAATATTTCATCGATGGTAGAAATAGAAGGAAAATGTGAAGAATCAAAAACTTTAAAATGAACAGTCTCTCCTAAGACTATCATTGTCAAATTTCCATCTTGGACATCAATAATAGTCTTGGTAGTTGGTCTACCAAGAAATATTGTGCGCTCTCTATCTAAGCTTGGAATTTCTTGCATATCCAGAACCATAAAGGCAATAGGTATTATCAGTTTTCTACCTGTTGTAGTACATCCTCAACTATTCCTTATGGATACTTAAGACATCTATTTGTAAGTTGAAGGGACATAGTTATGGGTTTTAAATCTCCTAAATCGAGTTGTAAGAATATAGAGTAGGGCATCAAGTATACTACTACTCGCTCATTAAGCTCATACCTCCTTTTCTTAGTGTTCAACTCTTGGAAAACATTAGCATAGGAGGGCACATTCCTAATCACATTTAATAATGGTAAATTGATATTTACTTTATAAAGAATATTAAAAAGATCATTGAATTTCTTATCTTGTTTGGATTCTTTCAGCTGGTGCGGAAAAGGTACTTGCAACCGATGTGGTTGTATTGTCTTTTAAATTTTGAGGATGTCAGATGACTACCCGATGTGTTTCTCTGAAGGTTTTTCAAGTTTAGCACTTGTCTTTCCTTTTTACGAGACTAGAATTTCACCTTCTTGTTTACATGAACTACAAGGTAGATCTTTAGAGATTTCAGGTAAACTAGTATTGAATACCTTACCACTTCAAAGGGTTCTTACATCCATAACTTGTTCGGGTAGACTGGAAAACTTTCTTGGTTCTTTCCTTTAAATAGGTTCAGCTAGTTTCCCAACTTTAGCTTCAATCCTTTTAACCAAAGTCTCCATGGTGCTCAACCTTTTTTTATTCATCAATTGGTTGTCATGACTAACTTGAATAAATGATTTCAAGCTATCCTATAAGGTTAGCTTAAAAGATTGATTGATGGGTATGGGTGGTTTTTATTTGGCCTTAGTATTTGACATTGGGTGTAGGCTTGGTAATTGTTTGGTATCCAATGATGGTTTGAGTGATTATAGGTGTTTGGATGATACCTTTGAAAGAAATTGAATTCCACCCTGGAATCCATACTAGAATCACAAGTATATGAACAATTACAAGCATCATGCCCAATTTAAAAACACACTTCACACACCTTTTGATTTGGCATTTGGTGGGTAGTGAGAAGTTACACTTTCTTAGTCAATTCAACAAGTTGCAAGGTCATCTAATTACCAGAGCCAACTTCATTGACTCTTACTTTCCTTCTTCTAGTACTTCTTTGTTGTGAATTAAAACCCAACAACTCATAGAGACTAGGTTTCCTCTACGATCGTTTCTTCCACAACTTCTCCAACAACATTATCAACCATGTATTGACTCTACAGTGTCAATCCTTCATAAAAGAATTGGTTCTATAGTTGTAATGGAAAGCTATGATGAGGACATTGAAAGAAAAAGAGTTTGAGTCTTTTCTAAGCTTCATGAATGGGCTCTTCATCCATTTGAGAAAATGTTGATATCTTTGTCCTTAGATCATCAGTCTTTTGATGGGAATATAATCTACCCATAAAGTTTTCATAAACTGTTTCCCAAGTTGTTAGAGAACCCGGTTGTAGAGTAATGAAACATGACCAAGCTTTATCCTTCTCTGTGTAAGGAAAACATCTCATCCTAAGCTGGTCTTCATCAAGTCTCTACAGTGGAAAGGTTTGGACAATATCATATAATTCTCTAATGAAATGAAAAAGGGTCTTCATTAGGGATACCATAAAAGGAAGGCAAAAAATAATAATGAATCCTTTTCAATTCATAGTTCCTTGCATCCTCTTGCAATTGTATGACGGAAGTTTCATTGCCAATTATTGGCATTGCATAGTTCTTCATCATTTTCTTCCTATCTCGAGCATCTTCCATAGTTACTTGTAGTTGAAATTGATCCTTCTCCTCTTAGGTATCAATATCTAGCTCCTAAATTGAAAAATAGTAGAACTTTTTACGAAAGATTTTTCACTTGACAAAATGTATAAGCTTAAAGAAAAAAAGGTAGGAAACCTATGTTAATGTTTTTTGTAATGCTGAATTTACAGAATGGACACAATTTTTGAAACAAATTATTTTTTGTTATTTCATTGGAATTTCATTACACACATTCTTAAGATAAAAAAAAACAAACTAAAAAGAAAATAAAATACAATAACGAGTGTTGTCCCACTTAGGACTAAAATTTATCGTCTTCTAGTAAAACCTTGCTTGAAGATTTTAGAATGACAAACTCAATGTATTCTCTTCATTGAATTTAGTTGATCCTATTAGACCATTTATTTATTCTTTGCTTTATTTTTGCAAATGCTCAGCTAACTTTTCTACTTGGACTTCCATCTTTTTGATACAAGCTTCCACAGAGTCTAACCGTTGATTGGTTTTAGACTAGTTATCTATAAAAACTTTAATAAAAAAATTCAAGTTATCCTCTAGGGTTGGTTTACTGTGAAGGATTTTTGGAATGGGCTAAAGAAATTGCTAGCCTGACTGATTTGAGCTTTGGGCGAAAAGAGGATTGTTTTTCCTCCAAGAGAAGTTGGGATGATTTTTCCACACAAGATTGTAGGTATTTGAATGGGTCAAATCTTGGTCTATGTTGATATGCTCCCAAAACATTAAGCTATTCAGGTCTAGCTGGTGTTTCTCCTTGATATGGACAGACTTTAGTACCATGTCCTATGTTGCTACACAAACCACAATATTCACTATTTGTGTTTATTTGTGTAGTGAGAAGGGCAACTTGCTTGGTCAATTGAATAAGTTGTCTTTGAACTTCTTTGCTGGAATCAATTTCATAAACTCCAACTCTTCTCACTCATGAGCTTTTCTATTGGGAATTTGCACCCAACATCACAAAGAGGTTGTATGTCTCTGAGGCTATCTTCTCTCCCATAGCTCTTTTGGCAGCGTTATCGACAATGAGCTTGCATTGTTGTGTAAGTCCATCATAAAATATTTGGTTCTATAAATGTAGGATGAAGCTGTGATGGGGTATTGAGTGAGGAACAATTTGAACCTATCATAGGCTTCATGGAATGGTTCTCTTTCCATCTGAGAGAAAGTGGCAATCTTTGCTCTCAACTCTGATGTTTTTTTTGTAGGAAATAATTTCCTCATGAATTTGTTATAAATTTCCTCCTAATTCATCAAAGAACTTAGAGGGAGTGACATCAACCAATATTTGGCCCTGTCCTTCAACGTGTAGGGGAAACACCTCATTCTAAGTTGATCCTCATTTAGAATACTAAGTGGGAAGGTTTGCACTGTGGCATAGAAGTCCCTAATGAAGGAAAGATAATTTTCATTAGGCAGCCCATAGAATGAAGGAAGCATGGAAAAATGAATGTTTTTCAAGTCATAATTCCGAGTAGGCTCACCCAACTAGATAGAGGTAGTTGGCGTGCCAATTACTGGCTATGCAAACTCTTTCATGATGATTTCCCTAACATATGGGTTTTCTCCAATTTCTATTAGTTCCAGTATAGGATTAAGGCTTGGTTTTGTGTTTGGCTCAAAAATAGGCTAATGGTTAGAATCTAGCTTTGTGAAAAATTGTTTAAATTTATGAATATTATCTATGTATGGTGTAAGAGGGTTTACTAAGGATCTCTTACCATGCATAGACTAGTGAAAGCGTAAATTTAAAACACTTGTCAAACCAAACAAAGAAGTTAAGTTAATCTCTAAATTAAATAACATAGTCAATATTAACCAAAAGTACTCCCAAGAAATAATGGTAAGGCAAAGCCTCCTTAAAAACCATCTTTCTAGACAAAGCAATGTTCCGAAGAAAGAATAGTGGCACAAAGGCTTCGAAGAACTAGTTTCTCTTAAATATGTACTTTTCATGTTATTACACAATTATTTTTTTTATTAATTAATTTATTAATTTTTTTAATATTTTTAGAAAATAAAATAATTATATAAATTAAACTTTAAATTTTTTTGAAATTAAATTCTAAAAATGAAAATCACAATATTTACATCACATAAATTTTTTAAAATTTTGATAAATAATAGAAAATGGCAAGTATACTCTTAAGGTAAATACAAGGAAGGAATATATGTGGTTTTTAATTTATTATTCAAATTTTTAAAAACAAAATTAAATCCTAAACATTATGTCACAATATTTTAATTTTCTTTCTATTTCCTAATCTAATAACAGAAAAAATAAACATAGATATGAATTCAATAAACAATTAGGCAATTTTTTATCTTTCATAAGAGTGGAGTATTTATGGATATAATAATTAAGTTAATTATGCTTACTCATATTATTAAGGCTATATATATATATATATATACATATTGATTCTCTCTTCATATAAATACCACCTTTGGTAGGATTAGATATTTTTTACTAATTAAAAAAATCAATTGACACCTATGGGTGGGGTTGATAATTAATTTAATTAATTTTTTTTTCTAAGAGATTGAAAATGAACCATTTAAATGTCACCTTTGGTGGGGTTAGACATTTTAAAACTTTCAAGTTTTAAAACCATTACTAAAAATATGTTGTCAATACATTTTTGAATAATAGTTCTTATAAAAGCCTTTGAAATAGAGCTTCACTCTAACAACTGGGTGATTGTATCAACAAACAAAAGAGTGCTACTCTAAATAAGACTGAATAATTAAACCTTGAAATCTAATTCGAAGATTTAAGTTTGTAATGAAAAATAATATATTTCTCTCTAACATCTTTTATATAAAATCTTGAATAAAAGAAATATAAATTTATTTTATAGAAATATTTTACCTATTTAATATTTTACATGCATAACAACGTTATTATTATATCATATTTCCAAACAGTCGCCATGTTAAATTTAATCATAGAAAAATTAAATATAACATAAAAATAACTATAAAGAATTGATTTTAAAATTATACCTTAAAAAATCCTTATGCTAATTCTATTTCTCGAAAACCTCCAAACGAAATTGCATTTCCGTTTATTGAAAAAAAAAACTAGAAATTTACAAAAGCATAACTAGTTCTTCTCAAAAAGAGAATAACTTTAAAACTAAAAAAACTAAGAAAGCTTTATAGAGAGAGAAAGAGAAATGTGTGATTTGAGGGATGATTTTTACAATGGGGGAGCAAGTCCATTTATTGGTGAGAAAAAAGGCTAAAAATGTGGGAAAATATCTCAAATATTTGTCTTGGACACATTTGGTCAGGCTTGCATGCATTTAGGTGACACTAGTGTGCGTAGATGGGTGAGATTTGTAGTGGGATGGATGCTGACGCATGCTGGATTTGCGGTAGACCAACGTTGGTTTGTAGCTTTGTCCATTTTTCTATTTTTTTATTTTTTTGAATTTTCCTCATTTATTTTTCATTTATTTGTATAATAAATAAATACTATACTTCAAATATTGTGATGAATTATTTGTTTAGTCTTTAAATTATTTTTGAAACGAAAATACCTAAACAATAATAAATATACCCGTAATTCCAAAAATACAAAATTATATAAATATTATAATATCGTACAAATATCAATCTATTTAATCTATTAAAGTACATAAAATCATGATAATTTTAATGCTTTTTAAACACTTATCACCTCACTCTCTAGAGGTGTCAAAAAATGGATCTTCGTTTGGTGGTAATGGCTATTGTGCATGCTTGTTGGTTCATGGATTGTATAGATTGAACTTGTTTATCCAACCTATGAGCTTAGACCTTATCAAAGAGGGTCACATCTTTGATCTGAGCCTTTATGGCTATAGACAAAATCTAGTATATGATGAGCATTGGAAGATGCCACAAGGACGTCTTCAAGTTCTAGTGCTTGTGACCCTTGAAGGGTTAATTGGTGATACTTAGGAAACATCATCAAGTTTTTCTAACCATTATTTGTGCAAAACACTTTATCCAGCCACTCCTTGAATGGGCCATAGTAGCCTATATCTTAGTTGGTGATGATGTGATAGGTATACTCTTCAAGTGACCCTACTGGTAGGGCCATAAGAGGTGTGAACATTTTTCTCTATCCTTTATGGGGGATGGGGCTTTGTTTCTCTTAACTTCAAAAGGTGGCTAAATGAGTTGTTTGACATGAGGTAGTACCTTATTTTCCTTTTTTGCAACTCAAATATCCAAGTCAAGATGTTGATTCATCTTGAAGGGATAGAAAAGTATGGCCTTTAGAGGCCATGCGAAGTGAACTTCTTCTAGATCAGTTTTCTTTTTAACTTTTTGGACTTTTTTTCAAGGACAACTTAATTTAGATTATGGAAAGCACTATAGATCTTTCCTCTCTAGATATGATTAAACTAGAAAAGCACACTTGTTTCCACAAACAATGCTAGTGTTGATGCTAATTTTTTTAACATCAATGATTGATGCACATCTCACTTCCTATGTACCTAAGAATAAAGAACACACCGTTAAGACCTTGGATGAAAATGGTGTGTTATGACATTTGGCTCTTCGATACTTAAGCAAGTCCTGATAATAAGGAGAAAGAAGAGACATTGGTCTCTTCTTGTGATGTAAAGAGATATAGAGAAATATTTAGGAAGAAAGTGATAGATCTTAGTGTCTATGATTGAGAAGAAGTTATGAAGTTATCTCTGAAGAAGTTATTATGTTATTAAGAATAGTAGTGACTATTATAGGAAATAATATACTTATTAATGACCCTTACCTATAGTGATAGACTTATCTTTAAATGTCATAGTGTTATTCACTTAATTATTTCACTACTGGATAATTAAGGGTTTGAAAGCCGATCATTTATTATGTTAAATATTTACCTAATGATGAGGCTTATATGATGACTCAACGTTGATTGGACTAGCTTGTGAGTCATATTATTGACTAGGACCTCTCTTATTATATCACATGGCTTGGATTATTTTACCCCCAACAATAAGTATAGTCGTATATGGTTCAACTAAATTAAGTTATATTATGGTTAGCATGTACAATGCTTGGTGACAAACTATATAATATAATCGAATAAAATTGATTATAAATATTTTAATAAAATAATTTATATTTAAGATAAATTTTTATTATAAAATTTATTTAAATTAATATTTAATTTATTTTAATATTTTATTACGTTTTAAAAATAACAAAAATTATTATTTTTAGTTTGATATGAAATAAAAAGTAAAGATACATAATTTTATAATTAACAATTCAAAGAGACTATATTGAGTGTCAAGTACGGTTTAAATCCACACCCTTGGTTGTATAAAATTTCTACATAATTATAGTACTTTTATCCTGTACGATAAGTATGATTTTACAACTGAGCGCAATACTCATGATTTTTAATACTATGTAACAAACATGTTGTTAAAGTTATTTGTTATACTAAAATACATATATAATACTTTTTTTAGTCTATTATACTAGAACTCTTAAATGCAGCACATTTAAGAGATACGAAGCAAGTATCTCGTGCTAAATCTATGTCTAGTGTCCAATCATCGCTCACTAAGTCATTCAAGAAGAAGCCTTGGAAAAAGTATAGTTATGATTATGCTTTAAACTTCAGCAGAAATCTTGGCACTTTGATGACTATTGTTGGGAGGGCATCTAGTATAAATGATGGATGGACTGTGCCACTTCCTATAGAATTTTCTGGTGTAGACTTCGGTCAAACGTATATATCGATCGAGTGCATAATGCAACTATTTGAATATCAAATGATCGATTTAAGTATAATTCAAGTGTGGACAAGGTGAGTCCTCAATCTATTTATTTTTCTTTCATTTATGTAGAACATATATATTTATATTTATATTATCTAATTATATATATATATCTTTTATATAGGGCGTGCTATTATCGACTTCAACATAATCACTCATCACATTTAACAATGTTTTATGATTCTTCATATGTCAATCAATATCAAGAGAAGGATGTTAGCATCAGAGCTAAAATATTATGTGATAGGGCATTAACGCTCAATAGAAATCAAAAGTTGATAATCCCTTGGCCATTAAGGTTTGAACAAGGCCAAGATCATTGGATGTTGGTAATCATTGATCTCTTCAATAATCATGCTTGGTACTGTGACTCAACTTCCATAAAACTGAGTAACGATACAAAAGCAGTTGTTGAAATGTAAGAGTTATAGCTACATATTAGTTTCTTTCTATTATGTTTTGTAATATTTAATAAAAACTAACAGTTTTAAACCTTGATATGGCATGGAAGTTGTGGAACAAGTTTAGGGGCATTGCCCTTAAAAAATCTCATAAGCTTATATGGAAAAAAGTTATGGTATGTACAAGCCAATATTAATAATTTTATTAATTTTATAATTGAATAATAAAGATGTTCGAATATGAAAAATCATGTACACTTTTTTTTTTAGGTTCCACAACAAAATAATGGAGTCATGTGTGGTTATTATGTCATGAAGTTTATGAGCGAAATCACCACAAATATCAAAATTCCAATTGATGATGTGGTAATATCATTTACCCATATACATAAAAATTTTTAACATATTTGAGTTATTTTTTGTAAATAACTGAAATTACATTCTTATTTTGATTTTAAATACATGTAGTTCTTTGATTGGAATAAGACGGGACTATGACCAGTAAAGTTTTGATGATTTAGGAGATGAATGGGTAGAACACATGGTTCAAATTATATCATCACAAGAAGATTCTAATGATTTAATTTCTCTATTCTTGTGTCTGAAGTCCCTTGTTTGATGGATGATTATATGCTTATGTATTTAGGGAAATGCATTGTTTTATGGACCTATTTTTGGCCCAAACTACATCTCATCTATCTTGCCTACTTTCCTTATGACAACAATTAACACTTTATTAATCATTTGTCTATAAATATGAAGTTATCTGGAATCTCTGCTCATATTTTTAATGCTATAATGAGCTCTAAATATGAAATCAGGTGCAACTTTGATTTGTTTCTTGGTTTGTATGAGTTTTGGTGCCTATTAACGTGTTATATACGTTTAAGGGCACCAAAACTCACATAAACCAAGTAAGAAATTGGAGTTACACTTGATTTCATATTTAGAGCTCACTATAGCATTAAAAATACTAACAGAGATTCCAGATAACTTTATATTTATAGACAAATGATTAATAAAGTGCTAATATGAGTTCGTCGAAGGGTTATCACTTGGATGTCACTGTGGTAGACTCTTTTTTATGGTAATATTTATAATAATTTAATTTCTTCATTCGTATGTCTCTGAAGTTTAGACTTCTTGTTTGATGGATGTTTACGTGCTCATGTATGTAGGGGAATATGAATTGTTATATGGATTAGCTGTTTTTTGTCTAGTTTCCTTGTCATAATGCTGGTGATTCTAAGCCAACCAAGCTTGCTCGCACAATCCAATTACATTTTGACGACATTATTTTATTTGTAATTTAAGTTAACTATACGTATTGTATATACATTATTTGTTTTTGTAATATTTTAATTATCAAGTAATTAATTATATTTAAATTTTTAATTATTTGTATTATTATTTATATTTCAATTTTTTATGCTATATATATTGAATATTGAATACGAAAAATGAGAATAAAAATTAAAAAAATTCATAAAATGTACGTGTAAAGTTGGTTCACGCGATGAACCGACTTTACAGTTAAAGTCGGTTCATATCTTTTGAAGCAACATTGTACAACTTATTACCAATAAATTATGTGGTAGTAACACTATATGGTGTGTTCACATGATCTCTCTTTAGGCAAATTTTCTTTTTGGCACCTATATGATCTCTTTTGAGATCATCTCTATAATCTTACTCATTCATCTATTCGCTGTACTTTGGGAAATAGTTTGTTTTTTCTCTTACTAGCATGTATCTCTTTCTTGAGGTTGTGAGTTGTGTTACTCTTAGCATGTTTAGTATGCTTTCTTGTCTCTTTACTGTATGTGTTTTTGTTACGTGTGGATACATGTGTTTAAGGGGAGTTATAAAAGTGTAGAAGCATAACGTTTTCTATTGCCTAACATGCATACATTTCATGGGAGAGGTATGCGTTAAATGTATGTTGTCATGTGAGTGTAGTGGTTGTTTTGCATCCTTGGTGTTTGTGGTTGTCCTATTTATGAGCTATTGTTATGTTTTTATGTTCGTGTGATGTTTCTATATGTTTTGTTTTTGTTGACATCACTTTGTATGAACCTTGCATAAATAAGACAGTTAGTATGACATGTTGTATGTATAGTTTGCGTTGTCTTGTTTCAAATGTCATCTTATTTGTTTAATGGGCTTCTTTTTTTAAGTGAAGTATTGCATATTTCTTGCAAATAGCTTATTGCATGGTATTTTTTTTATGATACATAATACATGCTTTCTTTGGTAGGATTGAATCTACCCAAGTGTCATTGGGGGAATATAGTTGAGTCACTAGGAGTGTGTCAATTTGAAAGATAGTTGGAATCCTAGTCAACATCTTTTTACAGATTCCCTCACACATTTATGCAGCATTAGTGTTTAATGCCCATCTTGAAGTTGTGTTATAAATGCATTAAGAAGTCCCTTTTGCCTTTCCAAAATACGTAGAAAGGTGGGACTCCATGCTATGTATCACATAGGAAGATATTTTCTTTTTACATATTTATTAATTTTGAGTGCATTCACTTTGTTACTTATTGCATGGATTTACCTTGGTGTTTTTTTGTTTGTTTTACAAGATTATTAGGGTTGCATGCATTTTGTATGACTTCTATCCTACATATAGTTATGTTATATGTGGTGTATGGAATTCTTGAATATATGCTTGGTTTGACTTTTCTTGTTAAAAATGAAAAAGTGTGCGCAACATGTGTTTGTTTGTGCATTATGTCAAACTCGATTAGTTCAATCGACCACTTTTGCATTTCAATAGAGACCTTGATCTTAGAGAGCATTTGTCTATGTGAGCATAATTACATTGTGAGCTTGGAAGTACAGACTAAATTTTTTGGTAGCTACAATGAATGCAAAATTCATCTTCTTAATAAGCGAATATCATTTTTCTACATCATATAAAGGCTTACTCATGTAGTAGACAAGTTTATGAGCACAATTATCATCATTTACTACCGATGCACTGATAACCATTTTTTAAGCTACCGAGTGTAAATTGAGTATGTCACCTGATTATAGATTGGCTACTAGCTGTGGGCTACTACTTTTTCAACTCTACAAATTCTTTCTTACAATCTTCGTACCAAGAAAAGTTAGAATTCCCATGTAGCACCTTGAAGAAAGGTGCACAATTATCAGTCGCACCAGAGATGAAATCATTCAAGGTAACCACTCTTCTCGTCAACCTATAGACTTATTGGATGGTCCATTAACATTGCACGTCTATAAATGCTTTATCATGAGCCTACCCTGAATACAAATTTATTTGTGTTCAATTTGATCCTATACTTTTAGGGGATGTTGAAGATCTCACTCAAATTGATCACATGATCTTTTTTATGCTTGTGCTTGAAAATAATATCATCTAAACATCTCTATTTATTGTCTAATGAGGTCTACAAACATCTTGTTGACTAGCCTCTTATATGTGGTTCTCACATTTTTCAAGACAAATGGCATGATTTTATAGCAAAATAATTCTTGATCAATCATGAATATTATTTTTTATCAGGACCTTGTATTTAGAATTGGTTGTATTAGGACTATGCGTACATGAAGAATAAACAACATGTATTGTCCTATACGTTCATCTATGAGGGCTAATATAAAATTTTCTTTTGACATACCTTATTTAAATTGGTCAAGTCTATGCATATATAGTGCCCGTTGTCTTTTTTCTAGAAACTACATTTGCCAACAAGTTGGGGTAATACACATCCATTATATACTTAGCTTTGAAAAGCTTGTCAACCTCCACTTTTATAGTAGTATATCTTTCGTTATTGTATGAACTTCTCTGTTTTCTGGCTTAAACTTCTACTCTATATTAAGATGATGCAATATGATCTTTAGGAAATAATGGGCATGTCTTCGTTGGACTGCACATTCACATCCTTCTTTTTTCAGAGGAACAAATCTTATTTTTCTCGCTCACCCAAAAATAATGATGTACCCTTACTGACAGTTTTATGAGACTCAAAGTCAAACAAGGGTAGGAAACATGTTTGCTCGATTGGTTTAGATGTGAGAACAGGTCCTTATTAAGGTTCAAAATCTTAATTAAGCACAATGGGTGATGGAATATCGTGTGGTGGTAGCAATTCGAGCTCGCTATGCACGACTAATGGGTGGCCAATCGATGGTGGCTACAAGGCAATGGTCAACTTGATTGGAAATTTGGGTCCAACCATATCTGGTTTATTAAACCTGTTCAGGTAGGTGGTTCATGCTCAACCATGTCCTAGTTAGTAGTCTTAGTTTGGATGATAATTTGTAATCAACCTTATTTTGGCTGGGGGTGATATGACGTATGTGTTTGTCTATGAGTTTGGATGGTTGAGTGAGGGATTGCACGAGATGACTATTTTTGATATCCATTGGGATCAGAGCATCAGAACTAATTGATTGGTTCATTATTCTTCTTAAAAGAACAAAGAACTGATTTTCTAGACTTACCAGATCAAATGGACAAAAGGCCTTCTCTTAGAAGATCTTGCAACGCCTCAGCCTTTTCTCAAAGACCTATATATTTTTGCAGAAGAAAAGATGGAAAACACTTATGAATGTCCTAAAAAGTTTGATTTTTTTAACTTAGTAGAATATACTTGTTACCCATAGATTGAGTTAAATGTTGATATCATTTTTTTCAACACCAGATAAGACTTCTCCGTGGATCAGTACTATAGAAAAACTCTTTAGTACGTTGGACCACCATTAGGTGTGGCCCCTGGATCTTTGATGCTTAAGCAGTAATGGGATTATAAAACGAAAACGAATCTAGGTTTCACTTTGTAATGAATAAAAAAGTGAGTGTTTTATGGTTTTGATTCTCTATTATGAAAATGAAGTTTAAGTCATGTGTGAATATGTTCAATGGTGATTATATATATAAAGAATAAAAATATCATGATATATATCCCTTATTCATATATATAAACTTGTTATAACAATAGTGATTATATATTTATAATGATCTCTTTAAGACAATTAGAAGATAATTACTAACAGTTTATCTTTTTAAGAAGATTTTCTAATAAGGATGCTTATTTGTTGACTTACTACATAATGGTTGGCCCATAATGTCTTTTATGTAGTGTGAATACTCTTTATTTAACATTTAATATATATTGAATTACATCAACACATATTAATAATAAAATCAACTTTTCTATCTATTATTTTTTAATTATGTGATGTAATAGAGTTATTTTAAAATTAAAAATAAATAATTTTTGAAAATAATAAAAATTAATGGCATGATATAAAATGTATGAATAAAAAAATGAGTGCTAAAATTGTTTATCTCATTCAACAATAGCAAGATATAAGTAACATTGACTTTCAGATAGCTTAGTTAGTACTTATATATATATATATATATATATATATATCGTGGTTTTGAAATTGAATCTCATACCCAACTATATATATATATAGTGATTTTGAAATTAAATCTCATACTCAAATGATTTTAACCACGTATCTAGATAGAAAGATAATATTGTTATCAAATGCAGGAGGTTTTTTTCTTCTTAAAAATAGAAAAAGAAAACAAAGAGATATGACAGGTAACCATTGCTTTTTTTTTTTTTATTTCTTTCCAAAAGTATTGTACAACTGTTTCTCTGTTCTCAAAATAGATTTAAACAAAACAAGATCATATATGATTATCTATGTTAAATGTAACAATAAAATAATCATTATCAATAACAATATCATGAAAAAGAATTAGTCATTATCATAATAACAGTTCAAACAACTTAATAATAACCATTCCAAAGATATTTACTAAGCGTGTTCATTACAATATTGGTCATTGCAATTATTCTTATAGTGATATAAAGATAATATTAATTCATTTTTAACTTTAAATCAAAAATATAAATTACATAAAAATATCATTCAACTTTAAAAAAATTAATAATTACAATTGAGTCAATATAACACACTATCTGTTTTTACTTATTCAGAAAGAAGTTAACATTATGTTAGAAGTTAAAATAAGTAATATTATAACATTATATATATATATATATATGATAAATTAAAGAAGAAAATAAAAGAATTTTTCTTTATAAATTGTAAAATTAGTAATCTAATTTTTAATATAATATATATATATATATATATATATATATTTGAAAAAAATAAATTGATTACGAATTTTACAATTTATAAAAAAAATTCTTTCATTTTCTTCTTTAATTTATCATTTGTACATTTATTTTTAAGAAAGAATGTAGTGTTTTTATTTTAGTTATTTTAATATATTAAATTCTTTTTATTCAAATTAATTATCTAATATTTTAATTATTTTATTATTATTTTTATTTCAATTAAAATTTATGTGTCATTTTATTCGAGAATTTAACTTTAAACAATAGTTCAATGATAAAAATTTTGAAATTTTTATTATATATATATATATAAATTTTATGAACTATTTTAAGAACTTTTGATCTATATATAATCAAGTCATTTTCTTGTATAAGGTAACTTATAAAAAAATTCATTTATAAATTTTAAATAAGCTCTCTTCTTCTTTTTTTCTTATTCCTAAAATTTTAAGAATAATTTTTTTTCTTCTGTTTGGAAATTGAAGTCCTCTTATCCATAAGATAGAGAAATATCTTTAGGTTAGTCATATTCTAGATTTGTTATAGTGTTTACCCAGATGAAAGTTTCATTGTGTTTGTTTTACATAAATAGGAGGATCTCTTATCAGAAAGTGAGTCAAGCTAGTCTAAATTTTGCTCGTGTATTTCTAATTTCCTAAGTGTTTCCATAATTTTGGTGTACTTGCACTTTCATCCTGCGACAGGTGGTATCATAGCCAAGTTTAGCATGGGAAATTTGAGGAGCATAATCAAGTGAAGAGAGAAGAATTTCAATAACTTTGTGAAGAGATTTGACACAAAATGAAAAAAAAATGTTTACAACAACCATTGCTCAATTAGCAATGAGGAGAGGTCAAAATAATGATGAAAATAAGCCTTAAGTCCAAACCCAAGAAGTGAATGGTGCACATAGGATCAAGCCATTATTTCCCAGAAGAGAAGTTGAAGTAGTACCTCTAATAAGACTTGTTGATCCAATACCCTCAAAGAGACATGCTCCCTTCACTAATAGTTCTAGTGATGAAGATTTAGAAGTAGAATATTTTGGAGGTCGAGCTAGAGGAGGATGTCACCAAAGAGACCAAGAACTACAAGATTATCGCCTCAAAATTAACCTTTCTATTTTCTATGCCAACATAAATATGGAGGAATTTCTTGATTGGATCTCAAAGTGAAACGGTTCTTTGATGTTATTGGCATTTTGGAGGAAAAACAAGTCAAGCTTGTAGCCTACCAACTCACATGAGTTTAGCATAGTGGGACCAATTCCAAAACAATAGATTAGGACAAAGGAAAGCTCCGATCAGAACATGGCCTTAGATGAAGGGATACCTAATGCATATGATTCTTCTCTCTGATTATGAGAAAATATCAATATCAAAATTTCAAGCAAGGGTACCATTCCATTCAAGAGTAAACCATGAATTCCATCGTTTAGTTGCTCGAAATAATTTGACGAAACATAAAGCACAACAAGTTGCAAGCGATATTTGTGGACTTCGTCTACCAACACAAGATTGAGTATCCTTGCATTTAGTATAGACAATTACTGATGCCTACAACATAACCCTCAATGTGGATAAGATCCCAAGTTATGCCAAGGTCATCAGTTGAAACAACTAGACCAACAAACAAATGGAAAGAACCCGAGAACAGAACATCAATAACAAAGCAAACTCAAGTAAAGGAAAACATTGCTTGTAATCCTCAACAAAACCCTTATGACTGCCCAACACTATAATTTTTTTATAGATGTAGATAAGTTGGTCATTTTTCTAATCAATGCCCAAAGAGGGGAATAGTAAACCTGGTAGAGCAAGCATATGAAGACCATGAGGAAGAACTAGAATATAATAACTATGAAGGTTCCAAGTTTGTTGAAGTTGATGAAAGGGAGTGTGTTAATTGTGTGGTTCATCGACTCTTCTTGTCACCAAAACAAGACACATAATGGTACAATATCTTCCACACTTGTTGCTTAATTATAAATAAACAATGTGATGTGATTTCCAATAGCAACAATAGCAAAAGTATTTTTTTAAAGCTCTTGTGGTGGTATTCAAATTAAAAACTGAACAACATGTATAACCATATCAAATTAAATGGATCAAAAAGGAGGAGAAATAGAAGTAAATCTCATATGTTGAATCCCTTTCTCCACTGGAAAATAATAAATGGATGTATTTTTATGTGTTGTTATTAATATGGAAGTATGTCACATATTGTTGGGGAGACCATGGTAATACAACATGAATGCAACCCACAAAGGTAGTGATAACATTTATCTATTCCATTGGAAAGAAAATAATATTCCGTTGGGTCCTTTACTTACAAAAGAAGATGTACCTAAAGCTTCAAAAGTGGAAGGCAAAGCATTCCTTGCAATATCTCAAGCATTATTATTTGCAGAAGTGGGAAAATGTAAAGAGATATTTTCCTTGGTAGTCAAAGGAGAGGACATGTCAACTTCAACCATTCTTGCCTATGTACAAACAACTCTTGATGTGTTTAAAGAAATCGTGCTAGAAAAACTTCCATCAAGGCTACCACGAATGAGGGATATCCAACACCCTGTTGATCTCATTCCAATAGTAAGCTTATCTAACCTTCCTCATTACCATCTAAGTCCAAAAATGACCAAAATCCTCAAACAAAAGGTTAAAGAGTTCATTTGCAAAGAGATGATTTAAGAAAACATGATTCCATATGCAGTACCAGCCTTGTTAGTTCCAAAGAAGGATGGATTGTCATATTTTTGTGGACAGTCAAGCTATCAATAATATAACAATAAAATATAGGTTTCTAAGACCACATCTTGATGACATGCTTGATATGCTTTCTAGAGCAGTCATATTCGAATAAGACTTTGAAGTGAGTAACATACTGCATTCATGACAAAAGAAGGATTGTACAAGTGGTTAGTTGATAATTCTATGTTTAATAGTTATTTTTTCCAATTATTAATTATAATTGCTATGTTCTTAAAGTTTTTAGTTAATTTAAGTTTCTAAATTACTATTTGTTGTTAGTTTTGTAAGAAATTATATTCTTAGAGAAAATGAAACAATTTGAATTAAAAAAGGACTTAAATGAAAATAACAAAATTTAAAAATTTAATTTGAATTAAAAAGAGGACTTAAATGTAATTAACAAAATTTGTAATTTAAAATATTTTATGCGTAGAAAAGGAGTCTCCCGTACGGAATGGATCAACGTGTGTCACCCACCGTTAGATCAATAATTCAACTGTGTAGATCAACAGAGTGAGATTCAAACTCTATATGGGCCAGTGGACGAGGATTTCTAGATGTTCATATGTTTTGCACGGTTCGTCGCGCAGAGTGGGGTCCACTTATCTACAAGTAAAGAGCTTAATTTTTCCATGTGATGTGCACTCGGGTCACCCATCGTCAAATCAAACGATGAACATTTCAGATTATGCGTGCTCTCCACTCTTCACACGAGAGAGTCATGAGTGGATTCCAACTATTTTACACATCCCAGTGTGCGGAATCCCCCTATGATGGGGTCCACAAAAGCTGCATATGTCTGCAAGTCTCGCCTAGTCCATATATGCCATGTGTACGATTCTCCTACCAATGAATTAGAGATCGCCATGTGTCATGCGTAGTCCTGCTCTTTTATACTTTTTTTCTACCCTTTTTGCATGCCTCTTTTGAGGAATATTTGGTGTATATTTTGGAGAACACACAGAAGCCATTAGAAGGGAATTTTATTGTTGTTTTGTTGTTGAAAAAATAGAGAGACAACAAGCAGAGAGCAAAGAAGGAGGCAAGGGAGGAAATCCATTTTATTTTGAGGAATCATCTAAGAGTTTATTCTAATCCCTTTTTCTTTTAATTTAATTTTTCATAAATGTCTAAATATTATTGTATTGTGATTTTAATATTTACTATGAACTAAATTATTTATTCTAGGGTTGCAATTTAACGTACATTATGAAACTTAAATTAATTATTTTTGAATTATTTTTGGGATGTTGCTTTTAATTTGTTTATTCTATTTTGCTTAATGCTTTTGATTTTTGGAAGATTAATCAATTGATCTGTGAACCCTAATGAACTTGGAAAAAAACATTTTGTGTTTTGCACTTGGATAGGATAAAATATATATACATATATATATATGTATGTATGTATGTATGTATATGTATATGGGATAGGAATATACCTTTATTATATATGTAGCTATTGATAACTTTGAGCTTAATGAATCTTTGATAAATTTAATTCTCATAGGAATATAGTGAATTAGTTTAGTGAGAATAGTTTATTTGTTATCGGAAGAGACATGTGGATAAATTAAAAGTTTTGGTTGACAAGTTAAATGCCAGAACATAAATCAAGAGAAAATAATATGATTCAAGTGGATTAATTTGGTGAAATTGCAATCCTAGAGTTTTCTTCAAGTGTTAATTTCATATATTGTTATTTAAAATTAGTTTAATTAAACTCTATGCAAATATCCATTGTTTGGATAAAATTAGGTTGAAACAATTTTAGTACTTAACAAAGACTAGTAACAAATCTTCGTGGGAACGATATCGTATTTATCACTTACTATTTGGGATCATGTATACTTGCTCGTTGATGTTATTTTAAGAAACCAACATTACTGCATGATTCCTTTTGGATTATCAAATGTACCTAGCACATTCATGCTACTCTTGAACAACGTCTTTAAATCATACATTGGTAAGTTTGTAGTTATTTGATGACATCCTTATTTAAATTCGAAAACAAGAAGAACATTTGGAGCACTTAAATAAGGCGCTCAATGTATTGAAGGGAACCAAAGTTGCATCTTAATTTGAAAAAATGTAGCTTCTTGTCCAACAAATTGGTGTTCTTGGGTCTTTTCATCACTCTCAATGAAATTGAATCTAATGAAGATAAAGTATGTCAATTTAAAACTAACCAATTCCTAAAATCATAATTGAAGTTCGAGGCTTCCATGGGTTAGCAACCATCTACCAAAGCTTCATTAATAACTTTAGCACTATTGTCGCATCAATCATTGAATATCTTAAGAAATGAAAGTTTAACTGAGGAGAAGAAGCTGTAAAAAGTTTCCTATTACTGAAAGAGAATTTGACCTCAACACCAGTGTTATCATTGTTAGACTTTGATAAGATCTTTTAATTTGAGTGTGATACCTTGCAAGTAGAAAATGGATCTCTTTTATCTCAAAAAGGGTTACTAATGTCTTACTTTAGTGAAAAGCTCAGCGAATCATGACAAAAATAGACTACATATGAACTTGAGTTTTATCAATTACCAGACCAAGCTCAATAGGACACATACCAGGTGGATTTCCTACTTGCAAAATTTTTTCTTTATTTTAAAACATAAGTTTGAGTCATAAGGTAACTCTATTGATCATTTTAAATGCTGAAGTTGTAGGGTTTGAGTGTCTTAAAGACACATATGCTGAATATGAAGATTTCAAGAACCTTTAGGAAAAGTCTCAATTGAAACAAGATGCAAGAGATATGCACATACATGAGGGTTACTTATTTTGAAGTACTCAACTTTGTATCCCTAAGACTTTACTAAGGGAGAAAATCATTTCACCCTTATATGCTAAAGGACTAAGTGGACATATGAGAATAGATAAGATCAATACACTCATTGTTGAAAGGTACATATGGCCTTAGTTGAAAAGTGATGTTATCAAGTTTTTCCAAAGGTTTTATGTGTTCCAAACATAAAAAAATGAGCTCAAAATAATGGATTATATACACCTTTATCCATTCCTAAAACCATTTGAGAAGATTTATCCACAGATTTTATTTTAGGACTTTCAAGAACTCAATATTGTTGATAGGTTCTCCAAAATGGTGCATTTTATCACTTATCGTACACTGCAGTTGCATCAAATGTTGCAAATATATTTTTCAAAGAGATTGTTGATCTATATTTTCACAATCAATCACTTTAGATCGAGACATAAAGTTTCTTTCTCATTTATGGAAGATATTATGGGCACATTTTGATACATCATTCAACTTCAGTAGCACTGTACATCCTCAAACTTATGGTCAAATTAAAGTAATGAACTGAATACTTGATAACATGATTCGTTGTCTCTGTAGCAACAAACCAAAGCGATGGTACCTTAATTTTGCACAAGTTGGGTTTTCCATCAATAAAATTCTACATAGTTTAACTGGCAAGACCCCCTTCAAGGTTTTATATATAAAAGCTCCCAAGCATACATTGAATTTGGTTAATCATCTAAGGGTTAATAGAAAAAGTAAGGTTGCCGATGAAATGGAAAATAGATTCAAACTATTCATTCAAAAGTAAAACAAAAATGTACAGAGTCCAATGCCAAATATAAAAGCATTTACGGATAAGCATAGAAAAAAGAAAGTTTACCAAAAAGGAGACATGATGATGGTATTTTTGTGAAAATAACACTTTTCTTTTGGCACGTACAACAAGATAAAGGATAAGAAATATGGATAGTGTCGAATACTGAAAAAGATCAATGATAATGCATACATAGTGGACCTAACCAAAGACATAGCCATTTCAGTAACATTCAATGTGTTAGATATTTATAATTACCGTTCACCATAACCAATTTATCTAGAAGAAAACTAGGAATGAGTTTAAATTGATGTACGAGACTAATACCAAATAGGTATAAGAAGAAAATAGAAGAGTTCCTTTTTCTTTAGAGTTTTTTTATTTACTATTTGAGTCTCATATAAAAACAATTATGTACTATTCTAGGACTTTTCAACGATATATAGCCACACCTTTTTCTCTTAATGAGACATCCTAGAAAAGAATCCATTCACTACTACAATATGTGCTTTTGGTCTTGGAATTTTAGCCTTGGTTCATTTAAAAACCAAGGCCATAGGTTTTTGGCCACAGTTTGATAAAAGCTGAGGCTCTAGTGTATACATATAACTTCGATGTTTTCAATAACCGTGGCTATAAGTTAAATTAAAAAAAAATATTTAAATATATTTAAACAAATTTATATAGGCATGATTATTTAATGACTCTGATTATAATTAAAATAATAGAGTTTTCAATATTGAAATACTACATGTCATTCATTTAAAAGAAATACAAAAATTAATTTACAATTTTTTTTAATTTTTCTCTATTATTAATTTAATTTAATGTATTTTTATTTCTTATATAATATATAATATATATATCAAATTGTTTTCACTTTTTTTTCTCTATCCCTTCCTTTTCCCTTTTTTTTATCAGAAATTTCATTCAGCGCACTCTCGCGTGCGCACATACGGTAATATATATGTATATTAATATATATATATATATATATATATATCTTATTATTAATATATTAACAACCGTACCTCTCGAGCCAAAATATTCACTGTGTCCCTCTCCCCCAGCCAATACGCGAGTCGTTTGTCCCTCTCATCGAGCATCGCCACATCGTGCCACGTCGCATCGCGCCTGAAGAAATTGGAGACTTACAGCAGCTCCTCCTTTCCAACACCTCCCTCACACTCGTTCCTTTCCAGCAGCTTCTTCTTTTCTCTTTGTTTCTTTTCTGTTCATATTCCCCTATTCGCACTCGTCTTAGGCTATTTTTTGTTTCGTCGATCATGACGTAGTTCCTGGTAAGTGTGATACCCTCAATTTTTACAATATCAATTCATATATGTGTTGATTCTTAGTGGATTAGTTTTGCGCATAATACATTTTAGTTAGGGTTATTTTTTCAATGTTATACAAATCCATCTCCTGTGTATCTCATAATTGTCTTTGAATTTTTTTTCATTATATTGCATAAGAACAGATATGTAACATTTTTAGGGATCTAGGAACTGGCTATTATTTCTGATTTTAGATTTTGGAAGTATGTTTATATACAAGCCGATGAGCCTATGCAAATTTTCATTTGTAGAAAAGCTAGCGGATTTACAAATTTTCATTTGCTGAGTTTATATAAATTTTTAATATATATAAATAACAGTTTACAGAAAAACATATTTTTGCTAATCTTTTTGAATCAATCAAAAAAAATATTAAATTGTTACTTAAAACAATACATTTTAATCGAATACTAATAAAAATAACATTGTTTATATTAGTTAGTATTTTACTTTTACTATTATATAAATTTTAAAAATAACAATTTTATGATTTTTTTAAAATATATACGACGTAATAAAAATAAGGTTTCATGATTGAAATAAAAATTATGACTAAAGTACTCTATTTAAAAAGTAAGTTAGGGTAGCATATTGAGAGGCATAAAACTTTCATTTGATTGCACGCCTTAATCTTTTAACGAGCAAGTGTATGCTTATATTTTTTCCTTCTAATTTTTTTTTTCTAACGATTACATGTGTTGTGTCATTTAAAATGGATAAGTCTTGGATACATAAGGCAATATTTTCACAAGAATATTTAGAAGGAGTAGAAGTGTTTTTGATTTTTTCTTGGTTGAATGACGCAGAAGATAAGCCTATTTGATGTCCTTGTAAAGATCATAAACATATAATTTCAAAATATTGATGATATATGAGATCATCTTATTTGTAAAGGGATTGTTTGGACTTATATAAATTGGTATATGGACGGAACCATCAGATCAAATCCATAGATATGGAGGATTCTACCGTTGAGATGGTAAATGCAATAGAACATGAACCCAACATAAATCAGGATGAATTTAACAAGTTATTAGAAGATGTAGAGAAACCACTTTATCCTGGTTGCACAAACATGGGTTTTTTGATGTCGGGTTCACTTCTATATTAAAGTTAACTCATGAAATGCTCCCAAAGATAAATGAGTTGCCTACTTCTACGTATAAAGTGAAAAAAACATTGAGTAAGTTTGGTATGGAGTATGTAAAGATTAACGCTTGTCCAAATGATTGTATCCTTTATAGGAAACAATATGAAAATGCTACTCAATGTCCGGAGTGTGGTACTTCAAGGTGGAAGCCTACATCAAATGGTAATGAAGTAAAAGGAGTGCCGACTAAAGTGTTATGGTACTTTCCGCCAATACCTCGTTTTAAGATAATGTTTAAAAGTAAAGAGACATCGAAGATGTTGATATGGCATGCAAATAAAAAATCCATGGATGGTATTTTGCATCATCCAGTAGATTCCTCGTGTTGGAAGGTAGTAGATGAAAAGTGGCCAGATTTTGGGTCGAAGCCTTCAAATTTACGTCTTGTTATTGCCGCTGATGGGATCAACCCTCATAGCAATCTAAGTAGTAAATATAGTTGTTGGCTAGCGATTATTGTCACATATAACCTTCCTCCTTGGTTATGCATGAAAAGGAAGTTTATGATGCTTTCCATGTTAATTTTAGACCAAAACAGTGAGGTAATCACATTGATGTCTACTTGAAGCCACTTATTGATGACTTGAAGAAACTTTGGGATGAAGGAATTGAAGTGTATGACTCATACAAAAAGGAGTACTTCAATCTTAAAGTAGTCGTATTGTGGACAATAAATTATTTTCCGGCTTATGGAAATTTGTATGGACATGTGACCAAGGGGTATAATGCATGTCCAATATGTAGTGAGAAAACTTATGCTCAATATCTAGTTCATTCAAAAAAGATTTCTTTTTCTGGACATACCTAATTCTTGACAAAAGAGCATAAGTTTTGATCTTAAAAGAAAGGTGTAAGTAACAATGAAGAAGAAGATGCTCCAATGGCTTTGCAGGGAGAAGAAGTGTTACACAAATCACAAGGTATAATCTTCAAGAAGTTGGGAAAATAGGACTTAGTTCTGAAAGCAACGACTAAATTACAACAAAAATTCAAAGGAACAAAAAAAGGAAAAGAAATGCAAAAAGAAAAAGGTTGTATAGGCAAAAGAAAATTCAAAATGATTGCAAAAAAGAAGGTAAAACCTAACAATGGTGACAAATGTTGGAAGATGATGTCAATTTTTTGGAAGTTGCCTTATTGAGAAACATTGCCTCTACGACATATACTAGATGTGATGCACATAGAAAAGAATATTTGTGATACTCTAATTGGAACATTTCTTGGTATTCCTTTTAAAACAAAGGATGGTATTAATGTCTGCTCGGATATAAAAGAATTGGGAATTAGAAAAGAATTGGCTCCAATTAAACAAATAGCACGAGTTAAGTTACCTCCTACTTGTTTTACACTTTCTAGGGATGAAAAGATAACATTTTGCAAATGTTTATTAGGATTGAAAGTTCCCAAATGTTACTCATCAAATGTTAAAAACCTAGTATCAATGCAAGACATAAAGTTATATGGTCTAAAATCACATGATTATCATGCTCTTATGCAACAATTATTGCGGGTGGCAATTAGATCAATTCTTCCAAAGCATGTTCGTCATGAAATCACTCGCCTTTGTTTTTTCTTCAATTCCATTTGCAAGAAAAAAATTGTAGAATCTGAGCTATATAAAGTACAAGTTGAACTTATTGAGACATTATTGCCAATCCACTTGTTTCTATTATTGACTTGGTAATAATTTCAGTAATTTTGTGTATTTTCATTTCTTATTTTATTCATTATTTTAATTTTTTAGCTAATTAGATAACAATATATATGTTTGTGTGTATCTATGTGTGTGTGTGTGTGCATTATAACTTAATCATGAAGGAACTTACACTGATACTAAAGTTGATGAGATGTAGAATAAGTGGGCATAATTCACCAATCACTTCTTACAACTATAACTCACCATATAGACAAATAAAATGCTAAGGTGAATGATGTGGGATGTTCATGATTGATTTTTTAATCAAAAATCTGGATTTCAGGTTTCATTTTTAGAACAGGAAGTAGATAGGACTCTTGTATGTTCTTGATGTTGTATATGCACGATTATAGTCATGTAATCTGGATGTTGGTATGCTCATATATAATAGATGCTTATATTCACAGGTATTTTCCAACTCTTGCAAGGATCCTTCGTCTGTATCTCTATTATGCGTAATTGATATGAGTATTATTAAATAATAATGTTGCTGCTGTTATTGATATGGGTAGTACTAAATAATAATGCTACTGTTGTTATTGATATGTGTATTACTAATTTTGTTGAATTGTATCTCAATTTTTCATTTTATATCAAGTATCATAAATTTACTTAGAGGCTAGGTGAGAATTCCATGATTGTCACTCTTAAAAAGGTTGAAGAACTACTTATTATGGACCATTCGTTGTATATGTAGGAACATATATAGATTGAAGAACTTATTGTGTTAATATGAGGTATTACTTATATTCATGTAATTTGGATGTTGGTATGCTCATATATAGTAGATGCTTATAATATTCATAGGTATTGTCCAACGCTTGCAAGGACCTTTCGTCTGTATCTCTGTTATGCGTAATTGATATGTGTATTACTAAATAATAATGTTGCTGCTGTTATTGATATGGGTAGTACTAAATAATAATGTTGTTATTGTTATTGATATGGGTATTGTTCAACGCTTGCAAGGACCATTCGTCTGGATCTCTATTATGCGTAATTGATATGGGTAGTACTAAATAATGTTGTTGTTGTTATTGATATGGGTAGTACTAAATAATAATGTTGTTGTTGTTATTGATATGTGTATTACTGATTTTTTTGAATTGTATCTCAATTTTTTGTTTTATATTGAGTATCATAAATTTACTTAGAGGCTAGATAAGAATTCTATGATTGTCACTCTTGAATAGGTTGAAGAACTATTTATTATAGACCATTTGTTGTATATGTAAGAACAGATGTAGATTGAAAAACTTATTGTGTTAATATGAGGTATTGCTTATATTCATGTAATCTGGATGTTCGTATATTCATATATAGTAGATGTTTATATTTACAGGTACTATCTCACAGTGTCATTTATTATATATATATTTTTATGACATTATAATCATGATGTAACCTATATATTAAGAATAAATAAGTAGAGAGGACTCTTGTGTTCTTGATGTTGTATATGTAGGATTATATTCATGGAAACTGGATATTGGTATGCTCACACTAGATGCTATTTTTTATGAGGAAATTAATGCATGTTGTTAAGGACAAAGATTTTGAAGAATAGTATTATTACAATGAGATTTACTCTTTTTCATATTGATTTAGATTGTAGACTATGATTAGTTAGCAGCCTCAAAGTTTTTCTTATTTTTTTTATATTTTTTGAACTCTTTAATTAGTTAGTTTTTATTATATGTGTTTTATTAAACTCTTAATGTAATATCTCTTTTAAATTTAATATAATTAATCTTAATTTTCTCAATTTATTTTAATTTATATTTAAAAATTGAGTGTAATCGAAATAATAATTATCATTTTGAAATACCGAGACCATAGGTAATGACTTTTGGTCTCTCTCACTTAGACCTCGGTTCTTATAATCAAGAACACAGATCTATGGTCACAGTTAAAAACCGTGATCATAGATCTATGGTCTCGATTATAAAAACCGAGGTCATAAGCACATATTTTAGTAGTGATATTTATAAATATTAAATAATTTTCTTCTTTTGTTTTCTCTTATTCTTACTATTTGAGGAATGTTTTTTCTCTTTAATTTAAAAACTAAAATACTCTTATTCGTGAGATAGATGAATACTTTTAGGCTAATAATATTTTAGATTTATTAAAGTGTTGGATTAAATAATATATTTTTTATATTTTGTTTTCTCTTATTCTTACTATTTGAGGAATGTTTTTTCTCTTTAATTTAAAAATTAAAGTACTCTTATTCGTGAGATAGATGAATACTTTTAGGCTAATAATATTTTAGATTTATTAAAGTGTTGGATTAAATAATAATTTTTTTTATATTTTTTTGAATAAATATGTGAATTTCTTATTAAAAAGTGAATTTAATTAGTATAAATTTTGTTCATCTATTTATGTTTTCTTAAGTGTTGCATTGGTGCACTTTGCTTACCACCTGCTTTACTTGGTAACATTTTACTTTTATCTTTCCGTTATCCTTTTTTTTTTTGCTATACTACATCGTTTTTAAGTAGTGACTTTACAGTTTTACCCTTGTTTGCTTCCACTTTTATTCTTCAAGGATCTAGTTTTTTTTTGTATGCAAAGTATGCATATTTTTCTCTCTCCATCTACGTGCCCATCATCGTCGGCAAGACTAGATCTTCTACTATCATCACTATCGTGCCCATCAACGCTATCACGAGAGGTCACTAGCTGGGTTAATAATGACAACTTTTTTATTGACTAGTTCTTTTTTTAAAAATTATTTCTATATTTGTTTGTCAAATCTTTATTGATCATATCAACAAATAATGTTATATTCCTATTCTGGATTTGATTTGTTACTTTCATTCCTTCATTTCAAGATGGAACATCACTTATCGGGCTAAGCATTTGCTTTGTGCTTTATTCGACTATACTTCATAAAAATTAAAATCTTATGAAGACTTGATTGAAGTAGAAGAGAAAGAAAAAGAAAACAAAGAACCTGAAACAGTAGAGCAAAAGGAAGAGTTTTTGTCTATAAAAAAACTACTAATATATAATAATTTAAAAATAGATTTAAATAGGATTTAATTTTAAAAAAATCAAAATTAAACTTGCTAAATAATTTATAATTCATTTGTTTTTTCTAACTCTAGAACATATTTTCTCTCTCTTTTTTCATTTATTTTTTCTAATTCTCGTAACATTCTCTCTCCTTTTTTTAATTAGCAGCTATCAACCACGTTTTTAAAAAAAATAAATATTTTTATCTTTTTTTCTCTCTTTTTTACTAATTTTGATAACCTTATTTTTTTTAAATATACCCATTCATCAATTTTAAATAAATAACAATTTATTTTTATTATAAATAAAAAATAATAAAATAATTTATATTTATATAATATATATATATATATATATATATATATTTTTATAATAAATAATTTATCAAAATTTTATTATAAAATAATTTAAAATAATAATAATAATAATAATAAATTATAAAATTTTAAATTATTAAAAACTTTATTAAATAGTTACAATAATTTTTATGAAAAATTATTGACATTTTAAAAAAATAAATTATTTAAGATTAAAAAAATTAAAAAATAGATTAAATTGTAACAAATATCTCTAATATTATTATAATTTTAATTATTACTAAGATAACAAATATATATTAACAATAATTATATTTAAGTATTAAAATATAATTTATATATTTTATTATATTAATAATAAAAATAATTATAATCATATTATATTATATAATATTTTTTAACAAAATTTGTGATATAATGTTCTATATTTGTATTATATCTCGTAAAAAATTGGATATAGAGGCTTTAAAATTTTTTTAATAATTTAATTATTTTATGAATATTATTTGTTATATCATAATTATAATTATTTATTAAATATAATTATAATTATATTTAATAATAATAATAATGTATTATATTATTTATGAATTATCAAAATATTTAGTATATCATTTTCAATATATGTATAAATTTATATTTATTTTATTGTAATAATAATTATGTTTATTTTTATTTTTAAAATAATTTTTTAATATATAATATGATAAAAAAGATTTATGTATTTAAAATTAATTATAAATTTATAAGATGTTAATATATTTCTATGTTTATAATAATTATGTTTTGTAAAATAGAATTTTTAAATAAAATTGATTAAAAATTTTGCTTTCAAGTTTAAGGTAAGATTTTGCTTATTTTTTTAAAAAATCCTACTTATGCCCATTTTTAAACTATTGTCTAGAAGTTGACTTTTATAGACAAAACCCCCTAATGAAACGAAGCTTTTGGGTGTCGTGATATTTCAACATAAGCTATCATAGATACGGAACAAAGGCTATTAGAATATTTATTTTTTTATTTTGAAATAATTTTCTTCAAAATTGTTAACTACATACATCTTCATTATTTATTTATTATATTACTTTAATATATATATATATATATGAATATAACATATTATATCAAATTTATTTTTTAAGTAATATGTTTAATTTTGTAGCGTAACCTAATATTTATATCCACATTTCATATAATATGTTATATCTATATCTAGTAGGATCGATGGAGTTCTAATGAGAATATAACATGTTACATCCAACTCTATATTTGAATGTAAAATGTTACATTACCACTATCTTAAGATATAACATGTCACATCTAACTTTAAATTTGAGTGTAACATGTAAAATGTAAAATGTTACATTATACCTTTAAATTTTTAATTTTTAATTTTTTTACACATTTTACTCATTTTTTATTATACTGAGAACATGTATTCGATCACATACTAACACAAAAACTAAAATCTATTTAACAAATTTTAAATAATATAAAAAATTAAAAAATTAAATATTAATTAATTACTTTAAATTTTTCAAACATTACTCACATAAAATAATACACTTTTTCTCTCTCTTTTGTTAATACATTATCCTTAATTTAATTTTCTCAAAAATAATTGAATTTTAACAAAGTATAATATCAACCGGAGTAATTTACTTCTATACTAACAATACACAACTTGATAAATTAATAATTATTCTTATTAACATACCCTCTTTTATTATAATAGAGTAATTTCAATTTCAATTTCATTATAACCACCCATATATATATCATGATCAAGAAAAGATATAGAAGAGATCTCTACAATTAGCATTCTAAATCTCTATATATACAAACATATAAAACAAATGAGATACGCAATCTCATAAATACAAATGCAAACACAGTAAGCAAACAAAAAAATCTCTTTCATTTATTAATACAAAATTTATACACATAAATATTAACATATAATATACAACAAATAAAGAAATACAAATAACAAGTGTAAAATGATTCATAGAAATACTTACAAGAGTAAATAAAATGAAAAAATGAAGAAAACAAAGAGAAAATAATGTTTTGTATGTGAAAAATGGGTATAAATAATTTGAGTATTTTGCTAAAAACAACAGGTGATCTAAAAGATAAATTGGAGAGGGAAAAAACTCACTAAATGACGATAGAATTAGTGGTCGTAGATGGCCGGAAAATGAGAAAAAGTGGAGGAAGAGTGTCGGTCAGTTTTGGGTTTTTAAGTATTTATAGCGCGGGAATGTTCTGTTTAATGGGGAAGAAAAAAGAGAAAAGGAAAAATATCTATGTGTGTAACGTCAGTTAAACACGTCAATCGATGCTATAATCTACATGTTTTAAATCAATTTTTCAACAAATCGACTTTAAATTCATTATAAGTCGGTTTTACCCAAAAATTGACTTTAAATCTCGACTTAAATGCCACTCTTGTAATAGTGTCATCTCATATTTTTTTCCAATTTTACCCCAACTTCAAATATAACCCTAAACCCTAAATCCAAAATCTTAAAACCTTAAACCATATTTAGAAAAACAATAATTTTAACCATAAACCTTAACCCACAAATATAACCATAATCCTAAACCCCTAAACCCTAAATCCGAAAACCCTAAACTCTATTTAGAAAAATAATAATTTTAACCATAAATTTTAACCCACAAATATAACCCTAAACTATATTTAGGAAAATAATAATTTTAACCCTAAACATTAACCTACAAATATATCCCAAATCCCAAATCTCAAATCCCAAATCCCAAAACCGTAAATCATATTTAGAAAATTATTAATTTTAACCCTAAATCTTAAATCCCAAAACCCAAAACCCCATTTAAAAAATAATAATTTTAACCCTAAACCTTAACCCATAAATATAACACTAAACCCTAAATCCCAAATCCCAAATCCTAAATCCTAAAACCCTAAACTCTATTTAGAAAAATAATATTTTTAATAATATATTTTATTTTTAAGTAATAATTATTTAGAAAAATAAAGATTTCAATAATTTATTTTGTCTAACGAAAAAATAATAATTAAATAATATTATTTAAATTTTACTAAATATAGAGGTATTAAGGTAATATATTGTGTTTTTCATTTCATTCTAGTTGTAAACCAAACACTGTAATATTGATTTCTTCTTTGATTACAGTGGTCAAATCAAATAAAAATGTTTCATTACTATTTTATTCCTTGAATCAAATGACACATAAGTTTTTAAGTGAATTATTACTAGTTAAAAAATGAAAACTTTATAAAAACTAGTGCTATTTATGCCAAAAAGTGATATCTAATATGATGGTTTAAAAAAGTAAATGTATATGTAAGATATAATGAGAAATGTTATAAACGGCTAGTGTATTGGTAGACATCTCGGGATAAACTTCAATTTTCTAGAAAAACAAAAAACATATATAAAGGAAGATATATTTTAATTTACTTGTGTATATTCATTTTATCATCACTTAAAAATAAATTAAATATTTTATTAATTATTATAACTTTCATTTAATTTAATAAAGAGATATTTGGGAATTTTTTAACTTCTTGTTGATTTTTGATTACTACAATTTTCAAGTCGAGTCTTAAAAGTTTTTTAATTGTGATACTAAATATTACACTAAATAATATGAAATTTGAACTTAGTTTCATTGTAAAACTTCAAGTTATTATTCTTTGGATATTATTTGGCCCCATTAATTTGGTGATATATTAGTGTTTAACAAATATGTCTTCATGATACAATGAAGCCTCTTGTTTTCAGTATTGTGCATTACAAACACAATCTAAGAACAACTTTAACTTTGAAGAGTACTTAAGATAATTAATATACTAAATCTATAGTATATAGAACACTAATAAGGATGTAACAACTCTATATTTGAATATAATATGTTACATTCATCTTTAACGAGGACATCGATGATGATCACCGAAGCTCCAATAGGGTCGACGATAAAGCTACCAGATCTTCAATGAGATCATCATTGGCTTATCGAAGCTTTGGTAAGGTCGTATGAAATTGTTTTGGGTCTTATCATGATTCCATTTTATTAAAGCTATAAAATGATGGTATTTTGTTTTATTTGTTGATTATTTTAATATAAAATTGAGTTTTGAGGTAAATTATTGATACTTAGAAAAAAATTGATTAATTTATTAAAACTAATGCTATTTAGGCCAAAAAGTACTCTTTAATATGATGGCTTCAAAGAGTAAATGTATATGTAAAATATAATGACAAATGTTATAAATGGCTAGTGTATTGTGTGACCCCGTAGGATAAACTTCAATTTTTTAGAAAACCAAAAAAGGTATATAAACGAATATGCATTTGAATTTATTTGCTTATATTCATTATATCATCATTTAAAAGTAAATTAAATATTTTATTAATTTTTATAAGTTCTATTTAATTTGCTAAAGAGATACATGGGATTTGTTTTTTGAACCTCTTGTCGATTTATTGATCACTACGATTTTCAATTCCAATCTTCAAAGTTTTGAATTACTACAAAATTACACTAAATAATATGAAATTTGAACTTGGTTTTAAGGTATAACTTTAAGTTATTATACTTTGTACACTATTTGACTCCATTAATTTGATGATACATTATTATTCAACAAATATGCTTCTAAGATACAATAAAATTATTCCCCTTAAATTTGGTTTCAAAATAGCCTAAATAAATACTATATTTATAGAATGAGTATAATCTATTCAAGTGTGTAACAACTCTTCCATAAGTTGAGAATTTCTTAAAAAATCATCTCTTTACAACAAATGTAATTATTCATAAGTACTATAACCTATCTAAAAGTTATGTAATTTTATAAATTTTTACAATAATTTAACATAAATCATAATAATAAACTTTTAAAAGTGTTACCTTTGTAATGTCTTTAATCAAAAGATAATTATTAAAATATTATAACTTTTTATCTAAATATTATAATAATTTATTTTGAAAAATGTTCCAACAATACGTATAATGATTAATAAAAAATGAGATGCAACTCAAATGAATACATATAAAGAAAGTCATAAAATAAAATAAAAGGTAAGATTGGAGCATTACAGCCGTAACGGAACTCACGATCGTGCTAAAAGAATTTTCACTAAAACAAAACGTAAGTCTCGGGCAATGTCAACCCATGATAAAAATTAAACTTAATATGAGGGTAAAATTATCGTTCACATCAAAATAAAGCCAAAAAAAAACTTAAAACATAACGTCATCTTTGTTATGATATATATATTTATGTTGTATTTGATTAGAGTGAATTGAAAGTAATTTGAATTGTCATCTTTGTTATGATATATATATTTATGTTGTATTTGATTAGAGTGAATTGAAAGTAATTTGAATTAATTCTTTCTATTTGTGTGTTTAGTTGGACTGAAAAATAAGTTAAGAATGTAATCGATTCCTAAATTAGAAGAAATCATAATTTTTCTCCTCCCAATAGGAATCATGATTCCATTCTATTCTCATCTCAATTTTTTTCTAATTTTATCCCCACCTTAAATATAACCCTAAACTCAAATCTCAAATCACAAAACCCTAAACCCAAAATCCCAAAACTCAAAACCCCAAACCATAAAACCTAAAACCTAAATCCTAAAACCCTAAACCCTAAACCCCAAAACCCAAAACATTAAACCCAAAAATCCTAAAACCCTAAACGCTAAACCCCAAAATCCTAAAATCCTAAATCCTAAACCCCAAAACCTTAAACCCTAAATCCCAAATCCATAAACGCTAAAGCCCTAAATTTCAAATCTGAAACCTTAAAACCCTAAACCATATTTAGAAAAATAATAATTTTAATAATATATTTTCTTTTTAAGTATTAATTATTTAGAAAAATAATAATTTCAATAATGTAATTTTTTTTTCGAAAAAATAATAATTAAATGATATTAATTACACTTTATTGAATATATGAATATTAAGGTAATTTATAGTTTTTTTCCATTCTATTCTAGTGGCAAACCAAATACTGTAATATTTATTTCTTCTTTGATTTTAGTGGTCAAACCAAACAACATTATTTCTTTTCTATTCCATTCTATTTCAATTTCATTATGTGAACCAAAGATCACCTTACGGCTATCTCAAACCGCAAGTCAAACTATTTTTTTAGTAAGAAATTATGTTTTTTTTATTTTATGATTTATTACAAACACTATGTCAATATATTTATCCAACTATTTACTTACATTAATTATATGAGAAAATAAAAAGAATTTAAGCAAGTTCCTCGTATATTAATTGAAAGTATACATTTAATTCATAAATTTTAATCTAAAAAACTCAAGTATTAATTTTAAAAAGATAAAAATATGACGAATGCACATATAACATACAATTAATCCCAACAAAAAAATACTAATAATTCTTAGATTCATCATTGCTCGTCTTCCCCGACATTTCTATTCCTAAATATTTGCCATTAAATTAACGTTTTAAAGAATTAATCTCATGGGTACCTTTACAAAAAATTAAGATATTAGTGGTGTACAAGGCTAAATACTATAATACTTCGATATACATTTTAAAAAAGCTATTGTCCTTCACAAGATTTTGCAGTATTTTGTACGTGTTTTCCAAAATAGCACGAAATTTGAAAAGGATAGTGCTATTTTTAGAGAATAAAACATTGATGTTAGAATTTTTTTATTTTTTTTATAATTTAATGCTTTTATTATTCATGTTGCTTTGAAAAAAAAGACTACCCTTTCACAAAATTATAATATTTTAAATATCACACTTTTAATTTAAACTTCGTATATTTATTATAATTTGATCTAAAATAAATAAGATGAAATCTACTTTAATCATTGAAGTCAAATTTACGTTAAGGTTTTTTGATCGCCACTAGTAACATTAGTAACAATAATCACTAAATATGTTAAGGTTACCTAAGTGAAAATATAGTGGTCTTAATTATATTTTGGAAAAAACACTATTAAAAAACATACATATGATCTCATACTTATGATTTTGGTTTTTTTAAAAATCGAGATCATAGGGTTTTGGTCACGGTCTAATAAAAACTGAGGCTATAGGGTATATCTATGGTCTCGATTTTTATCAATAACCGTGACCAATAGTTATATCAATGTTTTTTCATTGTTTCTTTCTTTTTTTCATTTTCTACTCTCTCTTTTTCCTACTCCCTTTCTCTTTCTTTTTTTCTTTTTTTTCCTTTTTCTCCCAGCTATATTTTCTTTTATCTATTGCCCAACTACTACTTTATTCATTTTTAGATATGAAATTCCTCTTCCCCTCTCGATCTCGCTTCCTCTTCCTCTTCCCCTCTTGATCTCACTTCCTCTTCCTCTCTCGATCTCGTGTCATTTTTACTTCTCGCATCCTCTTCCCAGCTCACTAGTTTGCTGGTCGCTATTTGATGGTCCGGTGGTCACTATTCGATGGTTCGGTGGTTGATGTTCGATGGGTCGTTGGTCGCTAGTCATTGGTCGCTAATGCTGGTGCTGGTGCTTGTCCATGACGCCTAGTGCCTGGTGCTAATGCTGATACAAGTATTAACTGGTGGAGAATTTTTATCAGCATCACACAAAGAAAGAGTGCTTTTTATTTGGCTATCAAGGTAAGAAGTTAAGCTTTAAATTACTTCCAAACTATGATCGTTTTGTTGACAATTTTCCTGTTCCAAACTGTGACATTTTTTTGTTGAAATTGTGATACTTTATTTGCTAAAATTGTTATGATTTTCATGCTGAAACTGTTATGATTTTCATGCTGAAGCTGAGATTTTCATGCTAAAACTACTAACAAAAAAGATATTTTTAGTTAGATTTGGCACAAAATTGAAAAGATATCAACTTTCTCTGATACCCTAGCTCTGTCAAGTGTTCATATGAATTAATCAAAAGGTTTTGTGTTAACATTTTGATTCTTCCCATTATGTTGCTTTTGTTAGTTGACAAAAACATTTCCCAACCATCTTTTAATATCAAGCAGAAATGAAAAGAAAAAGAAACAGAAACATCATCAATAGAACCCAACATTTGTGGCTGAACCCATGCGAGCATCAAATTCTTTTGTTGGCACTGAAGAGTACATAACTCTGGTTTGATCCTTATGAACTTTCTCATTCAACACAAACTTCCACTAATTGAAAGAGTGGCAATTTGCACTTTGTTATATGTTATGTATTCTACATACTGATTTCACGACTCTTCCTATTGAAGTATTGTCCAATATTTGCAGGAAATCATTACTGGGGCATGACATACTAGTGCAATGGACTGGTAGGCTCTTGGTAATTTGTGGTCATTTTAGTTTTGCAATAAATTTTTATTTTTGAAATGTATAAATATAAATATATGATCCTTTTCTTATGAAATAAATCTTTATAACAGGGTTAAAAGCGTATGTTTATTTTTAAGCAGTTTTCATTTCTTGGTTCAGGTAAGTCTCCAAACAAAAACAATTGATATATAAGTTGTTGCATAAAGATCCCAAAAATAGATTGGGTTCAAGGGAAGGAGTAAATGAAGTTAAGCAACACCCTTTCTTATAGGACGTCAATTGGGTGCTGATGCGTTGCGTTGGTGCTAGTGCTGGTGCTGATGCATATAATTGTTTTTGTAGCATATTTATGCTTGTAATTAATTGTAAAAAGTCAATTTGTAATAATAATTTTTTATTATGTTTTATTGTATAATAAACTCTCAAATGTAATTATACTATTAATTTTAATATAATATGATTTTTAATATTGTTTTTAATAAATTTATTACAATTTATATTGATTTTTAATATTGTAATTATTATTTAATTTTTTTTAATTTATGTATACCCTATGGCCTCGGTTATTAGAAAAATCGAGGTCATAGGTCATTACCTATAGTCTCTCTCACTTAGGCCTCCGTTCTTATAACCGTGGCCATAAACCTACGGTCACAGTTAAAACCGAGGTCATGTGTACTTTTTGTAGTAGTGAAGATAAAAAATTTGAAATATTAAAAAGTTTTGTTTTAGGAAAAAAAAACCCACAATTTGTACAATATTTATAATATTTTAGTACTTTTTTTCCTTTTTAAATTTTATATTTGTTGGGATTATCTGATTTTAGAGGAAGAAACTAGAAAAAAGTCAAAGAATAAGAGTAAATTGTGTGGATCTTAAATTAGATTCAGATATATATAAGATGTTACAAGTGCACGTGTCAATTGCATAAGGGTATACATTATAGCATATCAAGGGATACAATAGTAAATGCATAAAGTAACTAGGCTTGACCACATTGAGAGACCAGACAAATGGTCATTCCTTCAATGCTTCAAAATGCTTTGAACAAGTAAGGATGCTTATAAGAAGAACGCTCTAGGCATAAGCACAGATGAAGTCTTAGGCAAGGTAAATTATGGATCAGATTGATAAAGGGTTGGGTTGAAGGTCGAACCTTATGCTAAAACATCAAGTCTCTCAACTCTTGTAGCTCGGTCCTTAAATAAGGTTGGAAGGGTAGAAAGTGGTCATTAAAAACGATCAAAAATACGAAACGACTCTACACACTTTAATAAATGCTCATCAATTGACTGGAGAGAGAAAATATAAATCCTTATATAAGGAGGAACCAAAGCATTCTCAGTTTCATTATTTCAAGAAAAGTGAACCAAAATCTCAACAAGAACACTTTGTCTTTTCACCTTGTACCTTATAATTTCTTTGTTCTGATGGTAAGACACACAACTCGGCATTAAACATTTTTTCTTTGGGCTTTAAAGATTTGTCTTCACAAATATCCATTTTCTAATTTCTTTTCAAGTTGGTTCTTAAATTCACTCCTCACCCTTTACTTTGAAAACACAACTTTAGGTAACTCCTATATCCTCATATCTTATTTGTCTTTTTTTGTAACTTTTGTAGTGAACATGCATAAAGAAGTATCATCAAGGGCTACATGTAAAGTAGTTATACCTTTATGCTCCTTGGGCTCATCTTTTTGGGAGAGCCTTTAATATCCAAGCTATTCAGGATAAAAGGAGAGTAAATAATTGGGCTCCATTTATAAAGAAAGTACTTCTAATGATAAAGAGATGTTAGAGATTCCCATTACCTCTTCATCTCAACCTCAAACTACACCTACAATTAGGTTAAGTATGCCATAAACTATTATGCTTTGTTAGCTCCATTAAAGGATAAAAGAATTCATAAGATCATGGGCTTAAAGAAGGTGTGGAGCCCTCATAAGGCTTGGTCTCCACTAAAGGAAAAAAAAAAGAGAACAAGTTTGAACAAAGAGACCATTCCATCCTAAGCCAAAAAAAGACATACAAGCATTAAGAAGCTCATACTTTCATCAATCCCTCCTATTCAAAGTTTTGAGTTAGTGGAAAATCCTTCACTAACCATTTCAAGCCAACTGACACCTCCCTCTACTTCACCAGATTCATAAAGTGGAAAAGGTATCATTGATGACATGACTACTAAGGTTGAGGGCGTGACTCTCAAGGGTATAACTCCAAAGAGAGTTGACTATTATGTTGACAACCTTCCCTATATGGCTTTTGAGAAGCAGCTCGATGCCATGAGTAAGGATATGGATCTTACTTTGGTAGTGAATAGGCTACTTCTTCAAGTGAGTGTCAACTTGGATTTTTATTTGCTCAAATCTATTATCCATACATTTTTTATATTATCTAATCTTTTTCCCCCTTGTTTTAGGCTCCTTTTATGCATGACCTTAGTAGAGCTTATTAGGAAGATGAAGAATGAGCTCAAGGTTGAAAAAGAGAGTCATGCCTCCACCCAAGTTAAGAATGTCATCTTACTTGCCAATGCCAATAAATGGGAAAGTAAGGCCATTAACAAGGAGGAGAAACTACCTTGTGCTATAAGCGATTTAAACATAAATGTGAGGTAGGTTGAAGTGTTTATGGAAACTGAGAACAAGCTTGTGTCTGAGTTTTAAAGTTATAGGAACGAGGTAGATAATGCCAAAGCTAAGTATGAATAGTCTATACACAAACAAGAAAAGGTGAAGTGTAACCTTAATACCATGGCTGGGTAGCTCATATTGAGCGTTGAGATTAACTAAAAGTCTGCTATGGATTCCTTCAAAAAATAGGCTAATAATAGGGGTTTTTGGTGAGTATTATAACAAAATTTTGAACATTCCAATCACTCCTTATTCACCTACTCAAACTCAAAATGAGTGTGAAGAGGTAGAATCTAAACGAGCTGAAGATGAGCCTGAGTTAGGAAATCAACCTCATTAAGAGAGTGAACTTGAAGTGGGATATCAACCTCAATAAGGTGGAGATGTTTAATTTGTAATAGGCTTTAGCCAACTTGTTTTTGTAAGGCTTAGAGTTTTATTTTTATGTATGTGGACCTCTTTTTATAATGCTCAACCTGTGTTTAATAAAAATATGATTTCACCAAAAGATTTATAATTTCTTTCAAAAGTAGTTTATGCATGTATTCTATGTACATTTGTACATTTATCACATACATTTATTGATGTTGACATACCTCATGGTTTTCAAGACATTTCTCTAATTTCTTATCCCAATGTCTTGCCATAAGGTTCTATGATTTCTTATACTTCAGATGCTTTATCTACTTTGCGAATTCAACACATTTACTCTATCTTTTTCATTCGAGCATTATGGTCACTATTTAGGAAAATAAATGTTTAGCTATGACCAAGGTGATCAACTCTTTATACATATTTTTTAGAGTGCTCTACCTATTTTTTGACCAAGGTGATCATCTTTTGATATGAAATTTTAACGAGAGCAACTTGTTTCATCTAAATTTATTACACATATAAAGTAAAAAACTTGAGGCATATATTGAAATACATTAAAAGTTGTACTTTTTTAGGTGTCAAGCATTCCAACTTGTACTATCTTCAGAACCTTTGATGTTTTTTAACTAATAATATTTGCCTAGTGTTACTAGTTTTATTTGATATGAGGTTCCCAATTTGTACCCAACTATCTAGCCATCCACTCTATTATGTTACAAAAGACCTTCCAAGAAATAATCACCAAAAAAAATTATTTAAAGCGTACAACTTTTTTGTAAGAATCTATCTCATCTCTCTTATATTCAATCATTCTTCTCAAGGCTTCATTTCTTTTTTCCTCTGCTAGTACTAAGTCGATTTCTCTACTTGACGTGTTTGGTCTTCATTTAGAACTAACCTTATAGTTGGAAATTTTATCTTTATATGGATTATAGCTTCAGTCCTCTATACTAATAAGAGAGTTGTCATTAGTGTTACCTTTGGGACTACTTTTGATGGCCCACAAAGGGCTAGACAACTCATTAACCCACCTTTATTTAGTAGTTTCCAACCTCTTAAGCAAATTTAATACCAATTTATTTGAAGACTTTGCCTAACTATTCACTTGTGGATATTACAGAGTCAAATGAAACATTTTTGATATTGTACTTGGTAGCAAATTCTTTGATGTTATGACCTATAAACTGACTCCTTTTATCAGTGACAAGAATTTTGATAAGTTGAAGGGAAAAATTAGGGCCTTCCTTATGAATTAAATTACCTCATCCTCTTTTATTCTTCCAAGAGGTTTTGCTTTAATCCATTTTGTGAAATAGTTTGTAATGACTAATAAGAGCTTCTTTTGAGCCATTTGTGATAAATGTCCTACTATATGAAGTCCCCACTTATAGAAAGGCCACATACTAATTACCTTTGTCATATGTGCTTCTAATACATGGGATAATTTCGAAAATATTTGAAATTTATTACATGCCTGCATATACCCTATAATAATTGCTAACATCGTTGGCTAGTAATTACTCTGTCCCATAATCCATTGGGGTCACATTCCCTTTCGTGAACCTCAAACATGACTCTTTTAGACCACTATCTATCTATGCATAAAATTGCAAGTCCAAAGGTTATCCTTCTAGACACTAGTCAATTTGTATTATGTATTTCTTTACCTTTGGCTTGATCTCTTTTACTTGGTTCTGATCTTAAGATAGGCCCCTATTTTTGAGAAAATTAATGATATGTGTGAACCACGGGCTAGTGACTTCACAAATGTTTGCAATAGTTTTTTTTTGCTTCTTTTAAATTATTTTCTACAAGAATTGTTACATAAATTATTCTATTGCAATTAGTTTAACGTGTGGTGGCTAAGGTGGCCCAAGCATCATCATGCCATTCTTATTTCTTAATATTTTCTAGATCTTAGATTTGGCAAATTTTAAACATTCATTTTTTAGCTTCTCTATATACATTCTCATCTTACTACCTTTGGCTTCAAATGTGCCTTAATATTCATTGATCACCAACTATGAGTCATTGTGTAATACAATACTATTGGTTCCTAGTTTCTTTGAAGTCATGGAACCAAAGATAGTCCCCTCATATATTGCAATATTATTGGTTACTTGGAATTTATTTTACATCCATGCCACATATTTCAGCCATTACTTCATCATTGGTAACTTCTGATGATTCACTAAACTCAGTAACAAAAGATGCCAGTGTATAAGCTTTTATAGATGTCAAGGATATTTACTTGATATCATATTCTCCCAACTTGATTGTAATACATGCCAGTCTCCTTACTACCTTTGGTATTTCCAACACATTCTTAAGTGGTTGTGAGGTGAGCACTACCATTGTGTGTAAGCCAAAATAGTGTCAAATATTTTGTGCATCCATTTTTAAAGTAAAAGCCAACTTGTCAATCATTGGATATTTACTATGGGCATTAGTCAAGATCTTGCTGATGTAGTAGATTGGGTGTTGGGCCTTGTTTCTTTCTGCTAGGAGTATGGAACTCCATGTAGGAAGGGTAATAACCAAATATAATTATAATATTTTTCACAGGATGGACCTAACCAATACAAGAGGCATGCTCAAGTATTTTTTGATTCTCTCAAAAGCTCTATCACAATCTTCATTACAAAAATTTGATGTGTTCTTTCTTAGCATCTTAAAGAAAGGTAGGCATTTTTCGGTGCATGTGGAAATGAACCCGTGGAGCTCCATCATTCTACCATTTAGTTTCTGGATCCCTTTTAGATTATTAGAAGGCTTTATGTTAACTAAAGTTTGTATCTTGTCTTAATTAGCTTCAATATCTAGGGCAAATATAAGAAATCCAAAGAACTTTCCTAAGACAACATGAAAAACATATTTGTTAGGATTAAGTCTTATGCCATACCTTCGAATAACACCATATATTTCTTCTAAGTGTTTGATGTGATCTACAGGTTGTGTTGATTTAATCACCATGTTATCCACATATGCTTCCATATACCTCCACAGTTAATTTACCAACATTCTATTGACCATATGTTGATAAGTAGTTCCTTCATTCTTCAAAACAAAAGACATTCAAGTCTAATAGAAAGTTCCATTTTCTGTAAAAGATGTTTTCTCCTCATCTTGTGGGTGCATTTTAATATAATGATAATCAAAATATCATTAAGAAAACTCATCAAACTAAACCCGGAGTGGCATCACCCGGAGTGGATAACCATAATGGATAATTTAATTCTCTAATAATTTTCATCTCTTTAAGCATGGTGACTTGGCTTTAATCACCTCATTTTTCTCTTAGAAACTTTATTTTTTTCTACTTGATAGGTCTAGCATTTGGATCAACATTTAATCTATGGGTTATGACTCCTCGGTCAATTCTAAGCATATCTATAGGTTTCCACATAAAGACATCATTGTTGGTTTTTAAGAAATGTGACACTTATTCTCTAATCTCTACTATTAGGTTGGCATTTAACTTTAAAGAGTGGTCTTCCATTCACCTCTAACTTTTAGATCCTCAACCCACTTGAATCAACTGATTATTCTAGAAGCTACATATGGGTGGTTTTTGACAAGACCTACACTACAATTGCTTCTTTGGAACCACCTATCTCATTGTAGCATTGTAACAGCTTCTAGCTTTCTCCTCTTCTCCCCTTATCTCTTTTATGCCTTCATTCGTTGCGTATTTAATGACATGCTAAAATTTTAATGGAACTAGCTTCATCTTATGTGTCTATAGTCTCTCTAGAATGGCATTGTAGTGGGATAGGACATCAATTACCAAATATTTGGTCATAACAATTGATCCAGTTACCATGTCTGGAAACATCATAGTTGTAGTAACATATATGGTACTGTTGTTGAATCCCACTAGAGATAACTCCTTTATCATGTCCCCATCTTTCACCTTAATCGCTCTCATTGTAGCAAGGAAAAGAAGATCACCTGATCTCCTAGTATCCATAAAGATTATGCAAACATTTCATAATCCTACCAATAGGGTGACTTACCCACAAGATCACTCAAGTATCCTCTAGACAACAAATCCTCTACTTCTTTCTTCAAATGTCTACAATCTTATGTTTCATCTCCTATTTCCTTGTGAAAGGCATACCACTTGGATGTATCTTGTAAGGTGCTCTCATCTTTGGTGGCCATATGATGTTTTGTTTCTTCTCCATCCTTAATTTAACTTGATCCAAGCTTACCCTTAGAGGTAGACCTCTAAAAGGTAATAGTCACCTACCCTAAGGTCCAAGATTTCATAACCATTGGCCCTCCCCTATATGAATTGGGGAAAAACATCTATTTTTGTTGACCACTTTATCTTAAGTTACTTTGTCTCAGATTATCCTTATTTTTTTATTTTTTTTGGTGTAGCTTCTATAACAATCTTGTTCTTTTTGTCTGAATTTAGCTCTCTACCAAGATTAACAAACTTTATAACCTCTCTATAAGCCTCTTCTATCGCATATGACATAGTTCTAATTAGTTTAGTAAATAGTTATGAAATTAGGGTTGTTAATTTTCCTTTACGTTAGTGGAGATTATACGATTGTAGACAATGATGTACAAAAAAATGAAAGAATGAGAAGGAATGATAATCTGTATTTTATAATATAAGATGTGTCAAGATGGAAAATACATTCCCCATCTCGTTTCCTCTTGAATCTGCTCCTCGCTATTTTTTGTCTTACCATGCTCACTCTTGTTTTTTCTCTGAGTTGGCTGTTGGCCATGCTTTTGATGACACATTATGCTTAACAATATACATAAACAATAAGGCCATTGCTACCATGCATCTGAAAAATGTATTTAAACCTTTTCACTGACAAGTTCTTGCTCAAACAAAGTGTAAAGATATTTGGAAGAATAGCTCTGTTAAAAATACTTAATGATTGTATTCTATTATGTGATTAAATGAATATACATGGTGCCTTTATATAGGAGTTACAAGTAAACTAGATATGTCTAAAGTAACTAGATATAAATATGCCTAAAGTAAACAGATATACATTACCAGATATATATACATTAATCTGTTACTAGATATACATTAACAGCCCTCCTCAAACTCAAGGTGGATGTGAGACCAACTTGAGGTTGTCAACCAAATTACGAGTGCGTTCCTTGGGAAGTGCAGTAGTGAAGATATCTACAAGTTGATTGTTAGAGGAAATGGGGAAAATCTTGAGAGCACCATGGACAAGATGAGAGCGAATAAAGTGACAATCATTCTCGATGTGTTTAGTCTGTTCATGGAAGACATCGTTGTGAGCAATATGAATGGCACACTAATTATCACAATAAAGAGGAGTAGCAGAGGATGTGGACACACCCAAATCCTTAAGAATCCATCATAGCCAAAGGAGCTCAAATGTAGTATCAGCAAGAGCATGATATTTTACTTCAGTACTGGAGCGGGCCATGAAAGTTTGTTTCTTACTTTGCTAAGAAATCAAAGAAGAACCAAGGAGAAAGTAATAACCTGTAGTGGACCTACGATCAGTAGGATCATCTACCCAATCAACATCAAAGAATACATGAAGTACTAGAGGAAACTGAGCTGAGTAGAAAAGGCCATGGAAGATAGTGCCTTTCAAGTATCATAGAATACACAGAACAACACCATAGTGAGTCAATCATGGAGCAGATAGATACTGGCTCACCTGATGAACAACATAAGAAATTTTTGGACGAGTAACCATAAGAAAAAACAGGCTGCCAACCAATCGTCTATAAAGATTAGACAATGGTTTCCCCTCCAAGGGTGTCAGATGCGCATTAAGTTCAACTGAAGTGTCAACAGTCTTGTTGTCAGTGAGTCCAGCTTGAGATAAGAGGTTAGATGCATACTTAGTTTGAGTAATATAAAGACCATTTGTGGAACGAGTGATCTCAATACCCAAGAAATTTTTGAGATGTCCAAGGTCTTTCATCTCAAACTACTGACTAGGAAAATCGTTGAGTTCTTGAATGCCACTGAGGTCATTACCAGTTATGATCATATTATCCACATATAGGAGAAGAAAAATGGTGCCTTTATCATTGTGATTAAGAAATAAGGCAGAATCATAAGGACTGGCAGTGTAACCTAAGTGAAGGATAGTGGAGCTGAACTTGGCAAACCATGCTCGTGGAGCTTGTTTAAGGCTATAAAGTGCACGTCGAAGGCGACAAACCTTATTTGTTTCAACAGAAAGACCAGGAGGAGGTTGCATATAGACTTCTTCATGCAGATCACCATTAAGGAATGTATTTTTAATATCCATATTAAAAAGGTCCCATTTACTAGCAGCGGCAGCAACTAAGAGGGTACGAATAGAGGAAATACAGGCAATTGGAGCAAAAGTCTCTTCATAATCAATCCTATACTCTTGTGTAAATCTTTTTTTCTACAAGACAAGCCTTGTAGCGCTCAATGGACCCATTAGAATGAGTCTTGATCTTATAGATCCACTTACAACCAACCACAGACTGACCAGGAGAGAGAGTAACCAGATCCCAAGTATGGTTTTTGGTTAATGCATCAATTTCTTCTTTCATTGCAATCTTCCAAAAAGGGTTAGTAGATGCCTCACGATAGGTGTGAGGCTCATGAAGTGTAGCAAGGGTTTTGTAAGAATGATAGTCAAGTAAATGTGTAGGAATGGATCTTACCCGGGTTGAGTGGCGAGGTGGAATGTCTTGTGGGTGATCTTCAGGTGGAACAAGAGCAGAGGACCTATGTTCAAGGTGAGATAGCTCATTATCAACCTGTTCTTCTACAACCTCTCTAGGAGAATCATCAAAAATATCTGAAGATTGAATAGAGAAGTCCAAAGGTGGATTAGGAGAAGAGTAGTTTTACCCCAAAATGGGGCAGAAACTTTGGCAAAAAGAAGAAGAGCATGAACAATATCATGAATATGATGAAGTTTTCTTTCGGCTCGACCATTTTGTTGAGAGGTTCCTAGATAGGTTAGATGATATACAGTGCCATATGAGTGTAACAAAGCTTGAAAAGCATTTTGAGTATATTAAAGAGCATTATCAGATCGAAAAGTTTTTATATGTTAAGAGAATTGTGTTTCAACCATTTTTGCAAAGTTACTGTATATTGGTAAGATTTCAGAACGAGATTTCATTGGAAAGATCCAACTATAATGAGAATAATCATCAATAAAAACAACAAAATATCGAGATCCACCAATACTAGTAATAGGATAAGGTCCCCAAACATCAGAATAAATTAGCTCAAAATACTATTAGAGATAGATTTATTATTATTGAAAGATAAAGCTGGTTGTTTTCCTAACTAGCATGAAGTACAATCAAAATTGTCTTTGGACATAGAACCCAATAGACCTTTAGAAGCTAAATGTTGTACCCGAATGGATGGGGTATGACCAAGACGAGAATGCCAAAGTGCGAGAGAAGGTAAGGAAGAAACTGTATCAGTTGCAGCAGCAACAGAGGCAGGAGCAACAGTTTGAAGATGAAGATTTTTTATGAGAAACATATAGCCGACCCTAGGACCGGTCCCAAGCTCTTGCCCCATCCTCGGATCCTGTACAATACACCCAGAATAGTAAAAAATAAGGCGATATCCTAGTTCAGCTAATTGTCCTATAGAGCATAAATTATAGGATAGGTCAGGTACATGGAAAACCCTAGGAACAAAAAGGGTAGAGGTCAAAACAAAACCTAGAATATTTCCATGAATGGTAGAACCATCAGCTATATGAATATTAAGAGGATGTGGTGCAGGGTCAAGTTTGGAGAATAAAGATGAGTGATATGTCATATGATTACAACATGCAGAGTCAAAAAGCCAAGTTTGAGACTTACTGGGCAAAATTGAGAAAGTAGTGGAAAGAGATGCATTACCAGCCATTTGAACAACCTGAGTTATGATCTTCTGTAGTTCAATGGAGGAAAGGTTGATAGTGGATCCAAATTACTGGGACTCTACTGAATTAGAAGGCATCAGTAGAGTAGGCTCAGTATTAGCAACATCAGTAGTAGATTTTTTGCTATGGTAACAAGCCTCAATGGTGTGGCCATGATGCTTGCAATAATTGCATAATCTTTTATTACTCTGACTGCGATGATTGTTAAAGCCAGAGGAATCACCTGATTGCTAAGGTTGCTCACTTATTCTGGGTTTGAAGGGTTGCAAGCCGAGCTTCTTCTCTAACCAACTCATTTACAGCAGTATCAAGAGAGGGATGAGGATTGCGATTAAGAAGTTGATCATAGTGGTATCGGTAGAAAGATTATCGAAGCAAGATGCATGGCGGCGACAATGATTGTAGTGGTCTATGTCATGCAGGACTCCTTAACAACTTCGACTATAGACCCGAAACCTAAGGACAAGGACTGAAAGACATCGGAGGTTCAACGATGAGTGGTTACAGTGGCTGTTGTGACAGCGGAAGGTATAAGGGTTGAGAAACACCAAAAAAGACAAGACTGCTAGAAAGATAAGAGTAGTGGCTCTGATACAATGTTAGAAATACTTAATGATTGTATTCTATTATGTGATTAAATGAATATACATGGTGCCTTTATATAGGAGTTACAACTAAAGTAGATATGTCTAAAGTAAGTAGATATAGATATGTCTAAAGTAAATAGATATACATTAGAAGATGTTTATACATTAATTTGTTACTAGATATACATTAACAAGCTCAATGATCTTGCTGATATTTCATTCATATTTATAGCAATGTAAATTACAAAATCTAAAAAAATAATATTAATAAAATGCAAGGGATTACAAAAAATAAATTAGCTACAAATTAGGACCACTACTAAACTTGATCATAGATTTGACTAAATTAACAATAAAACAGAAAAGAACGTTGAACAAAAAGTGGCTTGAGAAAGGTGAAAGTGAATGACTTATTCAAGGTGATTAACATAATCCAAGAATAATTCATTAATTGTGCAACACAATGGATTTATTCAAAGTTTGTGTTGGTCTCAATGCTACAAAAAGGAGCTATTAAGTCAGGATTTAAAATCTTTTTTTTTTCAAAAACTGACTTATAATGAATTTTAAGTTAGTATGGTGAAAGACTAACTTAAAAAATTAAAAAGAATAACGTCGATCTTACGTGTCAACCAATGCTACCTTATTTTTTTTCTTTTTATCTGTTCTATCCCCCATTTACAGACAATCTACTTGTGTGTTTCCCTAATTGCTTGAAAAAAACCAACCATCCTTCTCCATACTCTTTCTTATTTTTCGGCCACCTTCGACCACCATTTTCGGCACATTTAGTAGCTTTTCTTGTTATCCAATTTATTTTCTAGATGCACTATTGTTTTGAGCATAATACTCAAATTTTTCATACCAATTTTCCTTCTCACTTACCAAATACTCTTTTTTCTTCATTTCCTTCTTTTTGTCATTTCATTTACTCTTGTAAGTATTTTTATGAATTATTTTACACTTCTTATTCATATTTTTTTTATTTTAATGTATATTATGTATTATTGATTATGTGTATAAATTTTTGTGTTATGTAGGTTGTCTATTTTTATTCAAGCTTAGAAGAGAAGAAGGTATTTTATTCATTTATTTATTTTAAGAATTTTATGTATTTAGGTTTTTGATATATATATTAATTTATTTTAAACTTAAATTTTTTAAAAATTATTTATATGTACATGAAATATATAGATATATATATATATATATATATATATATATATATATATATATGTAATATTTTTATACATATATAATGTATAATGGGCTTGTTAATATTTATTATTATATATGTACAAAATATTTATTATTATTAATTACTTGCATATATATATATATATATAAATTATTATATATTATATATATTGTTAATATTATATATTTGTTAATGCTATAATGAGTTTATTAATTGTTTGGTTTTATGCATTTATTTTTATATAATAAATATTCTAATAATTAAGGAATTCATATATAATAATATCTAAAATATGTTGGTTGGAGACATATCTAATATACTTACTGTCATTAATAGAAAATGGACAAATCTTGGATGTCAAAGTGTAGAATTGACCAGGACTACATTTCTAGAGTTAAAAGTTTCTTGAAATTTTCTCATAGAAATAGTAATAATGAAATTAGTATGATTCGATACCTATATGTCAAATGTAAAAATGAGAAATTTCATGATGTTTATGAGGTTAAGTATCACCTTATCTATAGTGGTATTTTTTTGAGTTATAAATGTTGTTATTATCATGGGGAAAATATTGATAATACTCATGGAAAAAAGTTAAATAAAAATGTGAGTGGATTATATACATCTTATTAGAATGTACAAATAGAAAATATGTTTCATGCTGTTGAAGATGAACTACATGAGGATGATCCTGAAACCTTTAAAAAACTTCTAGAAGATACCGAAAAATCATTGTATCCAAAGTACAAGATATACACTAAACTGTCGGGATTGATTCATTTGTACAATGTGAAGGGAGAAAATGGTTTTTCTGACAAGGGATTCAGAGAATTACTAAATGTACTAATAGATATATTTCATGACGATAATGAATTGCCATATTCAGTGTATGAAGTAAAGAAATCTCTTAGTTGATTTGGCATGGAATATCATAAGATTCATGCTTATCCAAATGATTGCATTCTTTATGGAAAAAAAATATAAGGCATTAGAGATTGTCTAGTATGTAAAGAATCGAGATGGAAGCATGCTACAAATGAGACAACACCTAAGAAAGGTGTGTCAGTAAAGGTTTTTTGATACTTTCCTTTTATTCCTCGCTTTCAAAGGTTGTTCAAAAGTAAAGAGATATCAAAGATGTTGACTTGGCATTCAAATAATCGATCTGATGATGGAATTCTACATCATCCTTGTGATTCTCCAAATTGGAAAGTAGTAGATAATTTATCCCCTCAATTTGCATATGATCTGTGCAATCTTCGTCTTTCCATTGCTGCTAATGGAATTAAACCACACAGTACCCTTAGTAATAGATATAGCTATTGGCTAGTAATATGGTAACATACAACCTTCCTCTCTAGTTATGTATGAAAAGAAAATTCATAATGTTAACATTATTGATCTCAAGACCAAAACAACCCGAAGTTGAGATTGATGTATATTTGTAGCCTCGGATAGATGACTTAAATAAGTTGTCAAATGATGGTGTAAATGTTTACAATGCACACAAAGAAGAATACTTAAACTTGAGGGAGGTCCTTTATGGACAATTAATGACTTTTCAGCTTATGGGAACTTATCAGAATATGCAACAAAAGGTTATATAGGATGCCATATTTGTAGTGATGGCACTTTTGTAACTTATCTTGTTCAAAATTGAAAGATGTCTTATAGAAGACATAGAAGATTTTTTTTCATTTGGACACAAGTTTAGATACCAAAAGAAACTTTTCGATGGTGAAGAAGAACATGATCCTGCACCAAGACCTTTGCGAGGTGTTGAGATATTAAGGCAATGGAATAGTATGACATTCAAATGATATGGAAAGATGAAAAAAAGAATATTTACTGATGGAGGGAAACGAAAGAGGTCAACTAATAAAACAAGTGAAAAGGAAAATATTATTGAATTAGTAGATCATGATTGTTGGAATAAAAACTCAATATTTTGGGAATTACCTTATTGGAAAGACCTACATATTCGTCATATCTTAGATGTCATGCATATTGAGAAAAACGTATGTGAGACCATGATGGGTACATTACTTAATATACCTAGAAAAATGAAGGATGGAATTAAAGCAACACTAGATTTAAAGAAACTGGGCATACGACTTGAATTGGCACCAAGGGTGGAAAATGATAAGAACTGAACATACTTGCCACCACCATCATATACAATGTCAAAAAAAGAGAAGGATGTGTTTTGTAAATGTTTGGCGGGTGTGAAAGTTTCTGATGGTTACTCATCTAAATTAAGAAATTTTATGTCTATCACCGATAAGAAACCTTATGGATTGAAATCACATGAATGTCATATCTTAATACAATAGTTATTACCAGTTGCTATTAGTTCAATTCTTCTAAAACATGTTCGATTATCAATATATTATCTTTATTCATATTTCAATACAATATGCAAGAAATCTATGACAAGTTAAACTCTTTACAAAAAGATGTTGTGGAAAATTTATGTCTACATGAAAAATATTTTCCTTCTTTTTTCGATATAAGGATTCACTTGTGTGTTTATTTAGTTCGAGAGGTTCAATTGTGTGGTCCTACTTACTTAAGTTGGATGTATCCTTTTGAGAGATATATGCAAGTCCTTAAAGGATATGTAAATAATAGAAATCGACCTGAAGGATGCATGGTGGAATGTTACATTGTTGAAGAGGCCATTGGGTTTTGTTTTGAATACTTTAGTGGTTGCACTAAAATTGGGAATCATATGCACAAGTTGTTCTTAAAATGTCACATGATCCAATTAGGTAACCCTATGCTTCGAATCCTATGCAAAAGTTGTTCTTAGAACGTCACATGATCCAAGTAGGTAACCCTATGTTTGGTGGAAGTAAGAAATTTTTTATTGATTGCACTCGATGGAAAAAGTACACCGAATCATTTTGGTAAATAATAATGAAGCACAACCATACATAAAATAAGTGATAACAGGTTTAACCTTTCAATTTAAAATAAAATTATTTTTTATTTAACTATTAATGATATCTAATTGATATATCTTTAATAATATTACAGAATGCATTTAAACTTAGTGAAGATCGATCCTTGTTATAAAAAAGGAGGAGAAAAATGGTTGTATGATGAACATAAGTGAGAGCTTATTAATTGGTTTTGTAACCATGTAAGTGTCACATACAAGAATTCATTAGTATTTCTATATAATGCTTTAAAAATTTGTTTTAAACACATTTCATGTTTTTATATGCATAGATTCGAGTTGATCTCAACAAACCCAATCATAAAATAACGTAAACTATAATGGCTTGCATATGGTCCAAAATTCAATGTAAAATCGTATTCTAGTTTCAAAATTAATGCTTCAAGGTTTACAACTCAAGCAAGTGACAAAGTCTGAGTAAATCATAATATTAGTGTGAAGATGGTTGCACAAACTAGGAAATTTTCCAGTTCAAATGATGGTAATCATGTACTCTCTAATAGAACATATTATTGTATAATTCAAGAAATTTAGGAACTCGATTATGAGGTATTCTATGAAGCAATATTCTTTTGTCATTAGGTCAAAGATGTTATTAATGTTGGATATAAAATAGATTATTTTGGATTTACTCTTGTAAACGTATCCAAGACAAGTCACATTTATGATCCTTTCACGTTAGCACTTCATGCAAAACAAGTATTTTACATGAGCGATCAAATTGACACAAGATGGTCCGTTGTATTAATGCATCTACAAAAAGAGTTCTACCATTGTGATGCTTTATAAGATGATGGCATGCTTGATACATTTTCCAATATTAGTCATTTCTAAAAAAAATTACCTAATGTATATGATGATCTACTTGATGACGATGATTTTTCATCCTGGACTCAAAGTGATTGTGAAGGAATATATATATATGATTAACAACCTAATTATACATAATGTAAATTCTATATTATTCTAATAACTCTTGTTTATATGTTTAGACTTAAAATTGTCAATTAATTTATACTTCATCATTGTTTGCAGATATTTTATGGATCCTAGGATACCATAGATTATAGATCCAAATGATCCATTGGTGCATTTGAAAAGAAGGGGTTGGATGGATATACCTTACTATCCACTTAATCCATATAATATAATACTCGTTCAATTCGATACAACTGGTAATCCATTAGGAAAAATGGCCAACAACTGAAATCTTCTAATAGTAGACATGTGAAGTCAAGTATACCAATCAATATAAATGATTGGACTAAGGTTGACGATGCTGAAAAGTTTAAGATATGGAAAACCATTTATGTAAGCCTCTTTTGTTTTATAATTAATTACATATATTATATATTTTTTGTATTATATCTCATCTAAAATGCCACTTTAAAGCAATATCAATCACAACACATGTTAGGCATGACACCATACTACAATCAGGGCATGTGTCATTGGCCAGGCATGCAACCATCCATGCCACTCATGCTACATATGCAATAACATGACGCCCAACCTATATCTTCTATGAGATATAATCATCCTATTGGTCCTTAATTTATGTCAGGAATGCAAATACAATCAGGTAGTGGTTCAATATCTCCAATGCAATTTGTGCATTCTTATCATCCATCACATGATGAATGTTTTGATGAGAATTTCCTTCCAATAGCTACCCCATATGGGAGTCCTTCTCCATTTGATGAATCATTTGTAGTAAGATTTAATACTTATGTAGATAGTCTATTATTTTTATTGTTTATTATATATTTTATTTATTATATATAACACTTAAATATTTTATAGAATATGAAATGTTTGTTGAAACATCCATCATCTATGGGCTATGTTGCTATTAGAATGGTACAAAAATTGAGCGATAATCGAATGATTCATAATCAATATTTGTCAAATTATTGGTGAATATTAATTGATCAATCATTGCTTCACCATTGTCCACTACTTGTGCCTTCTAATGCTACCACGATCCAAGAACTGTTGGACAATATGTCACTTGGCAGTCGAATCAAGTTGCGATAAATTTTGATATGGTATTATTTTTAGTAAGTGCAGAAAATTTAAGAGATATAGAGCAAGTATCTCATGGAAAATCTATGTCTAGTGGACAATCATCGTGCATTAAGTCATTCAATAAGAAGCCATGGAAAAAGTATAGTTACAACACATATTTTGGTTTTTTCTGCTTATTAGCAATGAATGTTATGTCTAGTCGAGTGTGTGTGAGATATTGGAGAGCTTTGATAATCTATGTATAGGGTGTTTGATTCTACATGATTTCACCTTCTTCTTTTGAAAATTTCTTACCAATGACAAGTGGGGTTGGACAAGCCTTGACATGTTCTATTTCAACTTTGTTGAGTAATTCTTGAATATATCTTAATTGTATGAGCTACATCTAATTCTCATCCTTGTAACTTCAATTGCAAGAACATAATGTAGAGAACCCATGTCTTTGAGAGCAAAAAACTTATTTAACTTATAAATGATAATTTTCATAAGTGTCTCTCATTGTCTATTATCAAGATGTCATCAACATATACGAAAATAAATAAGACATTGTTGTTAGTCTTGAGGAAAAATAGAGAGGTGTCACATTTGGAGTTACAAAATACCAAATCTATCATCATCTTCTTCAATCTATCAAGCCAAGTATTTGGGACTTGTTTAAGGCTATAAATGGCTTTATTAAGCTTGTAAACAAAATTTGGCTTCTAAGGATACACAAAACCTTCATGTTGTTTCATATAAACATATTCAACAAGAAAAACATTTAAAAAAGCATTGTTTATATCAAGTTATCTTACCACCCATCCTTTTGAAACTACTAGTGTGAGCAGAAATCTAATGGTATATAGTTTGATAATAAGGCTAAAATTTTCAAAGAAATCAATGACTTGTGTTTGGTGAAATCCCTAAGCATCTAATCATTCTTTGTAACGTTCTATGCTCCCATCTGAGTTGTACTTGAGTTTAAAAACCCACTTAGTTCCAACCATGGACTTAGTTGTAATGCTCGAATAAGATGCCAAATCTAATTCTGAATTAATGCATTGTATTCAGCTTGCGTTGCCTTTCTCCAATTGTCATTTCTTGTGGCTACTAAAACTGATGAAGGTTCTATAGAATTCAAGTCTTTTGTGGTCTCGACTATCCTTATTTATGAAATTTTTGGCTTGAAAATACCATGTTTGCATCGGGTCATCATGTTAAGTCCAGTATGTCCAATACCTATAAAGTATGGTGATGATCTGATGGGCTAGCTTTTATTATAGTTTTCCCTTTGTATATTAGCATTTCCTTGCTAGTTTGTTAGTTGGATAACTTCATTGGCTTCAGTGGTTTCATTTTCAAGGTATTGTGATAACTCTCTTAGTGAGATGGGAGTTGAGATTTTAAACCTAGATGCATGATTGAGGAAACTTGTTGTTGGTCTATAGATATAGAAGCTGTTGTCTGAGGAATATCATTTGAGGGTGACAACCACAATCTAGGGGAAGATACAATGCTAATGTTTTGTGGTGTTTTTGTGTTTAGAAAACCATAGTGGAAAGGGAATTCTTTTTCATTAAAGACTACATGTCTATAAATGTTAGTCTTATTTGTGAAGCTAAAACATCTATTATAACCTTTAAATATCTCAGTATGTCCAAAAAACACACATTGAATAAAATTGAAATTATTGAATTTTATATGTTTTAAGACACGAATAATTCGAAACTTTGTCAAACAACTTTTGTAATGGTGAGATATTTTGTCGAATAGGTGTGGATAATCTATTTATCAAGCAAACAACACTTTCAAAGGCTTCCAACCAAAATTTCAAGGGAATTTTTGCTTGCTGCAAAAGAGTTAATCCCATTTGGAGAATATATATGCTCGTGTTTTCTTCCGGTTCTCCCATTTGGACTGAGGTATAAGGATATGTGTGTTTAAAACTAATTCAACCGGGTGGAAGTTTTGTTCCACAATTTGAGTAAAGTTGTTTAAGTTTAATTATAAATAGATTTTCTATAATGTTAAGTCTCATATTGGTTAGGGACACTTCTTCCGCTGCATATATAAACTTGGACAATTCTTCACCTTATAACTTAAGTTTTGAGGTGGAGTTAGGTTCAAGTCTAACATGTTATCAGAGCTGGTTCCTTGGCCCCCATCGGCCCTCGTGCCGTAAATCCAGACCGTGCCGTAAATCTGGACTCTAGTTGATGTGGATGGGGGATGTTAAGTCTAACATTGGCTAAAGATACTTCTTCCGCTGCACATATAAATTTGAACAATCTTTCACTTTATAACTTAAATTTTGAGGTGGAATTAGGCTAAGTCTAACACATAAATTTTTGAAATGAATAAAATAATACTTTAATTGTTTCACTCGCTAATATAAAAATGGTTGTTTGTGTCATTTGTTTTCCATTAGGTTTAAGAATATAAGATGTAAATATAGCAAAAAAAAAATATTTTGTATCAATTTTACTTGAAAAACGATGCAAATTTTACTCAATTTGCTTCGGTTGTAGTACAAAACCGATGCAAAAAATGAAAAAATTTGCATTTTTTTATTAAAAAATAAAAAAATGAATTTGCATTAGTTTTCAGAAAAATAGATACAAAAAGTAAAAAAAGAAAAAAAAAGTGTCTTTTTTTTTTAAACTGACTTATAATCATAAACTAGCTTTTTTTTCCCGGCCACACTCTTAGATCTACTTTTTCTTTCCTCTATTTTCTCTCCCAAAAGCACCCCTACCCCTGTTTGTGCCTCCAGCTTTCGTCATCGTTGTTAGAAGTTAGCCATGTTGCATCTTCAGTCGTCACAAGTTTCTCTTTTAGACAACCCCTATTTTGGTAATATATTTGTTTTCCTTTGCTTTTCCTACTTTATAACATTTTCTCAGGAGCCAAATAATATTTTAAATCACTTAATTACCTAGAAATTTTTTATTATTGTAATATTCTAAATTATTTTTATTAAATATTATAAGATATTATTAAATCCAAATTTATTATTATATTTATAATTCATTTTTCTACTTACCAAACAATAATTTTAAGCAGATATAATATTATAGATTAGTAGGTTACTTAGAAAAATAATATTCTAAGTTATTTTTGTGAATATATTAATTTTTTATTAAATATAAACACAAATATGTTATTAATTTTATAATTCGTTTTCTTACTTACCAAATACTAATATTAAATTCAAATAATGCTATAAATTATAAGGTTTTGTAGAAAAAATTTGTAATATTCTTAGTTGTTTTTGTTGAATATTATTTTTTTATTAAATCCAAAATTATTTTTTATTCTAAATTTTTATTTGTTTTTTTAATTTTAGAATAATATTAGCATAAAATTTATGTAATTTTATATATTGATTATTTTTACTTTATACTTTAAACCTATCATATAATGATATGATATTACTTTATATTTATTGTGGGTGTAATAAACATATATAAATTAGGTGTTTAATTGAGATAACAAATCATATTATAATTGATGTTTAATTATATATATAGATTGAAATGTCAACTATATTTATATAGAATGGATAAATCTCAGATGCAATTAGGCTTTCTAAAAAGTACTTAGAAAGAATTGTTTTTTTTCATAAAATATATTTGTAAAAATACGAATAGTGAGGATGTGATTTGATGATACCCTGTGTTAATTGCAAAAGTCATTTTCCTACTAAGGAAATAAAGGAATCGTCGAGTTTGTAAGATTATTTTAACAAGTTATGATAATTGGTTTTTTATGAAAAATAGATGAAATTGGATAATGATAATAAAATACCCCATCGATAAATGAAGCCAACAATACATAAAGTTGACGTTGATGTATATGAAAAAATTGATGACTAGATCCATGTTGTAGAAGATGAGTTTGTTTGCAATCTAAAATTATTTAAAATAATGTTGTAAGATGTAGAAGCAACTCTATCCAAATTGTATAAAAAATATTAAGTTGTATGTGTTGATAAAGAAGTATAATGTCAAGGCAAAATACGGGATAACTGACATTGGATTTACTAAAATAGTGAAAGTAGTTATGAATTTGCTACTTGATAAAATGAATTCCCTTCATCCATATACCAAGTTAAAAAGACTTTTAATTGGTTTGACATGAAATATAAGAATATTCGTGCTTGTCCAAATCATTACATTATTCTTTATAAAAAGGAATATGTGTATCTTTCAATTTTCCCACTTTGTGGTAATTTAAGGTGGAAGATGACTTCTAATGAGAATATGAAGAAAGGTTTGCTATCAAAGGTTTTATAGTACTTCCTACCAATTTTTATTGATATGCTGTACATAATCCAAAAGGATCTAGTTAAGACAATTTTCCTTATTAAGAAGTTTATTTCATTTTTTTTTTTGATATTATAATTCATCTAATAATTCACTTGGTTTGGGAAGTGAAATTGTGCAATCCCATATACTTGCATTAGATGTATCATTTTGAAAGATTTATGGATGTGTTGAAGGAATGTGTGTGTGATGGTAATTGACATGAAGATTGCAGGACTGAGTGCTATATTGTAGAAGATGACATTGAATTTGGTTTTGAATACCTTAGTAGTGATGATGCTATTAGAAATATTTCCCACAAGTTTTTCATAGATAAATAATTGTTAGATGTTGGTGTTCAAATATATATTGGTCATAAAATTCCCATCAATAGGTTTGATTGGTAGAAATGTCATCGAATAATCCTAGCAAATAACATGGAGGTTGAACCATATATGGAGTAAGCACCCCAGAATTGTAACATTGCTTTATTGATATTTCTTTATTCTTTAAAAATAATAATATTTGTAAAGGTTTATCATTATTAAAATACAGATGAATATCTTAAAAGGATACTAGCATTATAAGCGAAGAAGCGAAGAGAAGGAAAGAAATGTTGCAAGATAAAGACAAGAAATTTTTTATTAATTAGTTGTGTGATTATGTAAGTGTTTAAGAACATATAAATAATTTTTCATTTAATTTATAAACGTGAATATTATTTGATCATTATATATTTTGCAATGGTTAGATTATTGATAAAAATAAACATCCTAATCATTCGAGAACTGAATCTTTGAATGGCTCACATATAGTCCAAAATATGTAGTGAAGAGGAATTCAAATCAATTGGTGAAAATTTACTACTAAACTAAGGGGTGACTTATGTGTAAATCAAAACAGTTGAGTGAAGTTAGTAGCAAAAACTTGGCAATTTGAGAGCGCCAAAGATGATAATTTTGTGCTATCACATAGGACATATCATAGGATAATTCAAGAAATTTAGGAGGTTGATTGTGAGGTGTTTAAGGAAATAGTGTTCTTATGTGATTGAATGGAAGACATAATCAATGTTAGATATAAAATAGATGAATTGGGTTTAACACTTGTTCACTTATAGAGAATAGGTCACAAAGATGATCATTTTATCTTGACTTGTTATGCAAAACAATTTTTTATATGCCTAAACGAATAGACACAAGATGATCGGTTATATTGAAACTCTCTCAAAAAGAGTTTTATCATGGAAATTGCACCATAGAAGATGTTGTACTTGACTCACTATCCAACCTTAAATGTTTCACTACTCATGTTCCACATTTAAACCTAGAATCTAATAATAAGGATGAACATTCATCAATGTGTTTATGTAAAGAGATTATTGGTACCTATATATATAAAGAAAATCATAAAGTAACTTAATAACTAAAAAGGGTATATATAATATATTTACTTAATAATTATTATGAAATTCTTCATGTCTAACATATAAGACTTTATTAACTAATATTTGTTTATCTTCTTTGTTTATTATCATGGATTATGTGTTTTGTGTCAACATGAATGATCGGGGTCAATCAATTTAATGATGTAGAGATGGAGGATTTCAAAGATATATATGATAAAGTAGGATAGGAAGGGTGGTACAATATACCTGATAAAATTGATGACCCAACTACTCACCCATTCAATAAGATTGATGAAAGTGGAGACCCTATACAAATGATATAGGGAAACAATGTAAGACAACAATTGGTAAATTGGTGAGAACCACAATATCAATTAATATTCTCGACTAAAGAAAGTTGGAAAATCTAAGAAATGAAAAATTTAGAAGATTATTAAGGTAATACTTTAAAATTACAACAAATATAGTAATTTATGAAAAATATTGGAACTCATAATTTTATTATGATTTTTTCAAGTTAGGTATTGCCTTCTTGTGAATTGGGAAAACCATTATTATAAGATAGCAATTTGATATGGAAGAACTATAAAGTATCTAGGTGAACAATAAATTATGATCAGGTGGTCAAAAAGAGATAATATTTCCTAACCCATACTTTCTCTAATCCAAATATCTTTGTATTGGAAATCAAATGCCTTAGTTGTCATAGGTATATTTTTAGAATTACCTTTATATTTTCCATTTATCCTAAATGAATATGTAGCATGCATGATAGGATGATGATAATTACTCCTAAAATTGCGAGTGTTGAATTTTACATGCCTCTTTGAACCAACAACTTTATGTTTTCTAGTAGAATTTTTGAACATGTTATTATAATTTTTATTCATCTTAGTATATGATGCAACATGCATAGATGAATGATGGTTATGAGTCCTACTATGTGAATCATAAAAAGTATTATTAAATTTAGGATCATTCACCAAAAATCTGATAGTCAGACACAAACTTAATAGATTTTTCAATCATAGGTGCGACCGCTCCTTGTATATAATGTAACACTAGGAGTAGGGTTAGAAGGTCTTATCATATTACTTTTTTATGTTGAAACTGTATTTGTATCTGATGAGTGCTCAAAAAGCACTAAAAATAACCATGATTTTATGTACATTAATTGATTAAAAATATATATATTTATATGTTTTATCATATATTAATATAAATTTGTCTTTTTCGGAATCACGGGTATTTTTATTGTTTTTCAGGTATTTTGGCTTAAAAATGCAATTTAAAGCATCAAAGAGGAATACTTGAAGCAATACATCACAAATATATTAATAAATAAGTGGAAAAAGGTCAACAAACATGGAAAAATTGGACAAAATGGGTCAAAAAGGTCAAAAATGTCAAAAAGGCAGAAATCGCGCCCTGCTACCCAGCCGCGCGCGCAGCCCAGCGCCCCATCCGCGCGCGAACTAGCACGCGGGCACTGTTCACGCGCGCCGAGTTGCGCGTAGCGCCCAGCAGCCCCCCTCCGCGCGCACCAACGCCTTTTCGCCCCATTTTTCACGTGCAGCCGCCCCCATGACGTCATGCTGACGTCATTAATGACCTCAGCATTTCCATTACGCGTTTTTACATTTTTTAACATTTTTTTACTCATTTTTTCTCTCCATCCTCACCTATAAATACCCCCCTTCCCTTCACTTCAAACCACACCTTCAAAACACACTTCTCTCTTCTTTCTTTCTCTCATTTCTTAGTTTTTGAGATTTTCTTAGTTTCTAAGCTTTTCTTAGTTTTTCTCTTAGTTTTTAGTTCAATTCTCTTAGTTGTAGAGTTCTTCTCTTTTTGAGAGGAACTTGTAATGTTTTTGTAATAATTTAGCTTTTTGATTCAATAAATGGGAGTGCAAATTCCGCTTGGAGGTTTTCTAGCTACGGGAATAGCGTCGAAGTTCTGTAAGGATTTTATTTTCTTTACAGTTATTTTTATGCTTTATTCTTACATGTTATATTTAATTTGTCTGTGGTTAAATTTAACTATGCTGGCTGTTTAGTAAACATGATGTAATAATGACGTTGTTATGCTTGCGAAATATTAAATAGGTAAAAATCTTTAAAATGAATTGATTTTGTTTTTATTCAAGATTTTATATTAAGAATGTTAGAGAGAAATATATTATTTTTCATTACAAACTTAAACCTGAAAATTAGATTTTAAGGTTTAGTTATCCGGTCTAATTTAGAGTAGTGCTCTTTTATTTGTTGGTACAATCGCCCGGTAGTTAGAGTGAAACTCTATTTCAAAAGTTTTTATAAGAATTATTATGTGAAAATGTATTGACAACATGTTTTCAATAGTGGTTTTAAAACTTGAAAGTTAGTACTCGGATAATTAAATTCTTATGTTTAATTTGGACACCTTGAATAATGTTTAAATTATCTAACCCCACCAAATGTGGCATTTAAATGGTTCATTTTCAATCTCTTAAAAAAAGGAATTAATTTAATTAACCAAATTAGTTATCAACCCCACCCATAGGTGTTAATTGATTTGTTTAGTTAACAAAGAATATCTAACCCCACCAAAGGTGGTATTTATATAAAAAAGAGAGAATCAATAAAATATCAATTTATATCTTTAATAACCTAGATAATATGAGCAAGCATAATTAATTTAGTTATTATATCCATAAATACTCCACTAATATAAATGATAAAATTTGCATAAATATTTATTGAATCTGTATTTGTATTTATTTTTAGATAAATATTTATTGAATTTGTATCTATGTTTATTTTTTATGTTATTAGATTATATTTAATTAATCTGTATATATGTTTATTTTATGTTATTAGATTAGGAACACAAAAACCAAACTATCGTGACAGGATGTTTAGGATTTAATTTCGTTTTTAAAAGTTTGAATAATAAATAAAAAACCACATACATTCCTTTCTTAGATCGACCTTGGGAGTATACTTATCATTTTCTACGAAATGATTCGTGCACTTGCGAGAGTTTTATAAATATTAAAACCAAAGTATTGGCAAGAATCGGCGATGCCGGTTTTCGCTCATCAAGTTTTTGGCGCCGTTGCTGGGGAAGGAATAGCGTTTTTTTAATTTATTTATCAAAATTTTAAAAACATTTTTTGTGCTGTAAATAATTGTGATTTTATTTAATAAAAAAATAATAATCAAATTTCAAAATTCATAAAAAAAAATAATAAATAAATAAATAAATAAATTTTTTTAATAGTAAAAATAATTTAGAAATTTGAAATTTGAATAAAAAAATTTTACCGTTCATGAATAGTAAAAAAAAAATTTCAAAAATTAAAATTTCAAAAATTTTAAGTTAATAAGAAATAATATAGCGTGAATAGTAAAATAAAATTACCGTTCATAAATAGTAAAAAAAAATTCAAAAATTAAAATTTCAAAAATTTTTAGTTAATAAGAAATAATATAGGTGAATAGTAAAATAAAATTACCGTTCATGAATATTAAAAAAAAAATTTAAAAACTTTACTTGAACTTATACCTAATTAACTAAATAACATGAAAAGTAAAAATCTAAGGGAGTTCTGTGTAGGAGACTAGTTCTTGCAAGCCTTTGTGCCACTAGTCTTTCCTGGGAACGTTGTTCTGGCTAGGAGAATGGTTTTTAAGGAGCCGTTGCACCACCATTCTTTCATGGGAGCACTCTTGGTTAATACTGATTATGTTATTTAAAAAAAATAAAAAAAAATAAAAATAAAATTTAAAAAAAAAATAAAAATAAAAAATAAAAAAAATAAATTTTAAATAGTTTTGTTTAGTGTTTTGTACCATGTAAATTTTCTCTAAATTTTTTATTTTGTTGACAGGAGTTTTAAATTTACGTTTACAATAGTCTATGCGTGGTAGGAGATCCTTAGGAAACCCCCTTACACCATATGTAAATAATATTCATAAATTTAAACAAGTGTTAACAACACTGGATTCCACCCATCAACCTGTTTTTGAGCCAAACATAGAACCAAGTCTTAATCCTTTACTAGAACCGAAAGAAATGGAAGAAAACCAACATGTTAGGGAAACCACGATGAAGGAGTTTGCAAGACCGGTGATTGGCACGGCAACTGCCGCTATCTAGTTGGGTGAGGCTGCTCGGAATTATGACCTTAAAAATATTCATTTTTCTATGCTTCCTTCCTTTTATGGGCTACCTAATGAAGATTCTCTTTCCTTTATGAGAGATTTCTATGCTACGGTCCAAACATTCCCCCTCGGTATTCTAAACGAGGATCAACTTAGAATGAGATGTTTTCCCTACACTTTAAAGGATAAGGCCAAAGCTTGGTTGATGTCACTTCCCCCAGGTTCTCTGATGACATGGGGTAACATTTACAATAAATTCATGGGAAAATTCTATTCCCACCAAAAAACATCAGAGTTGAGAGGAAAGCTTGCTACTTTCTCTCAGATGGAAGGAGAACCATTCCATGAAGCTTGGGATAGGTTCAAAATGTTTCTCACTCAATGTCCCCATCATAGCTTTCCCCTGCAGTTGCAGAACCAATTCTTTTACGATGGACTTACACAACAATGTCAGTTCATTGTCGACAACGCTGCAGGAGGAGCAATAGGAGAAAAGACTGTCTCAGAGAAGTATAACCTCTTTGAGATGTTGGGTGCTAATTCCCAACAGAAAAGCTCCCGAGTGAGAAAAGCTGGAGTTCATGAAATCGACTCCAGTAATGAAGTTCAACAACAACTTGTTCAACTGACTAAGCAAGTTGCCCTTCTCGCTACACAAACCAACACCAATAATGAACAATATGGTTTGTATAGCAACATGGGACATGGTACTGAAGCCTGTCCATATCAAGGAGAAACAACAACTGGACCTGAACAGGTTAATGTGTTGGGAGCATATCAACAGAGACCAAGGTTTGACCCCAATTCAAATACCTATAATCCTGGGTGGAGAAGTCATCCAAATTTCTCTTGGAGGCAAAACAACCCTCCTTTTACTCAAAGCTCAAACCAGGCAGGCCAGCAATTCCACCCACCTATTCCAAGAAGCATTCCCAATAAACCAACCCTGGAGGACAACTTGAATTCTTTTATTCAAGTTTGTAGGGATAACCAATCTAAAACCAATCAACGATTGGACTCTGTGGAAGCTTCTATCAAAAAGGTGGAAGTTCAAGTTGAACAGTTAGTTGAACATTTGCAAAAAAGCAAAGACTAATTTGATAGTCAAATGAATTCAAAGAAGAGGAGACATTGAGTTTTTCATTCTGCAATCTCCAAGCAACGTCTTACTAGAAGACGATAAATTTTAGTCATGCATGGGAGGTCACCCATTATTGTATTTTCCTTTGTTTTAGTTTGCATGTAATAAAATTCAAATGAAATAAATTCGTTTGTTTCAAAAATTGTGTCCATTTGTTAAAATTAAAAAAAAAAAATTTAGGTTCCTTGCACCTTTTTGCTTTTACGTTTTATCAAGTTATAAATATTTCTTAGAGATATCTACTATTGTTTTTTAAGAGCAAAATGTTGATACACAATAGGAGGAGGATCATTTTCAACTACAAACAACCATGGGAGATGCTGAAGATAGGTGGAAAAAGATGAAAGACTATACAATGCCAATCATTGGCAATGTAACTTCCGGCATCCAATTACAAGAGGCTGCAAGGAATTATGAGTTGAAAAAGATTCATTATTCTTTGTTGCCTTCCTTTTACGGTATCCCTAATGAAGACCCTTTGCATTTCATTCAAGAATTGTATGCTATTGTCCAAACCTTTCCACTACATGCAATTAATGAAGATCAACTTAGGATGAGGTGTTTTCCTTACACTCTCAAAGATAAAGCTTGGTCATGGTTCATTACTCTACAGTCAGGTTCTCTTAAAACTTGGGAGGCAGTCTATGAAATTTTTATGGGTAGGTTCTATTCCCATCAAAAGACTGTTGATCTAAGAACAAAGATAGCAACATTTTCTCAAATGTATGAAGAGTCCTTTCATGAAGCTTGGGAACGATTCAAACTCCTTTTCATTCAATGTCAAAATCATAGCTTTCCATTACAGCTACAAAACCAATTCTTTTATGATGGATTGACACTACAGAGTCAATACATGGTTGATAATGCTGCTGGAGGTGCTGTAGGAGAAAAGACCGCAGAGGAAACCTATAATCTTTATGAGCTATTGGGTTCTAATTCCCAACAAAGAGATGGTAGAAGGAAAGCAAGGGTCAATGAAGTTGGCTCTGATAATGAGATAACCTTGCAACTTGCTGAATTGACTAAACAAGTGCAATTTCTCACTACCCACCAAATTTCAAATCAAGAGGTATGTGAAGTGTGTTCTTCAATTGGGCATGGTACTCATAATTGTTCAAATACTTGTGATTCTAGTGTCGATGCCATAGAGGAGGTCCAATCTTTTCAAAGGTATCATCCAAACACGTATAATCACCCAACCTACACCCAATATCCAACACTAAGGTCGGTTAACAACTACCCTTACCCACCAAACCAATCTTTTAAGCCAACCTTAGAAGATAGCTTGAATGCTTTTATTCAAGTTAGTCGTGACAACCAATTGATGACTAATCAAAGGTTGAACACCATGGAGGCTTCGGTTAAAAGGATTGAATCTAAAGTTGGGCAACTAGCTGAACAAATGCAAAAGAAAGAACCAGGAAAGTTGCCCAGTCAACCAGAACAAGCAAAGGATGTAAGAACCCTTCGAAGTGGTAAGGTAGTCAATACCAGTTTACCTGAAATCTCTAACAATCTACCTTGTAGTTTAGGTAACAAAGAAGGCGATATTCTAATCTCGCAAAAAGGAGAAACTAGTGTTAAACTTAACAAGCCTTCTAAAAAACTCATTGGGGGGTCATCTGACACTCCCAAAATTCAAAAGACAACAGAACCACACCAGATGCAAGTACCTTTTCCCCACCGGTTAAAAGAATCCAAACAAGATAAGCAATTCAATGATCTTTTTAATATGCTCTCTAAAGTAAATATCAATTTACCATTATTAGAAGTGATCATGAATGTGCCCTCATATGCCAAGTTTTTCAAAGAGTTGAACACTAAGAAAAGGAGGTATGAACTGAATGAACGAGTAGTAGTATCAGAAATTTCTAGCGCTGTACTTCAGCACAAACTACCCCCTAAGTTGAAAGACCCTGGAAGTTTTATTATAAACATAACTATGGGGGATAGGAAGGTTGCTAAAGCAATGCTTGATTTAGGTGCTAGTATAAATTTGATGCCCTACTCTATATTCTTACAGCTCAATCTAGGGGATTTAAAACCCACAACTATGTCCCTTCAACTTGCAGATAGATCTCTTAAATATCCAGAGGGAATAGTTGAGGATGTTTTGGTACAGGTAGACAAACTGATAATACCTGTTGACTTTGTGGTTCTGGATATGCAAGAAAATCCAGCATTGGACAGAGAGCACACAATATTGCTTGGTAGACCATTTATGGCAACTACTAAAACTATTATTGATGTCCAAGATGGAAATTTGACAATGACAGTCTTAGGAGAGACTGTTCATTTTAAAGTTTTTGATTCTTAACCTTTTCCTTCTATTTCTGCCATCGATGAAATATTCGAAGTTGATCCTTTGGATAATCTTGTCCAAAGCACCTTTTTACAAACCAGAATAGAAGACAAGCTTGAAACCGTTCTTACACTTGAAAAGGTTGAAGAAGATTTAGATGAGGAAATTAATGGGTACCTTAAACAACTAGACAATGATGAAGTGATGACAAAATCTAGTACACTTTTAAATCTACCCAGTTCTTCATCTAGTAAAGAGGCCAATCCACCTGAACTTGAACTCAAAGACTTACCTGAGCACTTAAAATATGTGTTTTTGGGAGAAGGAGAAACTTATCCAGTGATAATTTCTTCAACCTTGACCAAACCACAAGAAAAGGAACTCATCAAAGTGCTTAAACAGTTTAAGAAATCAATAGGTTGGAGTATAGGAGATATAAGAGGCATTAGTCCAACAATGTGTATGCACAAGATCAACTTGGAGGATGGTGCTAAACCTGTACGAGAGGCCCAAAGAAGACTAAACCCAAACATGCAAGAGGTAGTTAAAAAAGAAATTCTTAAATTATTAGAAGAAGGGATTATCTATCCTATTGCGGATAGTAAGTGGGTTAGTCCAGTGCATGTGGTACCAAAGAAATCTGGGATAACAGTTGTTAAAAATGACAAAAGTGAATTAGTGCCCACTAGAATAATCACTGGATGGAAAATGTGTATAGATTTTAGGAAACTAAATTTATATACGAAAAAGGATCACTTTCCTCTTCCATTCATTGATCAAATGTTGGAAAGATTAGCTGGGCACGAATTTTACTGTTTTTTGGATGGATTATCCGGATATTATCAAGTACCCATAGCACCAGAAGATCAGGAAAAGACCACATTTACATGTCCTTTTGGGACATTTGCTTTTCGCAAAATGCCATTTGGGTTATGCAATGCCCCTGCCACTTTCCAGAGATGCATGATATCTATTTTCTCGGACATGGTGGAAAAATTCATTGAGATTTTCATGGACGATTTCTCTGTCTTTGGGAACTCATTTGATGATTGCTTACCTAAATTGACTTTGGTTTTAGAAAGATGCATTGAATGCAATATCACCCTTAGTTGGGAGAAAAGTCATTTTATGGTTCAACAAGGGATAGTTTTAGGACATATAATTTCAAACAAGGGTATTGAAGTTGATAAGGCAAAAGTTGAATTGATATCCAAACTACCTCCCCCTACATCTGTGAAGGGGATAAGAAGCTTCTTGGGACATGCAGGATTTTACAGACGATTTATTAAAGATTTCTCTAAAATAAGTCGTCCCTTATGTAACTTGCTATTCAAAGATGCTGATTTTGATTTCAACAATGACTGCCTTACTTCCTTTAATACCTTGAAAGATAAACTAACATCTACCCCTGTTATTATGGCACCAAACTGGTCTTTACCTTTTGAAATAATGTGTGACGCTTCTGATTATGCAATAGGAGAAGTCTTGGGACAAAGAGTGGATAAGCGTTTGCATGTCATCTACTATGCTAGCAAAACACTCAATGATGCCCAAATGAATTACACCACCACTGAAAAGGAATTCTTGGCTATAGTATTCTCTTTAGACAAATTTCGGTCTTATTTAGTAGGATCTAAAGTGATTGTGCATTCTGATCATGCTGCTTTAAGATACCTATTAAGTAAACCAAATGCCAAGCCAAGATTAATCAGGTGGGTCTTACTCTTACAAGAATTTGACCTAGAAATCAAGGATAAGAAAGGCAGTGAAAACTTAGTAGCTGACCATTTGTCTAGGTTGATTTCTGACTTCAATTCTCTTAAAGATGAGAGTAATGAAGATATAGTTGAAACCTTTCCTGATGAACAGTTATTTTTCATAGGTCCAAACCCATGGTATGCTGATATTGTAAACTATCTTGCCACTGGTGTTTTGCGACCTAACACTTCATATCAGGACAAGAAAAGGTTTTTTAAAACTATTAAGGACTATTTCTAGGATGACCCTTATTTATACAAGATTGGTCAAGATCAAGTCATCCGGAGATCTGTACCTGAAGAAGAACATAAGAGCATTCTAACTTTTTGTCATGAACTTCATTGTGGGGGTCATTTTGGAGGTGAAAAGACAGCCCGTAAGATATTACAGTCTGGATTCTTTTGGCCCACTCTTTTTAAAGATGCTCATATGTTTTGTGCACAATGTGATAGATGTCAAAGAACAGGAAACATAAGCAAAAGAGATGAAATGCCTTTGACATCTAATTTAGTTGTTGAACTCTTTGATGTATGGGGGATTGACTTTATGGGTCCTTTTCCCCCATCTAATGGTTTTCAATACATTTTGGTTGCTGTGGATTATGTGTCCAAGTGGGTAGAAGCTATCCCCACCAAAACCAATGATGCTAATGTTGTTGTGAAATTCTTGAAAGATTTAATATTCAGTAGGTTCGGAACGCCTAGAGCTATAATAAGTGATGGAGGTAGCCATTTTTGTAACAAACTCTTTGATGGAGTACTAAATAAGTACAACATCACACATAAAGTAGCTACTCCATATCATCCTCAAACTTCCGGTTTAGTGGAAGTAAGTAATAGGAAAATTAAGGGAATATTGGAACGCACTGTGCCTCCTTCAAGGAAGGATTGGGCATTTAAGTAAAATGATGCCTTATGGGCATACCGCACCGCTTACAAAACACCTATTGGGATGAGCCCTTACCGGTTAATCTTTGGGAAAGCGTGCCACCTTCCAGTTGAACTTGAACACAAGGCTTACTGGGCAATTAAAGAGTTAAACATGGATTTAGATAAAGCAGGTGAAAAACGATTACTCCAGCTTCATGAGTTGGAAGAAATTAGGAATGAAGCCTATGAGAATGCCAAATTATACAAGGAGCGTACTAAGCGCTATCATGACAAGAGACTAGTTCCTAAGACGCTTCACTCTGGAATGAAAGTTCTTTTATTTAACTCTCGTTTGAGATTGTTTCCAGGAAAGCTGAGAACAAGATGGGATGGACCGTTCAAAATAGTTCAGGTATTTGAACATGGAGTAGTAGAACTATTGGACTCCAAGACACAAAAAACGTTCAAAGTCAATGGCCATCGTGTCAAGCCTTATTTAGAAGAACCAAACAAAATTGCTGAAATGGATTGCATTTGGCTGAGTAACCCTTAGCACCAAAAAGATACGCCTTGCTAAGACGTTAAACTAAGCGCTGGATGGGAGGCAACCCATCATTTTAGGTAAATTTTTTTGTTATTTGTTTTATTTACTTAATTTTATTGTTTATTTTAGTTTACTTATATGTGAATAATTTTTAAAATTGTTAAAACTAAAAATATTTGTTAAGATGTTAGAAGTTCACAACGATCTGTCTGTACACACTTTAATGATGAATATGATGGATGCACCTGCATTTCTTCATTACTACTTACACATTCTCAAGAAATAGGTAATCTTTCTCCTCTTTTCTCTTTATCTTTAATTTGCAGTTGTTATATTGAGGACAATGTAAGTTCTAGGTTGGGGGTGGTGAAAAGTTACCATGCTTAAAAAAAATAATAAAAAAAAAATTAAAAAAAATAATAATAAATAAAAAATTCTCACAAAAATTTATCATTTCTTTAAGTCAAATTTAAGTAAATAGTTAAGTCTTTGGTACTGTTAGATTAATTTTTGAAAACATATCATGAAATATTTTGTAATTATTTTTGATAATTAGTTAGTTTTTGTCATAACTAGTATTTCTTGATAAAATGTGGAAATTATATTAAACCCAAAATCGGTGTTTACGAATTTTTTTTAGTGGAGACTACCCTTGTGAGATATAATTTGAGCCTAATTTCTTTTATTCAGAGTGAAATATATATTTTTTCTACTCCAAACACATTTATTATTTATTCAAATTTTTAGATGATCTCTATAGGTATTAGCATTGAATGTATGAATTTTTTCTCATCATAATAGAGTATCATATATTTTTTATTATTTTTTTTGTTTAGATTAAATGATTTGAGTAGAAATTGATAGTATATGCTTATATCTCATTCATGCATGACTGCTACAAAAACAAAAAGACATATCTGGGGTTACCTAAACCAAGATCAAACAGAAAAGCCACAAAATTAACCACTCACCAAAATCCAAAAAAAAAATGTACAATCTGTACGTGGGTTTACTCTCTAAAAATACATATATTGAAAAAAAATATATAGAGAGATAAAAAATATAGTATCATCTACATACTATGACCCACATTGCCAACAAAGTTGTGAGTAAAGGCTAAATACAAAAGAAAGATATAGGAAGTAATTCCCTAAAAAAGTCATTGCAATTTCTTCATTTGTAAAAAAAAAAGCATATATCTTGAAATTCTTTCTTAATGAGTTTGATTTATGCATGAAAATAATTTTTATATATGATATCTTTATAATTTATACATTCGATTCCTTTCATGAGATCAATGTTAAAATAACACTTTGAGCCTTTATTCTTTATACATATGCGAACATATTAGTTCATTTCTATACATCAACTCTTTCGCATATAAATTAGTATGAGTGTTTGAACCCATAGGATTCAGTACTTTGAGAGTATTGACTTGTGAGGAATAGAGTCGAAGCGAATTCTGATTCATGACACTGAAATTGGGTAAAATTAAATTGATACATTTTTGAAATGAAATATGAAAATAATTTTCGACTAATTATTATAATAAAATCATGATTGTTTAAAGAGATTAAAATAACTTATGCTTGAGATTTTAATTATGATCTTAAAGGAGATTAAAAAGTATGAGATATTTTTGTGATATGTTGTTTTCTTTTATTCTTAAATTAATTTTTGATTGTGTTGTAATTGTAGTTTTTGATTTGATTGTTTTTATAGTTTCTTTTCATTTTTACAGTTAGTTCAATGTTAGTGGGTATCATTACTGAAAACCCTCACGAGACTCAAACTCGTCCACTAGGGCAACCTAGGGGTTTAAAGGCTTGTTGCATAGGCTAAATGCAACCGTTTCAATCCACGAAAGTGATTTAGGATAGTTTAATTTTTAGCTTTTATCGCTTCTCTTGCTAAGGGACTAGCAAGAAGCTGGTTGGGGGTTGTGATGAGTGCTCAAAAAGCACTAAAAATAACCATGATTTTATGTACATTAATTGATTAAAAATATATATATTTATATGTTTTATCATATATTTATATAAATTTGTCTTTTTCGGAATCACGGGTATTTTTATTGTTTTTCAGGTATTTTGGCTTAAAAACGCAATTTAAAGCATCAAAGAGGAATACTTGAAGCAATACATCACAAATATATTAATAAATAAGTGGAAAAAGGTCAACAAACATGGAAAAATTGGACAAAATGGGTCAAAAAGGTCAAAAATGTCAAAAAGGCGGAAATCGCGCCCTGCTACCCAGCCGCGCGCGCAGCCCAGCGCCCCATCCGCGCGCGAACTAGCACGCGGGCACTGTTCACGCGCGCCGAGTTGCGCGCAGCGCCCAGCAGCCCCCCTCCGCGCGCACCAACGCCTTTTCGCCCCATTTTTCACGTGCAGCCGCCCCCATGACGTCATGCTGACGTCATTAATGACCTCAGCATTTCCATTACGCGTTTTAACATTTTTTAACATTTTTTTACTCATTTTTTCTCTCCATCCTCACCTATAAATACCCCCCTTCCCTTCACTTCAAACCACACCTTCAAAACACACTTCTCTCTTCTTTCTTTCTCTCATTTCTTAGTTTTTGAGATTTTCTTAGTTTCTAAGCTTTTCTTAGTTTTTCTCTTAGTTTTTAGTTCAATTCTCTTAGTTGTAGAGTTCTTCTCTTTTTGAGAGGAACTTGTAATGTTTTTGTAATAATTTAGCTTTTTGATTCAATAAATGGGAGTGCAAATTCCGCTTGGAGGTTTTCTAGCTACGGGAATAGCGTCGAAGTTCTGTAAGGATTTTATTTTCTTTACAGTTATTTTTATGCTTTATTCTTACATGTTATATTTAATTTGTCTGTGGTTAAATTTAACTATGCTGGCTGTTTAGTAAACATGATGTAATAATGACGTTGTTATGCTTGCGAAATATTAAATAGGTAAAAATCTTTAAAATGAATTGATTTTGTTTTTATTCAAGATTTTATATTAAGAATGTTAGAGAGAAATATATTATTTTTCATTACAAACTTAAACCTGAAAATTAGATTTTAAGGTTTAGTTATCCGGTCTAATTTAGAGTAGTGCTCTTTTATTTGTTGGTACAATCGCCCGGTAGTTAGAGTGAAACTCTATTTCAAAAGTTTTTATAAGAATTATTATGTGAAAATGTATTGACAACATGTTTTCAATAGTGGTTTTAAAACTTGAAAGTTAGTACTCGGATAATTAAATTCTTATGTTTAATTTGGACACCTTGAATAATGTTTAAATTATCTAACCCCACCAAATGTGGCATTTAAATGGTTCATTTTCAATCTCTTAAAAAAAGGAATTAATTTAATTAACCAAATTAGTTATCAACCCCACCCATAGGTGTTAATTGATTTGTTTAGTTAACAAAGAATATCTAACCCCACCAAAGGTGGTATTTATATAAAAAAGAGAGAATCAATAAAATATCAATTTATATCTTTAATAACCTAGATAATATGAGCAAGCATAATTAATTTAGTTATTATATCCATAAATACTCCACTAATATAAATGATAAAATTTGCATAAATATTTATTGAATCTGTATTTGTATTTATTTTTAGATAAATATTTATTGAATTTGTATCTATGTTTATTTTTTATGTTATTAGATTATATTTAATTAATCTGTATATATGTTTATTTTATGTTATTAGATTAGGAACACAAAAACCAAACTATCGTGACAGGATGTTTAGGATTTAATTTCGTTTTTAAAAGTTTGAATAATAAATTAAAAACCACATACATTTCTTCCTTAGATCGACCTTGGGAGTATACTTATCATTTTCTACGAAATGATTCGTGCACTTGCGAGAGTTTTATAAATATTAAAACCAAAGTATTGGCAAGAATCGGCGATGCCGGTTTTCGCTCATCAGTATCCTATGAGGAAGAAAGGTTGGAGGGTTTTACAAACTTAGTCATTTTTGAAGACCATGGCGTAGAATCCTTATCTATATATCCTAACTCTCTCGTATCTCAAATAGGTTTTTCATAATCCAAAATTTTGTTTAATCTTTTAGCTCCAGTGGTTAACCTCTTCACAACTTTTTTTTATTGTTCGAGTACTGCATTAGATTCTTATTTTCCTATTTAAGATCTACAAGACTTGAATTCGAAACATTAGTACATTTAGATAGTTTAATTTTTCTTTCTATAATTGAGGAGTTTATTTAAAGAGATTTAAGTTTGTCATTAAGTTTAGTTACTTTTACAAGTAACTTTTCTTTATCTCTTTTACATATCATGAATTCTTTTCTTTATCTCTTTTACATATCATGAATTCTCTAAATACATCGTAATACCAGTATGTTATAAATTGGAGAATATGGAATGGAGAGCCTAGAACCAATTTTGATTGCATAAAGTAATTATAATGAGTTATTACAAAATAATAGAAAATAAGAAAATGAAAGGCATACAAAAATTTAACTGGTTCGATATTTTAATATCAAAAACCTGCTCCATTGGAGACAATATATAGATAAAGATCCATTAATAGTTAAATGTAGTATACAAACATCAATATCTAAAAGTAAATCATTGAAAAATCCAAAATCTCTAATATACCCAAATGTCTCTACAAAAGCAATAATCAAAAGTCAGACTAATTAACAAATCTTACCAAACGTTACTGCAATGTATCAACAAGAAAGAAGAACAAAGTTGATACTCTTGCTGCAATCAAAGAGACCTTGCAAAAGTATGTATACAGAATATCTGGTGGCTGATGGCTTTGATTTCGTTACGTGCGGCTTCAAACAAAAATGATATTTGATTGATAACTATACGGATAGAGTAGGGGACATATATATTAGCTCACTTTACATGTATTTCTAATCCAACTTGATAAAGGATTCTCTAAAATATCACTTCTAATTCAATTAGAAGTTTAACAAGGATTTGGATTACATGTCCAGTTACGCGAAGACTATACTAGCCTAATTCTATTAAGAATACAATCCTAATTATATTCGGATAATCAGAGGGTAATGAAAGAAGGACATCCACTTTCTCATTCTCACTCGAGGTCATTCCTATACCTAGTAGGGACGTAGCTCTAACTGGAACAGACGTGAACTCGTATGACCTAGAAGAAATAGGCCTGATTTGACGATTTGGAAATTTAATGTGGGGACAAAACCTACCAAACTGCTTGACGAGCCATGAGGTGTTGTTGTCATACTTGTTTTCAAAACTAAATGTTGTTCTTTTGGCCCATCAGCAATCACCGACTACAACGCACCGAATTCAAGCATGGAAGCCAAGTTGAATAGAAGATCATCTACGTCCAAATGGGGGTAATCCATAGCGAGCTATTTTCCTAATTAGGTGGGCTATTTAAATTATTGGGCTGTCTCAGAGATGTGCGGGCAAATTTCTTGTTCAAGAGTTAATATTCTAACAAAGGGTTCAATTAAGAAGAACACTGGCTGAGTTTCTTTGAAGAAATTTAGTTGAGAAAATGGTTAAGTGTTGAAGTGATCATTTCACTTCTTAGAGTGGAAAGTACCTATTTATAAGGAAATGACAATAAAGAAGGGCCACCAACCAACCAACAAAAAAAAAAGTGTAAGTACATATATACATATATGTGTAAATGTATATGTATGCAAGAAAAAACCAACCCAAGTTGAAGCAAAGCCAAGAACACATGGAAGTATCATTAGGTATTTGAAAGCTGCAAATTCTAGCAAAGTCAAGAATACGTCAAGCTACTTGAAAGGCAAAGAGCGGCCCGAAATATAAAACATAGAAATAGAAACAAAACTTCAATTATCAAGATGTATCCTCTATGTATGGAATCACTAAAATAACTAAACTACTTTTGGGTAGGATGTTTGTGGGACACGACCTCCTTAGCAGGTTGACTTTCGTCAAAAGACTTAATTGATGGATGGATTGGATTAGATGACTCCGTTTCAATGGGGTTCTTTTTATTTTAAAGTACAAGGACCATCTACTGAAAGTGACTTAAGGCGTCATGCTTTTCAGTTTAAGCCCTCTTGCCTTCAACAAAAGGTGATATATTCGCAATAACCTTTGGCACAATAATTGCCGGTTAGCTCACTTGTGTCTCATGGTTTCGAAATTAAGCTTGGCATTGTTAGTGACTAAAGTAATGACCAAGTCATCTTGAAATTTACCTTGAGATTGTTGATGAGATTGTGGTCTAAGTCGATATTGCTAATGTGGCCTAGGATTAAGAAAACCAGGTTGATTATTGGAGGTTGCCTAACTGTTGTTTGAATAGCCAAAATTTGGATGATTCTTTCATCTTGCAAGTGTTAGAATATAGATCATACATGGCCTCTACGGTTAAATCTCCTAATAATATTTGCTTGTTTATAGTTATTATAGTTATTCTCTTGAAGAGTAGGACATATATTAGTGGGATGTTCTACTATAAAGCATATGTCACAAGTTTTAACCAGTACATTAGCTAACTATTGTACCAAAGTTGTAAGATAATTTATTTGTTCCTTAAGGTGAGAGTTGGTGTAATTGGGATTTTATTTACCAGTGCACATCCACTAACGACACTTTGTACATAACCTCTTGAATATCTCCTAGTACTCATTTATGGTTTCCCTTTTGACTTATCATATGTCACAAATATCTTTTATGGCGAGTGTGGCCTTGAAGGTTGGAAAGTGCCTCTCTAAAAATAATTTTGTCATATCATCCCTTGTGGTGATGGTACCTAAAGGAAGGTAATAATGTCACTCCTTAGCACGATTAGTAAGTGAGAACGAGAAGGCCTTAAGTTTGGTTTAGTCTTCTCTAACTAAATCTTCGAAAATAGGTGGAAAATGTATTAGTCTAGATTTAAGTTCAAAACCTACATCAAATTTGTGACATATGATGTATTGGGGTTGCTGCTTCATGTTTCCTTTCTCGATTTTGGAATCACCTGAAAAAATAGATTATGTTGTCTTTTCTTACAGTGGGTCGTTGATTGGTCTTCTTGATCTCAAGTTATAAGAATGTTCTTCTTGCATCCAACAGTTACTAAGAAATAAGAATGAGAAAAACTACAAAAATTAAAAAGAAAATTAAAATAGCCAGTACCAAAAACATAATATGCTTGAGCACATGCAAGTATATGTGGTCACACATAAGTAATAAGTAATTTAAGAATACAGATTGTCATACCCATGAAGATTGGTAAAAATTCATACTACTACTTACTAGTTTGTTGGTATGTTAATTAAAGTTAGCAAATTAGAGTTTTGATTGTTTGTGAAGAAAATAACATAAAAACAATAAAAGTGAATTGAATAAAAATATAGAGACATTTGATTATGTGATTATCCTATCTACTAGTCTACAATTTAATCAAACATGTCATTAATGGAAATTAGTTTCTCAAATTCTAAATCGATCCTTGATCGAAGTACATCCAATTAACCTTGTGCTTAATCAATTGAGTCCATTTTTGGATCGATCAAACCTTCCTTACATTCGTTCGTGACTCTTCGATCAATCAAGTATCCTATTTTTTCTATAAATACATTTTTTTTGTCTTTTTGCTCATCTTGTCCCATAACACAACTACAATACAAAATTAACATATAAAACTTATATGGAACCATAATTCATTGTAAATATATAAAAATTAATGTAAAAATATGTGTATAAAATGACACAATCATAATGAAAAGTATAAGTACATCTAATAGATAAATGGTGATGTAGTTAACCCTTACTCAAAATGGGCTTTCTGCACCCAAGCCCACTCTTGATCACTACAAAAATATTGGTAAGGGTCTAAAAACATTTAGGCTTACCAAATATACCCTCCTCAAAAAACATTACTGGTGTGGTGTCTATGCAAATGTCAGACAGATGAAGCTTCCTTAAGTCTAAAGAGTTAGTATCAAAGCATGCACCGTTGAAGGAAAGGTGGGTATATTTGAGGTAATGGTGTGTCTACCATCTTAATTTTCTTGGTAAGTGAGGTAGAAGTTTAGTGGGAAATAGTGTTCGTTGGATTCAAAACCAAATGGGATGAAGGATCAGTGGAAATGGCATGGATTGATGGGTTCATAGAATGAGTATTTTTCCTAAGCAGGAACATGCCATAACCTATTTGGGCTATTAGCTCCTCCACGTCCATGTTAATAATGTAGTTCATTCTTGCAAGAAAACACAAGTTAAAAATTGGATTAGGAGATAATAAAAAGATTTGTTGGTTGACTTCAATCTGTGGACTGGTTTGACAGTGCCCACATACATCAAAGTTATTCAATAGGTGGGGGTGAGGATCATACTAAAGGTTTTTCCTTCTTTATTTTACCGTTCAATACTGTAGACTTTTTCCTTACCATTGGGCTTGAGTCATTGAAAAATATCACGACCCTGCGGTTGGGTAATGATGAAGTCATAGTTCTAATTGGAACATACATTATAGACCATACATGTGCCCCATGTGGGAATATTATGGATCAAAACTAAAGAACACTTAAGAACAATTTTCCAAAAACACTCAGAAACTCTCAAACTTTTGTTTCTGATTTCTTTAACTTGATTATTACATTGCTACTGAGAAGTATTTATAGAAACAACTAATAAATCTAAGCCATACAACATAAACCTACCAAAACAATCTAAACCATAAACATATATCCTTACCTAACCCATTTATTTTCTTATTTCCCCAACCATGAGTTGTATCCTTACTAATCCAGATCATCACCACAGAAGCTTCCATAAGCTAGACTTCAAATGGGCTAGAATATTTCAAAGAGTTGTTTTGATTTCTTTGGGCTTGTAAACAAGTTTACAAACAACACTCCCCCTTAAACTTGTTTTATGATGTCGAAAAAATTTCTCAATCTGACAAAGTCTTCTTGCTTGAGTGGTTTAGTGAAGATGTCAACAATTTGATCTTGTGATTTTACATACTCGAGTTGTATATTCTTTCTTGTGATGCACTCCCTGATGTAATGATATCAAATATCTATGTGTTTGCTTCGATCATGGAAAACATGATTTTTTGGCTAAGGTAATGATTGACTTGTTGTCGACACATATTTTGGTTGGCTCTTCTTGTGTCATACTTAGCTCCTTTAACAAGTTTCTCAGCCAAATTGCATGGCAAACACATGAGGTAGCTCCTACATATTCTACTTCACAGCTAGACAAGGTGACAATCAGTTGCTTTTTCGACATCCATGTAAAAGTAGTATCTCCCATGAAAAACACAAATCTGGAAGTGCTTTTTCGATCTTCTATATCTCTACCAAAATTTCTATCACTATATCCAACAAACTTGTAATCATTAGAAACTGAATAGAACAAGATAAAATTAATTGTACCTTTCAGATAACATAGGATTCTTTTTGCAGCTTTGAAATGGGTGATTTTCGGTTTCTCCATATAGCGGCTAATCAATCCAATGATATACATGATGTCAGGCCTTATGCACATGAGATAATGTAGACTTCCAACTAAACTTTTGAAAAATGTTGGATCCATACTTTCACCATCTTCATGCTTGGATAGTTTGATTCCATATTCCATTAGTGTGTTGATTGGCTTGCAATCATTCATCTTGAACTTCTTTAATATCTCCCTTGCATATCTTTCTTGAGAGATGAAGATGCCTTCTTCCTTTTGCTTCACTTCAATTCCAAGGTAGTAAGTCATTAACCTGATATCTGTTATTTTGAACTCTCGGGTCATCACCTTCTTAAAATATTCAAATAGCTTCTGATTACTTCCAGTAAAGATGAGATCATCTATATATAGACAAACGATTAGTATATATCCATCTTCAATCTTGACGTAGAGTGAATGTTCATAGGGATCCTTGGTGAAGTTTTTCTTCAGAAAGTACTCGTTGATGCGGTTATTCCATGCTCTTGGTGCTTGCTTTAACCCATAAAGAGCTTTCTTCAACTTCAACACTTTGTCTTTGTGACCTTTTGCTTCATAGCCTGATAGTTGCTTAATGTAGACTTTTTCTTCAAGGACTCCATTTAGAAAAGTAGATTTTATATCCATTTGATGTATCTTCCAATTATTTTGAGCTGCCAAAGAAATGATTAGTCTTATAGTTTCTAATTGAGAAACATGAGAAAATACCTCATCATAATCAATTCTAGCCTTTTGACTATATCCTTTTTCTACTAGCCTCTCCTTATGCCTTTTAATCTCTCCCTTAGCATTCCTCTTTATCTTGTACACCTATTTGACACCTATTTCCTTATGCCCTTTGCGAAGTGAAACAAGTTCCCATATGCCATTCTTTTCAATTGCATTGATTTTTTCATCCATCACATCTCTCCACTTCTTCTCTTGTGTAGCTTCTTGAAAGCTTACTGGTTCACAATCAACAAAGAGACAGAATAAGGTAAGATTATCTTGTCGTTCTAGTACCTCATAAAGATTTTGGAGATTTTGTGTACATGTCATGGCTCTTTCACTTCCATTAAAATATGATGAAGATGATGGGTCTTCATGAGTGGTTGGCATTGGTGAAGTAGGTAGAGTCATTGGCTCTTGTTGAATTTCTATAGGTTGCTCACTTATTGTCTGCTCATCTTCTTTAAACTGAGCAAAGAAATTGAAGTTATCTACAAGAGTTAAAATCCCATTCTCCTTCTTTGTCGAATACTACATCTCGGCTAATCACAATCTTCTTATTGTGTGGGTTCTACAACTTATAGCCCTTTGAATTAGTATCATAACCGATGAAGATAAAAATCTTGCTTTTATTATCAAGCTTTGTTCTTCTCTTATCCAGTACATGAACATGGGCTATACTTCCAAAGACTCTTAGGTGGGAAATACCAGGCTTTCTTCCACTCCATGCCTCTTGTAGTGTCTTTCCCCATACACTTCTTATTGGAGATCGGTTTGACAAGTAAACTGCACATGCTACTACTTCTACCCAAAATGCTTTGGGTATTTTCTTGCTTTTGAGCATGCTTCGTGCCATATTAAGGATCGCTTGGTTCTTTCTTTCAGCTACACCATTCTGTTGGGGGGATCTTGGTATTGTTAAAGATGTATGAATTCCATTTGCTTCATAGAACTCTTGAAACTCTTTGGATGTAAATTCTCCACCTTGGTCTGATCTCATGGCTTTGATTTTTTTACCGCTTTCTCTCTCCATTGTAGCTTTGAACCTTTTGAATACTTCAAAAACTTCAGATTTCTGTTTCAAGGAATATACCCAAGTTTTTCTTGAAAAATCATCAATAAAAAGAATAAAATATTTACTATTATCGAGAGAGCTAGGCTTGATCGGTACGAACACATCTATATGGATTAGCTCAAGTGGATTCTTGGCTCTTGAGTTTGACTCCTTTGGAAAACTTTTTCAGAATTTCTTCTTGAGTAGGCACCCTTAACAAAGTTGATCATGATGGTTAATGCAAGGTAGTCCCTTCACCATTTCCTTCTTAGATAACAGTTCCAATCCTCCAAAATTGAGATGCCCGAATCGAAGATTCCATAGCCATGATGCATCTTTGTAGCAGGATTTTAGACACTTTGCAATGTCATTTTGTATGTTGATCAAGAACATTCTATTCTTTGACATCGGCACGTTAGCAATGAGGTTATTCTTATCATTTTTTTTATAGAAAGATTACAATCCTTCATATGAATATCATAACCTTTTCTAACAGTTGTCCTAGCCTTAAGATGTTACTTTTCATATTTGGGACATACTAAACATTGGAAATAAATTGATGTCGCCCATCTTTCAAGCGAATAAGAATGTTACCTCTTCCTTTCACTACTACGTTAAAATCATCTTCAAATGAGACATTTCCACTTACTAACTCATCTAGTTCCACGAACATATCTTTCCTTCCACACATATGGTTGCTTGCACCGCTGTCAAGATACCAGGCATTTGGTTGACTACTATGACCCTCATTCCGTGCTAGAAAAAGAGTTTCTTTCTCATTCGTCTTTTCTTCTATGTAGTTTTTTTCCTTATCTACTCTATTGTTAGGAGCTCTACATTCTGAAGCATAATGCCCAAATTTATGACAATTATAGCATTGAAATTGAGATTTTCCATACCTTGAGTTCATGTTACCTCTTCCACAACTTTGTGTTGAGCTTTCCGCTTTTTTTAAGTTGTTAGAATTTTTGTTGTAATTCCAACCTCGTCTATGGCCTCTACCTCTACCTCGACCACGTTGGTTTCTGTCATTGCCTTGGCTTTCATGCTTATCCTTGAATTGCATCTTAAAGAGTTTCTCAGTGATCTCTTGCTTCTTCTTATATTTTTTTCATATGCTTGTAATGACCCATTGAGTTCATCAATGGTCATTTCTTCCAAATCTTTTATTTCCTCAATCGTCATGACGATGTGTTCAAATTTGGAATCTAATGAACGGAGTATCTTTTCCATTATTCTGACATCTTCCAACATATCACTGTTTCTTTTCAATTGATTAGAAACAACTATGACTCTCGAGAAATAGTCAAAAATAGATTCATAAGCTTTCATATGTAGAGATTCAAACTCACCTCTTAATGTTTGGAGACAAATCTTCTTCACTTTCTCGGCTCCTTTGAAAGAAATTTGAAGCTTATTCCATGCTGCTTTGGAAGATGTTGCATCTGAAATCTTCTCAAACCCATACATCATGTGCACCCAAAATAGCCTTCATCTTGATACTCTAATTATCATAGTTATCGTTGTTGAGTGTGAGGACTTGAAATGATAGCATACCTCCACTTGACATAACACTCAATATAGTGAGAATTTGCAAATTCTGATCACACAGATGGATTCAGAACATTAAAAAACCTTAGGAGGAACTCCGGGAAAAATTTTGAAATTTTTTAGTCAACGATCCAAGTCAACTTTTTTGGTCAACTATCTCAGCGGCTCAGTCAACTCGGCTGACTCGGTGAGTTAACTCACTTTCTAGCAGAACCTTCCGAAGGATCGTGGCGGCGCGTCCAAACTCCGATAGGGATGATTCTCGCTGCGTCGGATTTCTCTCGTTGAGAGCTTCGATGTGATATACAATAGTGTATACATATATTTCCAACTATAGCTCTCATACCACTTTGTTGGAATATTATGAATCAAAACTCTTAAAACTTAAGAACACTTTTCTAGAAACACTCAGAAACTCTCAAACTTTTTTTTTCTGATTTCTTTAACTTGATTATTATAATGTTACTGAGAAGTATTTATAGAAACAACTAATAAATCTAAGTCATACAACATAAACCTACCAAAACAATCTAAACCATACACTTATCTCTTTACTTAACCCATTTATTTTTTTCTTCCCACCAACCATGAGTTGTATCCTTATCAATCTAGATCATCACCATAGAAGCTTCCATGAGTTGGACTTCAAATAGGCTAGAATATTTCAAAGAGTTTTTTTGATTTCTTTGGGCTTGTAAACAAGTTTACAAACCAACACCCCAAACATCTCTACCAATGTATAAGTATCTAATCTTTCAGCTTGACTGGCTCAAAGAAAGTTTCCAAATTAGTCATCAGGAATGACATATATATATGCTGAATCCATATCAAGCACTTTCCTTTTGATGGTATAGATGACCCATAATTTAGGTCTTCTATTTTCGAACCCAATTTATTAGATTGAATGGCTAGGAAGAAAAGAGTACTCCAACCATTGGGATTTAATTGGGTGGGGCTCATGTCAAATGAAGATAGAAAGCATGCTCTGAGTAAGGGATTGAGGAACCTTAAACCAATTTTAAAATCCTCTTCCTGAATCACGTATCACCTTACCAAAGGGTCATCATTGTCCAAACAATGTGAAATAACGAGCAACAGCCTTATGAGGGGTGGTAATTTATAGGCGATCCTTGTTTTGACCATATCTTGGCTCTTAAGTTCCCTAGGTATCTTTAGAATTGTGTTTATCTTTGGTCCATTTAGTCGGCTTCCCCTCGGGCTTATTACAATTTATTTTTCCTTTGAGGTTTTAAGTAATGGGGAGTTTTCCTTTGGGATTAGGCAAAGCCAGAATCTACTATCATGCGAGATTATATTAGCATCCTTACCATAGTCACCAATCAGTATCACTTGATTAGGCTCATTTCAGTGGGCTATTTCAAATTTTCCTTTTTGGTCATTCAAAGGTTTAAGATCTACCTGAACAATATTAGAAAAGAAAATATCATAGCTACAATATGGAATAAAGAGTTCACACAAAGTTAAATGAGAAAGAAAAGGAAAACTTGTAAGTGAAGGCTCGTCGAGTGGCGTAGTTCTTTTCTTGAACCAACTAGTTTTATCACCTAACTGCAAAAATCAAAACATATGTCACTTAAATCAAATCAAATAGTAAATCCTAGAGTAAAAACATCAAACACAAATTCAATAAAAATAGTTATTTGACCTAAGAATTTAAGAAAAAAAATAAAGAAGAAGCCATAAGAACATATTATCAAAATATCATAAACTAATTTGGCTTATTAATCAATCAAATATAACCACCAATATTTGATAGATTAACTAAATAAAGAAGCCTAAAGAATTATGATCTTATATTTGTAAAATAAGAGAGATAAATTAAGAAGAATAGAATAATGCTCTTGTGTGGTTGATTGAAATAATGAGCAATGAGTTTTATTTATACAAAAAATTAAAACCATTAATCCTATGTAATTGATAAATATCTTTTCTATTACAAATATGATTAGTAATACTCATTAATTAAGAAAACTCTTATATGATTGATAAATATCTTTTCTATTATAGATAGGAATGTTCATGATTAATGAGTCTATTTTAAAATATATTTTATGCTATATTTTAGGCTAAAATTTTTAGCTATAATTTAGAGTATATCTTATATAATATTTTAGCATATATCTTATTCCATATTTTAGCTCTAAACAAAATTTGAGATTTATAAGCATGTGCAATTAAATGCATAAATGTAATCCTATATGTCGTAGTTATCAAAGATATAAGTGAAATACAATTATTTGGAACTCGAGCATTTGTTTGGCTTTTCTTGATAGACTTGATAACAGGTCTAAAAATAAATTTATAGATAAATATTTTTCCGCGAAAATAGCCAACACTTATAGTCCTTACAAACTCCCCCTTTGGCATTCCCGTGTGACAAAACCTCTCTCTCACTACATGACACTTATAAAAATAAGATAAAAATACAATGATATCCTAGACTCCATAGTGGAACTATCCTATGATGTGGTGAATTCATCTTTACTACAACTTGATAAATTTGTAAGTAACTGAAATGACATAAACAAAGTATATGGTAACTTGGCATGAAAGCCTCATTATACATTAGTTTAGGTTACATAGGAGTAAGCGAAGTGTATTGATTAATCATGTAGTTCATGCATTCATACTAATCAAGCTTAACATAAACCTAAGTAAATATTTTCTCCCCCTATGTGTATAACAAAATAAAACATGAAAGTGAAACATACTCTCCCCTTTTTTGACATATGAGAAGGACAAAGCATTAGACAAAGTAATGAAGCTAAACACCTCCTAAAGATATAGCAATGTAAAATCAGAGTAATGAAAATGTGCAATATGCTTTAAACTCCCTTTAAGTACTATGACTCTCTAACTTAGAAACCAATTAAAAAGGTAATAAAGAAAAAAAGGTAGAAATGAAAAAAATATGAATCGTTTCTTGTTTAAATTTGCATAAATAGCCACATAAAATATTAAACTCATTTAATTACAAATGAGCACACAACCAATTGGGAACTTATCATTTTTCAACACAAATTTTGATTATTTATCATAAAATAAGAAAGGAAAGTAGAAGTGCCACACAAGCATACTTGGCACAAATAATGACATATTGACATTTACTTAAAAGCAATGTATATGTTGAAACTCTACAAATATATCAATTAACTCATCTATGACCAATCAAGAAAGACTCAAAATAAAAAAATATCACCTATCATGTAAAATTATAATCGAGTCTTTAATCTTACAAAATAAAATATATCCACTAAAAGAGGACTTAATTTTTTTCTTTATTATTTTATTATTATTATATATATGAGGTAAATGATATTTTTTATAACCTCTATGGCTCTTTCTTTTTGTGCATTCAATGTACAAGATTTATAAGTAGTTGCTTTTTACATAATCTTTCCTCTTTTTTTTGCACGAGCCATAAATCTAGAATGATGACTTTCACACTAGTTGTGAGGTAACCCTATCCGCTCACTAAGGTAACTTCACACATCACAGTAGGTAGCTCTCTCAATACTAGGTGCCTCTATACTGTAAAGTTTTAGCAAGTAAGAAATATAACTCAACACAATTTTACAATCAAGATTAGTTGAAGTCCTAGAGTCTTTCAAGAAAATTCATAAACTTCAAGCATAGCATATATGTGTGTTCGTGAGTGTGTGAATAAGTTTATGTCAACTTCGATCATCACATGTACAAGAAAATTTGTGGATGCATAAGCCAAAATTGTAGAATAATTTATACAATAAATATCAAAATTAGTTAAGTCATTAAAAGTAAGGTTATATGTATATAAGTATTGAATAAGTTCAATACCCTATTGGCCAAAGAAGGGTTCTACTTTTTTAAGTTTAAATAATAAGTAAAATAATTACAATAAAGATTGCTCACCTAGGGTCATTTAAGAACTTTAACAAAAATACCTAGATGAAGGAATAAAAGGCGGTCAAGTGACTAGGAAAAAACAACCTTTCCTAACCCATATTTTCTTGCATTTTTGTTTCTCTATATCATTAGGTTGGGACTCAAAAAAATTAGGTTTCATAGGCGTATTATTGGACTTAGCTATACTTTTCTCATTCATTCCAAATGAAGATGTAGTATGCATAATAAGATGATGATAATTTTTCCTATCATTAAAAGTACTGAACCTAAGACTTTATGCTTCTTAGTAGAATTTTTGAACACATTATTATAATTTCCATTCATCCTTGAATATGATGCATAGATGGATGATGCTTATGGGTCTTACTATGTGAAACATGAAAAAAATGATTAAGTTCAAGATCATTCCTCAAAAATCTACATTTTGGTCTTATATGACCTTTCCTACCACAATAATAACAGACAGGCACACACTTAACAACTTTTCTACCATAGGTGAAATAGTTCTTTGTGCATAAGTAGTAAGAGTAGGAGTAGAGTTTAAGGACCGTACAAATGTGGTATTTGATGTTGAAGGTGTGGAACTCTCATTCTTATAACCCAAACCATCTGTATCACCATGTGACTTACCAATGCTCAATATTGTATCTAAGTGTTGAGCTCCAATAGTAAGTCTCTTCACTACTTCACATGATTCTTTCAACTCTTGTACTTGTTTTTTATTATCTTCAACAAGCTCATTATTTTCATCTTTCAAACCTACAATAATAAAATTCAAAGCATCATTTGCTTCTTACAAAATATTATTCGCTTCTTTTAATTTATTGGAAAAATTCTCTTGTGCCTCAAGTTGTTCATTTATTTTTTCTATTTTTGTATTTAAACAATTATTCTCTTCTATGGCTCTAAGACATTTAAAAAATAATTCTTTAGAACTTTTAACATTATATTTAGAGAGAAAAGAAGATTCAAGTTCCTCATCATCTGAGCTATAATCCTCAAAAGAATGATCCATAATAAAAATCCGTAGGACTAACACTAAGTATATCTAGTGTTGGCTCTGATATCAATTGAAAGTTTATAAGATATGGAACTAATTAACCTAGAGGGGGATGAATAGGTTATTTTTAATTTTATCAATTTATAATTTGATAACCTAAACAAAGCGGTTAGACATGAAATCATGTGTAAGAATAAAGTATGGAAATAAAATAATAACACACAATATTTTAGGTGGAAGTAACCTAGGCCACAACAATGACCTAAGAGAAAAACCACCGGTCCACTATACCACCTAACTTTCCAATATAAAAAATAAATGTTCAATTACAAACTCGATCTTATGCTACCTTCCCTAGGATACTGCCCCAATGTACCTTACTTACAAGCCCCTGCTCTGTTTTCATAGTTTCCAATATTAGCGTGAGTAGTCTCCAGACCAACGTTCCAATAAGCTTCTCGCCAATCAGATACGTTTCTGAATTAACTGCAAAATGGTTAACATAAAAACACAAGTGCCCGTGTGTGTTCTTGGAAAGATTTAATAATGAATAATCCTAAGTAGATTATTCAAAACATATGTCACTTAAATCAAATCAACTAGTAAATCCTAGAGCAAAAAAATAAAGCACAAGTTCAATAAAAATATAGCTTCTTTAAAGATTAATAATCAAATTAAATAACTATGATATAACAAAAATAATTATTTAATCTAAAAATTTAAGGGCAAAAATAAAGAAGAAGCCATAAGAACCTATTATCAAAATATCATAAACTAATTAGGCTTATTAATTAGTCAAACACAACCACCAATATTTGATAGATTAACTAAATAAAAAAGCCTAAATAATTATGATCTTATATTTGTAAAACAAGAGAGAGAAATTAAGAAGAATAGAATAATGCTCTTGTGTGGTTGATTGAAACAATAAGCAAGAAGTTTTATTTATAGGAAAAATTAAAACCATTAATCCTATGTAATTGATAAATATCTTTTCTTTTACAAATAGAATTAGTAATACTCATTAATTAAGAAAACTCCTATATGATTGATAAATATCTTTTTTATTACAAATAGGAATCTTCACCATTAATTAGTTTATTTTAAAATATATTTTATGCTATATTTTGGGCTAAAGATTTTAGCTATAATTTAGAATATATCTTATCTAATATTTTAGCATATCTTATTCCATATTTTAGCAATAAAAATAATTTCAGATTTATAAGCATGTGCTATTAAATGCATAAATGTAATCCTATGTTTCGTAGTTATCAAATATATACCTAAAGTACAATTATTTGGAATTCGAGAATTTGTTTGGCTTTTCTTGATAAACTTGATAGTAGGCCTAAAAACAAATTTACATATAAATATTTTGTCAACAAAAATAGCCAACACTCATAGTCCTTACATAAAACATGAAGCATGCATGTTGTTACATAATATACTATCATTACCTACATAAGGTTAAATACTATTAGTTCAGTATTACATAAACTCGCATAGAATTTAGACTTTGTAAGTTGGCATGTTACACACACCACTTGGGGATTATAGCATATAGTTGATGACTCTTTAAAATTAGAGTTAATAAATATTATATTTAGGACTAAAAATATTAAAATATAAACATTTTAGTGAAAAAAGGTGAAAATATAATTTATGGAATTTGTTTGGATTTGTTTTAGATGTTTTATGAATTTCTAATGCATAATCAATCAGAAACTTCCACGTGGCCTACCACACAAGCAAAGAAGCTGATTAGGTAAGCCACACGGATGCTAGGCAAGTAAAGACAAAGAATCATAGATTGTTGCATGCGAGGAGCAATGAATCCCATGCCACATGTCGACTCGACGTTCATATCAAGTTTTAGCACGATCAAACCTTCACGCCATGTGTCGCCAATCTACTCATCCAGCCATTCCAACCATACACCATGTTATCCATTACCACGAATCCATTATGTCACGTGGTGCTGACTCAGCATACGTTGACTCAAACTAGTCTTCCCTTCCATGTTTCGTGCTTTGATTCGTCCAATGAATTTTGTATCCCATGTGTCATACTATGATTGGATGGCACTCTTAATTTTTCTTGTTTTGATCTCAACCCTTGATTTGAAGTTAATCTGACCGTCCAAATTGTACTTGTTATATTTAAGCCCTAATCACGGTATAAACCCTAATGAGCCACCATTAGCATAATTTGATCATATTTTGGAGCTAAAAAGGGAGAAAAATTCAAAACGAGAGACAATTTCGGTAGAGATTCAAGAAAAGATTAGCACTACAATTCAAGAAATTGATTGGATTTCTTCTTTTACTCTTTTCTTGATCAATTTTTATGTATTTCTTCTTTTACTCTTTTCTTGATCAATTTTTATGTATTTCTTCTTTTACTCTTTTCTTGATCAATTTTTATGTATTTCTTTAAGAAAAATATGTGTTTTATGGACTAAATTATGTCTAGTTAATTTATTAATCTAGGTATCTTATAAATACAATTTTTACCATGTGATGATCAAATATTTTACCCCAATTATAATTTTAATTTAATTATATTATTTAATCTGATTTGTATGTTATTAATTGTTTGGCCAAGAATTTATCTATAAAGTCAATTAAATAGTTTTGAGAGAATTATTTAATTGTTTGTCTTGATTAAATAACATGCATAGTTTATAGGTAGAGATGTATGATTCTTATATATGTGATCCATAATTGATGAACTTAATGAGTAGTATGCAATTTAATTGGCATAAGAGTGTGATTAAATTAATTAATATATGGTGTGTAGTTTACTTGAGAGGTGAATACATACTAGGTTAGATTTAATTGAACATGTAATTAATTGATAATTATATTGGAGAGATTTTAGCGATTTATATATTTAGAAAATTGGGGGATTAAATATTCCTAGATATTTTCTCATATATCTTCTTAGTTACCAAATCTGATTTAATTAATTATTTCTATTTACATTAATTTATTTTAATTTTACTTCCTTAAAATATAAAAAAACATAAAAAAATTGTTTTTATTTTTTTAATTTTAAAAATTCATTTATAATAAAATAACCTTCATGTGAACGATATTTTATTATCATTATATAACTTGTTACGATACATATACTTATGTATTCATTGTATACACAATTTGTGTAGTGATTAGTAGTTTGCAAGTTTAGGCTGTGTATGTGCATCGGGATTGTTTTTCTGTTTCCGAGTATTGCCAAGTGATTGACAATGACTCAGTGAGGTGGTAGACCAAATATTATGGCCATTATCCTCGCCAAGGTGGTTGGAGAGGACCTCACAAGCTCAAGAGTTTTCTATAAATACCTCTCATTGGTATCATTTTGATTAATTAGAAAATATGGGTCGTAGTTACTGTTGAGATAACAATGTAGGTAGCTTACATAAATTTGAGCATAAGGACCCATTTCATAGAGGTATTGGTATAGATTTCTTAGCTTTTGAACAGAAGATTTACTTATTAGTGAATTATTTGTTGTCGAGTGGTTACCTTAAGACCTTTAAGGATGTTACCATATAGTTGTGGATCTTATGTAAGTTTAACATGTCATATTACTATGGTAGTATGATCACATGCATTGTTAGTATAATTATAGTTTTAACTTAATATGTTCCCATATAAAAGGTACCATGTTGATATATGATATGTTGTTGTTTCCATATTGTAGTATGGATTTTGAGTATTCTTTTCTATTGTTGTAATTTAAACTGGCTTTGTTTTCATGTCTTGTTTGTTTCATGTTTAATTTCCTATGTTATTTACCTTTCTGTTGCATATGAGAGTTGATTTAGTCCTAAGATTTTTGTATCACCATTCATTAGTTATGCACTAAATGTTAGACTCTTTAAGTTTGTATTTGTAAGGTTTTTGAGTGTTGACAATTATTGTGAATAATGTTTTTTATAATATTAGTTTCTAGGGGTGTCTTTCAAAATTATTTTGAAGTCGTAGAAACTTTCAAGCCTCAATGATCACATCTTATGTATATCTTTGTTTTCGTGCATGTTAGGTTTCATATTGCACATATAGGAACTTGTTCAAATAAGTTACTCAATCGATTGAGAACTAGATTGATTAAGACTAAGGACTAAATAGATCTACTTATTTCTAAATTAATTAATTTTTTCACTAGATCAATCAATATTTAACAATATTGGTTGACTATTCATAGTCGATAGATTAAGCTTGACTAGATCGATCTAGTGACCATACCTAAATGATCAAGATAGTTCTAGATCAATCAAGTGGCCAGGTTTTCAAATTTAACCTAATTTTTACTCAAGCCAATTAGTATTTTTACTATATTCTCTTTATATTTTTAAGCTATTCTAAATACCTCTAAAGACAATTTTGTAATTAAACTTGGACATAAGGTTTCAACTCAAGCTATTTAATCATACCATTGGCTCATAATTTTATTAACCACACAAGAGCTTTATTCTCTTCATCTTAATCTCTCTCTCTTGTTTTGCAAATATAAGATCATAATTCTTTTGACATCTTTATTTAGTTAATCTATCAAACATTGGTGGTTGTATTTGATTGATAAATAATCCTAATTAGTTTATGATATTTTGGTTGTATGTTCTTATAGCTTCTTCTATGTTTTCATTCTTGAATTGTTGGATCAAATAATTGTGTGTCATATCATAATTTTTATTTTTGATTATTAATATTTAAAAAATCTATTTTTATTGAACTGATGCTTAAACTGATTGTTCTGGGGTTTGTAGTTGATTTTGATTTCTTTGATTTATTTTTTAAATTTTATAGTTAGGGTTATTCATTATTGAATTTTCTCTAGGACACACATTTACACTTGTATTATTGTGCTAAATTTTCATGTGGTTGCTATACATGTTCGATTAACTCGTGTGAATCAAGTTCACCAGAACATTGGTCTAGATCCGAACACCTTTCTTGATGATATTATGATGAAAGTAGTGGCTTGTAAGTAGAGTACTTGAGAGGATTATCTTGGTGGGTAGTTTTAGTCCTAGGTTGTAATTGGACCATTAATATTTTTTCATAATGGATAGTTAGGTGGTTTGATGGACCAATGGTTTTCCTCTTTGTTCATTAGTGTAACGTAGGTTTTTTGCCCCTAAAAAGCTCATGTGTAAATATTTAAATTTTTACATTACTTTATTTTCATGCGATTGCATGTCTAGCCATTCAAGGAAATTTTAATTTGTCATACTTCCACTAATATTCAATTCACTTGCTCTCTAGCTAATTAGGCTTGTAACAAAAGAAGAAACTTTCATTTATTATTAGAATGTGTTACTAGATAAACTTAGTGTGCCTAGGATCTTATTATGGATCATTTAACAAAGGGTTCTAACACTACCTATGCATCTTACTTTGATGGATCTAAGTATCCATAATGGAAGGCTTGTGTGAGAGCCTTTCTATAGTCTATAGACGAGAGTGTATAGAACTCTATAATTTATGGTTGGGAACAACTTATGGTTTCCAAAGATAATGTAGTCACTCCTAAGTCTAGGATTAAATGGACCAATCAAGATAAAATTGCTAGCAACTGGAATCAAAAGGGCATTAATGCTATTTTTAGTGTTATTTGCTGATGAGTTTCTCTATATTTCTTATATTTCTACTAAGCATGCTTAGGATATTTTAGAGGTTACCCATGAGGGAACCACACTAGATTATTGAACTAAACTTCACATGCTTGGTTGTTAATTTGAAAATCTTAGGATGAAATAAGATGAAACTTTCTCAGAATTTTACATTATGTGATACTACTAACACCTCTGCCAATTATGGTGAGAAAATTAACAATTTCAAGATAGTTTAAAAGATTCTCTGCTCATTACTAGATCACTTTCATGCAAAGTTCACTACTATTGATGAAATCAAGGATGTGAACACCATCAAAAATAAAGGATCTAGTTGGTTCACTTCAAACCTTTGATATGGGCTTTCGAAAACCTAGAAAGAACAAAGGTATTGCTTTCAGAGTTTCTTTAATTAAAGATTGTGGCAATGATGATGAAGAACTAGTATTATTAACCAAAAGATTGAACAATATCCTCAACAAAATAATCCTAGAAACAAAGGACAATTAAGATGTCAAAAGAATCATAATTTGAGAGAATTCAAATCTGTGAGTTTAATTTGATGGTAAAAAGTCTAAACCCACTAGACTTCAATATTTTGAATATATAGGTTTTGGTCACTTTACACTTGACTATTGCAACTGTAGGTAGACAATCAGTAAGTATAACATTGATTCAAATGATGAGGACAATGATGCTAAATTTATACTTAACAAGTTTAATGTCACTAGTATTAATTAAATATTCATACGTTTTGTAAGATTCAAAAGAGGAGTTAAATTAAATGACAAACTTAGATCCTTTGAAATAAATTCCTCAATTATAGAAAAAGAAAAAATTGAATTGTCTACATGTGATGATGTTTTGGATTCAAATCTTACAAATGTTATATAGGAAAACAAGAATCTTATACAAGAACTTTAAAAATCAAAGGAAGTGGTAAAGAGGTTCCCAATTGGAGCTAAAAGGTTTAATAAAGTTCTGAATTATGGAAAGCTAGTTAGAGGCAAGAGAGGGCTAAGATATGTAGATAAGCACACTATGCCATCTTCTTCAAAAACAACTAAATTTGTTAAACCTTCAAACATGTTGTTCTCAAATGATACACATGACATTGGTTATAATGATGAAAGCTCCAATCCTTCAACATCAAAAACTACATCTATAAGGAATTCTAATCATAGTCCTAATGTTACTCATTATAAATAAAGAATATTTGCACCTATGATTGAAAAATCTGTTAAGTTTATGCCTTTTTATAATCATTGTGGTAGGAAAGATCATATTCGGCCCAAGTGTAGATTTTTGACAAATATTCCTAAATGTAATAATAATTTCCATGCTTCACAAAATAGGACACACAACCATCATCCATTTATGCTTGTTTCATCATATTCTAAGATGAATCAAAATTATTGTGACATGTTTAAAAATCCTACTTGAAAGCATGAAATTGTTGGTTTAAAGAGACATGTGAAATTCATTGCATTTAATTTTAGGACTAATTATCATTATCTTACCATTCATGTTGCATCATCATTTAGGATGAATGGAAAATCTGAAGGTAAGTCCAAGAATATGCCAATTACAACTAAGTTAGTTGGTTTCCAACCTAAAGATATAAAGAAACCAAAATTTTAGAAAATTTGAGTTAGAAAAGATTGTCTCTTTTTGGTCACCTAACCTTCATTCTTTATTTTCACCTAGATAATTTTATTTGAGTGCTTAATTAACCCTAGGTGAGCATCTTTAGTTTATTTGGTTGTTTTTATTTTTTATAGATGTTTCTTTAGTTTAAAAAAAGATAAAAAAAAAGAAAAAAAAAGAAGGGAAGTAGGCCTTTAACATTGACACGATTATTACATACTCCATTCATATTTGTTTTATTGGATATGAATTATAAAAATGAATATTTTGACTTGTGTATTTACATATTTTTCATATCTAGTGATCTATTTTGACATGAATCTATGCACATACTCACTGGGCACATATGTATGTCTTACTTGAAGTGTATGATTAATTTTGTGAGATTCTAGGGAATGAGTTAACCTTGATTGCAAAGTGGTTTTTGAGATCTATCTTTCACTTTCTAAACTATAAAGACACACCTGGTTTTGAGAGAACTACCTATTATGATGTGTGTAAGCTACCACAATGAGCAGGGAGGGCTAACTCACAACTATTATGAAAGTTATCATACTAGGTATATTGGCTTTTGTATATTTCCTTAAAATAATAATGATAATAATATTATTATTATTAAAGGAAAAGGAAAAATATAAAGGCTTTTGCATGAAAAAAAAGTGTCATAATTGGTTATATAAAATGAAAATAAACAACTAATCTCTCACACAAAAAAAATAATAATACAAGAGGAGAATATAAAAATATATAGATTAAAGCTCTCTCTTGGTAAGTAAATTTTATATTGCACAAGTATGAATTCAAATATAATCTTTTATGATAGGTGATACTCTTACCTTTAAATCCTTCATAACTAAACATAAATGGACTAATTAACATATTATTGCAATTTTGATTTATATCTCACTTTTGGTGATTGCCAATATGTGACTATATGTGTTGGTATGTTTGTATGTCTTGTCTACATATATTTATGTTATTAATGGATAGTCACATTTTAAACAAAATTAATTTCATCACCTGTATGTACTTTTGTAGCTAGTCATGTTAAGTCTACTACGTTCAATTCAATTTTATATATATATATATATATATATATATATATATATATATATATATATATCATATTTTTTAAATTTTATTATATTCAGAGAACTTAGAGAAAGTTTATTCATTTTTGAGAAAAAAATATTATTTTTAGCTCACTATTTTGATTTCTCTAAGTTTTTCAGAATGTGTACTCTTCTTTTCAATCATTAAATACACTGCTTACTCGCTCAACCTATTGTCATTATTTCATGATTATATTGTTTATTTGTATGATAAAAAGGATGGAGAAAATTTAGAGATATTACAAATAAGGGAGGCATACTTAAATTATCTATCTAACTATCACCGATGACTTGCATAACTTGACATAATTTATCACTTCTCAACTTTAACTTTAGTCTAATTTTATTTATATTTTATATTGAATGTAGAGTTCATTATTATTATTTAAATTTTATTGTAGATTTGAAAATAATAAAGATCTAAAATTTTAGAAGCATTTCATCTAAGGACTCTCAAATTAAAAAAAACAATTATTTAAATCAAATTTAAATTAAGATGTGTCTAAATATTTATATAATAAACAATAGATTTAAGAATTGACATGTAACGGGGGGAACTGGAAAATGGATAAGGGTTTGATATAAATATATATATAAGTGAAGGAAATGGCGAGAGGGGGAGAATGAAAAGAAGGAAGAAAAGGTGAGAAACTGATGGCGTGGAAGAGAAAGAAAAAAAAAGATTATACGTTGACAAAAAAACAAAATGTGGGAAAAGACACGAAAATAGATTGTTTTTGCGATTTAATTTTCTTTCAATTCCTCTTAGAAAATTATCGTGAATTCATTTATGTTAAGTTTAATTTTAGAATGAACTGATTTTTCTTTATTCTAGGAAAATGATGTAATTTAATTTTGAAATATGCTTGATTTTTTATGTTAATTTGAATTATTTATCTTCATGTTTGTATGATTTATTCCAAGTTTAATTTTTATAATTAATTGATCATTAATTAAATGATTTTAATCTTGTGATTTACTATCGAAAGAGGGAATTATAGGATATATCTTGGATATGTCGGCATAGGTAAATATAGAGATCGAATGACTTGTATGAACCTGTGTAGTTTTAAAATCATTAGTCTTAAAGTTTCTTGTTTTATTAAATTGAATACTTTTGTGTAAATTAATCAACAAAAATATTTCCAATTGACTATCGAAAGATGTTTTTGGATATATTTTGTAGATTGCTAGCAAATAGAGATAATTAAATTCAATTAGCTAGATGAGTAAAGCATAGTGAGGGATTAGGTGAAATCGATTTCCTAAAAGTTTTCTTCCCATTAATTTGATCTTTGAGCAACATCTTTATTTTCTTTTCCATATTTTCTTCAAATTGATTTTATTTTAAATTTCAATTACAACAAGCTTAGTGAATTTTCTAGATAAAATTGAGATTAGTATAATTTTAGTATTTGTCAAAAATAATTTACCAAACCTTGAGGATGATACTCTTCTTATCATTTTATTATAAAAATATGATACTATGCACTTGCAGTTTTGCACCGATCAAGTTTTTGGTACCATTTCCATGGATTGATTTTTTCTTATTTTTGCCAATATCGATACAAAGTAATCTTAGTTTTAATTTAGAATTATATTATATATTTTTTTCTAGGTGTATTTTTGACGTTTGATGCGCCGTGCTAGAACTCGAAACATTATTCCTTTTCATTCAGAGGTTGAAAGAACCTTTAGATCACGGAGAAAGAAGAAAGTACTACCCATGGCTGAAGAAGAAAAGAATATACCGCCATACACCTTGAAGCATTATGTAAGGCCAATTTTGAATGACAATTACCCAGGTGTAAGATGCCACAACATTAATGCCAACAATTTTGAGCTCAAACCGGCATTGATCAACATGGTGCAACAAGCCCAATTTAGTGGATGACCACTTTATGATCCCAACATTCATTTGAAAATGTTTTTGGAGATTTGTGACATTGTGATGATGAATGGTGTTACTAAAGACACCAATAGACTGAGATATTTTTCCTTTTTTATTGAGGAACAAGGCTATAGGTTGGCTACAATCTCTACAACTGGAAAACATCACTAGTTGGCAAGACAAGGTAGAAATATTTTTTGCTAATTAATTCTCTCCACTTACAAAAATAGCCCAACTTAGGAGTGAGATTGTTCAATTCAGAAAAAATGATTTTGAGACACTTTATGAAGCAAGGAAAAGGTATAAAAGATATGATTCGGTGTTGCCCTCAACATAGATTTCCGAATTGGTGTTGCTTCTGGTGGAACTTTGATGTCAAGTCACTTGAAGATGCTACGTCTATTTCGGAGGGAATGGCCTCAAAACACTATCAATGGCCAACTGAAAGATCTATGGCTAAGAAAGTTACTAGGATTCACGAATTAGAGCAATTTGCTTCCCTTTTAGGTAAAGTAGCTTCTCTATCTCATCAAATTTTAGTCCTAATAACCCAAAGAATTCCACAAAGTTTAGAATATGTTCTAGACCCAATTATGATAGTCCTGATGAATGAATCAAGTCAAGAACATATTCAATACATCAAAAATCGAAACTACAATTATCATGGTAATCCTATGCCAAATTACTACCATCTAGGGCGTCGAAATCATGAAAATATTTCTTATGGAAACACAAAGAATGTGCTGAAAACTCCTCAAGGGTTTACTAGTAAACCAAGAGAGAAGAAGATGTCACTTGAGGATGCCATGTTTTCCTTTGTTGAGGAGATCAAAACAAGGTTTAAAAAGAGTTATTCATAGTTGGATAATTTTGAGACTCATTGTAGCAATATAGGAGCCACTATGAAGAATCTTGAAGTGAAAATTGGGAAAATAAGCACAACCATAAATTCTCAACAAAGAGGAACTTTTCCTAGAAATACATAAATGAATCCAAAGGAACAATGCAATTCCATTACACTTAGAGTGGAAGAGAAATTAAGAGGTCACCATCAAAGGAAATCGAGTCCACCCCTTCAGCTCCAAACAATGGCGAAAGCAATCATAAAGTAGAAGAAGAAGAGATTGTTGATGATACACTAAGAGAGACTAACATGCCTCTATCAATTTCATTTCCTGACAACCACTTCCTTATTCTTAACACTTTCAAGAACAAAAATTAGATAAGCAATTTTCTAAGTTTTTGGATATTTTTAAGAAAATTCACATAAATATTCCTTTTTAAGATGCCTTGGAACAGATGCCAAATTATTCCAAATTTCTAAGGACATCATTTCCAAGAAGATAAGTTTGGAGGAATTCGAAACAATGAAGCTTTCTGAAGAATGTAGTGTCATTCTTCAAAATAAATTAACTCAAAAATTAAAAGATCAAGAAAGTTTTGCTTTTCCTTGCACTATTCGAAATTCATTTTTTGATATAGTTTTATATGATCTTGTTGCTAGCATTAATCTTATGCCACTATTTGTTTATAGGAAATTGGGACTTAGAGAGATGAAACAAACAAAAATTTCTTTGTAACTAGCAAACCGATCCATCAAGTATCCACGTGGAATCATAGACGATGTATTGGTAAAGGTGGATAAATTTATTTTTCCTGCTGATTTGTTTGTATTAGATATGGATGAAGACCAAGATGAATCACTAATTATTGGCCGACCATTCTTGGCTACAGGAAGAGCTTTAATGGATGTTCAAAAGGGTGAGTTAACATTAAGAGTGAACAAGGAAGAGGTTACTTTCAACATCTAAGAAGATATGAGATTTCTAGAAGATTCAAGCACTTGCTTTTGGGTAGATATCATTGAACAATGTGAAGTAGAAGCCTTTCAAGAAGATATGCTAGCCGATCACATAGAGCGATGTATCACCACTTCATCCCATGTTTATGATTTCAATAATTCTACAATTTGTGAATCTGAGTTACCTTTTGTTAGTGAAGAATATCTCCATTATGTAATTTCCTTGGAAGCATTGTAGTAGGTTACATCATTTGGAAAGGAAGTGGAGAGGCTGGATCCAATAGTAGCAAAAACGGATTCTTTAATCTTTACAAAAAAGTGCATCGAACTAAAACTCTATATTTGAAGAAATTGCCGAAGCATCTTCGCTATGCATTCTTGGGTGATAGTTATACCTTTCTAGCGATTGTTGCGACATCACTTACACCCAAAGAAGAGGAAACATTGCTACGTGTGTTAAAGGAGCATAGAACAACCTTAGGATAGACTATCTTTGACATAAAAGGTATAAGTCCATCCATTTCATGCACAAGATTCTAGTGGGGGAACCTTACAAACCATCAATTGAGCCCCAAAGAAGACTAAATCCAACAATGAAGGAAGTTATGAGAGTAGAAATTTTGAAGCTTTTTAATACTAGAATCCCCAAAGAAGATTAAATCCAACAATGAAAGAAGTTACGAGAGTAGAAAATTTGAAGCTTTTTAATACTAGAATTTTTATGCTAGTTCAAACAGCTCATGGGTAAGTCCAGTGCATGTTGTACCAAAAAAGGGTGCAATGATAGTGGTGAAAAATGAGAAGAATGAGCTTATTCCTATAATAATAGTCACGAGTTGGCGTGTATGTATGGATTACTACAAGTTGAACAAAGCAACAAGGAAGGATCATTTTCCACCTCTATTCATTGATCAAATGTTAGATCGATTGGCCTAATTTACCTATTATTGCTTTTTAGATGGTTATTTGGGGTATTACCAGATTTCCATAGTCCTTTAACATAAAAAGAAAACTACATTCACTTGCCCCTATGGAAAATTTTATTTTAGGAGGATTCCCTTTTGATTGTGCAATGTCCCAACAACATTTCAACATTGCAGGATGACTATCTTTTCTGATATGGTGGAAGATATAATGGAAATTTTCATGAATGAATTTTCGGTTGGAAAAGCATGTCATCTCTCTATTGAGTTGGAGCATAAAACTTATTAGGTTGTAAAGAAATTTAATTTTGATTTGAAGGTAGTAGGGGAAAATTGACTTCTTCTATTGAATGAGATGAAAGAGTTCCAGAATGATGCTTATGAAAATGCAAAGATCTACAAAGAATGGACAAAGAAGTGGCATGACAAGACAACATGTTTTTCTTTTCAATTCACAACTAAAAATCTTCCCAGGTAAGTTAAGATCAAGATGTACATGTCCTTATATAATAGACAAAGTTTCCACTTTTGGAGCAATAGACTAGACGGATATGGTAGGGAATATATTCAGAGTTAATGGTCAGAGATTGAAGCACTATTATGAAAAACAAGTCGAGAGGAATTGTGCATTTATTCCTCTTGAAAATTCTAATTGATGAAGATTGAAAAGTCTAGTTGTAGACTATAAAATAAACACTTATGGGAGGCATCTCATAAAACATTTTTTATTATTTCTCTTATTTGATTTGATTTTTTATTATGTATTTGAATAATTTGGATTTTGATGCTGGTTTATTTTGCAGGAATAAAGAGTTGAAAATCACTAACTAATGCGGATTCACTATAAAATCAAGAAAGTTCCTTTCATTTCTTCAATCTATCTCACTTTTGAATTACAATGAGGACATTGTTTAGTTTAAGTTTGGGGGTGTCAACTACTATAGGCTTAAATTGTTGAATTCTCTTATCAAGCATGTATTTGAGTATAATTAAATTCACTATGATTGAATTTGTGATTGAGGATGGGTTTGAGAAATTTATTTCAAAATTTGTTATTATGTTAGTGAGAGATTTATGGGTACTTTGAGTTAAATCTTTGTCCTTGAAAATAATTGAGCACATAGTAAATTTTCTCTACTCCATTTGGCCTATAAATAGGAGTTAAATTAACTATTTAGGAAAGTTCAATCTTGCTTTGCTCTAGAATCCATTGATGGATCCTTAAGGAAAATTCTAGTTGATCAATATCAAATATTAGAGAAATGATCTAGGCAACTTTTTTTGTCACAACCAAAAATCTTTCCCAATCGTCCTAATTACCATGCATCATCACATGGTGTATTCCGAGATTCAACCCCGTTGAGCCTTATTTTACATAAGCATTTATTTGTTCTTTTAACTACATAAACTATTCTCATTCTAAGCTTGAAAAACCATAAATTTACCTTAAATTTTGAGAAATTTTTTTGATAAAAATTTGCATTTAAAAAGAAAGTTAAATCAAATTAGATAATCCACATTATACTTTCTCTATTTGATCAAAGTGTGAAAAAAATGAAGTGAAAAGGCAAGAATCTAAAAAGGGTTAAAGTGGTTGAAATTAATAACGATTATGAGTGTCAAGCCAACCACACCAAAATAAAAATAAAAAAGAGCACTCCACTTATTGAGTATGGAAACAATATTGTCTTCTATATGATAATATTATCGACAAAGAGCTATTGTGAGAATCATGGGGATGTTCTTTTATTGTTTTTTTTCTAGCAAGTATTTTCCCAATTTGCTTTGATTTTTCATATCCATTTCTTTCTTAGCCCTCACTCTGTGGCCTATCATTACAACCTTGATTAAATACCTTTTTATGATTGATTTTGGTATTTTATTACATTAGTGGAGAGAATTTCTAAAAATTGGACTTATGGGGTTAAGTTGACTATGTCATACACACATATACACACACTGAAGGACCTAACTTTAGGTTGAAGTAAATGTTTAACTCATGCTTGACAAATATTTGAATATTTTATGGATTTTCTTGTAATCTTTGATGTAGAAAGAGTAAGTTATCGATGATGGAATCTAAATTCAGATCATGACTTGGTGAGTGATGGTCGTTAAATATGAGGTCTTCTTGACACTATCTATAATTATCTTTTAATTTATTTTTATGTTTGACGACAAATAAAGTTATATGTTTGAGTGTGTTTAACTTTAGTTTAATTTTATTTATTTTTTATTGAATGTAGATTTCATTATTATTATTTAAATTTTATTGCAGATTTGAAGATAATAAATATCCAAAAATTTAGAAGCATATCATCTAAGGAGTCTCAAATTTAAATAAAGATTTATTTAAATCAAATTTAAATTAAGATGTCTATAAATATATATATAAGAAACAGTAGATGTGCACCGCAAATATATATATATATATATATATATATATATATATATATAAAGAAGTGAAGGAAACAACTAAAGAGGTAGAACGAAAAGAAGGAAGAAAAGGTGAGAAAAAGAAAAACAAATTCTACACAAACCAGAAAAAAAGAAAAAGAAAACGTTAGAGAAGACACGAAAGGAGATTCTTTTTGCAATTCAATTTTTTTCAAATCCTCTCAGAAAATTATGATGAATTCGTTTATGTTAAATTTAATTTTTAGAATGAACTAATTTTTCTTTATTCTAGAAAAAAGATGTAATTTAATTATGAACTATACTTGATTTTCTATGTTAATTTGAATTATTTCACTTCATGTTTGTCTGATTTATTATGATTTTAATGCTTCTAATTAACTGGCCATTAATTAAATGATTTTAATCTTGTGATTTAATATCAAAAGAGAGAATTATAAGATAGATCTGGAATATTTTGGCATAGGTAAATATAGAGATCGAAAGACTTGTATGAACATGTGTAGTTTTAAAATCATTAGTCTTAATGCTTTCTTGCTTTATTAAATTGCATACTCTTGTGTCAATTGACAAATAAGAATATTTTCAATTGACTATCGAAAAGAGGATTTTTAGATATTTTTTGGAGATTGCTAACAAACAAAGAGAATTAAATTAAATTAGCTAGATGAGTAAAGCATGGTAAGGATTAGGTGAAATCAATTTCCTATAAGTTTTCTTTCCATTAATTTGATCTTTGAGCAACATCTTTATTTTCTTTTACATATTTTCTTTAAATTGATTTTATTTTAAATTTCAATTACAACAAACTTAGTGACTTTTCTAGATAAAATTGAGATTTGTATAATTTTGGTATTTTTCAAAAATAAGTTACCAATCCTAGATGATGATACTCTTCTTATCACTTTATTATAAAACTATGATATTGTGCACTTGTAGTTTTGCACCGATCAATTACTCACTCTTATGAATATACTTCACTATTTATATTATTATATACATTGAACTAATAAACAAAGAGTCTTATGAGATAAGTTATTTAGGTGTTTTATATTTTTGACTTTCAATGTGAACACGAGCTTTCAAGATTCTAGTGAAGATGGTTCATCAGATCATAGGATGATTCCACTATGTAAAACTTTTATTTTTTCAATGAGTGTTATGTAGTGAGAAAGATATTTTGTCATATGAATATGCCAAAGGAAGATATTATAAGGTTTGTGAGTGTTGATGATATTCATGAACAAAATATTTGTATGTAATATTATTTTCTTGGTGTGCCTATGAAGAATATTTTCAAGCTGAAGAAACTATTGAGGCTTAGTGAATCACATCTAAGGTATATCTTTGTTACCGTGTACTTTAGATTTTAGATTAGACACATAGGAACATTGTTCAAATAAGTCATTTGATCAATCAAGTGGAGACTAGATCGATTGAGCATAGTTAAATTGGTTGAATTAATTTAGAAATAAATGGATTGGTCTAGTCATTAATGACTAGACCAATCCATTTATTTCTAAATTAATTAATTTTTTCACTAGATTGATCAAGATTTAACTATATCGATCAAACTATTGATAGTCGATTAATCAAGCTTGACTAGTGATGAGCGAAAACCGGCATCGCCGATTCTTGCCAATACTTTGGTTTTAATATTTATAAAACTCTCGCAAGTGCACGAATCATTTTAAAGAAAATGATAAGTATACTCCTAAGGTCGATCTAAGGAAGGAATGTATGCGGTTTTTAATTTATTATTCAAACTTTTAAAAAAGAAATTAAATCCTAAACATCCTGTCACGATAGTTTGGTTTTTGTGTTTCTAATCTAATAACATAAAAATAAACATAGATACAGATTAAATAAATATAATTTAATAACATAAAAATAAACATAGATACAGATTAAATAAATATAATCTAATAACATAAAAATAAACATAGATACAGATTAAATAAATATAATCTAATAACATAAAAATAAACATAGATACAGATTAAATAAATATAATCTAATAACATAAAAATAAACATAGATACAGATTCAATAAATATTTATGCAAATTTTATCATTTATAATAGTGGATTATTTATGGATATAATAACTAAATTAATTATGCTTGCTCATATTATCTAGGTTATTAAAGATATAAATTGATATTTTATTGATTCTCTCTTTTTTATATAAATACCACCTTTGGTGGGGTTAGATATTCTTTGTTAACTAAACAAATCAATTAACACCTATGGGTGGGGTTGATAACTAATTTGGTTAATTAAATTAATTCATTTTTCTAAGAGATTGAAAATGAACCATTTAAATGCCACCTTTGGTGGGGTTAGACAGTTTAAACTTTATTCAAGGTGTCCAAATTAAACATAAGAATTTAATTATCCGAGTACTAACTTTCAAGTTTTAAAACCACTACTGAAAACATGTTGTCAATACATTTTCACATAATAATTCTTATAAAAACTTTTGAAATAGTGTTTCACTCTAACTACCGGGCGATTGTACCAACAAATAAAAGAGCATTACTCTAAATTAGACCGGATAACTAAACCTTAAAATCTAATTTTCAGTTTTAAGTTTGTAATGAAAAATAATATATTTCTCTCTAACATTCTTAATATAAAATCTTAAATAAAAATAAAATCAATTCATTTTAGAAATTTTCACCTATTTAATATTTCGCAAGCATAACAACGTTATTATTATATCATGATTATAAACAGCCAGTAGAGTTTAATTTAATCACAGACAAATTAAATATAACATGTAAGAATAAAGCATAAAAAATAACCGTAAAGAAAATAAAATCCTTACAGAACTTCGATGCTATTTCCGTTGCTGGAAAACCTCCAAGCGGAATTTGCACTCCCATTTATTGAATCAAAAAGCTAATAAATTACAAAAACATTACAAGTTCCTCTCAAAAAGAGAAGAACTCTAAAACTAAGAGAATTTAACTAAAAACTAAGAAACAAACTAAGAAAAGCTTAGAAACTAAGAAAAACTTAAAAAACTAAGAAATAAGAGAAAGAAAGAGAAGAGAAGAATGGTTTTGAGGTGTGTTTTGAAGTGAAGGGAAGGGGGGGTATTTATAGATGAAAATGGAGAGAAAAAATGGGTGAAGAAATGTTAAAAAAATGTAAAAACGCGTAATGGAAATGCTGAGGTCATTGATGACGTCAACATGATGTCATGGGGCGGCTGCACGTGAAAAATGGGGCGAAAAGGCGTCGGCGCGTGTGGAAGGGCTGCTGGGCGCGCACGGGTGTGGGCGTTGGGGCATGCGGCTGGGCAGCTCGGCATGATTTTCTCCTTTTTGACCTTTTTGACATTTTTGACCCATTTTGTCCAATTTTTCCATGTTTTTTGACCTTTCCCCATTTATTTATTAATATATTTGTGATGTATTGCTTTAAGTATTCCTCTTTGAGTCTTTAAGTTACGTTTTTAAGCCAAAATACCTGAAAAACAATAAAAATACCCGTGATTCCAAAAAAGACAAATTTATATAAATATATGATAAAACATATAAATATATATATTTTTAATCAATTAATGTGCATAAAATCATGGTTATTTTAGTGCTTTTTGAGCACTCATCAACTAGATTGATCGAGCGACCAAGTTTTCAAATTTAACCTAATTTTTACTTGAGTCAATTTGTATTTTTACTATATTGTCTTTATGTTTTTAAGCTCTTCTAAATAATTTTAAGGAAATTTTTGTAATTAAAATTTAAGCAAGGGTTTCAACTCATGCTATTTAATCATTTCATTGGCTAGCTTGCAATTTTGTTAACCACACAAGAGCATTATTTTATTCATCCCAATATCTCTCTCTCTCTTTCTCAATCAATTTTTAAATATAAGATCATAATTCTTTAGGTTTCGTTGTTTACTTAATCAACAAACATTGATGGTTTTATTTGATTGATTAATAAGCCTAATTGGTTTATGATATTTGTCATATGCTCTTATAGCTTCTTTATTTTTGTTCTTTAATTGTTGGATTAAATAATTGTGTGTGTCATATCATAATTATTTGATTTCATTATTAATATTTAAAGAAGCTATATGTATTGAACTTGTGCTTAAACTAATTGTTCTAGGGTTGTTAATTGATTGATTTATCTAATATATTTTGTAAATTACCTAGTTAAGGTTATTCATTATTGAATATTCTATGGCATACACATTTGTACTTGTGTTATTGGCGCCAAAAATGTGCAAGTATACACAGTCACAGTAATGAAATGATAAGTAAAATATTGTTCCCATGGAGATTTGTTACTAGTGTTCGTTAAGTACTAAAATTATTTCAATTTGATTTTATCCAAGTAGTTGATAGTTTGATGCAGTTTGACTAACTAATTTTTATAACAATTTATAAGAAATTTTAGGATTGCAATTTCACCAAATTAATCAACTTGAATAATATTATTTTCTCTCGATTTATGTTCTCACATTTAAGTTGTTAACCAAGAACTCCTAATTTATCCATATATCTCTTCCGAGCTCCATATAGACACAACTCACTAAAATAATTCATTATATTGCTATGAGAATTAAATTCATCCAGATTTATTAAGTTCTAAGTTCTTAAATAGTTACACGTACAATAAAGATATATTCATATCCCTTATATATATATGTTATTCTATCACGAGCAACACACAAAAATGCATTTTTCAAGATTATTTAAGTGTCAAAAATCTATTAATTAATCTACCAATAATCAAAAGCATTAAGCACATATAAAATAAATAACTTAAAATGGTCCCATAAATCATTCAAAAATAATTAATTCAAGTTTCATAATTTAAGCTACTTTGCAACCCTAGAACAAATAAATTAGTTCATAACAAAAATTAAAAATACAATATGAAAATATTAAGGCATTTAAGGAATATTAGATGAAGAAAAACAAAAACAAAATTAAAAGTGTTTCTGTTCTCTAATTTCTCCTACGCATAAACACAATAGAAGCCAAAAATTCCTTCTGCATGTTCCACAGTACTCTGTCCAACTCCCTAATTTTATCGCAATAATAACCTATATATAGCTCCAGCTCTCTAAAAAAATACATCACAAAATATTTTTTTTACAATACGTGTGAAAAAGTAGGGGACAGAATATTACATTGAAAATAATATTGAGATACGCGTGAGAGACACAAAACTGGCTGGAAGCGTGCGTTGTTTCTATGTTTTCATTTTACAAAATGTATGCCACATGTTAGCATCTGATTCACTGGAAGATTAACGTGACACATGACAACTTTGTATTCGCTGTGATGAGAGGGTGCACACACATTTTATGGATCGCATCTCATGAGAAAATTACGCGCTAAACTGTGGGAATCACGCACAATATGAGCTGTCCAAATTTTGATCTGACGGTGGTGATAAAGACACACGTGTGGGAGTTATTGACGCGACATATGGGTCCCACCCTGTACGCTACCCTACGCGGTAGGTAGTCCCCCCTCTATGCGCCGAGTAGTGTGCAATCTGGGTAACACGTCCAATCTCCCATGTAGCGTGTGAAATGCATGCGCCTGATCGTCATCGTTGATTTCTAATCTAATGGTGTGTGGCGCGCATGGATAAAGTCGTGCGTAGTCCTCCTTTACCTGCACAGAAAAATAGTTTATTTAATTGCATTTTGGCTCTCCAATTTAATTCAAAATAACTTTTAAACTTTTGATATTTGCAATTAAGCCCTCTTTTAATTAAAATTATATTTTCAACTTTTATTAATTGCAATTAAACCTTTTTTTCACTAAAAAATCTTTAATTTTCTTTAAAAATATATTTCTTAAAAAATAATAGAAAGTATTAATTTAAGAACTTAAAATTAATTAAAAACATTAAGAACATAACAATTATAACTAATAAATTGGACAAAATAATTATATAACATACAGTTATCACTATACGGGTTCGATTAACTTGTGTGACTCAAGTTCATTAGAACATTGGGTTTGATATGAACACCTTTTTTTATAAAGACTATGATGAAAGATACTACTTGTAAGTAGGTTACTTAGGGTCATTACTTTGGTGGGTAGTTTGAGTCTTAGCCTTATAATTGGACCATATATTTTCATAATGGATAGTTAGGTAGAATGTTGATTTTTCTCCTTGGTCATTGGTGTGACCTAGGATGTTTCCATCTAAAAATATCATATATTAATCTTTATATCTTCACATTATTTTATTTATACACAATTTCTTAACTGGCCATTTTGTGAAATTTTAATTTTTCATACATCCATTGATGTTATGTTCACTCTTTTTAGTTAATTAGGTTCGTAACTAAAAAAGAAACTTTTAGTATCAGAGTGGGTACACCTTTTGGGCTTAACCACTTTGGTGTTGATTCTTTTCTCACTAGTTGTGCATACTCACTGTGACCTAGATGGATTACGATGAAAAAGGAAACATTGGTAGACCTTCGCTTTTTAATGGGATGAGCTATATCTATTTGAAATCTCACATGCATGCCTTCTGATGGTTACAAGAAGACCGTGTCTAGTTTCTAGTAGATAATGGCTGATCTTATCCTACTAAGACACTTGATGATGGTATGTTGTTCCCAAATTGATGATTGAAGGGACTAAGAAAGAAATCATGGAGTTAGACTGGCACAGTGAGGGGAAGTACGTCATTATTAGAGTAATGAATGTCGATGAGTATTGACACATCCAAGCCTGTAAGACATTTAAAGAAGCTTGGGAAATTCCAAAAAGTGACACATGAGGGTACCTTTGCATTTAAGAAGTCAAGATGGATTTGTCTGAATAGAAATTGTGAATTTCTTTAGATAGAGGAAGATGAGATAATTGATATCTTATGTGCAAAAGTTTTAGACTTAGTCAAAATTTTTGCTAAGTTCTTGAAAACCACTTACATTCAGTGATTTATTGTGTTTAATTGAAATGGATAGGTTTGATTATATAATTTTATTTGATTATTTATGAAAATCTATGTTATTAAAATTACGGGTCTATTTTGATGTATTTTAAATGTTTTTAAATTTAAAAGAGATAAACATGTCAACACACAAAGACACAACACTAACACTATGAGACTTAAATTGCACCCTAAGAGCCAAAAATATTAAGTCATGTAAGCAACCGACCAATGTGAAAGGGACATTAATAAAATTCAACACAAGGATCATGTACCGTGGGGAAGGATTATATGCGCCGTGTCTATCAGCTCTCAGGAATTCTATTGGGCATGTTAAACATTTCATGCCATCATGAGAATGATTTTCAACTTTACAACATGGCATCAAATAGTGGTATGCCATAGTGCGCGAAGTTAGTTTTTGATTCCGACCCCTGTTCAGTAGTTTTTCTTATAAATAGATTGTTACATTTTGTCAAGTCAAATAGCTTTCATATAATATTATACACTAGCCGTACAATAGCTTAGAGTTTCATATTTATTTTTATTTTACATAATATATATTAGACTTTTAGAACAAATCAGAGGAAACTTTTGGGATTTTTTCTGGATCCAAGAGGAGAAGAGAAGATCTCTAAAGATTAAAAGTCCCATTGAAGATCAAGATGAAAATTTTAGAGAAATAAACATCATCCATCCATTTTTAATATTTAGATCTATTTAGGATCTTTTTATTTTCAAATTAATCCTTTACTTGTTTTATGGAATGAATTCTTTATTTAAACCACTAATCATAGATTTATATATATATATATATATATATATATATATATATATATGTGGCTACTTTAAACTATGTGAATTTAGCTCTATTCCCATTATTGTGTAGATTATTTAAGTGAACATTTTACAATAAATTAAATAAGTATTATTTTTTGATTCAAGATTGTTAATGATTTATTTATGAATAATTTATTAGTCATTTATTCTTTATAATAGATTATATTAGTGACTTGACCAAGAGTATTGATTTAAACAGTTTGTAATTTTTTTTATGCATAATTTAATCAATCCGTTAAACATCCTAGTTATACGCCATAATTGATTTGATTAATAAAGAAAGTGATACCAATCATAAGACTTTTCATATTTAAATGGAAAATTAATAATATGAGTTTAAATTTTAATTAACCAAAATATTTTGAAGCAAGTATGGTTAATTAGCTGTACTTCCCATAAATTCTCCATTGTTCTATAATTTAATCTATTTTGATATTGTTTTGAGTTGAGTCTATATCTAGATATTTTAATTATTTTTGAATTAGTTTAGGATTATCAAAACAAAACATTTTGATAAAGTGTTTAGATTTTATTTTTCATTCATAGTTCTCTTATGTTTTTAAGAAAAGTGAAGAATTATCTAAAATCACTACAATTCTTTAATAGGCCGACCTTGATTCGTGAACTTGCAAGCTTTTTATAATACAAAATTTGTGCATCAATTTTTTGTTATACTGAGAATTGGCATTTTAGATTGTTTAATAAATTTCTTAAAAATTCAAGATTTGTGAATATTTTTGGTTTGTTTAGTTATTTTTGTTTCTTATTTATTTTTATTTTGTTATTTTATTTCTTCTTGTTATTTATTTATTTTTATTTTTTATTTTCTAGTACTTAAAATTAATTGTTATTTTCGTTAGTATATGTGAGATAGGAGATCCCTTGGGAATCCACTTATAGCTGTCATAGATAACATAAATATATCTAAAGAGAATTTTAAAAGGTTCGATATTGAAATCTAAGAGCTTTTTCTAGAGCCTATAATTGAGCCACCAGTAGAGCCTATTTTAGAACCTTTAAACTTGGGTGATGCTTTACCTTGGGAAGTTGGAATGGAGTTTGCAAGCTTAATCATTGGAACATGTACTGTCTCTATATGGTTGGGTGAAACAGCTTGAAATTATGAATTAAAACAAATTCATTACTCTATGTTTCCTTCCTTCTATGGAATTCCTAATAAAAATGCTTTATCATTCATTTGAGTTTTCTACTCAACTGTATAGACATTCCCATTAAATGGATTAAATGAGGTTCAATTGAAAATGAGGTGTTTCCTATACACGCTCAAAGATAGGTTTAAATCATGGAAACATTATATTCCTCCTATAAAAATTATAATTTGCGAACTAAAATTGCAACATTCTCTCAAATGAAAGGAGAACCATTCCACAAAGCTTGGGATAGGTTTAAAATTTTTCTCACTTAATGCCCATACCATAGCTACCCACTAAAATTTTAAAACCAATTCTTCTATGATGGGCTTTGGCACTGAAATGTATATGCAACTTACATAATTGACCAAGCAAGTTGCACTTCTAGCCACCAAGGGCACTCCAAATAGAAAATCATATGGAGTGTGTAGTAATTATGGACATGGTGTTACCACATATCCTTATGAAAGAGAACTAATTGCAGGTCCTAAACAAATGAATGCAGTAGAGGGTTATCAACCTAGACTTAGAAATGACTCTTATGTAAACACTTTAATCATGGGTAAGGAAATCATCCCAATTTCTCTTGGTGGGAAAACAACCCTACCTATGCACCGAACCCAAAACAAATGCAAGGCCAACAATACAACAAACACATGTTACATAATCCTCCAAATATATCAATCTTAGAGTATAACTTCAATTCTTTCATTCAAGTTAGCAAAGAAAACCAGGTTAAAAACAATAAAAGATTGGACTCTTTGGAGGCATCTATAAAATGATTGGATGTACAAGTGGAGAAACTATTTGAGCATTTATAAAAGAAAACTAGACGAAAGTTTCTTGTCCAATGATGAGATGCGAGATGTTGAGTGTCTTGAAGTTTCTAATTCTTTATCTAATGATTAAGGGAACACAAGTTATTCTCAAACTACCTCCATACATCCTAGAAGCTTCAATGTCAATATCTCTATTGATGATAAAAAAAAAAAGATAACTGCAATGTTGGATCAAGGTGCAAGCATTAACTTAATGTCATATTCATTATACTTGTAATTAGGGGTAGGTGACCTAAAACCCACAACCATATCCATACAATTGGTGAATAAATCTCTAATATATCCCAAGGGTATGGTAGAGAACTTAAAGGTATACGTAGATAATCTTATTACACTAGTAGATTTTGTAAGTACAGATGTGCAAGAAACCTTACAATTGGACAAGGAGCATAATGGACTTCTTGGTAGGAAATTCATGGCCTCAAACAAGATGGTTATTAATATCCATGATAGGAGTCTATCAATGATAGTCTTAGGAGAGAATATACATTTCCATGCACATACTGACACAAAATTAATAACGAAGGGGACATTAAGTGTATTAAATTCTACAAATCGTAATTGCCAAAGTAGCATCGTGTTAAAATGTTAAACTAAGCCTTAATGAGAGGTAATCCAATAAGTTTTATTTTATTTCTTATTTTTTAATTGTAGTTGATTTTATTTTTTATTTTATTATTATTGTCTAGTGTTTTATTTTAATTTGTAGCATACTACTATAATTATTTAGTTTTATTTCTTGAAAAATATTTTGGGTTCCGATATGATTTTCTATGAGCCGTGCATAGGGCTTTAAGATGAAAATTGGATTGAAGAAAAATATCTCACATCATAGCACACTTTTCATGGAACCAATACGTTGGGTTATTATGTATGCTTGCCAAAGGATGAAATAAAGTGCATTGTAACCAACATACAACATTTTCCCTAAAAAGCCCCATAAATGTGTTCTAGATCATATCTAAAAAACTTCTCTCATCATCTTCTTATTCAAACCCTATTTGTTCACACTCCAAACACAAAACTTTCACCGAAATTCATCTTTCTCTTGAATTTTCTTCAATTTTGTGTCACATTTTTCATCCTTAATAATTTTCTAAGCCATATTTGCAAGATTTTTCTTCAAATCTTCATCAATTTTTCATTTTCAAAGGGGTATTCATAACATCTTTATCTTCTCCAAAGGGTTTTCCTACAAATCATAAGTATGATTATTTTATGGATTTAAGAGAACAAAATCCTAAGTTGGTTTGAAGAGGGTGCATGAAAAATAATTTTTTGATATAATTTATAGATTTTATGGGTATTATTTATTTTTAAGAACTTAATAATGGAATCTAATAAAATATTATTGAGAAATAAAAAGATAAAGAGATTCCACAAGAATATAATAGAATTAAGGTTGTTAGTCGAGAGACCAAATTAAGATTTGATAAAATAGTTGAGATTAAAAGAATTTATTGTGGAACGAGATTGGATTTTGAGCAACATCCATCCGAGGGTATAGCTTATAAAATAATGGAACTTGGTTGAAGATGGTTCATTAAGCATCCAATTTTATTATATTTTAGGTATTTTAGCTTCAAAATGATTGGATTGATTAATCAATCAAAGAATATATCTAAAATCACTTCAATACAATATTTATGCTTAAAAAGAATAACATATGGAAAGAATTACATATGTTCTAAACCATGAAAAAGGGTATACAAGAAAATAAGGGTTCCAAGTTAATCAAAAGGACGTGGATCGTGGCATGGAAATTGTTAATGTCGTGATGCAAGGCTTACAAACTAAATATCACGTGATCTAGAATTGATAGGGGTTACGGCATGGAAACTTTGTGTGATGTGGCTTATGTGTAATGGATCGTGCTCTAAAAAATTACAGCTTGCATCACGTGTAGTGTGGAAAAATATGTGTTGCAGTACTAGTTTTCTAATCCACTATTTTCTCCTTTTCTATACCTATAAATTGGGCTCCAATTGCATAGTATTCCATATCCCTATACATCTCTCTCTAGTTTTCTCTTAAGCTTCCTTTAGCTTTTCTTTTCTTTAGGTTCAAAGTTATTTTCTCAATTGAGAGTTGAACAATTTTAGTTTATATAGTAGCTTTAAATTCAATTTAGTAAACGGTGTTGGCAATTCTGTTTGGAGGTTTTTCGAAACAAAAACAATACTGAGACTCTGTAAGGATACAATTGAGTTCTAATTTAAATGTATTCTTTTCATATTATCTTTATATGTTGTTTTACTTGTTATGTTTAATTTATTGATCATTTATTAAAATATGCATGTCTGTCTATAAATAATGTGGGATATTAGTAATATTGTTATGCTTGTAAAATACTAAAGTAGATAAACATTTTTTATAAAATGAATTAAGCTTTATTTCTTTGTTAATATTTAAACAAAATTTTGTTATAGAAAAGTAAATTGATTGAGTATTTTTCATAACAAACATGACAGTTATTATTTGAATTTGATTTAGTGTAATACTCTCGAATATTAGATTTTTACTATCTAAATCTTATATTGAGTCATGCTTTATTTCAAGGATTTTATAAGATTTGTTATTGAAAAATATATTGACAACATCATAACAAATTTAAAATCCGAAAGTTAGTTTTTCAGATAATTAAATCATAAACCTAACTTTGACACCTTAAATGAAGGTCTTATTACATGCCCGACCTGAGGCAGTAATTAGATGGTTTGTTAATTCCTTGAAAATAAATCAAAATTTAATAACTATTCAATTGATAATCCCGACCTTAGGATATTAATTGGTTTGTTATTAACAAAAAATCTGATCCCTGACATAGGATAGTTTCTTATTAAGAATAAAGAATCAATAATCTTAATTCATGTCTTTACTTTCTTAAATAATATTGAACAAGCATAATTAACTATCTAATCTATCCTATAAATTATTCACTGCATGATTAATTTTTATTTTCCAAAATATTTATTAAATATGTTTTTATTTTCATGTTACTTATGTTTAGATCTTCAAACCAAAATATCTGTGACAGAATCTTTAGATTATTATTTTAGGTAAATGATTTTTTTAATTATTTAAAAAATACATAATCCCTCTTTAGACCAAACTTGAAAGTATATTTATTATTTTCTATAAGTGATTTGTGCACTTGTGAGTTATTTTATAAATTATATAAAATTTATACACAAAGTTTAAGCATATCAAGTTTTTGGCAACATTTTGGAGAGGAATAGTGTTTTTTTTAATTTTTATTATCAAAATCTTAAAAAACAATTCGTATTTGAAATTTTAAAATACCTAGGACGTTAATTAATTTTAGATATTTTAAAGTTTAAATTTTCTTTTCTATTGTTTTTTTAATATTTTACATAATAATAATAATATTATTATTTTAAAATCTTAAAACATTTGAATATTTTGATATTTTATTTGTTTAAAAAAATTAAAATCTTAAAACATTTGAAAAATTTAAGATTTTATTTATAAAAAAAATTAGTTTAATTTATTTTTTAAAAAAAGAAACATTTTTCTTTTTCTTTAAATTTTAATTTCATTTTAAATTTTCTTTTCTTTATTAATATTATTTATTTATTTTACTTTATGTTTAATATTTTTGTGCTTAATTGTTTCTTGTATAATTTATTTTCTTTAACTAATGTGTGTATCATTTTATTATTTATTCTTTACTATGTGTTTAGTTTATGTGTGTTTAAACATGTAATTTTTCATATATTTATATATTTATTTTATCCTTTTTATTTTTTCTACTTGATAGGTGAGAAAAGAGAGCAGAATAAAATTTGGAGTTATATGAGATTTTGGGTACTAATTCCCAACAAAAGAGCGCTAGATGGAGAAGAACAAGAGTTAATGAAGTTTACTTCGGGAATGAAATAGCCTTGGAACTATCCATCAAATGTCAAAACAAGAGGCTACGAATTTTATGGCTCAATTGAACATAGTGCTTTTAATTTTTCAATTGCATGTGATTCTAGTATGGATACCTTAGAAGAAGCTAATTATTTGCAAAGGTATCAATCTAACACCTATAATTACCCTGACCCTACCTATAAACCAAAAAAATACCAAGCATAAACCAATCACAAGGGCCATATGAAAACCAAACTTACGTACAAAGTCAATCTAAATCAACCTTAGAAGATAATTTGAATGCTTTTAGTCAAATTAGTAGAGACAACTAGTTGATGAATAATTAAAGGTTAAACTTTGTAGTCTTCAATAAAAAAAGGTTGATGTCAAAGTTGGATAGCTTGCTGAATGCATGCAAAAGCAAGAAAAAAGAAAGCTACCCAGCCAATCAGCACAAGCATTACAATTCTTTAAAGCGGTAAGGTTGTCAATAAATTATTACCTGAAATTTTAATCATTTACCACTAAGTGTAGGTAATAAAGAAGGTGAAATTATAGTCTCTCACAATGGAAATACATATGCTGATAATGATATACCTTCTGAGAAAAGAATTGTGGAGTTAATTGACGTTCCTAAAAATCATTAAGCATTAGAACCACACTAGCAATCAATATCATTTCCACACTGACTGAAAGAATCCAAAACAAGATAAGAAATTATTTGATCTTTTTAATATGCTTTTTAATATAGATATTAATTTACCTTTATTAGAAATGATCAAGAATATGCCCACCTATGCTAAGTTCTTTTAAGGAATTGAATATTAAGAAAAGAAGGTATGATCTTAATGAATGAGTAGTGGTATCTAAAATTTTTAGTGATGTGATTCAACACCAACTACCCCCAAAGTTGAAAGATCTTAGTAGTTTTATCATTTACTTCACTATAGGGATATAAAGGTAGCTAAAGTGATGCTAGACTTAGGTGGTATTATAAATTTGATGCCATACTCTATTTACTAACAATTAGGTTTGGGAAATCTTGAACCAATAACCATGTTCCTTCATCTTGCAAATAGATCTATTAAATATTAAAAGAGAATGGTTGAGGATGTACTAGTGTAGGTAGATAAACTTATAATACTTGTTGAGTGTGGTTCTACATATGGAGAAAAACCGTCTTTGGATAAAGAACATACAATACTTCTTGGTAGACCATTCATGGCCACTACCAAGACTACTATTGAGGTTCAAGATGGAAATTTAACAATGATAGTCTTAGGAGAGACTGTCCACTTTAAAGTTTTTAACTCTTCAAATTTTCCTTCTATTTATGCTATTGGTGAATGCTATAATGTTGATTCAATGGATATACTTGTACATAACATTTTTATGTAAGATAGAATGAAAGACAAATTGGAATTTTCTTTAACTGTTGAAAAGGTAGAAGAAAGTTTAGATGAGGAGACTATAGGGTACCATAATGTATTAGATAGTGCTAAACTTATAAGAGAATCTAACACACTCTTCGATTTTACTAAGACCCCATATACGGAAGGGGCTACTCTACTTAACTTAGAACTTAAAGATTTACCTGAGCACCTGAAGTATATGTTTATAAGAGAAGGAAAAACTTATCTAGTTATTAGTTCTGACCTAAAACCAAGAAATTGAACTTATTAAGTTAAAAAATTTAAAAAGGCTATCAGTTGGAGTATCATAGATATTAGAGGTGTTGGTCCTAATATGTGTATGCATAAGATGAATTTGCAAGACAATGCTAAACTCGTTAGGGAGCCTAGAGAAACCCAATCATGTAAGAGGTGGTTGAAAAGGAAATCCTTGAACTCGTAGAAGTAGGAGTCATTTAACTGATTACTAATAGTATGTGGGTTAGTCTATTGCATTTGGTACAAAAGAACTCTGGAATAACAATTGTGAAAAATAAAAAGAATGAAGTATTTCCCACTCGAATAATAACTAGATGGAGGATGTGTATAGAATTTAGGAAATTGAATATGTATAATAAAAGGGATCACATTCCATAAGGTTTATGTGAGTGTTGGTGATATTCGTGAATATAATATATAATTGTAATTTTATTTTCTAGGTGTGTATTAGAATAATATTTTACAAACTAAAAAACTATCAAGCCTTAATGGTCACATATAGGGTATTTTTCTATTCCAGTGCACATTAGATTTCATATTAGACATATTGTGGACAATATGAAATTAGGCCACTCGATCGATCAAGTAATGACTTTATTAATTGAGATATATTACCATAATAAATTGATTTTAATACATTAGAAGATCGATAAATGGATTTACTCAATCGATCGAGTTAAATCACTGAATTGATCCAACTTTTTTTATTATTAATTAAATGATCACTAGATCAATCGAGATGATGTTTGATCAATTGACCTCTATTTCTATTTAAAGTTGGATTGGATTTTTACAATATTGTCCTTATTTCTTAAAAGTGTTTTAATTGGTTTTATGAACAGTATAGTAATTCCACTTTAACCTAATATGCTTTAAAATATTCTAAAAATAAAAACCTATGCATATATTTGAAATCAACCACATAAGAGCTATTGCTTATTCTCTTCATCTTTTATTCTTTTTTATTTTGCTGAAAGTTTTTAAGTGGGATTTTTCATTACCTTAATTTATCAAATATTTGTGGCTTTGTTTGATAGATTAACAAGCCTACAATAGTAATTGTGTTATAGTGATTTTAATTTATTATTCTAGAGTTGTTAGTTGTTTTTTATTTATCTGATATATTGTTTAAATTAACTAGTTAGTGTTGTTCATTATTGAATCTGCTCTAGAACATACACTTACTATTATTGTGCTAACTTTTCAGGTGACAGTGGTATGGGTTTGATTAACTCATGAGACTCGAGTTTGTTAGAACACTGGTCTAGTGGCATTAATTGGGTAGGTAGTTTAAGTCATAGCCTTGTAACTAGATACATATTTTTCATAGTGGATAGTTTGGTGGTCCAGTGGAAAAGTGGTTTTTCTATTAGGTCATTGGTGTAGCCTAGGTTGTTTGCACTAAAACTATCGTGTGTTGATATTTTAATTTTTGCTTTACTTTACGTACATATGATGATTGTTTTGCTGCTTATGAAATTTTAATTTATTATACTTTTGTTGATTAGATATCTAGATTCATAACTAAAAGAACTTTCATTTGGTACTAGAGATATCACTAGATACCCTTAGCATCCCTAAGACCTTATTATGGATCATTTAGGTGAGGGTTCCTCTACAACCCGTGCACCTTACTTTGATGGATCTAATTACCCTTATTGGAAGGCTCATATGGGAGCCTTTGTATGGTCTATTGATGAAAGCATATGGAACTCTATGCTTTATGTTTGGGAACTACCTACGGTTACCAGATATAATTCAAATCACTCCTAAGTCTAGGAACGTATGGACCAATCAAGATAAAATTGGTAGTAACTGAAACCAAAAAAGGTATTAATCTTATTTTCATGTTGTGTCTGCTAATGAGTTTCATCGTATTTTTCATGTTGGAACTACTAAGCATGCTTGTGATATTTTAGGGGTTGCCTATAAAAGAACCACATAGGTTAAATAAACTAAATTTTGCATGCTTGTTAGCCAATTTGAAAATCTTAGAATAAAAGAAAATGAAACTTTCTCTAAATTTTATATTAGATTATGTGATATTACTAAAATCTCTTTCAATTTTGGAGAGAAAATTGATGATCATAGGCGAGTTCGGAAGATTCTCTACTTATTACCAGATTGCTTTCATGCAAATGTCACTTCCCTTGATGAAAGCAATGAGCTAGACACCATCAAAAGATAGGAACTCATTGAATGATTAAAACCTTTGAGATGAGCTTTCAAAAACCTCTAAAGAACAAAGGTATACCTTTCAAAACTACTATTATTAAAGATAGTGACAATGATGATGAAGAAATGGTTCTTTTAACCAGAAGATTAAATAAAATCCTCTACAAAAGGAATCATCAAAACAAAGAACAACCGAGTTCTCAAAAAGATAAGAATCTAGGAGAACTCAAATCTATGAGTTCTAATGATAAGAAATCTAAACCTTTAGGATCTCAATGTTTTGAATGTATGGGTTTGGTCACTTTGTAGTTGACTATGAAAACAAGAAGAACTAAACTGGAAAAGCTTTCAATGCTACACTTACTGACTCTGAAAATGATAATGATAATCCAGTTGAATCTAGCATTTACTACAATTGTTGGTGAACAATATAGTAAGTCTAACATTGATTGATATGATGAGGAAAATGATACTAAATTTCTACTCAAAAACTTTTATAGCACAAGTATTGATGATGTGTTCATAGATTATGTAAGATGCAAAATGGAGGTAGTTAAACTTAATGACAAACTTAAATCCATTGAAATAAATTTCTCAATTATAGAAAAAATTAAAAATTGAACTGTATGAATGTGCTAATGTTTTGAATTCAAGTCTTGCATATGTTAAGCAAAAAATCAAGAATCTTATGCTGGAACTTGAACAATCAAAGGAAGTAGTAAGAAGGTCAACAATTTGAGTAAAAGGTTGAACAAAGTTTTGGATTATGGAAAGCCAGTAGAAGATAAGAGAGGGCTAGGATATGTAGATGAGAACACTATGCCATCTTTGCCAAAATCAACTAAAATTTTCAAACCTTTAAACATGTCCTCCCCACATGATATACATGACATTGGTTATAATGATGATACTTCAACCATTTCCTCCTCACATGATACACATGGCATTGATTATAATAATGGGAGCTCCAATCCTTCAACCTCAAAAACCACAATTGTAAGGCATTCTAATCCTACTCCCAATTTTACTCATTATACACAAAAACAATTTGCACCAATGATTGAAAAATCTATTAAGTTTGTGCCTTTATATAACCATTTTGGTAGGAATGGTCATATTAGGCCCAAGTGTAGATTTTGATAAATGCCCCTAAATGTAATAATAATTTATGTGCTATATATAGTAGGACTCATAACCCTCATCCATCTATGCATGTTGCATTATATTCAGGGATGAATGGAAATTATGGTGACATGTTAGAAACTCCTATTAGAAAGCATAAAATTGTTGGCTCAAAAAATTCAATGCATTTAATTCTACGACTAATTATCATTATCCTACCATGCATATTGCATCTTCATTTAGGATGAATGAAAAATCTAAAGGTAAGTCCAAGAATATGCCATTGAGAAGAATGGTAATTGATTTCTAACCCAAGGATATAAAGAAACCAAAATTCAAACAAATTTGGGTTAGATGAGGTTGTCTCTTTTTGGTCACCTAACCGTCATTTATTATTCACCTAGATACTTTTGTTTGTGTGCTTAATTGACCCTAGGTGAGCAACTTTAGTTTTTTTGTTTTTTTTTAATTTTTATTGATGTTTATTTAGTTTCAAAAAATAAAAAATAAAAAAGGGAAGTAAACATGCTTTAACATTGACATATTATTACATACTACATTCATATTTATTTTGATTGGATATACATTATACAAATGGATATTTTGACTTTTTTATTTACATATGATGATCGATATTGACTTGAACCTACTCACACACTCATTGGACACATAAGTATGTCATGCTAGAAGTTTATAATTAATTAAGTGAGATTTTAGGCATGAGATAACCTTGATTGTGAAAATTATGGTTGAATTCTATCTTTCACTATATAAAATATTGTTATTGAGAGATCCCTAGTTTTTAGAGGGATACCTACTATCATGTGTGAAAGCTACAATAGGAAGCAAAGTGGGCTACCTCAAACCTAATGTGAAAGTCATCATCTTGGTATACTTACTTATGCATATTTCTTTAAAATAATAATAATAATAATAAAGAAAAAATAAATGCACAAAAGCTTTTGCATGCATAAAAATAAAGAGTTACAATTGATTATACAAAAAGAAATTAAATAATCAATATCTCACAAAATTTATTAATGTAAGAAGGAAATAAAAATATATACTAAAGTTCTTTCTATGTAATTAAATTTTATTTTGTGCAAGTATGAATTCAACTATAATTGTTTTATGATAAGAGATACTCATTCTTTCGAATCTTTCATAACTGATCATAAATGAGAAAATTGACATTCTATTGTAGTTCCAACACATATTTTACTTTTGGTGATTGTTGATATGTCACTATATGTATTAGTATATTTGTATGTCTATCTAGATGTGTTTATGTTGTCAATGGATAGTCATAATTTGAAGAAAATTAATTTCATCATTGGTGTGTATTGTTGTAATCATGTTAAGCTAAATCTACTACCCTCAATTAAAAAAAATATTAATTTTTATAAATATTTGTTTTATCTTAATTTTTTAAAGGAGTCGTAGAACATAGGGAGAGTTTATTCATATTTTAGAAATATATTATTTTTAGCTCTCGATATTGATTATTCTGAACATTTCTAAATGTGTGCTCTATTTTTAGGCATTAAATACATTGTTTTCTTGTTGAACTTATTATCATTTCTTCATGATTATAAAAAATATGGGGAGAAATATTGGAACTTTAATAAAAAAATCTACAAAAAGGGAAGAGCTAACTTATGGGCAGAATTACTTTGAAATTCCTTTTTGAAAATATCATACATAGGGGGAGTTATATTTTTAATATGTTCTATATGATGATACTACTCGCTCTTATATATATTCTTTGCTTGATATTATTATATTACACTGAACTAATAAATAATAAGTCTTCTGGGACAAGTTGTTTTCATGTTTTTGTTTTTGTCCCTCATTGTAAACAAGAGTTGGCAAGATTCTAGTGAAGATGGTTCTCCCAGATCATAGGATAGTACCATTATGAAAAACTTTAACTTTCCTATGAGTGTTATGTACTGAGAGATAGGTTTTGTCACATGAATATTCCAAATGGGGAGATTTTAAGGTTTATATGAGTGTTGGTGATATTCATGAATAAAAAATATAATTGTAATTTTAGTTTCTAGGCGTGTCTTAGAATAATATTTTACAAGCCAAAAAAACTATCGAGCCTCAACGGTTACGTATCAAGTATTTTTCTATTCTCATGTATGTTAGATTTCATATTAGACACAATAGGGACAATTTGAAAATAGGTCACTTGATCAATCGAGTAATGACTGGATCAATCAAGCAATATTACTTAAATAAATATATTTTAATATATTACTAGATCGATCGATAGATTTATTTGATTGGTTGAGGACTAGATCGATCGAGTTCAATCACTGGATTGATCCACCTTTTTTGAGTATTAATTAAATGATCACTAGATCGATCAAAAGGATATGTGATCGATCGAACTATGTACTTGATTGATCGAGCACTTGGTTAGATTGATCGAGTCATAAGGTCTTTGAATTTAACATCTATTTTCTATTACGAGTTGGATTGGATTTCAACAATATTTTCCTTATGTCTAAAAAGTGTTTTAATTGAGGCAATATAGTAATTCTAGTTTATCCTATGTACTTCAAAATATTCTATAAATATAAACTTAAGCATATATTTAAAATCAACCATATAAGAGTTATCGTGCTTATTCACTTCATCCTTTATTCTCTCTTATTTTGATAAAAAAAATTCAATGAGCTTTTTCATTAAGTTAATTTATCAAATACTTGTAGTTGTGTTTGATGGATTAATAAGCCTATAATATTAATTATGTTATTCTACTTTTAAATGATTGTTATAGAGTTACCAGTTATTTTCGATTTATCTAATATATTGTTTAAATCAACTAGTTAGGATTGTTCATTATTTAATCTACTCTAGAACATATACTTGCACTTGTATTTATGTGCTAACTTATCAGGTAACTATAGTGCGGGTTCGATTAACTCATAGGACTCATGTTTGTTAGAATGCTAGTCAGGATCTAAACTTCCATCTTGTAGAGACTATAATGAAAGTTGCGGCTTGTAATTAGGTTACTTGGGGGGGAATTACCTAGGTAGGTATTTTGAGTCCTAGTCCCATAAATGGATACATTTTTTTCCATAGTGGATAGTTAGGTGGTCTGATGGACTAGTTGTTTTACTCTTAGGTTATCGGTGTAGCCTAGGTTGTTTTCACCTAAAAATCTTGGGTGTTGATATTTTTATTTTTGCATTACTTTATATATACGTGATTTGTTATTTGGCCACTTATTACATTTTAATTTACCATACTTTCGTTAACTAGATATCTAGATCCATAACAAACAAACTTTCACTTTTCCCTTCCATTCATTGATCAAATATTAGAAAGATTAATTGGGCATGAATTTTATTATTTTTTGGATGGTCTTTTAGGTTATTATTAGGTACCCATTACAACAAAAGACTAGGAAAATACCACTTTTACGTGTCCTTTTAGGACAATTTCTTTTAGAAGGATGTCATTTGGGCTATACAATTCCCTTATCACATTTCAATGATGCATGATATCAATCTTCTCAAACATGGTAGAAAAATTCATTGATGTATTTTTGCAAGATTTTTCTATTTTTGGAACCTCATTTGATGGTTGATTGAATAAATTGACTTTAGTTTCAAAATGTGGCATTGAATGCAACCTAACACTTAGTTTGAAAAAAGTCATTTTATGGTAAAATAAGGGATTGTTTTAAAACATGTGATTTATAACAAAGGACTTGATGTTGACAAAGAAAAAATAGAATTGATTACAAAATTACCTCCCTTACATCTGTTAAGGGGATTTTAATCATTTTAGGACATGTAGGTTTATATATGCAATTTATTAAATATTTTTCTAAAATAAGACATTCTTTATGCAATTTAATGTTAAAAGAGGTTTATTTTGATTTTCATGATGCATGCCTTATCTCCTTTAATACTTTGAAAAAAATTAACATTTATCCATATAATTTTGGCACTTAATTGGTATCTTCCTTTTGAAATTATGTGTGATGCTTCTAATTATGCAATTAGAGAAATTTTGGGATAAAGATCGAATAAGTATTTGTATGTTATATATTATGCTAGCAAAACACTCAATGATGCCAACATAAATTATTCCACTACTAAGAAGGAATTTTTTTAGTGTTGTATTTTCTTTAGATAAATTTAGGTCTTACTTAGTAGATTGTAAAGTAATTGTGAATTCTAATTATGAAGCTTAAGATATATACTAAGTAAATCAATGCTAAGCTAAGATTAATCTGGTGGGTTTTTAATCTTACAAGAAGTTGACCTAGAAATCAAAGGTAAAAAAGGTAGTGAAAACTTAGTAGCTGATGATTTATCTAGGTTAAATTTTGAATTCATTTATCTTGAAGGTAAGAATGAAAAAGAAATGTTTGATACTTTTCTTGATGAATAATTATTTTAGTAGGTCCAAATCCATGGTATATTGATATAGTTAATTATCCTACTAGTGGTATTTTGAGACCTAACATATGTTTTCAAGAAAAGAAAAAGTTGTTAAAACTCTTGCAGGCAATAATTTTGGGATGATCCTTATCTATTCAAGATTGATCAAGATCAAATAATCTGAAGGCGTGTGCCTATAGAAGAACATAAGGGCATCTTGGCCCTTTGTCATGATTTTCATTACGGGGGCAATTTTAAAGGTAAAAAAAAATGGCCCTTAAGGATGCTAATATGTTTTATGCACAATTGATAGATGTTAGAGGACATGTAATATGGTAAAAGAGATGAAATACTTTTGGCATCTAATTTAGTTCTTGAACATTTTGACGTATATGGAATTGACTTTATGGGTCCATTTACCCCATCTTTTGGATATGAATATATTTTTGTTACTATGGATTATGTATCCAAGTGGGTAGAAGTTATGCCCACTAAAACTAATGATTCTAATAATGTTATGAAATTCTTGAAGGATTCAATTTTTAGCAGGTTTGGATGCCTAGAACAATTATAAGTGATGGACTGAATCTTTTTACAACAAACGTTTTGATGGGGTATGGAAGAAGTATAGCATTACACAAAAAGTGGCTACTCCATATTTTCCTTAAACTTCCAATTAATTGGAATTGAGAAATAGACTAATAAAAGGGGTTCTAGAATTGTACACCCTTCAGGGAAGGATTGGAAAATCAAGTTGAATGATGCCTTATGGGATTACCACATAGGATACAAAACATCCATTGGGTTGACCCTTTATTGGTTCATCTTTAGTGATGCATGCCATTTACTCATAGAACTCAAACAAAAGGCTTATTGGGAAATTAAAGAGCTAAACATGGATTTAGGCAAAGAAAAAGACAAATGGTTTCTTTAACTCAATAAGCTTGAAGAGACTAGAGATGAAGCCTATGAAAATACAAAGTTCTACAAAAAGCGTACAAAGCACTATCACGACAAAAGGCTAGTTTTTAAGACTTTTTCCCTGGAATGAAAGTTCTTTTATTTAACTCTCATCTTAGATTATTTCCAAGAAAGTTGCAATCAAGATGGAATGGACCATTAACAATTTCCCAAGTATTTTCACATGGAGCAGTAGAGTTGTTTAATCCTAAGAATCAAGGAAAATTCAAAGTTAATAGGCATTGTATGAAACCTTATTTAGAAAGAGAACACAATACAGAATAAATCAATGAAATTTGGATATATGATCCTTACTAACATGATGTGTCTTGTTAAGGCGTTAAATTAGGCCGTGGATGGGAAGCAACCTACCATTGTAGGTAATATTATTTTCTTTATTTTAATTTTTATATTTGTTTTATATTCATTGATATATTTTGTTTCCTATTTTGTGAGAAGTACATAATATTATTTCTATGTAATATATTTATGTTTGGATTAATGGATACACCTACAATTCCATATCAACTCTTGAACAAGATCATCAAATGGGAAACTTTTGTTTCCATTACTCTTTATCTTTAATTTATAAATTGTAGTATTGAGGACAATGTAAGTTCTAATTTTGGGGTCAAACGTTACATTATAAAATTATGCTTAAGTTGAAATTTTTATATGTTCATAGTTTTACTTTGTTTATATTTTTATTTACATTTTGTATGCTTTATTTATTTTAATTGAATTAAGAATTTGTTTTATATTAAAAAAATTTCCTTACAAAATTATCAGGTATTAAAGTTAATTTTAAAAACAAATGATTAAGTCTTTGCATTGTTAGATTAGTTTCAAAAATATTTCATAGAGTAATATGATAATTAGCTAGCTATTGTCAAAATTAGTATTTCATGATAAAATATTAAACTTGTAATCAGTGTTTAGCAATCAAATAGTGCAAACAACCTAATAAGAATATATTTTGACCATTATCTTTCCATTTTGAGTGATGGTATTTTTCTACTATTTTAAACACTCTTCCTATTAATTTTAAATTTCTAGATGATCTCTATAGGGTTTTTCATTGAATGTTAGGTTGTTTACATCTAATAAAATACCATATATTTATTTTTATTATTTAAATTGAATAAGTTAAGTAGAAATTGAAAGTATATGCCCTTTTCTTCAAGAATGCATGACTTCTAAAAAAAAGATATATATAGGTTTACCTAAATAAATAAAAGAAAAAGTCACAAATTAACTATTCACTTTATCATTCAAAATATGTACAATCTGTATATGAGTCCTTTATAAAAAAAATCTATAAAAAAAGGAAAGAGAAAACAAAAAAAAGAGAGAGAAATAAATATTATAAACTACATACTATGATCCAATATTCTTTAAAGTTATGAGAATTGGCTAAATACAAAAGAAAATAATAGGAAATAATTTTTCAAGAAGTCATTGCATTTTCTTTGTCTTCTAAAAGGCATAAAACTTGAGATTTTTATTTGATAAATTTGATTAATGTAAGAAAATAATATGTGAATAAAATCATTTCTTTTGATTCATTTAATGAGATTAATATTTAAGCACTATTTTTGAGTCTTTTCTTCTTTAAACATATGTGAACTTTTAGTTCTCATTTCAATGCATAAAGTCTATTGGTATATACCTTTAAACGAGTGCTTTAACCAATAGGACTAGTGTTATTTTAAGTATGCCTTGTGAAGATAGAGTCTAAGCAAATTTAGATTTCTCACACTGAGTTTTGTAAATTAATACTGATACATTTTTTATTTAAATATGAAAGCAATTTTCAACTAATTATTATAATAAATTATGAATGTTTAGAATGTTAAAATAACATATGCTATGGATTTTAATTGTAATCTTAAACAAGATTAAAAAGCATGAGAAGTTTTGTTATTCATTTTATTTTGTTCTATCTTTACTTTGTTTTAAATTTTATTTTTTTGTGTGTTGTTTATTTGTTTTTGTTATTTATTTTTAAATTTTTTTAAATTTGATGTTTGTGTGGGGAGGGAGGGTATCATATCTAAAAAGTCTCATGAGATTTAAACTCGTCCATTAGGGTAACTTAAGAGTTGAAAGACTTGTTACATATGCTAAATCTAATCATATCAATCTACAAAAATAATTTATGATAGTTTAGTTTTTTTTTAACTTTTTTTCATTCTTGCTAAGAGACTAGCAAGAAGTTGGTAGTGGGTTGTGACAAGTGCTCAAAATTATTTAATATATTGTCATTTTATGCATGTTAAATTATTAAATAGATTTTTATTTACTTACTTTTACTACAATTTTTAACAAATCTATTTTTTAGAATCGGGGGTATATTTTATTATATTTTAGATATTTCTTGTATTTAAATCATTCAACTTGAAGAAATATTTATGAAATAATCTATTACAACTTAGAATATTAAAAGGATAACATATGTAAAGAATTACATATGTTTTAAAACTTGAAAAAGAATATACAAGAAATAAAGGGTGTTAAGTGATACAGAGAAGAGGATGTTACACTGTAAATATTTTATGTGCCACGAAACGAGGCAATAAGAGTGACATCAATGCATCCCAAATATGATGCAAGCCATAACATGAAACATTTGTATGCCATGGCACGAATATAATGGATTGAGCCAAAACCATGTACAACCTGTGTATACCAGTGCATGAAATAATTCTATACCATGATGCCAGTTTATAAATCCATATTTCCCTCTTTTCATCCACCTATAAATAGGACTTTATTTTCATTGTAATGAATTTCCCTCATTCTTCTAATTCCTTTAATTTTGTTGTCTCTGAAGCTTTTTAGTTTTTATTTTATTTTAGTAGTTTAAATTTCTTCTCTGAGTTGAGAGTTGAATGAATTTAATTTAGGTAATAGTTTATAGTTTCAATTCAATAAACAATATGACAATTTTGATTGGATTTTTTCCAAAACAGAAGTAATTCCAAGAATTATATTGAGGTGTATTTAAATCCATTCTTTTCAGATTATCTCTAAGTGTTGTTTTACATGTTATATGTTTAATTTATTGATACTTTATTAAATTATGTATGTCATGCTATAAATAATATGGGATATTAGTAATATTGTTATGCTTATAAAATATTAAAGTAGATTAAACCTTTTTATAAAATAAATTTTATTTTATTTCATCATCAAGATTAAAACCAAAGTTTGGTAAAGATAAGTATGATGACTAAGTATTTTTTATGATAAACAAGAAAGTTTGGTTTAAGATTTAAAATATATGAATCTGATTTAGAGTGGTATACCTAAATATTAGATATTTACTATCTAAATTTATTTCAAGGCAAGTTCTATTTCAAGGATTTTTTTAAGAATTATTATTGAAAGATATATTGATGATATATTCTTCATAGTTTTTTTTTAAACTGAAAGTTAGTTCTAGATACTTAAATTGTAAACTTAACTTAGACACTTGATAATAGTTTAAATTGATTGCCCTAGAAAAGTAATTAACTAAATGGTTTATTAATTCATTATAAATGAAGAAAAATTCATTTAATTATCAATTATTGATCCTCGCCAAAAGAATTTAATTGGAAATTGATTAACAAAAAAATTTGATCCCTACCTTATGATATTTTCTTACCAAAAAGGAAAAAATAATAATCTTAATTCATATTTTTAATAACCAACTTAAATATTGGGTAAGCATAATTAACTAGCTAATGTATCCCATAAATTCTCCACTACATGATAAATGTTTAATTGAATATTTATTTAATCTATCTTTATTTTTATTATATTAGATTTTGAAACCAAAGCTTTTTGACCGAAAGTTTAGATTCTACTTTTGTTTTTACGAAAATTTTGAATTATTTAAAAACCACATGATTCATCTTTAGATTGACCTTGTAAGTATACTTATAATTTTTTATAGTCAATTCATACACTTACGAGCTATTTTAAAAAAATTCTACAAAATTTGTACACATTTTGGAACATCAAATTTTTGGTGTAATTACTTGGTAAACCGATAATAGCACTGAATATTAGATAATCTTTACAAGCATCAGTGCACCACTTTCAGATTTTTACTCTTTATACATATCATGACCTATTATTTCATTTCTAAACAAAAACATTATTCACATATACTTTTGAATAATTTTTTGGACCAATAGGATCAATATTGTTCAGAGTATGCCTTGTGATATTAGAGTTTAAGTGAATTCCATACACTGAAATTGGCCAAATTTGATATTGATATATTTTTGTTTTGAATATGAAAGTTATTTTCAACTAATTATTATAGTAAGCTATGAATGTTAAGAATATTAAAATGAATATTAAAATAACTTATAATATAGATATTAGTCGTAAACTTAAAAGAAATTAGAAATATGAGAAGTTTTGTTATTATTTTTATTTAGTTATCTTTTTCATTTTTTACTTTATTTAAATTTTATTTTGTTTTTTTATTACTTGTTTGTTTTTATTTTTTTCATTTTAAATTTGATGTTAATAGATATCATCTCTAAAAGCTCTCATGAGACTTAAACTCGTCCACTAAGGAAATCTAATGGTTTAAAGCCTTGTTGCATATGCTAAATGCAACTATGAAAATTATTTAGGAGAGTTTAATTTTATTCTAGTTTTTGTTTTAACCTTTTGCCTTTCTTGCTAAAAGACTAGTAAGAAGTTGGTTGGGGGTTGTGATGAGTACTTAAAAACACTAAATATTGTGATTTTATGCATGTTTAATGATTAAATGGATTTTTATTTGCTTAGTTTTACTATCTTTCAAAATAAATATATTTTTTTCAAAATCACTAGTATGTTTTGTTATTTTTCAAGTATTTTAGCTTCAAAATGATTTTACTTATCAAACACTCAAAAAATATATCATAAAGCACTCCATTATATTATTGACATTTAAAAAGAATAACATATGTTCCAAACCATGATAAAAAATTATATAAGGAAATAAGGGTTCCAAACCGATGATAAGGACGTGGGTCACGACGTGAAAAATATTAATGCCACGGTGCTAGGCTAACTGATTGAATATCACATGTTCTAGAATCGATGCAAAGCATAGCGTGGAAATGTTTTGTGTCGTAGCACGTATGTAATGGACCACATGTCAACCAATTATAGCTTGTATTATGCCGTAGTGTGGACAGAGATATGCCACAATGCTAGACTTTTGATCCATTATTTTCTTCTCTCTAGTTTTCTCTTAAGCTTTTTTTAGCATTTCGTTTTTTTTAGTTTCAAAGTTCTTCTCTCAATTGAGAGTTGAAAAATTTTAGTTTATTGAGTAACTTTAGTTTCAATAAAAGGTGTTACAAATTATGCTTAAAGGTTTTCCATAACATAAACAATATTGAGATTCTATAAGGATAGGTATAATTTAAATTTATTCTTTTTAGATTATCTTTATGTGTTTTTACATGCTATGTTTAATTTATTGATTATTTATTAAAATATGCATGTCTAGTTATAAATAATATGGGATGTTAATAATGAAGCTATCTTTATTTTTATGTTATTAGTTTAGATATTCAAACCAAAACAATCATGACAAGATGTTTATGTTATTATTTTCAATTTTAAGAATTTGTTGAATTATTTAGAAAGCACGTGATTTCTCTTTAGTTCAACCTTGGAAGTATCCTTATCATTTTCTATAAATGATTTATGCACTTGCAAGCCATTTTATAAACCATACAAAATTTGTACACTCACTTTTTGTGCATCAAGTTCCTAATGCTATAAATAATCAAACAACGGTAAAGGATGTGTTTTTCTTGTTTGGCCCTTCTATATAAATTCATTCTATAGATTGAAGGATGTTAGCCATGTGGAGTATTAGGAATACTTAGATAATGTAGATTAGAATGAAGTAGTAGAAGCCCTAATGTGAAGGGGTTGAGTGGGATATTGCCAATGAGAGGCATAAATAATTCGTTTCAAAATACTTTACTAAGGTCTCCTGTATTGGAAATTATTTTATCTATTCTAGACTGATTCCTACCATACATTATAGTACATAGATAAAGTTCCAGATATATTACTCTTTATCATAACATCCACCCAACTTATAGATGTTAGGGCAATAATCAACCAAAGGAATACACTATCCATAAATAATCACGAATTAAGTTATTTCTTCCCTTAACTAATCATAACACTTTGTACTAAAGCTAGGTTGAAATTTCTTAAAGGTGAGGTTTTGATGTAGCCTAGTGACTTATTGACTGTCATTTATACTAGAGGCCTCACAAGTGGGACTAAAGCCAACCAAAAGAACAAAAAGGCCACCTCTTCTTCAAAAACTCCAATCAAAGACGAAGTTTAGAAGTTGTGAGAAAATGTCAATTATATTGAAAACTATGATTAAGATTATCATGCCCAATAACCATTATTAATAAGTAGGCAAATGCATTTTCAGGAGAATACATGCAATCTTTTCATAAGATGCTATGGTCACAACTCTCCCATGCAAGAATTAATTACAATCAAGTGAAAGTACTTGAAAATCCTTTGCCTACAGACTGCCTAAATCTACACTTGAATATGAAGAAGATTCAAATGACATAGGGAGCTAAGATCCAATCTTATTTCTGGCTTATTTTTATGTATCTATATTTTTGTATTTTTATTGTTTTTTTTTTACATTTTTTTGTTTATAACTTGATGTATTGTAATTTTTTTATTTTTGTTATTGTGAACAATAGTTATGTTATTTAGAATTGTTAATTTCATAATTGTTTGGTGATGTGTGATTCATAAGAAGTACATAGTGATTCTCTCTGTATGATATAACTAAGTTAGATGATGGATGTAACCAAGGTAGTAGCCACATCACCATGCTTAATCACGTTATACTATTATTGTTGGGTAAATTTTTGTTCTCACTTTTGGTTTGATTTACATTTGAAACATTGAGGACAACGTAGATTCTAGGTTGGGATGGAGGAAAAGATCCTTATAAAATTATGAATTTTAAATTTTATTAAAAATTTGTTTGTTATTTTTAGTTGATTAGAGACATTTAGGTCCAATAAAAGAAAATAAAATATTGATACAAAATTATCATGCTTTTAGTTAATTTAAACTTAATAAGTGAGTCTTTGTATTTTTTGTTTGATGTCTTAAACATGGTCAAGGATTATTATAAGAGTTAGTTATATTTATAATTTATATTTCATGCATGGATATTAAGATTAAGATAAACCCAAAATTGGTGTATATGAATCAATTACCAAAGACTACCTTATGAGATTATTGAGCCAAAAACATTTTATTCTGAGTGATAATATTTATTCTAATCTTTTAAACACTTCTCCTATTATTTGAAATTATTAGATAATCTGTATAGGTTTTGTATTGAATGTTAGGATTTTAAACATCTAATGAAGTATCATGTGCTTATTTTTATTACTTAGATTAAATTAGTTGAGTAGAAATTGAAAGTATTTGTTAATCTTTATTGATACTTGACTTTTGGTAATAAAAAAATGATATATATGGGGTTCTCTTAGAAAAAAAGTGCCAAAATAGTCATTCACCATAACACATATATGTACATAGGTTTGTTCTCTAAAAAAAGAATTAAAAAAAGAGAAAAAAATAATAAAAAAATAATAAAAAAAAGAGAAAAAAATAATATAACTAAATATTATGATCCTAAATTCTTGAACAAAGTGACATAGCTATTACTAAATAGTAGGAATAACCCCTTGAAGTCAATTTCATTTTCATTCATCTTAAGGCACATACTTGATATTTTTGCTTAATGATTTTGATTGAAGTATGATGTGAGTAATGTGACATATTCATAATCCTAGAATTTTATTTCTTTCATGAGATTTATATTATGCCCTTTTGAGACTTTCTTGCTTATAAACATATGTGAATCTTTTTTCTTTATTCTTTACATAACTTATGCTCACATATACCTTGTTGAGTGCTTGAACCCAAAGGATCAACGTGAAATTGAGAGTCTATCTTGTGAGAAATAAAGTGGAAGCAAATTTGGATTCTTAACACATGGGACATGAATTTGTGATGTGTAAATGATTTAAACGATGAACTTTTTTTATTCTAAAGCATAAGAATGTTTGTATTTTTGGTTTTTGTTATTAATCTTTTTATTTTTAGTTTTGTATATTAAGATATTTGTGGGTATCATCACTAGAAGCCCTCACCAAACTTAAACTCGTTAACTAGAACTACCTATGAGTTTAAAGCCTTGTTGCATATATAAAATGTGACCGTGTCAATTTAGGGAAATAATTTAAATTAGTATAGTTCAGTTTATTTATTTTTTCTTTTAGGATCGTTTCACTTGCTAGGGATTACAAAGAAGCTAGTTGGCCATTAAACCTTTTTCATTTTTTATTTGTTCATTATAGTTGTTTATATTATGGTTTTTATTTTTATCATATCATTATTGTCTAGTATTTGTTTATTATTTATTTTAAAAACTTGATGCAAAAATTTTATATTACAAAAAGATCGCAAGTAGAAAAATAACTTATAATAAGTGACAAGTATACTCTCAAGATCGGTCTCTTAAGGAACTACAGTGGTTTTAGATAATTCTTCACTTTTATTAAAAACATAAACAAACTATGAATGAAAAATAAAATTTAAATACTCAATAAATGTTTTGTTTCTAATAATCTTAAACCAATAAAAAATAATTAAAATAAATAAATATAGATTCAACTTAAAACAAATCAAGACAGATTAAATTATAGATCAATGGAGAATTTGTGAAAAGTTTAGCTAGTTAACCATGCTTGTTTCAAAATATTTAGGTTAATCAAAATATAAACTTAGATTATTTATTTTTCCTTTTAAATATGAAAAGTCCTATAATTAGGATCATTTTCTTTATTAATCGAATCAATTAATGGTCAATGATTGAGATATTTAAATAATTAACTATATTATGCCTAAGGAAATATCAAACATTTTAAATCAATGCTATTGATTAAGTCATCAATTTAAACTCTTTTTTAAGTTTTTCCAATTAAATCTAGATGATGTGTCTAAAATTTAATTCTCCAATTTTCAATCTATTATGAAGAATAAATGACCAATAAACTATTCATAAATAAATCTTTACAAATCTTGAATCAAGAAATAATCTTTATTTAATTTATTGTAAAATTTTCACCTAAATAATCAAAACAATCATGAAAATAGAGCTAAATTCTCATAGTTTAAATTAGCCATACATGTTTAGATTAAAATCCATGATTAATGATTTAACTTCATTCAAAAAAAATAAGAAAATGATTAATCTGAAAATAAAAAGATTCTTAATAGTTCTAAATACCAATAATTGATGGATAATGTTTCATACTCTAAAATTATTATCTTGATCTTCAACGGCACTTTTAAATATTTGGAGATCTTCTCTTCTCTTCTTGTATATGGAGAAACCTTCAAAAGTTGCCTCTAATTTGTTTTAAGTCTAATCTACATTGTGTATAAGAAAAATAAATATGAAATTGCAATTTATTGTACAGGTTATGTATGATATTATATGAAAGCTATTTCACCTAATGAATTATAACAATCTATTTATAAGAAAAAACTATTGAACATGTGTCAGAATGACAAATTAACTTCGCGGGCCACAACATATCATTATTTCCCACAGCGGTACAAAGCTAAAAATCATTTGCAGAATATGACCTGAGAAGACCAAGCCGCGACACACTTTTATCACGTCACAGCGTGAAAATTTTAATGTGCCCAGTAAAACTCTCGAGAGGTGAACGTCATGGCACACATAATTTTTTGTTGTGGCACACAATGCTTATGTTGAGTTTTACTTATGCACTTTATACATTGGTTAGTTCTTGACGTAAGGCTAACATATCTTAATCTTTTTAACTTTTAGGGTGTTATTTAAGTACTCTAAGTGTTGATATATTTATTTTATTTGAAGATGAAAAAAACAAAAATATAATAAAATACATCCATAATTTTAAAAAAGATAGATTTTCATAAATAATCAAATAAACTAATATAATCAAATATATGCATTTCAATTATATTCGATAAAATCAAAGAATATAATTTCTTTTCAAGTAGATATCAACTTCCTACAATCTAGGTGATCTAGGTGATCTGACTAGGAAGAGAAGCAAGTGGAGAAAATTCTCCCTAGTCTCTCATTTCAGTTCATGGACAAAGTCATAATAATTGAAAATTTTCACAAGATAGAGGATTTAAAGATCCATAAATTGATAATTGATGTTCAAGCTTTAGAGATTCACCATTTTCTATTAAAGAAAGGAAAATATACTAATAAAGGAAAGAGCTTGGCTCCTAAGTCTACCAACAATAAAAGTAGTAAGAAAAAGGTTACATTAGTGGTTAGTGAAGAAATGGTAAAAGCCTTAGTACCCAAGCAAGTAAAGCTTGACGAGGAGTTGGAATACTCTGAAGGTACTGTTAAAAAGCCAATGCATGGAACTCAAAAGTTGGATGAAATTATGAGTTTTGCTGAAGACTATTTTACTACCTCTTATGCCACTTCTAAGTTCCTCAAACTCGTGGCTTCTGATCCAAAGATGAAAACCATGGCTTCCACTCCAAGAGATAAGTCAAGGGCAACAATCCATTCGGGTTCTTCTAGCAAGGTGAACATCTCACCTCTTGTTGTCTCTATCACCGACAGTGATTTTCTATTGCCACTACCTACACGATTTCTATTTATATTTTACTACTATGGCAAGCTAGACATCTTATATGAAATTCTAAGATAGTAACTGCATATCCATATGTGAGAGTTAGTATTAGAACAGCTTCCCCTCTCTCTCCTTCTCATGCTACTCCTTAGACTTAGATATCCTATTTCTCTCACTCTTTTGTACATTCTTGTTATCTATGTAGAAATGTAATCCATCTTGATAAACAGGGCCCTTGATACTCATAAAGTAGTACTAAGAGATCATCCCCTTGTTGCTTCCAAACTGATTATTCTAGATGCAACTACTGTGATTCATCTAAGCATTTTTTTAAAGATGCATTATGCATCGAGAACATTGTGTTGAAAGGGTGTAAAAATCTTTGGCAAATGTTCCACTTAGCCATCTTTATGGTGATAACTCGACTAGTTTTTGACAAATTTCTTAAAAAAATACTTTAGTATTTCATGCAACTTAGTCGAATGTGAACTATAGGTTACATTTTGGTACTACTACCCCTCAAAAAGTTTTTCTAAAAGGAGTAATGCAGTTTGATCGTGTTTTCTATGTCATCAGTGTGTGAGGTGGTTCTATTTCTTTTCTCTTTTTTGTGTTGTACCTTATGTGTGTGTGATTAATTTTCATGATTTTCCTTCGCGTTTTATATCGTTTTTTACGTAATGTTCAAGTAATCTTTTTTTGTTTTATAAGTGTTCAAACTTAATTTTTCAATGAAAATAAAAAATATTTATAATATTGCTCATTTCTCCATTTTCCCTTTCCTTTTTGGTTGCTCACCAAGTGCCTTGCTGATCCTTATCAACACCTCACCAAGTCTTGCTAAGCATGTTTTTAACACTCACACTATGGTCTCGATGACCCCTTAAGGAGATCTCAGTGAGCAGGACAATGAGTTCACAGTTTCCTTTTATATTGCCTCTTCCATTTAATTTTCAAACCACAACCATTCTAAATTTTTTATTCTCCCTTTAAACACTTGATCAACATTAATTTGTGCAATGAGTGCACAAGTATATGTATTACAACAAGTAATATAATGATAAAAAAAGATGATTCTCACGAATATTATGTTATTAGAAACTAATTTTTAAAACTAAAAAGTAAAAATCAATTTTTTTTTGTGTGTTTTTATGTTTTAAAAAAGAAAAATGAAAAGAAAGAAAAATAAATAGTAGTAATTAATTAAATCAGATTTGACAGTAAAGAAGATATATAGGAAAATATCTAAGAATACTTAATCTTCTAATTTTTTAAACATGTGAATAACTAAATCCCCCAATATAATTATCAATTAATTATATGATTAATTGAATCTAACCTATATGTATTACTATCTTAAGTAAACTACACACCCTATAGTAATTAACCTAATTACACTCTCATATCAATTAAATTGCATACTACTAATTAAGTTCATCAATTATAAATCACATCTATAAGAATCATATATCTCTGCCAAGAAACTATGTATGTTATTTAATCAAGATAAACAATTAAATAATTCTCTCAAATCTATTTAATTGACTCTATAGATCAATTGTTGTTCAAACACTTAATAGCATAAAAATTAGATTAAATAATATAATTAAATTGAAATTATAATTGGGGTTAAATATTAAATCATCACATGTATAAAATTGGGTTCATAAGACCCCAAGATTAGTAAATTAGCTAGACATAATTGTGTTCATAAAGCTTATATTTTTCATTAAAAAAAAGATATAAAATTTGATAAAGAAATGAGAAGAAGAAATAAAATCAATCTCTTGAATTGTAGTACCAATTTCCTCTTGAATCTCTACCAAAATTATATCTCCTTTTGAATTTTTCTATATTTTTCTCTCTTCTTGGCTCCAAAGATTGATAAAAATTTGATAATTTTCAGCTCCTTAGGGTTTATGGGGCAATTAGAGGATTAAATTAAGTTCATGTGAAATCTAGATCATCAGATTAGTTTTAAATCAAGGGCTAAGATTAAAAAAGAGAAAACTAATAGCACTAGCCAAAATAAATTCAACACATAGCATGGTAGATTCACTAGGAAAATCGGCACAAGACGCATGTCGTGGGTGGACTAGTCGTGGTCAATGTGACTAAGTCAGCACCATGTGGCATGTTGTAATTCATGGTTATAGATTGCATGGAACCTTGATGAAAAGAATGGATGAATCATTTGATGACATGTGGCACATTTGTTGACCATGCTACAAAACTCCAAACTAGCACGATGACGACATATGGCATAGCCTACATCACTCGATACTGTGGCATTGCGTGATTGGCCCTCTTTACTTGTGTGGCACCCATGTGGCATACCTAATAAGCTCCTCTACTTGCATGGTATCCATGTAGAGTCTTCTGATTGGTCCTACATTAAAAATATTATAAAAAATTCAAAAATTTCCAAACAAATATATTTTCAACTTGTTTCACTATAAAGTTCAAATTTTAATAGTTTTACAACAAAACATACTACTTATTTAATAAAAAAAACAAATATTAAGTAGAAAAGTGAACTGATCACTCTACTTTCATAGAGTCATCACACCCTCAAACTTAACTCTTTGCTTGTCTTCAAGCAAAGCCGAGTCTAACTAGATAAAATGACATGGCCTATATATTTATAACTATATATATTAATATATGCATATTTAGAAAAACCTATATGCCTCAATAGTCGTACAATTCTATTACTTAAAGATCCACATATCCATCAATCAACGTTCTATTAATACAAGAATATGCAAAAAATTTGATAAAAAAATTTGTGTGTGTGTTGCACATGATATCATCTAATGCACTAATGAAATCAACCTATATGAGAATACTAATCAATTCAATCTTATAACAAGTCTCATAAGTCTATTTTTTACATTCCTCTCCACTAATATAAATATGCACTTAGCTAAAAATCATTAAGGATTTTACATGCTTGTATTGTAAGGCTTAGGTGGGAATCGTTAAATGAATACATTTAGGCTCTTTTCACACCTTAGCTTTCCTTTTATTCATATATACTTTTTAACTACAATTGAGCTTTAACTTGATATTTTAGTGCACCCTAACTTATCATTTTTTTCATATTCTTTTATACAATATCTTTTTTGTAACTTCACAACAGTCCCAAATAAGGCCTAAATCATTTATCTTACTGAATAGTCAATTTTGCCTCAAGGGATGATAAAATAGATTCTAAAACTTAGTATATCTCATCAACTCGCATAACTCACTACAAATTTTCTCTCAATAAGAACACCAAAACCAAACATGAACATGTGCATAAAAATTTGAATCAATCCAATCAAAAATAATAAGCATATTACATGATTTAATGTATCTTTACGAGCATGTTGCATTCCTTATCATTGAGTTCATATGTTTCATATCAAGTATGCATGCATTTAGTTTTCATATATTTATCAAATTCTACTCAAATCATGATTGAAAAAATCCTAAAAATTAAAACAAATACTAACAATTTAAAATGTGTACTAAATACTAAAGTATATAATGAAGTTTCGTCCCCCAAACTTAAATTGCACATTTTCCTCAATGTGCACATATAAATATGAAAAAAGTCAGTTTTGGCACACCATATCTATCATTGAAACCACTTAATCTTGTTTCACCATTGCTCTCCACATTTATTCACCTACAAAACAAAAATAATAAAAATATAAGTAAAATAACATTATGTTATCTCCTAACCAGCATCACATTCAATGTTCCTGACTAGACGAGCATATCAAACCTAAGGTACATCTGTCTGTGTCCATTTACTAAACAGTTTGCCAAGAAATAGTTTGAGTCTTGAATCATTCAATAATACTTTATGTTTTAGTTTAAAAGTATGGTGCTCAATTATCTTATCATGTCATATTTTTGTTTTCTTTTTGTATATTTTGACATTCTTATAAGCACTCCATCATAGCTCATCTAATTTATGTATTCACAACATCTTTTTCACCACTCTATTCTACTCTTCCACTTTCATACTTAATTGAGGATTGTAACATAAATGTGTGAGGTCTAAAATTTGTAGCTTTTCAATAGATGGTTTGAGTGTAGATCCTATCTTAAAACTATCTCCAACCACATTAGGTATAAATATGAGAGGTGTAGCCTCCAAATAGTTCACACAATCAACAAAATCATTCATAGATTCCATACTTTCAAAATTAAAAAAGATTGAGTTGTTTCTAGGTGAGTTTACTTCATTGTTCACAACATTGTGTGTAACAATCTTAAGTGTTGGAAACTCAATAGATCTATTTAAGTTATCATCATGATCAACAACATCTATCCTATAACATTCATTAACATTATTAATATCAGGGGGTTTATATGCTTTAAAAACTATAAATGTTACTTGTTCATCTTGTACTCTCATTGTAAGCTCACATTTTTGTACATCAATGAGTGCTCTTCTATTTGCTAAGAATAGATGACCAAGTATGATAGGAATGTTATGGTCCTTCACCATGTCTAGTACAATGAAATCTATTGGAAAGATGAAATTGTCTTCTTTTACTAGCTCATCTTCTACCACTCCCCAGAGTCAGTTGATTAATCTATCTGCCATTTATAAGTTTACTAAAGTGGGTTTGACTTTCCAACTCCTAATCTCTTGAACACCAATAATGGCATAAGGTTAATACTGGAACCTAAGTCATATAGTGTTTTCTCAAAATTCATATTCCCAATTGTGCAAGGAATGTCAAAGCTACTTAAATCATTCAACGTTCGGGGTAGTTTTCTAGCAAGGATGGCGTTGTAACCTTTTGTCAAGGTTATTGTTTCATTATCTTCAAGCCTCCTTTTCTTAGATAAAATATCCTTTAGAAAGTTGGCATAAGAAGAAATTTGTTCAAGTGCATCTAAAAATGGTATATTTATGTATAACTTCTTGAAAACATCCAAAAACTTTAAAAATTGTGTGTCTAACTATTGCTTTTGCAGTCCTTGAGGTAAAGGAATAGTAGGTTTATAGAGGTTGCTCTTTTTTGGTTGAATTATTTCCGTTCCATTACTCTATTTATCCATTTTTTCCTCCTTAGCCTTGTTAATTTCCTATTTCTTTCCATCCTTTTAAGTCTTGCATTCCTCCTATAAAGTTTTACCACTCATGAAGGCTATGAAGTTGCAACACTCCTTACCTTCTCTTCTTAGTTTTATAATTGTGTCACTTGGAAGGTTACCTTAAGGCCTTTTACTTATAGCCTCGACAAGTTTCAGTGGACACTTTTGTATTTACCGACTAGATGAAGTCTTTCAGCATCCCCATTAAAGCATTTGTATTGTACTTAGTAGATGACTTCTTCTCTTAGGCTTATGATTGTTATGGTTGTTGAAAACTAGGTGGTGGGAATGATTGACGGTTGAACTAATTACCACTTTGACTATTTGTATTACTTTACGAGAAATTTGGACATTGTCTCCATCCTGGGTTATATGTGTTCAAGTATGGATTATTGTTTCGGTTCACATTACCTACATAGAGTGTTAATTCAAATATTTTTGGGGAATTATAAAAAAAAATGATCTCCTCCATTAAAGACATAGGACACCCTTGAATCATGGACCTAGTTTATACTCATTGGCATGTTTTGAGCCTTCAAAAGATTCACCAAAGATACACTTGAGTTGTATGTGTTGTGATATCATTTACCTCATGCACTCAACTACTCTTCTTTGGCTTCAATTCTGTCCATTGGCCATTGATAATTGTTGCTATCCATTTTCTCAAGTAAATCATAAGTTTTACTATAAGATTTGGCTATCAAAGCTTCATTAGCAAATGCATCAACAATGGTTATTGTTTGAGAATTGAGACCATTGTAGAAAGTCTCCTTTTGGATCTAATAAGGGATACCATAGTGAGGACACTTTCTTAGAAATTCTTTGAATTGTTCCCATGCTTTATATAAAGGCTTCCCTTCATATTATTGGTAGGAGGTAATTTCATTCCTATCCTTAGGCTTTTTTTGTTGATAGGAAATATTTCATCAAGAATTTCTCTACCAAATCATTCCAAGTTGTAATGGAATCATGTGGCAAAGAGTTTATCCAAGCTCAATAATGATCTTGAAAAGAATAAGGGAATAATCTAAGCCTAAATGCCTCTTTGTTCACACCACTAAATTTGAATGAATCTCGAGTTTCAATAAAAATATCTCAGATGTAAATGAGGATCCTCTGTTGGTAATTTGCTAAATTTTCCAACTATTTCAAATATTTGAAACATCATTGGCTTCAATTCAAATTGATTATCTTAAATGTTTGGTCTTGTAATATTGGAATTTAGCCTTTCGAATATAGGTAATGCATATTCATTCATACCTTTATCCCTACCATCCATTAAAGGTATCTGGTTGTTCAATTTTAGCTCATTATTATTTAATTCTAATGGATTAGCCATTTCTTTCACTCAGACAACAATTTGTTGTCTTTTTTATTAATCTCAAAGTATGCTCAATTTTAGGATCTAAAGGAAAATTTTCTCCCTTACGAACTCTCCTCATGCAATAGAGCCAACTATGTTTCTAATAGCACAAAACAATGTCAAAATTAAAAATAAATAACTCAATAAATAAATTCAAATTACAAAAAATAAATAAACAAATAAACAAATAACTAAATAAATTAATTAATTAAAATTAAAAAAACAAATAAAGAAAATGAACTAAAATAAAATAGAAGAAAAACTAATTTCTAATATTTATAATCCTTGGTAATAGTGCCAAATATTTGATAAACATGAATTGTGTGCAATGAATACACTCGTATACATATTGTAACAAGTAATATAATTATAAAAAAAATCTATCATATGAAGATTATATTATTAGAAGCTAATTATAAAAACTAAAAGAAAAAAATCAATTTTATTTATTTATTATGTTTTAAGAAAGAAAAATTAAAAGAATTGAAAATAAATAACAGTAATTAATTAACTCAGATGGGGCAACTAAGAAGATATATGTGAAAATATCTATAAATACTTAATCTCTCAATTTTCTAAACATGGGAACACCAAAATTCTCCCAATATAACTATCAATTAATTATATGATCAATTAAATCTAACTTTGTATGTATTCCTCTCTCAAGTAAATGACACATTGTATACTCACTAACCTAATCACAATCTCATGTCAATTAAATTGCATACTACTAATTAAGTTCATCAATTATGAATCATATACATAAGAATCATATATCTCTACCTAAACACTATGCATGTTATTTAATCAAGACAAACAATTAAATAATTCTCTCAAATCTATTTAATTGCCTATATAGATCAATTGTTGGTCAAATGATTAATAGCATAAAATTAGATTAAATAATATAATTAAATTGAAATCATAATTGGGATTAATTATTATATCATCACATGTAGAAAATTGGGTTCAAAAGACCCCAAGATTAATAAATTAGCTTGACATAATTTTGTTCATAAAACTTATATTTTTCATAAAGAAAGATATAAAATTTAATAAAAAAAAGGAGAAGAAGAAGAAATATAATGAATCTCTTGATTTGTAGCACCAAAATTGTATCTCTTTTTGAACTTTTCTATATTTTTCTCTCTTTTTGGCTAAAAAAACTGATAAAAATTTGATAATTTTTAGTCCTTTAAGGTTTATGAAGCAATTAGGGGGGTTAAATTAAATTCATGTGAAATCTAGACTGTCAAATCAACTTTAGATGAAGGGCTTAGATGAAAAAAAGAGAAAATTAAGAGTGTTGGCCATTAGAAACATGACATGTGGCACGAGAGATAAATTGGGTGAATCAGCACGTGATGTGTGGCATGAGTAGACTAGTCATGGTCAATATAACTGAGTTAGTGCCATATGGTGTGATGTGATTTGCGATTACAGATTATGTGGCACCTTGATGCAAAGAATGGACAAATTAGTTGACGACGCATGGCAAGCATGTTGACAATGCTGTGAAACTTGAAACTAACGTTGTGCCAACACGTGGCATGGCTTGCGTTACTCCGTACATGCGATGTTGAGTGATTGGCCCACTTGAATTTTGTGGCATCCACGTGGATTACTTGGTTAGCTCTCTTGCTTGCGTGGCATCCATATGGTATCTTCTTATTGGTCCTACATTAAAAAATCATAAAACATTCCAAAAACTCCCAAAAAATATATTTTTACCCCTTTTCCACTATAAAGTTCACATTTTAATATTTTTAACCCCAAAAATACTACTAATTGAATAAAACAACAAATATTAAGTAGAAAAGTGCATTAATATTTTACCCCTTTTCCACTATAAAGTTCACATTGTATAAGGAGTCCATATGGATTTACAAGGATCTACTCTAAAATAAACATTAAACAAGAATTTTTTTTATTTTATTCAATGAGTAGTATTTTACAGTTAAAAATATGAAAATATGAACTTTCTAGAATTGATTTGATGGTCCACATTACGATTGAGCTTAATTCCATACTTTAATTTTCCCATAAACCCTAATGAGCTAAAAATCACATATTTTTTTATCAAATTGTTGAGCTAAGAAGAGAGAAAAATATAGAAAAGGTTAAAAAAGAGATACAATTTTGGTGGATATTCGAGAGGAAATTGGTGCTACAATTGAAGAGATTGATTGTATTTATTCTTTTTTTTTCCTTTCTTTATCAAATTTTATATTTTTCTTTGTGAAAAATATGAACTTTATAAATAAAATTATGTCTAGCTAATTTGGTAATAAATGGATCTTAATAACCTAATTTTTTTACATGTGATGATCTAATATTTTACCCTTATCATGATTTCAATTTAATTATATTATTTAATCTGATTTTTATGCTATTATTTGTTTGGAAAAAAATTAATATTTAGAGGCAATTAAATAGATTTGAGAGAATTATTTAATTAGTTGTCTTGATTAAATAACATGCAAAGTTTATAGGCAAAGAAATATGATTCTTATGTATGTATATCATAATTAATAAACTTAATGAGTAATATGTAAATTAATTGACATGAGAGTGTGATTAGGTTATTTACTATATGGTGTGTAGTTTACTTGAGAGAGAAATATATGCTAGGTTAGATTAAATTGGTCATGTAATTCAATTGATAATTATATTGGGGGTTAAGTACTCCTAGATATTTTCTCATATATCTTATTTGGTTTCAATTCTCAGTTAATTAATTACTGTTATTTATTTTTGGTACTTTTAATTTTTCTTTATTGAAACATAAAGACACAAAAAAAATTTGATTTTTATTTTTGAAGTTTTAAAAATTAGTTTCTAGTAACATAATCTCCATGAGAACAATCTTTTTTTCTATCATTGTATTACTTGTTGTTATACGTATACTTACGTATTCATTGCATACAATTTGTGTTCGATCAAATGGAATATAAACCCCAAGAATCATTAATGACACATTTATCACATCTCTCTACATTCTTTCTCTAAATTTGATACATCCTACAACATTTTGGTGCCCACTATAGGACTTAGATTTTAAGGCATGTCAATAGAATTTGACACTTCTCATTTCCTTGGACATATTGATAATTTATATTAAGATCACCTACCAAGTAAGATGTAGAATTATGGTCAAAACTAGAGGTTTAAAAAGGGCAAGGTTGATTGATTCTTAAGTCAAGGTCAGTACTAAAAATCCCACTATTTTATAAGAAAGGGTTGTAGAAAACATAAATAATGGTGTTACCAAAGTAGTACTTTATAATCAAGGGTTTCTATCATAGTTACTGGATATGAGGAAATCTACGAAGGAGATGCAAAGTGAGATGAGAAGAGAAAACTTGAAACTAAGAAGGAAGATCAAAGAAATGAATCGCAAGCCCCCTATACAACATTGACCCTAACTTTTTTATGAGAACACTCAAATGGTGAAAGACAAGGATGAAGAAGTTAATAGAATATTGACTGAGCATGAAATAGTTAAGGAGTTGCATGATGGAGACAACATAGCCTATGACCAAGCAAGCCAAAGTTTCATTCTAGATCGAGTGGCCCAAATAGAGGGTGTACATCATTTGGTACAACTAAACTTGGCACTAGATGTTCAAATAAAAAAAAAGAGAATACAGGGCAATCTTAGATTGACCTTGACATAGTATGCAAGCAGCTAGGCTGCTCTCTCTTTTTGGAAGCAATAGAAATGAGTGAACCTCTTAAAAATTTTATATCCCCTAAATGTTATAGCTACAAAGGAATGAAAGACCCAATAGCTAACTTACTCCTTTTTAAAACCATCATGTCTCCACTCAACATGCCTCAAGGTAAGAGAGATGATATGTTGTGTAAGTTCTTCTTAACTACTCTACACAATTCAATCAAAAAATGGTTGAATGATCTCAAGCCTGGTAGTATTACATATTTTGCTAAGCTAGTTAAATTTTTTAAAAATTATTATGCTAGCAAAAAACCTTTAAAGAAAGAGTTTCGTCACCTATTCTTTATAATCTAGAATGTTGATGAATTTGTCAAGGTGTTTATGAAGAGATTTTGCAAAGAGAAGATAGAAACATGTGATTTCTCAAACTTAGTTGTTATCCAATAACTTAGAAAAGAATTGTTCAAAAGCTCAGACTTTTTTTCCATACTTACCAAGATAGTACCTCGGATAATACAAGAGACCTATGAAGAGATATAAAAGTTTATGAACTTGGAATGAGAGTTGATGTTAATCATAAAAGAGACCTCAACCACACCAATGATCATCAATGAAAAAGAAATAAATAAGGTTCAGTCCCAAAAAGCTCGAGTGAATAGAATATTAAAATAGTAAAATATTTATCACAAAAATTTTGAGATAGGAAACTTCTTAGAACAAGAATCCAGAGTTGTAGGAAAGATCACTTTCGCCCCTCAAAGGGCTTCCCTTAAAAGTCAGCATGGCCAAAGAAATTTTCAAGATGGAAGAAAAAGAAAACTTTAGATGGCCTCCTCGAATGAAGGCACTGAACAAAGATAGTACCAAATGGTGTTCCTTTCATAAGAATAACAGGCATTACACTAAGGACTATTGGAGTTTAAAAAAAGGAAATTGAGAATTTGTTATCAAAGGGATACCTCAATGATCTAGTGGATTGTGGTTATAAAATAATTGAGATCAGGCCAATAAAAGAAGTATCCTAGATAGTTGCCACTCCAAATGGAAGCTAAGTTGTATGAATAGATGAAATTGTTTTCACATATACTCCATCTATAGAGGACCTGACCTAAATGGAAAGCCAAGCAATGCTCGAAAGAGATACGCTACAAAAGCAAGGAGTGAATTCAAAATTGAGTTGTACAGTTTATAAAGAAATAACATGACCATCCCAATAATTTTTAATAAGAAGGATGAGATTATCTCCCTCATGAAGACCCTCTGGTCGTAACTATAAGAGTTGGTAAATGTGGTATTTGTTGTATATTAGTTGATACTAGAATTTCTGTCAACTTACTACTCTTGTCCACTCTCCACACTTTGAGAGTAAATAAGGAGGAAATTATGAAGAAAAAAATTCCTCTTGTATTATTCAATAGTAGTATGACATATGCCTTGGGAACAATAAAGTTACCCATAATGGCTAAAAGAACTATTGCAATGGAAAATTTTATGGTAGTCCCTTGATAGTAGGTTGACCTTTGATACATGAAATGAGAGTTGTTCCATATACCTATCATAAAGTAATAAAATATCCCACCAAGGATGGTGTCATGGGGATTCGAGCATACTAGGAAAAGGCACATAGTTGTTATAAAGCTACCACGAAGAAAGCCAACATAAAATAGCAATTAAGGATTGCTCGACATGGATAAGGGTGAGCAAAAACTTCTTTAATTAAGACTATTGGAGTAGATGATGTTAAATTGGTAAATTTTAGGGAAGGAGAAAGTTGAGTACTGAATTTAAACCCAAGCCTAAACAATGTGAACAGAAAGGCTCTCGTTGACTACCTCCAAGGCCATTTGGATGTATTTACCTTGAAATTGAAAGGCATGTCATGGATTGACCCCATAATAATATCACATAGACTTAACATCAACCCATCTAGAAAGACAGTGCAATAGAGGAAGAAGAAGTCCCCCAGAGAGAAAAATGAAATGATCTAGAAACATGCTAGTTCACTAAACAACACTGGAATTATAATAGAGATAGATTACCCAACCTATCTATCAAATTTAGTTTTGGTTGCCAAATCATATAGTGCTCCTCAAATATGTGTTGCTTTTATGGACTTGAATGATGCATGCCCAAAAGATTGTTATCCCCTCCCGAGTATTGACCAAATTGTAGATTCCAATGTTATAAGCTTCCTCGATGTATACTTAAGATCAAATATAAATGACTCCTAAAGATTAAGTAAAGAAATCCTTCCTAAAAGAGAATTTGACCTTCTACTACAAAAGGATGCTCTACTATCTCAAAAGTGCAGGAGCAACCTACCAAAGAATGTAAATAAAATTTTCAAGGGTCTCCACGGAAGAAACATGGAAGCTTACATAGATGTCATGATGGTAAAAACCAAGCAACCCTCAAACCATTTTTCCAAAATCGAAGAAGTATTTGGAGTGATAAGATGTCAAAAAATGAGTTTGAACCCAAAGAAGTATGTGTTTGGTGTTAGCTCAAGTAAAGTTTTGGGGTGCATCATACCTGCTTTAGGAATCAAAGCAAACCCTTACATGATTGAGGCATTGATGGAAATGAAATCCCCTTCCAACCTAAAGAGTTTCCAATAAATGAATGGTTGAATCACTGCATTGAATAGATTTATTTCAAGATGTACTAATATATGTCCCCCCATTTTCAAATTATTAAGGAAAAGTACCTCGATCTTTTGAAATGATAAGTGTGAGGATGCATTTCAAAACACAAAGGCCTATCTTGGAAAACCTCCTATCCTACTCAGTCCACTCCCAAGTGAGCTAGTGTATATGTATTTGGCCATCACTTCTTGAACTATTAGTGTTATGTTATTAGGGGAAAGAGAAAAGATCCAACACCCTATATATTAGATAATCCAAGTTTTGATAGATTCCAAAGAAAGATATCCAATGAAAAACAAATTGTGTTCGCATTGAAAGTCATTGTTTGTAAGGTGAGATAGTATTTTGGTTCTCACATTGTCATTGTTTTGGCCTTATACCTATTAAAGAGTGTTCTTGGTAGGCCAAAATTTTTTGGTAGGCTCACATAAATCTCTATTGAGCTTGGGGAGTATGACATTAAATTCTAACCAGGTATAAAAATTAAAGCACAAGAAATAGCAGATCTTATGGCCAAAAGCCCCGAACATTAACCTACTCCTCAGTCAATCAACCACGTTGTTATGCTAGAGAATGAGAAGACATGAAGAGCATTTATATATGGATCTAGTAACTTCAAATGGTCTAGTATTTTTGTGGGAATAATGGACAATAGTAGAATCATCCATGAGTATTCAGTCTGAATTTCCTTTCATGTTACAAATAATGTTACTGAATATGAAAATGTGATTTTTAGGGTAATGACTGCTTGGAAGATGAGCACATATAACCTTAATTTATTCATAGATTCAAGGTTAGTGGTTAATTAATACTTTGGCATTTTTTAGGTGAAGGACGACAAGATGAAAAAAATACCTAGAAAGGTTAGAGCATGAGTGTTCATTGCTAAAGAATGTTAAAATACAACAAATTTCTTGTAACAACAACTACAATGTTAATGCTTTGGCAATACTCACCTCAGTACATGACAATACCAACCAATTATTGGTCATAATCATTGTCTTATCTAGAGCTAGCTCGTATGAGGCTATAAAGGTTACAAACCAAATAAAGAACTTGGTCGGTGCATAGTTTGACCTTTTTGTCAGATATCTTAGTAATGGGGCTCTTCTTGAAGAAAAAAAGAAAGCATATGCTATATTCAATAAGTCAACGAGCTATTTATTACAATAGAACAAATTTTACTAAAAAAATACCTTAGGGACTGAACTCCTTTATGTTACCAAGGAATCAAGGTAGAACCTTCTTAAAGAGGCACATAAGGGACAATGTAGATGACTCTCCAGTGGTAGAAAATTATCATATAGAATTATGCACTAAAAGATACTACTACCTACAATATTGGTAGATAGAATTAAACACCATAAAATGTGTCCAAAATGTCAAAGATTCAACATGGTCACACATGTTCCTCTTATACCTATAACTAGTGTGGTTAGCCCTTGGTCATTTTACAAATGAGGAATGGAGATTGTTGGATCCATACCACTGCTATTCTAACAAAAGAAATTCATGCTAATAGCAACAAACTATTTACCAAGTTGATTGAGGCTAAGGCATTAAGTAGAATCAGGGAATAAGAGGTTGTTAATTTTATGGAAAAACAATTCATGCTAATAATTTTTGATGAAATATGAAGTAAATATTTTCCATTCCTCATCATATTATCCTCATGCCAATAGACAGGAAAAACTATCAACCAAGTTAGTTCTCAATCTACTCAAAAAGAAGCTTGGGTCTTTGAAAGGAAAATGGGTTAAAGAATTACCAAGGGTACTTTGGGCCATCTAAACTAGTCCGAGAAGTACACTAAATGAGACCTTGTTTCTCTCATTTATGGAATGGAGGTCATTATTCCAACCAAAATAATCATGCCAACACAACGGGCCATGATTAGGAAATTTAAAAATTACTCCAAATGATCCCTACATTTATACTGATCAATAAGCTTCTTGATAAATCAAGTATCTAAGTAGAAAACCAGAAATAAAAAGTGAGAGCTTACCTCAAAAAGGTTATCTGGTTCAAAGCTTTCTCAATTGGACAATGGGTTCTACGATGAATGTTTCCGAACAAAAAAGAGTGGATGGTCGAGAAGCTAGGAGCTAACTAGGAAGTATCATACCAAGTCACTCGAATCATGCTAGCTAAAGCATATATCCTTACTAAAGTGGATGGCCATACCAAGGAGATGAGTTACAATATTTGCCATTTGAAAAAGTATTTATTTTGAGCTCAAAAATGTAGTTGTTGAAACACCTAAATTGTGTAATATAATTTAATGTCAAAGGATTCACCAATGCAAAAAAAATGGCTAATTACCTAGGTAAGGAACCAAGCAAATTGCTTAGGAAAAGCCTTAATAACTTTATGAAGTTAGCATTGACCAAATTTGGTTGAAAGGGTGCCCACACAAAAAAGGGCTCATTACCTTGGTAAGGAACTAGGAATTTGGCACCAACCAACTTCAAGTTGAAAGATTGCCCACACAAAAAATGGGTTGACTGATGAGTGCTCAAAAAGCACTAAAATTACCATGATTTTATGCACATTAATTGATTAAAAATATATATATTTATATGTTTTATCATATATTTATATAAATTTGTCTTTTTCGGAATCACAGGTATTTTGGCTTAAAAACATAACTTAAAGACTCAAAGAGGAATACTGGAAGTAATACATCACAAATATATTAATAAATAAATGGGGAAAGGTCAACAAATATGGAAAAATTGGACAAAATGGGTCAAAAATGTCAAAAAGGAGAAAATCGCGCCGCCCTGCCGCGCCGAGCCGCACGCGCGCCAGCGCCCAGACCCGCGCGCGCCAGCACCCCACATCCGCGCCAAGCCGTGTGATCCCATTCCCAATTCCGTGCGCGCCCGCACGCGTTGCCCTTCCTTCCGTGCGCGCCCAGCTGCCCTCCGTGCGTGCCGACGCTCATTTCGCCCCATTTTTCACGTGCAGCCGCCCCCATGATGTCATGTTGACATCATCAATGACCTCAGCATTTGCACTCTGCATTTTTACATTTTTTTTAACATTTTTTCACTCCCTTTTTCTCTCCATCCTCACCTATAAATACCCCACTTCCCTTCACTTCTAAACACACCTAAAAAAACACATTCTTTTCTCTCTTTCTTTCTCTCTTTTCTTAGATTTTTAGTTTTTCTTAGTTTTTAGCTTTTCTTAGTTAATTTCTCTTAGTTTTAGAGTTCTTCCCTTTTTGGGAAGAACTAGTTATGTTTTTGTAATTTATTAGTTTTTTGATTTAATAAATGGGAGTGCAAATTCCGCTTGGAGGTTTTCCAGCAACGGGAATAGCGTCGAAGTTCTGTAAGGATTTTATTTTCTTTACAGTTATTTTTTATGCTTTATTCTTACATGTTATATTTAATTTGTCTGTGATTAAATTTAACTCTGCTGGCTGTTTAGTAAACATGATGTAATAATAACGTTGTTATGCTTGCGAAATATTAAATAGGTGAAAATCTCTAAAATGAATTGATTTTGTTTTTATTCAAGATTTTATATTAAGAATGTTATAGAGAAATATATTATTTTTCATTACAAACTTAAACCTGAAAATTAGATTTTAAGGTTTAGTTATCCGGTCTGATTTAGAGTAGTTCTCTTTTATTTGTTGGTACAATCGCCCGGTAGTTAGAGTGAAGCTCTATTTTAAAAGTTTTTATAAGAATTATTATCTGAAAATGTATTGACAACATGTTTTCAGTAGTGGTTTTAAAACTTGAAAGTTAGTACTCGGATAACTAAATTCTTAGGTTTAATTTGGACACCTTGAATAAAGTTTAAACTGTCTAACCCCACCAAAGGTGGCATTTAAATGGTTCATTTTGAATCTCTTAGAAAAAGGAATTAATTTAATTAAGCGAATTAGTTATCAACCCCACCCATAGGTGTTAATTGATTTGTTTAGTTAACAAAGAATATCTAACCCCACCAAAGGTAGTATTCATATAAAAAAGGGAGAATCAATAAATATAAATTCATATCTTTAATAACCTAGATAATATGAGCAAGCATAATTACTTAGTTATTATATCCATAAATACTCCACCATTATAAATGATAAATTTTGCATAAATGTTTATTGAATCTATGTTTATTTTTATGTATGTAGATTAAAACACAAAAACCCAAAATATCGTGACAGGATGTTTAGGATTTAATTTCATTTTTAAAAGTTTGAATAATAAATTAAAAACCACATACATTCCTTCCTTAGATCGACCTTGGGAGTATACTTATCATTTTCTTCGAAATGATTCGTGCACTTGCGAGAGTTTTATAAATATTAAAACCAAAGTATTGGTAAGAATCGGCGATGCCGGTTTTCGCTCATCATTGACCACCTATATGATAAACCAAGTGGAGCACTCAAGAAAAACCTTAGGATCCTTATGAAGCTAGCATTGACCAATTCTAGATCGAGACATTACCCATAAAAAAAGGTTTGATCTCCTAGGTAAGCAACCATGGACATTACTCGAGCAAAGCCTTAGGAGCCTTATGAAGTTGGCATTGACCATCTCTAGGTAGAAAAGGCACCCACGCAAAATGGGTTGATTACTTAGTTAAGAAACAAGAAAAATTGCTTGATTAAAGACTTAAGAGTTTTTTTAATCTAGCATCAACCAGCTCCAGGCCAAAAGGTTACCCACATTTGAAAGCATACAGAGCATTAAAAAATAAGCAAGCTAAAATGACTTGTCAAGTAAGATGAAAACCATTAAAAAAAGCAAGCTAAAATGAGTTATCAAGCAAGATATGTAAGTGATGGTATTACAAAAATAAAAAAATGCGTAGATATGATAAGTTACATTTATTTAATCATAACAATTTTCATTCATTTTAAAGTAGGAGCCAGTACATTACATTGAACGAGGATAAAAAAGGGAAGTAATAGACTAAGCAGACATAAAAAATTTTAGCTCATGAATTACATCAATTGAAAACAAAAAATAACATTATTCGAATTAGTCAAGGAGCACCCCATAAATGGTTGGCTTATCAATGATTGTTCTTGTAAACACTTCAGGATAACAAGTGGAAAATATTTGGCCTGAATCATATTAATAAATGATGTCAATCACTCTGGAATCTTTGGAGGGTAGAAATTAAGATTTTTGAGCTGCCTTTCAAGATCATGAATGATTCCCAACACTTACAAAAATACAAACTCAATCCTTGATTGTTTGACCTTATTCTTAAGACTCGAGCTTTCTCTTTTGAGTAAATGAGCTTGAAAACAAGAAGAACAATTTGTTACCATAACAAACAAGCAAAAATCCTTAATAGTATGTGAATAGAAAAAGGGACAATGTGTGCAACTACATTCACTAAGGGAAGAGCCCACAAATGAGAAAACATATATATTACATTGCAATAAGTGTACTGATTTTTCTTTACAAATTAAAAAAGAAGCCGAATAGAAAGATGAAAAATTTACAAAAATAAAACCAAAACAACAAAGGTAGTCTGCCAAATTATTCATTGTCGCTAGGCTAGAAGTATGGAAAGTAGGACTCTCCCTCTCTTCAATCTTCCACCTCCATATCATCTCCTTTCATTAAGGTTTATGGAGATTTAGGTTGGGGTAGGTGATGTTTCATAGTAATTACCACTTCCCTTGGCCTAAGCTTTCACTTTAAAGTACTGTGTGGCTTTGTTAAAACCATTCTGAAGGAGATTCCAAGAGTGCTACTAGATTCCCTCTACATCTTGGTGAGCTTTTTTAACCTCCTCTTTGAGCTTAAGAAGTTTCTTGCCGAATCCACCTTGGCTCTCAAATCAGTCTCTTTCTTTCTTCGTGATAGCTTTGCATTTTGAGAATGTAGAGTTGTTATCTTGGAGAGTGAAACCAAGTGCTCTTTTCTCTCCTTTTTTAGTTCTTCCTTCATCCACTCTTCTTCTCAAAGTTTGTGGCATGGATGAGGGTCATCGCCTGCATGGAGTGATTGGAGTTAGCCTTGAACGAATTGATATGGGAATAGTTCAAATATACAAATTCATAGTAAACTCACCTCGAGAAGCCTCCTTTTTTCTAAAGTAAGGAAATCAAACTCCTTAAACATTTTGACTAAGATAGCATCGTCCGACTGGATAGGCATTAAATTAATGAACTCCCCCAAAGTAGTTAGATTACCTATAATAGGCTCATTAAAGTCAAGAACGTCTATAAAGTTGACAAAATTCCTTTTGGCTGTTGGAGCTAAGGTAGGAATGATAGATGAAACCAGAGTAGAACTTGATATAGGAGTCACCCTAGTGGTGGCAAAACGAGTTGATAGATTCTGAAATCCTACCATTAATGTGTTCTTGCCCTTTGGTATAAACTTCCTCCTTTTTATAGCAAAGTTATTCAGAAGATCATCCAAGGATATCAATCAAAGGTCCATATCTACATAACAAAAAACAGAGCATGGTTAGTCAAGCAACAACTTGAGGTAAAATGGAATTCCTAAACGTTTATAACCTTCAGGTATTAATTCAAAATTATAGACAGACTCAAGTAGACTTATCTTGTGTTCGAAGCTCTTCTTTTTTGTGGAGTGTATTATATACACTACCTTAGTTTCCAACATGCCTAACCTTGGGAGTATTGTTCCAGCTATAGCCAGTCTAGTTTCCTATAGAACATCATCCCACATGACTTGTTCAAGTAAAATTTTTTTCAACTTTGACAACCTATGGTTCACCTTGTTTCTCAAAGAGGGAAAATGAAAGCAAGACCTCTTTAAAATGGACTTAACATTTCCCTGGACAAGAGGTATGAAATTATTTCTATTTGTAGAGTTCCAATTACTAGAGACATAAAAGAAGAATTGCTTCCACTTTCTATCATTGTTCAAAAGCTTAACGTTCAGACCTCAATCTTGTTTCAAGGACATATATATATGTCAAGGGTCTATGGGGTTCTATTTCAAATTATATGCCTTATCGAATTTAGGCATTCTAATTTTCAAGTTGAACTTCTTGTCGAGCTATCTGATACAAAGTAAATCACCTCCACCCATTGGTAAGAAATTATCATGACTAATTTGGGTATGTCTCAAGAAATCCCTAATGAAGTTGGGGAAAGAGAGCCCAAGAAGAGGGTTTTCTCATGAAAAGTAGTCTTCCTATCAGGTGGAACATCGCTATAAAGAGCTTATAGACTAGGGATTTGAATTTAGACATTTTTTGGAGATGTCATAAGTACCCCTTAATTTGGATTCATCTTTTAGTCTAAATTCACAAGGTATAAGCTCTAATCTCCATCCTATTGTCTTGAGAGTTACCTTTTCTTTACCTTTCCTAATTCACATTTTCCTATGCCAAACTTAAGGTATCCCAATATTGGTCGAGGTAGGTATACAGATTGAAGTGAAGGTATGGCTACAATTACATTTTGTGCCACCAAAGTCACTTGGGGAGCTCGTATCAAGAGTTGAGCCCAAAACCTATAGAAATCTAAATCTCTCAGAGCCTACAAACTCCTTTTCACTTTCAGAAACTATTATGTTATATGCTCTAGGGATATTTCTAAGTTACTTACAAGCCATGCTTATTTTGGGAACATATAATTAGGGTTAACATATCAAAAAATAAGTAAAGCAAGTACAAAGACAAGATTGATAGAAAGTACCAAAATATAAAATGTAATAGTGTCAGAAAATATGAAAAATTAATCCGAAATAAAAATGATCTATCAAATCTAATCTAAAAAGAAAACACTCATCCTATTAAAAGAAAAACAAGTTAGGTTAATAATTTCTTACCAATGGACTTAAATGGAAAAGGTTTGTGTAGAAAATGAAAACAACTAGTTTGAAGTGATCGAACGTTGAGGAAAAGCAACAAAGAGATTTTTTGCATAATAAGCTAGAAGAATATGATGGAAAATGACATCCTCGGGATTATTGATCCACACTTATACTTACACATCTCCCACCAGACGTTTATAATTCAAAAATTAAAAAAACGTGTATGTATCAAAACGTGAATATCACATGTATGAATGAGGACTATGATCCAGATGAGTTGAACACTATTTCACCTCAGTCCTTGCATTCAAACTTAAAGAGTAGAGGATTCGATATTTGGATGAATCCTACATGTTTACGTCAAATATAAGACTAAATTATAGTGTGTATTTTCGAGGAAGATACTATATATGTATAATTAATGTCAGGGTGATAACCGAGTACTTTCTATAATTTATGCATTTTTAATGTATATTTTAGAGCAGATTCTTGTAAATCTATGTGGATCCTCTATACAATTTCCATATGTATGCATACTATATATATGTGTGTGTGCATGTGTATGTGTGTGAAATGGAGTACAAACTCCAAGAATTATTATTGAAATATTCATTGCATCTATCTACGTTCACTTTCTAAATTTGATAAGTCCTCTAACACGAGTATCTTTTTAAAAAAATACTACTTTTTAGAGCATATTGAAGTACTCGTCGAGGTGTCTCACCAAGTGTTGACATGGACTCATGATGAACGAAAACCGGCATCGCGATTCTGCCAATACTTTGGTTTTATATTTATAAAACTCTCGCAAGTGCATGAATCATTTCGTAGAAAATGATAAGTATACTCCCAAGGTCGATCTAAGGAAGGAATATATATGGAATGGAGAAAGGGTGTGCGCGGGACTGGGCACTGGCGCACGCAGAAAGGAGCAAGAACACGCGCGAGACTGGGTGCTGGCAACGGCTGCTCAGCACAGCTGCATGCGCGATTTCCTCCTTTTTGACATTTTTGACCCATTTTGTCCATTTTTTCCATATTTGTTGACTTTTCATCATTTATTTTTGAATATATTTGTGATTTATTGCCTTTAGTATTCCTTTTTCAGTCTTTAAGTTACATTTTTAAGTGAAAATACCTGAAAAACAATAAGAATACCCGTGATTCTGAAAAGACAAATATATATATCAATATATGATAAAATCATATAAATATATATATTTTTAATCAATTAATGTGCATAAAATCATGGTAATTTTAGTGCTTTTTGAGCAATCATCACAACCCCCAACCAGCTTCTTGCTAGTCCCTTTGCAAGAGAAGCGATAAAAACTAAAAATTAAATTATTCTAAATCACTTCTGTGGATTGACACGGTTGCATTTAGCCTATGCAACAAGCCTTTAAACCCCTAGGTTGCCCTAGTGGACGAGTTTGAGTCTCGTGAGGGTTTTCAGTAATGATACCCATAAACAATGAACTAAATTTAAAAATTAAAAGAAATAATAAAAACAAACAACTTAAAAATTAAAATTACAAAAAAATCAGAAATTAACTTTTAAGAATAAAAGAAAACAATATATCACAAAAATGTCTCATACTTTTTAATCTCCTTTAAGATCATAATTAAAATCTCAAGCATAAGTTATTTTAATTTCTTTAAACAATCATGATTTATTATAATAATTAGTCGAAAATCATTTTCATACTTCATATAAAAAATGTATCAATTTAATTTCACCCAATTTCAGTGTCTAGAATCTGAATTTGCTTTGACTCTATTCCTCACTAGTCAATACTCTCAAAACATAGAATCCTATGGGTTCAAATACTCATACTAATTTATATGCGAAAGAGTTGATGTAGAGAAATGAACTAATATGTTCGCATATGTATAAAGAATAAAGGCTCAAAGTGTTATTTTAACATTGATCTCATAAAAGGAATAGAATGTATTAATTATAAAGATATCATATATAAAAATTATTTTCATGCATAAATCAAACTCATTAAGAAAGAATTTCAAGATATATGTTTTTTACAAATGAAGAAAGTGTAATGACTTTTTAGGGAATTACTTCCTATATCTTTCTTTTGTAATTAGCCTATACTCATAACTTTGTATGCAATATGGGATATAGTATGTAAATTATACTATATATTCTTTACCTCTCTATTTTTCTTTTTCTTTTTTTTCTGAAGATATTTTGCAATATATATATTTTTTTAGAGAGTAAACCCATGTACAAATTGTACATTTTTTTTATTTTGGTGAATGGTTAATTTTGTGGCTTTTCTGTTTGATCTTGGTTTAGGTAACCCTAGATATGTCTCTTTTTTTGTAGCAGTCATGCATGAATGAGATATAAGCATATACTATCAATTTCTACTAAATCATTTAATCTAAGAAAAAAAAATATACGATATTCTATTAAGATAAGAAAAAAATTCATATATTCAATGCTAATACCTATAGAGATCATCTAAAAAATTGAAGAAATAAGAAATATGTTTGGAGTAGAAAAAATATATATTTCACTCTGAATAAAGGAAATTAGGCTCAAATTATATCTCACAAAGGTAGCCTCCACTAAAAAAAAATCATAAACACCGATTTTGTGATTAATATAATTTCCACATCTTATCAAGAAATACTAGTTATAACAAAAACTAACTAATTATAAAAAATAATTACAAAATATTTCATGATATATTTTCAAAAATTAATCTAACGGTACAAAAGACTTAACTATTTACTTAAATTTGATTTAAAGAAATGAAAAAAATTTGTGAGAAATTTTTTTTTTATTATTATTTTTTTAAATTCCAAAAATTACTAAATCACACAAAACAAAAATAAAACCCAACATAAAAAATGAAAATGTGAACATAAAAAATAAAAAATTATTATTATTATTATTTATTATTTATTATTTTTTTATTTTTAAATTGTTAAATCTTGTTTTTTTTAATTAAGCATGGTAACTTTTCACCACCCCCAACCTAGAACGTACATTATCCTCAATGTAACAACTGTAAATTAAAGATACAGAGAAAAAAAGAAGAAAGATTACCTATTTCTTGAGAATGTGTAAGTAGTAATGGAGATATGCAGGTGCATCCATCATATTCATCATTAAAGTGTATACAGACAGATCGCTATGAACTTCTAACATCTCAAAAAATATTTTTATTTTTAACAATTTAAAAATTATTCACATATAATTAAACTAAAATAAACAATAAAATTAAGTAAATAAAAAAAATAACAGAAAATTACCTAAAATGATAGGTTGCCTCCCATCTAGCGCTTAGTTTAACGTCTTAGCAAGACGTAAATTTATGGTGCTAAAGGTTACTCAGCCAAATGCAATCCATTTTAGCAATGTTATTTGGTTCTTCTAAATAAGGCTTCACACGATGCCCATTGACTTTGAATGTTTTTTGTGTCTTGGAGTCCAATAGTTCTACTACTCCATGTTCCAATACCTGAATTATTTTGAATGGTCCATCCCATCTTGATCTCAGCTTTCCTGGAAACAATCTCAAACGAGATTTAAATAAAAGAACTTTCATTCCAGGGTGAAGAGTCTTAGGAACTAGCCTCTTGTCATGATAGCGCTTAGTACGCCTCTTAAAACTCGTTAAGATGGAGTAACCATTTTTCTCCTACTTTATCTAAATCCATGTTTAACTCTTTAATTTCCCAGTAAACCTTGTGTTCAAGTTCAACTGGAAGGTGGCACGCTTTCCCAAAGATTAGTCAGTAAGGGCTCATCCCAATAGGTGTTTTGTAAGGGGTGTGGTATGCCCATAAGGCATCATTTAATTTAAATGCTCAATCCTTCCTTGAAGGACGCACAGTGCATTCCAATATTCCCTTAATTTTCCTATTACTTACTTCCACTAAACCAAAAGTTTGAGGATGATATGGAGTAGCTAATTTATGTGTGATGTTGTACTTGTTTAGTACTCCATCAAAGATCTTGTTACAAAAATGGCTACCTGCATCACTTATTATAGCTCTAGGCGTTCCGAACCTGCTGGATATTAAATCCTTCAAGAATTTAACAACAACATTAGCATCATTAGTTTTAGTGGGGATAGATTCTACCCACTTGGATACATAATCCACAGCAACCAAAATATATTGAAAACCATTGGATGGGGGAAAAGGACCCATAAAGTCAATCCCTCATACATCAAAGAGTTCAACAACTAAATTAGATGTCAAAGGCATTTCATCTCTTTTGCTTATGTTTCCTGTTCTTTTACATCTATCACATTATGGACAAAACATATGAGCATCTTTAAAAAGAGTGGGCAAAAGAATCCAGAATGTAATACCTTACGGGCTGTCTTTTCACCACCAAAATGGCCCCCACAATGAAGTTCATCACAAAAAGTTAGAATGCTCTTATGTTCTTCTTCAAGTACACATCTCCAGATGACTTGATCTTGACCAATCTTGTATAAATAAGGATCATCCCAGAAATAGTCCTTAATAGTTTTAAAAAACCTTTTCTTGTCCTGATATGAAGTACTTCGATGTTATTCCTGTTGCTGGAAAATCTCAAAGCGGAATTTGCACTCCCATTTATTGAATCAGAAAGCAAATAAATTATAAAAACATAACTAGTTCTTCTCAAAAAGGGAAGAACTCTAAAACTAAGAGAAACTAACTAAGAAAAGCTAAAAACTAAGAAAAGCTTAAAAACTAAGAAATGAGAGAAAGAAAGAGAAGAGAATATGTGTTTTGAGGTGTGTTTAGTTATGAAGAGAATGGGGATATTTATAGGTGAGGATAGGTAGAAAAAGTGGGTGAAAAATGATAAAAAATGGTGGAAATGCGGAGTACTTGTTGATGACGTCAGCATGACGTGGGGCGGCTGCGTAGATGATCGCAACTGGGTGCTGGCGGCGGCTGCGTGCGCGATTTCCTCCTTTTTTGACATTTTTGATCCATTTTGTCCATTTTTTCCATATTTATTGACTTTTTCTCATTTATTTTTGAATATATTTGTGATGTATTTCCTTCATTATTCCTTTTTGAGTCTTTAAGTTACATTTTTAAGCGAAAAGACCTGAAAAACAATAAGAATTCCCGTGATTCCGAAAAGACAAATATATATAAATATATGATAAAATCATATAAATATATATATATATATATATTTAATCAATTAATGTGCATAAAATCATGGCAATTTTAGTGCTTTTTGAGCACTCATCAGCTCAGCAAGATAGTCAACAAGAAATTTTGACCATTATACTCATCGTGATAGCTATTATCCTTACCAAGGTGATCGACAAGGTGGTTGGTGAAGGTCATGAAAGCTCAAGATTTCTCTATAAATACTACCCTATTTTTATTGTTTTGAATAATTATAAAATGTAGGGAAACTTTACAGATTTACATGAGTTTTTGAGTAAATTTATTTTCATACTTCTATATCAACAATATGTTAGTGTGATTCTGTATTATTAATACATAAATGACTTCCAAAAACTACTTTTCAAGTGGGTTAATTAAAATTGAGTTAAACACTAAAATATAGTTTGTATTTAGGTACATGTATATCGGATATTCCATTACCTTAAGTTTTTTCATTAGACTAAGTGGTAGGTGAGTGTCTCATATCATGTGGTGGTAGGGCTTTAGAGGAGAGACAAATTTTCTTGGATCATAATTGCTATAGAGACATCTGTGAAGGAAACTTAGGTGTAGTTTAATATAGTGCTCCAACTGATAGATGTTGTAAAGACTTTGTGTATCAAACTTAGGTGTAGTTTAAACTTAGGTGTAGTTTAATCTAGAACATGTTTTGTATGTTGCCTATTTAACTACGTGTGAAGATTGGGTGAGTCCTAAGGTATTTATATCACTTTTCCTTAGTTATGCACCAAATGTCAAACCCTTTCATGTGTAAAACCTTAAAGAACATTCACACATTATGGTGAAGATCCAAGAACACTAATACAAAAATGGGTATTTAAGTCGATATGTAAAGTCGGTTTTTGGAAAAAACTGACTTATAATGAATTTAAAGTCGATTCGGTGTAGAATCGACGCTATCCACGTAGAAGGTAGCATCGGTTGATGTGTCGAATCGACGCTATATGTAGGACATAGCGTCGGTTGACATGGTGAACTTACGCTACACGTAGGATGTAGCGTCAATTCACCACGTCAACCGACACTATGTCCTACATGTTTTTTTTAAATTAAAAATGCAATTTACAATTTTTTTTACTTATTATTCAGTTTGCTTTATTTTTTGTATAAATTTTGATCTATGCAATTTAAACACCTTTTTGTAGGGCATGTTACTCTCTTTTTTAGCAAAAAGATGTTACTTGTTTATATATATTTGAATTCATTGTCTATCGTATAATTTTGAGTCATGTTATATTGATCTATATGTTTATTGTGTCTTGAGGACGACTTCGTAAATTTTGTATTATTCTTGTTATTATATGTTTGGCTTATTTTCTATGGAAATAATATCTGCATGTTTTGGGTTTGAGGGACTATAATATTTACCTTATGTGGATAAATTTATTTACATATAAATAGTTATATTTTATTAAGTAAAAGTAATACAATTGTAAAATGATTAAAATGATAAATGTTTTGTATTATGTATGTTTTGGTATATATTCTAATAATTAGGGAATTTATATATAATAATACTTGAAATATATTCATTGTATACATAATTAATTAATATGCTTAATTAATGTCATTAATAGAAAATGGACAAATCTTGGATGTCAAAGTGTAGAATTGAGCAAGACTACATTTCTGGAGTTGAAAGTTTCATGGAATTTGCTTGTAGAAATAGTAATACTAGAACTAGTATGATTCGATGTCCATGTGTTAAATGTAAAAATGAGTGATTTCATGAATTTGACGAGGTTAAGTATCACCTTATCCGTAGTGGTATTCTTTTGAGCTATAAATGTTGGTATTATCATGGAGAAAATATTGATATATACTTCATATATCTTTAATAACATTATAGGATGCATTTAAACTTATGGAAGATCGATCCTCATTATAAAAAAAAGGAGGATAAAAATGGTTGTATGATGAACATAAGCGAGAGCTTATTAATTGGTTTCGCAACCATGTAAGTGTCACAAACAAAAATTCATGCATGTATGTTCCTAGATCTATGCAATGTTTTAAAACTTTGCTCTAAACACATTCCATGTTTTTGTATACATAGATTCGAGATGAACTCAAGAAACCCAATCATAAAATAACAAAAATTTTACAATGGCTTGCAAATGGGCCGAAATTCGATGTCAAATCATTTTCTAGTTTCACAATAAATGGATCGAGGTTTACGACTCAAGCTAGAGACAAAGTCCGAGTAAATCAGAATAGTGGTGTGAAGATGGTTCACAAACTATGCAATTTTCCAGTTCAAAAGATGGTAATCCTATACTTTCTAATAGAACATATTATGGTATAATACAAGAGATTTGGGAATTGGATTATGAGGTCTTCCATGAAACAGTTTTTTTGTGTGATTGGGTCGAAGATGTTATCAATGTTGGATATAAAATAGATGATTTTGGACTTACCCTTGTAAATTTATCCAAGATAAGTCACACTGATGATCCTTTCATATTAGCACTTCATGCAAAACAAGTATTTTACGTGAGCGATCAAATTGACACAAAATGGTCTGTTGTGTTAACACCTCCACAAAAAGAGTTTTACCATTGTGATGCTTTAGAAGATGACGACCCTATGCTTGATACATTAACCAATATTAGTAATTTCTCAAATAAAATGCCTAATATATGTGATGATCTAGTTGATGACGATGATTCTTCGTCATGGGCTCGAAGTGATTGTGAAGGAATATATGTATATGATTAACAACCTAATTAAACATAATGTATGTTCTATATTGTTGTAATAACTCTTATATATATATATATATATGTTCCTAAAATTGTTAATTAATTTATATTAATTAATTGTTTGCAGATATTTCATGGATCCTCAAGTAACAGAGCTTGTAGATCCAAATGATCCATTGGGACATTTGAAAAGAAGGGGTTGGGCGAATATACCTGATGCTCCACTTAACCCAGATGATAGAGTACATGTACTATTTGATGCTACTGGTAATCCAATAGAGGAAAATGGTCAACAATTGAAATCCTCTATTGGTAAACTTGTGAAGTCTAGTATACCAATTAATATAAATGATTGGTCTCAGGTTGACGATGCAGAAAAGTTCAAAATATGGATAACCATTTGTGTAAGTCTCTTATATTTTATAATCAATATATATATATATATATATTATATATATATTTTTTCTATTATATCTAATCTTTTGTACTGTGTTTTTATAGAATTGTTACAAAGTCAATGACAGTTGGAAACCTAAGTGTTATAAGATTGCAAATAAGGCGTGGAAGGAATACAAGACTTCCAGATTGGCAAGAAATTATGTGTTTCCATATTTGGAACCACTTGATGAGGTAGAGCTCTACAAAATCCCTGAAAGACACAACTGGATTACACCTCAAGTTTGGAAAGACTTCGTGGATTATAGATGTATGGATGAATTTCAAATTATTAGGGAAGAACATCATAATATACAAATGCATAACATTCTTCCTAATTGTACTGGGAGGTCTTCAAAGCTTGAAGTTAGATATAGAATGGTATTATTAATTTGTTTTAATTTATAAATATTTTATATTTATTTTCCTCAATTTAATTTCATGTCATGGTTAATAAATTTTTCATAATTTATGTAGGAAGCTGAATTGGGTAGACCGGTTACCCGAACTGAATTGTACATAGAAACAACTCCCAAAACAAAAAAAGTCAAGACCGGTGACTAACCGAGGAGAAGAACAACTAAATAATTTGTTAGTAATTTCAGTTGATACAATCTTAAATTTTTTTAATAATTGATGTAATAATGCATGATATGTTTATGTGCTTTATTATTTGTAGAGAGTTATTCAAGAACAAATATCCATGGGTGAAATAATTGAAGAGCCTGGGAGAGATGCTCTATATCATGCATTCGGACGCGACCATCCTAGTCGTGTTAGGGAAGGTAGCCAATATGATGGTTATATGGAGTATTTTAACATTCCAAAACAAAAGCCTTAGACGGCTAGTAAGGAGAAGTAAACTAAAATTGAAGAAGAACTCAACTCCTTTAAGGCCTCAATGTTAAGTGAGATTTCCACTATAAAAGAATTTCAATCACAACACATGTTAGGCATGGCTTTATTCTACAACCAGTGCATGCCATATTGGCCAAGAATGAAACCATCCATGACAGGCATGCTATCCTCCATGCCAGGCATGCCACCATCCATGACAGGCAGGCCACCATCCATGCTAGGCATGCCACCCACGCAATCTCATTATGCTCAAACTATATCCAGTATGGGATATAGTCATTCTATTGGTCCTCCCTGTATGCTAGGAATGCATATGCAATCAAGTAGTGGTTCATTTTCTCCAATGCAATCTGCGCATTCTTACCATCAATCAAACCACGATGAACGTTTTGGTGAGAATGTACATCCAATAGCTACCCCACATGGGAGTCCTCCTCTATTTGATGAATCATATGTGGTAAGATTTTAATTTATGGTGTATATAATCTATTATTTTTATTTCTTATTATATGTTTATTTATTTTTATATATAACACTTAATTGTTTTACAAAATATGAAATGTTTGTTAAAACATCCTTCATCAACGGAATTTTTTGCTATTGGAACAGTACCGCAATTGAGTGATGATCGGATGATTCATAATCAATATTTTCCTAATCATTGGAGAATAGTAATTGATCAATCATTGCTTCATGATTGTCCACTACATGTGCCTTCTAATGCTACCACAGTCCAAGAGGCTGTTGGATAGTATATGGCTTGGCCGTCGATTCAAGTTGTTCTAAATTTTGAAGTGGTACTATTTTTTAACTTAAAAGATAACACTTGTGTACTACTATTATTTTATTATATCTTTTATTGTTACTAACATACATAATACATTTTTTTAGTCTATTATACTATAACTCTTAAATGCAGCACATTTAAGAGAAACAAAGCAAGTATCTCATGCTAAATCTATGTCTAGTGACCAATCATCGCACACCAAGTCATTCAAGAAGAAGCCTTGGAAAAAGTATAGTTATGATTATGCTTTAAACTTTAGCAAAAATCTTGGCGCTTTGATGACTATTGTTGCAAGGGCATCTAGCATAAATGATGGATGGACTGTACCACTTTCTATAGAAATTTGTGGTGTAAATATAGGCCAAACTTATATATCAATCGAGTGCATATTGTAACTATTTGAATATCAAATGATTAATTTAAGTATAATTCAAGTGTGGACAAGGTGAGTCCTCAATCTATTTAATTTTCTTTCATTTATGTAGAACATATATAATTATATTTATATTATCTAATTACTTATATATATATATATATATATATATATATATATATATCTTTTATATAGGGCATGTTATTATTGACTTCAACATAATCATTCATCACTTTTATCAATGTTCTATGATTCTTCATATGTCAATCAAATCAAGAGAAGGATGTTAGCATCAAAGCTAAACAATTATGTGATAGGGCATTAACGCTTAACATAAATCAAAAGTTGATAATCCCTTGGCCACTAAGGTTTGAACAAGGCCAATATCATTGGATATTGGTAATCATTGATCTGTTCAATAATCATGTTTGGTACTGTGACTCAACTTCCATAGAACTGAGTAAAGATACAAAGCAGTTGTTGAAATGTAAGAGTTATAGCTAGCTATTGGTTTCTTCTATTATTTTTTGTAATATTTAATAAAGAACTAACCTTTTTAAACCTTGATAGGGTATGGAAGTTGTGGAACAAGTTTAGGGGCATTTCCCTTAAAAAATCTTGTAAGCTTATATGGACAAAAGTTATGGTATGTACAAGCGAATATTAATAATTTTATTAATTTTACAATTGAATAATAAAAATGTTTGAATATGGAAAATCATGTACACTTGTTTTTTGTAGGTTCCACAACAAAATAATAAAGTCATGTGTGGTTATTAAGTCATGAATTTTATGAGCGAAATCATCACAAATATCAAAATTACAATTGATGATGTGGTAATATATTTTACCCATATACAGAAATATTTTTAATATATTTGAGTTATTTTTTGTAAATACATGAAATTACATTGTTATTTTGATTTTAAATACATATAGTTCTTTGGTTGGAACAAGATAGGATACCACCAGAATTTTTTTGATGATTTACAAGAGGAATGGGCAGAACACATGGTTCAAATTATATCATCACAAGAAGAATCAGGAGAAGATTCTGATGATCTTGAATAGCATATGACAACATAACGGTAATTTTTTTAATGATTTAATTTCTCTATTTCTGTGTCTGAAGTCCTTTGTTTGATGGATGGTTATGTGCTCATGCATTTAGGGGAATGCATTGTTTTATGGACCTATTTTTGGCCCAAAATTCATCTCATCTCTCTTGCCTACTTTCTTTATGACAACATCATGGTAGCACTTTATTAATCATTTGTCTATAAATATGAAGTTATCTGGAATATCTGTTGGTATTTTTAATGTTATAATGAGCTCTAATATGAAGTCAGGTGTAACTCATATTTTGTTACTTGGCTTGTATGAGTTTTGGTGCCCATGAACGTATTACAAAATTGTTTCATACTTTTAAGGGCACCAAAACTCATACAAGCCAAGTAACAAATCGGAGTTACACTTAATTTCATATTTAGAGCTCATTATAGCATTAAAAATACTAGTAGAGATTTCATATAACTTTATATTTATAGACAAATGATTAATAAAGTGTTAATATGAGTTCGAAGGGTTATATCACTCGGATGTTGCTGTAGAAATCTTTTTTATGATAATATTTATAATGATTTAATTTCTTCATTTGTATGTCTATGAAGTTTAGACTGGTTGTTTGATGAATGTTTACATATTCATGTATGTAGGGAAATGAATTGTTATATGGATCAACTGTTTTTTGTCCAGTTTTCTTGTCACAATGCTAGTGATTCTAAGCCAACCAAGCTTGCTCTCATAATCTAATTACACTTTGACAATATTATTTTATTTGTAATTTAAGTTAACTATATATATATATATATATATGTATTGTATATACATTATTTGTTTTTGTAATAACTTTAATTATCAAGCAATTAATTATATTTAAATTTTCAATTATTTGTATTATTATTTATATTTTAGTTTTTTATGCTATATATATATTGAATACAAGGTGGAGTGAAAAATGAGAATAAAAATAAAATAAAATAAATCATTACATGTAAAGTCGGTTTAAACCAACTTTAAAACCCGTTTTTATAGTAGTGGAAGGTGAAAGGGTTAATAGATATGGTAAAACCCTATACCCTATATGGTGAATAGACATGATAAAACCTTGTACCCTAGAAGGTAAGAAGGCATGAGGACATATATCATGCTAATATAAAAGATAGTTGGCTAAGCTAAACCATTAGCCAGCTTCCCCAGCCTAGTCATATGCCCATATTTCCCAGCCTGATCATCAATTCATCTTATCCAGCTATGCAGTCAACTCGTCGTCCTCAACCTGGTTGTCTGCTCGTCTTTTCCACCCAGACTATTTTTCCATCTTCCCTTGCCAAACTACCAGCCCGTCCTATCTAACCAGGCCGTCAGCTCATCTTCTTCTACCAAGCGATCTACCTGTCTTTCTCAACTATGCTGTCAACTCATCTTCCTCAGCCAAGCCAGACTTCCAAACAACCTTCCCCGTTAGACAATCATTCTTAATTACAGATGTACCCTTAGTCCAATTTAGGTAGTTAGCACTTACAAAGTCTACTATCCATACTTATGTAACTTTCACACCCAACCATTTATGTTCCTTTCTGTCAATCTCGAAACACTTTAGACGGTTGCTAGGCCAATCATATTGTGACACATTTTTTTCCATTTCCTATATATATTCAAACCTTCTCCCATTTGGGGATCAAAAATTGAATACTCAAACTCTACTGTACGTACGGATTACACTCTAAATATATCCTATATCATTTAGAATAATTTTCATGGGTAATTCTTAACCCATGACTTCCTAATTGCTTAGTCCCAAGAATTTAGAAGAATGTTAATAGATTTACTTGTAACCCGTGACTTTTCTCAATGATTTAGTTCCAAAATCTTGAGAAATTTTTTGATGGGGTAATTCTAACCCATTAATTTTCCGAATGCTTTAGTCTCAAATGAATATTTGTAACACATGACTTTTCCCAACTGGTTACATACTCTTTAGAAGAATTTTGATTGGATTATTGTTAACTCTAAACTTTTCCCAATGGTTTAGTCAAACCTTTAGTTGGATTTTTGACAAGTCATCCATAAACTTGATCAAATTAATAGACGTGTGGATGATAATATACCAAACCTCTTTAGATAGAGTTAGCAACTTTTGGAAGAAGGTGACCTCTTAAAACATAAGATCAATAAGATCTTTATTAATAGTAGAAGTAATCCAACATCAAAATTTTCATGTTGAATTTTCCAATGACACGTACACCTCAAGCACAATATAGAAGAATTTAGGTCAAGGAAAAAAAATGCTTGATCCACTGTATATTAAGAAACAAGACTTCACCTAACATTCTCTAACTCACAAAATAGGTGTAAGAGATAACTCTTACATAAACTAAGAAGGCCAAGTGGAAGAACTAAGATCAATTCAATGAGGGGACTTAGGTTTAACCTTTATTTGTATTAGGACTATAAATGTGGGTTATTTTCGGAGACAAAATATTTACCTATAAAACTTGTTTTTAGGCCCTCTATTGAGTCTATCAAGAAATACATAACAAATACTTCATGTATAGTTTTTATAACTATGATACATAGGATTGCATTCATACATTTAATAGCATATGTTTATAAATCTGAAATTATATTTTGTACTAAAATATTTATTTAAACTTAAACTAATTTATGAAATTATTAATTAAATATTTTTATATGTGTTTTAATATTTTTAAGATTTATTTAAATTTTTTTTTTATAATATTAAGGTTTTTGATGGACTTTGAAAAATTAAACCAAAAATACATTTAACCCTAATACTATTATGTATTGTTATTATTATTATTATATATAGATACATTAGGATTGAGGGTAAGACATAGCATAGAAACAACAAGCTATTGTGAAAGAGAAAAAAATATACGGCAAAAAATTGTTGAGGTTGTCGATCTTCTTGCCAAGTGTTGTTTACGGTAGAAAGAAAATTATTAGGAAAGGCGAACATAAGAATGGAGGCAATATGGATATATATATATATATAAGAATTGAGGCATAAGACCGAGTTCGTACTTGAACATTTGATTTTCATAGTGAAAAGTTAGGTATTCTGGTAGACCGGTGATTTTCCTCTTAGGTCATGGTTGTGTCCTAGGTTGTTTCCACCTAAAAATATTATGTGTTATTACTTTATTTTTGCATTTTATTCTTACACGCGATTACATGCTTAGTCGCTTAATTTAGGTTATTAAATTATAAATTGATAAAAATTAAAATTAACTTATTCAACCCCTCTAGGTTAATTAGGTCCATATCTTATAAACTTTCAATTGGTATCAAAGCAAACACTATACACACTTAGTGAGTTTGATCCTTAAGGACACACACTCCTACATATGGACCAAATGAAAGAAGGTGGATCATCTGTTAGACCCCCACTCTTTAATGGGTATAATTACCCTTATTGGAAGGCTCGCATAGAAGATTTTCTCAGAAAAGATTATAAATTCTAGGTTGTTATTCTTGATAGTTGGGAACCACCTTCAGTTACGAAAGATGGTGTAAAAATCATAAAGCTAAAAAGAGACTGGACCACTAAAGAACGCACCCTTAGTGGGGCAAACCAAAAAGGTCTAAGCTCAATCTTTGCTACTGTGTTGATGGATGAATTATGTCACATCTCCAACTGTGAGACTGCTAAAGATGCATGGAATGCACTTTCTCTTACTCACGAGGGAACTTCCCAAGTGAAACAAGCAAAATTGAGATTGCTAACATCTTAGTTTGATTCCATTAAAATAAGAAACACTAAAACTTTTGGTCAATTCTATTATCACTTTTTTGATATCACTAATGCTTGTTCTAATCTTGGTGAGAAAATTCCACAACCTATACAAGTACGTAAAATCCTAAGCTCCTTAACATCAGACTACAAGATGAAAGTTACAGCAATAGAGGAAAGAAAGAATGTAGACACACTAAACATTGATGAAATTTTTGAGTCAATCCAAACCTATGAGCTTACTCTTGATCCATCCAAGAAAAAAAGGGATGTGGCATTCAAAAGCTCCAAAAAGGGCATCTCTAATAGTGATGAGGATATGAATGATGAGTCACTAGTCTTGTTAGCACAAAAATTTAATAAATTCATGAAGAATAAAGGTCAACTAAGTAAACAATCTAACAAAAGACAATCCATTCATTCGAAGAATAGAAAGTCAAGGGAAACCAAGCCTCATAGCCTTGATGGTAAGAAAAGTAAGCCCATTAGTCCTCAATGTTTTACTTGTGGGGACTTTGGTCATATTTTCTATAGAATGTGTTAATAATAAAAATAAAGTTGGAAGAGCCTTTAATGCTACACTCAGTGACACATAAAGTGAGTAGGACAATGCTAGTAAATTAAAGGATAATGACACTAATTATTGTGCCTTCCCTACAACTGCTAAAGCACACCACAATGACTCTGACTTTAACTCGAATGAAGAAAATGAAGAAGTAAACTCCTCTTTATTACTATTTAAGTTTAATGTATCGAATTATAAGGAATTATTCATAGGTGCCAAGGAAGAGAGATAAATTACTTATAGAAGTAACTAAACTTAACGATATCATCAATGTTCACAAAAAAAATTCTCTAGTTTAGAGAAAGATAAAAATAAATTTTTTGAACATATTAATTCCTTGAATCTGAGACTTGTAGAAACCACTACGAAAAACAAAAAATTTAGGCAAGAATTTAATATTGCTAAAAAGATTGTGAGGAATTTGACCATTGGTGTTGAAAAATTAACCAAAGTCCTAAGACTATGGAAAGTCACATAAAGATAAGAGAGGTCTTGGATACATAGATAAATAGTCAATACCTTCATCATCTAAACCTTTACCATCTAAACCTCAATTTGTAAAACCCATTGTTACTCAAGTAGGGAAGGTAATTTCTACACCTTATCACTCTAAGAAAATTCAGTTTTTTCTGATCTGTCATCATTATGGTTTGAAAGGACACATTAGACCTAAGTGTAGATTTATTTATACTTATGATTCTATCATGAGTACAAATTTTTCTAGGACACCCCAAAAGTTTTCAAAACATAAATTTTTCCCTACAAGAAATAAAAAAAAAAAAGGAACCTAAGAAACTAGTAACTCAAACGTCCAAAATTAAAATAGGATGGGTTAAGAAATATGAGTTGTGCCTCTTCCAAGTTCTTACCTCGCCTCCTGGAAATAGACAGAAAAGGTTATAGGTAATAGCCTCTTTGGGTTAGAAATAAAGATTTTTAGGGTAAAATGGTTTCTTGAGGTAAAGGACTTCAACCTCATAGGGTATGATGAAAAGCTCTCACCAGGATTGTGTTTCCGAATCAAAATTTCCCTCTTTGTGATAGCTGAGAAGCGTTCTAAATACTTTTCGACAAGGAGGGAAAAATATTGAATTGAATTGAATACCTGGGGAGAGTGAAGTACCATTCCATAGCTTGATCAGTAAGGCTCTTGGGGAATAGTCTAATCATAATACTATCATCATGAGCCACTTCAGCATATTAGGCGGGTGGGTATAAAAGGATTTCATGTGCGTAAGGGGATCCCCATTTTCGCTATGTAGGTTCAACTACCTTTTGATGTGGGCCCTCTCATTCCTTCCAAATCTAAGGATCATAGGGTTGAGGACCTCTTCTCTCAAAAAAGACGTTGTGTGGGTAAGTCGATCAAAATAAGAGCGGGGAGGGAATGTTTACAGTTGTTGTAGTACGACTTTTCATTTCATGTTCAGTCTTTCAATAAGTAGTCAGCTGCAGGCTAAGAAGCCTCATAGTCAGACTTAACATTGATTGAATCAACTGTTAGAGAGAAGGAACTAGTCAGACCTGCAAGCACCGGGTAGTGCACAATGGTAGTTTTCAATCATACAATGTGTACTCGAAGTTTGACTTTTAGTGGTAGTCATCTGTCCTCGTTCTCTTCTATTCATTGCCCTATTGAGTAAGGGTCAGTGTTTGCAAAAATGTTGAGCCGACGGGGTCAAGTACCAGTAGTGACAATGGCAAAGGGGCTGTTGGACACTAGTTGTGCTAGTGGAATGACCCAACTGGACCTAGTCATCCCGAACCGTTTTGTGGTCTAGAGGACTCTGAACAAGAAGAGGCAAAGATGTCAGATCTGGACACTGCTGAACAAGAAGAGATCGCTCAGGATGAGTGTCTAGGTAACAAAGCCGAGAAGGGTGTAGTCAAGGGGATAACTCCCGATGAGAGTGATTTGGCCCATAGAAGCGAGGATCCGGTTGATACTGGGTCAACTATGGAAATGAGTGAAGGGTACTTGTTCTATGATAAACAAATGACTCCAAACAAGAACCTCATGGAAACCAATCCTAAGAAAAGAGGTGAACCTGAGAAGAGTAGTAGGAGTAAGCGTTCAGGTGCTGGTGCTATGACCTTAAAGGTGGAAGATCCTCTCATGGTTCTAACCACTCTGAATGAACAGTGGGCGAACAAAATTCAGAACATATCAGAGATGTTTAATTCTAAGAAAGAGGAGGGAAGGGGAAAGTCAAGGCCAAAGAACAAAAGAAAAATAAGGGCTACATAAGACGAAAAACCAGAGGCAGTGCTAAGGTGCGAAGGGAATGTGAAAACAACAAGAGTTCCACATGAAGGTCCTTATATGGAATGGAAGAAGGATCGGTAAAGTCGAGAAGTAGAGAGAGGCCAAATATTATAGAAGAGCGAAAGAGGTAGATTTTATTGGCTTGGTGGAAACCAAAGTCAAGAGTGGAAAGCTATTGTTCCTCCTAAAATATCCTTCTTCATATGGAAGCTTTTTCATGACGTCATTCTCATTGACAGTCAAATTTGAGTTCAGTTGGCTAGTTGTTGCAACTGTTGCACTAGTTCTAAATGCAAAGATATCAATTATTTTCTGGTTGATAGTAAACTAACTCATTATATATGGTATAGCATGAGCAGAATTTTTTGATTTTCAATTTTTTCACATCAAAGCCAGACTAGTAAAAATCTACAACATAAGATAAATATATTCTCTTGTGGATGAGTTGACTAAAGCTGTTGCTCTCATAATCTGCTGGAAAATTTTGAAGGAACGACGTAATCGAAGGTATGATAATAAGGCTTCTTCCTCCATCACAATCTTAAACAGAGTGGTCAATGATCTTCAAGATTTCTCGTTTTTATCAAAACCTTATAAAGATGCCGGAGGAAATTGTTCTCAGTTGAATCAACTTGATGGAATTTGCTGGAAGTTTTAGCCATTTAACCATGATGGTTTTGCACTGCTCTATGACCCATATAGCATTTAAAGATAAATCAAATACCACCTAGTATTTTGATAGTGGATTCTCTAGACATATGACTGGAAACCATTATTTGTTTAAAACCTTTGAGGAATACAATAAAGGGACAATTACCTTTGGTGATGGTAAAACATCTAAAAATTTTGGAAAACGCTCTGTTCCAATATAGGGTATCCCTAAAATTCATGAAGTTATATATGTGGAAGGACTCAAGGTAAACTTGATTAGCATAAGTCAAATATGTGATAGCGATTTTAATGTGTAATTTATAAACAATCACTATATTATAGTCGATCAAAAGGGTGAATGTATGATTAAGGGAATCAGATCACATGAAAATTGTTATTTTATTGATACATCACCCACAATAATATGTAACCTAGCTATCAATGACTCAACTACCTTGTGGCATGAAAAACTCGGTCATATGAACTTTAAAGATCTGGTTAGATTAAGTAAAACAAATATTGTTCATTCTTTACCTGTTCTCCTAAAAATTGAAACACATGTATGAGGACCATGTCAATTAGGTAAACAAACTAGTATCTCTCAAAATAAGATTAAGAGTATCAATACAAACAGAATATTGGAATTGATACATATTGACCTTATAGGTTCTATGTAACAAAAAGTATTAGAGTTTGGGTAGACTTTCTTAAAGATAAGTCAAATGCTTTTGAGTTCTTCATCTCATATTGTGCAAGAGTGTAGGTTAAAGTAGGTGAAAAAATAGTATTAGAGTTTGGGTAGACTTTCTTAAAGATAAGTCAAATGCTTTTGAGTTCTTCATCTCATATTGTGCAAGAGTGTAGGTTAAAGTAGGTGAAAAAATAGTAACCATGAAGAGATTGAGAACAAACCATGGAAAAGAGTTTGAAAATACCAAGTATGTTGACTTTTGCAAAGAACATGGTATCTTTCATAAATTCTCCGCTCCTATCACACCTCAAAAAATGGAGTAGTTGAAAGGAAAAACATGACACTTTAAGAGATGGTAAGAGTAATGGTGCATGACAAGGGAGTCACCAAAAGGTTTTGGGCTGAAGCTATAAACATGGCATGTCACATTATAAATTATGTATATCTTCACCCAAGTACAAACTAAACTCCCTATGAGATATGGAGAGGTAAAAAATCCAATCTAAAATCCAAGCATGCTTTCAAAAGTAAATGATACATACTTAAGGATTGAGAACAATTGGGCAAGTTTGATTCAAGAAGTGATGAAGGTATATTTTTTGGTTATTTCAAAGACAGTATAGCCTACAGAGTCTTCAACTATAAAACTAATGTTGTTATGTAATCCATAAATGTTGTTATAGATGATGCAAGTAAGTAGATTACAAGAGAAAAAAAATGTAATGAAGAAAATTTCACAACACCTCAATTAAGATTGACCAGTGACACAATTGGAATAAAAGAAGATAGGGTAGAGGAAAGAGATGAAAAGAAGGAAGAAGCATCAACCTCATCAATGATAAATCCAACCAAACTTCAAAAATTTATCCTATTAAGAATATAATTGGAGATTCTAATGCAAGCATGGTAACAAGAAGAATAAAAATAAGTGAGGTAACCTATTTATGTTATATTTCTCAATTTGAACCAAAAATATGAATGAAGCCTATAGGGATGAATTTTTGATAAATTCCATGCAGTATGAGTTAGCTCAATTTGAAAGAAATCATGTGCGGATATTAGTACCTAAGCCTAAAAACAAAAAAAAATTATTGGAACAAAATGGGTGATCAAAAATAAATCTGATAAGCATGACATTGTTGTTAGAAATAAGGCTAGGTTGGTAGCTCAAGGCTACAAACAAGTATAATGAGTTCATTTTGATGAAACATTTGCACCTATAGCTAGACTAGAGTCAATTAGGATTTTACTTGCCATTACTGGTCACATGAAATTCAAATTATATCAAATGGATGTTAAGTCTACCTTTTTGAATGGATTTCTGAATAAGGAGGTATACATGGAACAACCAAAAGAATTTGTTTATCTGAAATTTCCAAATCATATTTACAAACTTAACAAAGATCTTTATAGTTTGAAACAAGCTCTTCGAGCATGGTATGAGAGACTTACCAACTATCTCTTGAACAAGGGATTTATTCAAGGAGTAGTTGATAAGACTTTATTGATTAAAAGAAATAGTGATGAGATCTATATTGCTCAAATTTATGTGGATGACATAGTTTTTGGATCCACATCTAGTACATTAGTGGATGACATAGTTTTTGGATCCACATCTAGTACATTAATGGATGATTTTATGCATGTTATGACAAAATAATATGAAATGTCTATGGTAGGTGAAATGAATTTCTTTCTTGGTTTGAAAATCAAATAATCTCATGATAATATATTTATTTCTCAAACCAAGTACACCTACAACCTTATTAAAAGGTTTGGTATTGAAATAAGCAGGCCATTAAGGACTTCTTTAGGTACCAACACAAAAATTATAAAGGAAATTCAAGGTAAAAGTGTTGATCAAACCCTTTATAGGAGTATGACAGGTAGTTTACTTTACCTCACTACAAATATGCCTAACATATGTTTTAGCGTTGGTGTGTGTGCCCATTTTCAGGCTGACCATAAGGAATCACACTTAGAGAATGTAAAGAGAATCATCAGGTATATTTCATGAACAAGTAATTATGGTTTATATTTTACTACTGACACTACTTTTGAAGTAAGTGGTTATACAGATGCCGACTTGGTAGACAACTAGGATGATAGAAAAAGCACATCATATGGTTGCTTCTACATTGGGAACAACTTAGTATCCTAGCATAGTGAAAATAAGAACTCTATCTCACTCTCTATAGCTGAGGTGGAATACATTGTTGTAGAAAGCTCTTGTACACAAATACTTTGGAGGAAAAACATGCTCAAGGACTATGATCAACCATAAGGTATGATGCCCTTACATTGTGATAAATCTAGTGCTATATGTATTTCTAAGAACCCAATTCAACATTCTAAAACTAAGCATATTGACATTAGACATCACTTTATTCAAGAATTAGTTGAAGAGAAAGTAGTGGCACTTAAGTTTGTACCTATTGAGAGACAACTAGCTGATATATTCACCAAAGCTATAGACACAAATATTTGAGTATTTTAGGAGTTCCTTTGGAATTTTTCCCTCAAATTGAATTTCAAATTTTATTACCAAAAAAAAAGAGAGAAATAGAAGTAAAATCCTTATATGGCCAACACGATATTAGACTTATTTAATACTTACATGTACATGTACATAACCTCATTTTTAGTGACTCAACTCATTTTAATATTTATTGTATAAATTATTCTACAATTTTGACTTAAGCACACACATATTCTTGTACATGTGATGATCGATGTTGACCTAAACTTATTCACACACTCACGAACACACAACTAGTGTGAAAGTCATCATGCTAGGTTTATTGCTCGTGAAAAAAAGAGAGGAAAAATTGTGTAAAAAGTAACTACTTATAAAAATTGTACTTGGAATGCACAAAAATAAAGAGCCAATAGAGGTTATATATATCATGTGTCTCATTTATAAAAAAAAATAAGTCATCTTTTGGTAGATATCTTTTATTTTGTGAGATTAAAGACTCGATTATAATTTTATATGATATGTGATATTTTTTTTCTTTTGAGTCTTTCTTGATTGATTCTAAATGACTTAATTGACATATATGTGGAGTTTAAACATATATACTCCTTTTAAGTAATTTTTAATATGTCATTATATGTGGGAAGTGTGTTTGTGTGACTCTTCTACTCTACTTGCTTATTTATATGATAAATAATCAAAAATTAAGATAAAAAAATGATGAGTTCTCAATTGGTTGTGTGCTCATTTGTGATTAAATGAGTCTAATACCTTATATGGCTATTTACGAAAATTTCAAAAAATAAAATCAATTTTTTATTCATTTACATATTCTTTTTATTTATTACCTTTTTAATTGGTTTCTAAGTTAGAGAGTCATAAAACTTAGGGAGAGTTTAAAGCACATTACACTTCTGCATTACTCTCATTTTACATTGTTATATCTTTAGGAGGAATTTAGCTTTATTGCTATGTCTAATGTTTTTTCCTTCTCATATGTCAAAAAGGGCGAGAAAATATTGTGTTTTACTTTCATGTTTTTATTTTGTTATGCATATAGGGGGAGAACTTATTTAATTAATCTTGATTGGTATGAATGCATACTACATGACTATTCTTTACACTTCGCTATTTCTATATAAACTAAACTAATATATAATGAGGCTTTCAAGCCAAATTATCGTATGTTTTATTTATGTTATTTCAATTACTTACAAGTTTGTAAGTTACAACAGAGATGAATTCAACGGACCATAGGATATTTTCACTATGGAGTCTAGGATACCATTGTATTTTTATCTTATTTTTGTAACTATCATGTAGTGAGTGAGATCTTTTGTCACACGAAAATGCCAAAGGTGGAGTTTGTTAGGACTATAAATGTTAATTATTTTCGTAGACAAAATATTTACCTATAAAACTTGTTTTTAGGCCATATATCAAGTCTATTAAGAAAAGCAGAATAAATACTCGAATTTCAGATAATCATACTTCAGGTATATCTTTAATAACTATGACATATATGATTGTATTCATGCATTTAATAGCACATATTCATAAATTTGAAATTATTTTTTGTGCTAAAATATTTATTAAAACTTGAATCAATTTATGAAATTATTAATTAAATATTTTTAGATGTATTTTAATATTTTTAGGATGTGTTTTAAAAAAATGATTTTTTTATAATATTAAGGTTTTTAATAGGTTTTGAAAAATTAAGCTCAAAATACATTTAACCTTACTACTATTAGGTATTATTATTATAGAAACATTAGTTGCTGTGAAAGAGAAAAACAAAAGCTGCCAAAAATAATTATTAGGAAAGGTGAACATGAGAATGGAGGCAACATGAATATTTATATATATATATATATGTGTGTGTGTGTGTGTGTGTGTGAGAATTGGGAGAATTGAGTGGTGTTGAAAGGTGCCAAACAAAAAGCTGAAAATATTTTTTGAAGAAAATATATATCATCACCTCTGGAATGTTGATTGCATCAGTTCTGGAATGTTGCAAAAAATAGCTAGGGTTTGATATCTTAACAATGATTATTCTTATATAAGGAAGTCCAGTTTTAGTTGAGGATTATTTTTTTGGTGCAATTAAGCAAAGGTAGGCAAAAGGTAAAGAAATTAATTTGTGATATTTGATTATTTATATTTTCATAATTTATATTTCATAATTTATAGTCTAGTTGGTTTATGTTTTTTATGGCTTATTTTTAATTTGGATCTTTCATATTTAGATTAAATCATTTTATGTGTGATCATCATTATTTGATTTGATTATTAATATTTAAAAAAATTATTTTTAATGAACTTGTTATTAATCTTTTAAGTTATTTTTAATGAACTTTAGCTTAATTTTTTGATATAGAATTTGTTAGTTGATTTGATTTAAATTACATATGTTTTAAATCATCTAGTTAGAATTATTCATTATTAAATCTGTTATAAAACACACACGAGTACTTTTATTTTGTTCTAATATTTTTGCAATTGATTTGTGAACAATTTGATTGGTGGGAAGCTTATTGGAACGTTGGTTTGAAAACCGCTCAAGTTAATTTCAAAAATTGTGAAAAGAGAGTAAGGGCTTGTAAGTAAAGTACATTTGAACAGTATCCTAAGGAGGATAGCATAAGATCGAGTTTGTACTTGACTATTTGATTTTCATAATAGAAAATTAGGTGGTCTCATGGACCGTTGGTTTTCCTCTTAGGGTATGGTTGTTACCTACGTTGGTTTTACCTAAACAATTGTGTGTTATTTCTTTATTTTTTGCACTTTATTCTTATACACAATTGTATGTCTGACCGTTTTTTTTAAGTTATTAAATTATAAATTGATAAAAATTAAAAATAACTTATTTATCCTCTAGGTTAATTAGGTTCATATCTTATAAACTTTCAGTTTGTTATAAAGATCTCAATTTCTCTTCAAATGATCTTCAAGAGAAATCTTTTGTTTTGGAATTTGTTCAAATATAAATGTAAGTGGATAGATAAGTCAATTTCTTGTGAGATGCACAAATAATTTAATAGTTTAAGCTCTAACCTTAATTCGTGTAATTTTATTAAAAAATTTAAATTAAATTCTAATTTTAACACAATGATATACTTACAATTAAATTTAGGGACTATAGACATACTATTATGAAAATATGGGTTACATACGTATTTTTTGATGAATAGGAGTACTATTTAAAGTCTTTTACTTGCATAATGACTTTGAAGCCAACAAGGCATATCACAAATACATGCACTTACAAGTGATTTTTGTGAAGTAGAAGGTGATTACGTTATCTGATAGGCTAGATAATTACTTGCATAAGTAGATTAATACATATATATATTCATAACTCATAACTCATGCATATGTTACATCGCCAACATAGTGTTCCTTCTGATTTCTCACAAAAGAAGTTTCTCTGGATCAAAGCCTGGCTCAAAATTAAGAACAAAATTTTGGTCTAATCAATTTCTCTTTTATCTCTTGCTCAGTTTTTTGAGCATATAATACCAAATTTGTGACAATTAAAGAAGGGCATAGTGACTTCAATTTCTTTTTTCTACTTGACATGTTGAATGAAAATTAAGCTTACATAGATCTAACCATTTCTAGTGTTAGTTCTAGTGATCTGAAATTGCATATGGTCATTTCTCAGGTTCCAATGATTTTTGGGGACAACTTAATTAGTACCTACCAATGTTTTGGCTCATAATAATCCTCTTTTGCATCCTCATATGAGGTTTATTTTAGTTTTTTTCCGGATTCAAATGTCAAACGAGAATTAGTTGCAGGTTAATTCAACATGTTTGATTATGTGCCTATCTTCAGCACTTGCACGGATCAACTTGGTACATAAACTGCAGGTATGAAAAGATACAAGCTACGTTTAGCATTAAGAAACTTTTATCACATTACATTTTAATTTAGTCCTCATCTAAAAATATAAAATGACGTACAAATTCAACAGCTAGAGACAAAGCTGAATCAACATAAGCTATAGCCTTCATGAATATTGATTGTATGCATAGACTGAAGATCCATCAACAAATGTATTTAGTCTTTCAGATATCCTTGCAACTCGAGTAGCATCACTTGGTGATTCTCCAACCTATACATCCCTTAAATTTTAATATATGCTATTAAAAATATTTTATATTATAGAGTAACACACACTTATTATAAATTAGACAAGAACATACGTATTAGACATGATATAAGATAGATCCGATACTCGAAAATATTGAAATTAAAGAAAATAAGTACATTTGATACCTAGAAATATACACCATGTTGAACACTTGTCAACTATATATGTCTATGTAACATAGGCTATAGGTAGCTGTTAAATTATGTTTATTTTTGCTTAAATTACGTACCATAGCATGAATTGTGTGGAAAATATGATTTCGAAGAACAGAAAAGCTGGCATTAACAATGTCAGCTTCTTCTTCAAGAAGCAGCTTAATGGTTTCTTGAAGCATATATTTAAAATCCAACCCAGTTATCAGAACCACGTGTAGAGCTGAACCCATTTCAGTAATCTCAATCTTTGCTAACCCAGACGCACCAGTACTAATGTTTTTACTACTGCTGCTGCTGCTGCTCTTTTCATTAATTTTAATTCCCATTATATTGTTTTTCTTCTCCTTCATTTTCTCCAACCTCGTTTGTAACCTTTTTATGTAATTTGCAGCTTCATCCAGTTGATCTGGCAGGGATGTTGCTTCCTACAATAATAATTATTATTATATATAAACCCATGCCATGTAAGAATTAATGTATATAAGAGAATTAATATATTAATAATTGCTACCCTTGAGCTCTGATGGGGTACAAGAGAATTTAGCTTTGAATAAAGAACCTTCATTTGATTTCTTCTGTTTCTCTCTATTGTTTTTCTGTCAGCTCTAGATGAACTAGGGTTGTGCTGATCCATCATTAAAATAATAAATAAATAAATAATATAAGCCTGTTGGTCAGCTACACAAACTAGTATATATATAGAAGAAATAACAATAATTGTACCTTCAGATTTTGAGATACTAATTATATATATATATATAGATAAATGCATAGAGAGATTTGTTATTTTATTATTATAATAATTTATTTTTTAATAATTTTTTTATGTTTATTATTTAGGTGGTATTTTAATAATAATTTTATTTAAAAATATATATTAATTTAATATAATTTTGACGTTAAAATACGATAAAACTTTAATTTAATATAAAAATTGTATAAAATTAATATATATTTTTAAATAAAAATATAATTATGATACCATCTAAATAACAAAATAAAAAAATATCAAAAATTAAATTAAAATATTATTAAGATAGCGAATTCTACTATAAACACAATATAGGGTTACTTTTTTAATAATAATTTAGAGAGGTTTGTGTGGGGGAGCTTTTATCACTATAGAAAGTAACCAACAGAAAAAGCAATGTTAATATATATCTTTAATGATAGGATTAAGATGCCTATTGAAGAAAAAGTTTTTTGATTTGAGAGCATGTGGCCCAATGGGGTCCGTGATTGTGGGCCTTTTTACATCATTTTTGACCATTTTATTTTGGAATTACAAATTTCGGCTCTTAATTTCTAAAAAGTTTAACAACCTTAATTAATTAATATTCTCTGATGAAAAGAAAGAATTAATTTTTAAACAAGTTATATCCTAATTTTTCTAACTCGATCATTTAAGTCAATTATTTTTTTAATTATATCAATTTAATACCTTTTTGTTTTATTCATTATCATAATTTGATAAATTTAATAATTTATTTATTTGAATTTGAGTAATCAATTTATTTTCTTGAATTTTTGGTAAAGAAAATCACTGCAACACATACGTTTCATGAATAGTTAAATCGAAACAGTAATTATTGAATTATATGCGATATTTTCCATTAATTTTCTTCAGAGAGGAAAACAAAATTGAAATATAATTAGGGTCAAAAGTTAAAATAAAACTTAATTATAAAAATAAAAATAAAATAAATAAGAAATTTAATGAGAATTTAAACTACAAATAAAATGTGGGGTTAAATTTAATATATTCACCTTAAATATAATATTATACTCAAAGTAAATATAAGAAAAAGAAAAACAATATGATATATCATTGTGTCCACATGATTTGATAATACTTGATTAAGATTTAAATTATATTTACGTAAGAAGGAAAAAAATGAATGTTGAGGGAAAATAAGAGACTTTTGCTTTCTTATTTTTTATAATATATATATGTTAAAAATTGTATCATACACACGAATTGTTATGCTATTTTATACTATTATTTTTTTATTAATTTTTATAACATATTTGAAATAAAAAGATAATAAAATTTCACAAGCTTCTAAATTAATTGAGAAAGTAAATGAAACATATATTTTTGAGTTAATTAAAGATAAATTATTATAAAAACTCTTAAACCCAAAAGTAAACTCAAGTTTTAAAAGTTTTTAGGCCTATTATTAAACTCCTTAATATAATGTATATATTAAGATAGCATTTTCCTTACTATTTTATTAGTCCTTTTATTTAAGTTTCTTAACTTTATTTTTTATAAAATTCAAAATAAAATATAAAAGAACTATATGTTATTACTTTAAAATATAAATTCATTTTTGTTAAAAATTATTTTAATATGACTTAAACTTTTAGGTATAATGTGTCTAACATACAAGTAATCTTGAATATATTTGTTATATCCTTATTTTCCAATCTCCTTGAAATTGCAAAAGAAACATATATTGTTCTTTTTCAACAACTTCTCATAGCTTGTGAATTTTTAAGTAAAATTCAAACCAAATGAATTTCCGACAATCTATAATAGAAAATAGAACTTGTAGGTTTATTAAGATTAGATGATTAATTGTCTGTTTCTCATGTTTAGTAAATAGAAAATCATTTAGAGAATTAGTATGATTCTATCTATGTTCGTTCTAATAGTACCCATTTTATTAACCTCTTTTAAAACAGTAATAGTTAGCTATGTTTTAATTTTCTGTGTAAATTTACTTTAAATAATTTTCCTTAATTGTTAAGTTTTTCATACCTATATATATATATATATATATAATTATGTAATAGTTAATTCATAATCATAAAATTCACGATATTCAGTTGCCCACAATACGTAAGGTTGTAAGGGTTGGGTGTACCCAATCCAAATTTTAGGCAAATATATTTGATATTATGTATATAAACCTAATATTATTTAAACCTATCAAATTTATAAGATATCAATCTAATTAATATTTTTTAAAAAATAATATAAAATGATAATTTTAAAACTTTCTTTTTATAAAAGACAATTCTAAAACTTATAACAATAAAAATAATACTCAATAATATTATACAAGATCAAATTAAATAAAGTTCAATATTAAACGAATCTAAATGATTTTAATTTAATATTTAATGTAAAATAATAGGTTAAACTTTTATTTAATAGTAAAACTATATTAACGTGGTTAAGGTATGTCATTCTTGTTATTTAATTATATTTTTTTTGTTCAATTATTACAATCTATTTTAAGATATACATTCACTTAATAACAATTCTAAATTATAATTACATCCAAAAGGATATTGAAATATTCAAATAAATTATAGAAAAATATAAAAAAAAATTCTAAATGAATAATTAAACAATATATCATCTAATTTATCTCTTTTCATCCTATTACTCCTTTACATTTTTTTATTCTTTATTTTATTAATTATTCTTACTTTTCATCTACAAAAAAAGAATATATTCATACTTATTGTTTTCTTACTATTTTTTCTCATATTTTAAGTACTTATTATTTTGTCAAAGACTCTTCATTTTTATAACTAATTGATATATAATTTTATTAATACTCTTTCATAATGAATGGAATTTATGCTTTGAAACATGCATAAATCATTTCTACATCATTTTATTGTGCTTGTACTATACTAAGAATTATGATGTTTCATAAATTATTTTATATATAATTTTAATTTTACTATCAAAACATTTTATCTCATAATTATGCCTTGTTCTGATAAAATGACGTCATCCTAGTTAATAATCACATTCTAACTCCACCGTAACCTAGAATAATTGCATTATATATATATATATATATATATATATATATATATATATATATATATATATATATATAAATTTGAAGAATCTAAGTAGAGAGATTGGGAATTCCTAAATGAGTGATAATTTGATTAATTATCTTAACAAGGGATTACAATCTTATATACTAACATAAATGTTAGTAAGACTTACTCATAAGTGTAATTAATGTCATAAGGTTTACAAAGATAACTAAGCTATTAGTTTAGCTATTAATCAAATATAGTTCTTATTGACAAGCTAACTTAATTATTAACCTTAAATCATTAATTTGTTTTTTAGATTGAAAAACCTACTAGTTATTAACAACTTGTTCAAGGCATCTATAGCCAATTCATTAGTTAAGATGTACCTCAAATCCAACTCTTGTTTAGAAACTTACTCATACATAAAATAAAAATCAATTTCAATATATTTTATTCGTACATGTATTATTGGATTCTTAACTAAATGTTGAGTACGTAATTTATCACAAAAGACAATTATTTGTTAGCACACTTGAATCCTAGCCCAATCAGCAAAGATTTAAGCCATATGATTTCAGTAATATATCACAAGTGCAAAAGCCTTGTACTCCAACTCTGTACTACTCATGGAAACAACCTTTTGCTTGCTTGAAGTCTAGGAAATAAGGTTGTTGCCAAAGAACATATCGTAGGCTATGATAATGCATATGTTATATGGGTAATTACTTGCCTAATATGCATCTATAAATCAAATAAGATCATGTTGCTCTAACTTTTATAGTAACAAACCATGAGACTAAGTGCCCTTAAGATACCTTAGAATACATTTGGTTGCTAGCCAATGTAGGTCAATAGGATCATTAAAGAACTAACATAACTTTTTCATAATGGAAGCTATGTTTGGCCTAGTGATACTATAGAGCTCCTACAATTCTTTTGTTCAACGTAGGATCTGCAAGCTTCCCATCTTAAACCTAGATAAAACTTTCCTAGAGTTGTATGGTGTTGCAATAGGTTAGTTGACTCTAAACCACCTTTCTTTACTAAGTATTTAAAGTACTTATGTTGGAACATATGAAAGTAATCACTAGTACACAGGGCTTCAATGCCAAGGATGAATGATAGAGGACAAATATCCTTTAGTGCAAATTCTTTATGCAAAAGAGCAACAAACTATTTTATATAGCCAATGTTTATAACCAATATATTATCAACACATACTAGTATAATTGTGACAAGATTGTGTACTTGTCTAGAAAACAAAGATGCATCAGACTTGCTATTTGTAAATCCCAAATGCACTAAACAAGCTCTAAGATGTTGAAACCATGCATGAGGTACTTGCTTGAGTCCATAAAATGCTTTCTTAAGCTTGTAAACCATTGGAACATCAAATTGAACCTCCAAACTAATATACTACTTCATATACACAACCTCGTCAAGCTCTCCAATAAGGAAAACATTGTTTACATCTAATTGTCTGATGTCCTAGTTATTAGATAAAGCTATTCTGAGCACTAATTTTATAAGAGTCTCAAAATAATTAACACTTTCAATTTGATGAAATCCTTTAGTAATAATACTTGACTTATATCTTTCTACCTCCCTATTAGGCTTTCTTTTGATTCTATAAACCCACTTATTCCCTATGACCTTCATACCTTCTTTGAGAAGGAAAAGCTCCCAAGTTAAATTCTTAAGAAAAGCTTCATACTTCTCTCTTATAGACTTCATCTACTCCTTATATTATGAGACGGCCTTGAAAGATTTGGGTTCACTATTCAGAACCAAATCACCAATGCCAATATCAGATGTGCAAGTAATAGAGAAATATGATGTTGAGTATGATCAATGTTGGAACGAAAAGTAATAGTTAAAAGGATCTTAGGTTTGACTATGTCATACTTGAAATGCATAAGCATAGGATGTTCCAAGTAGGAAAAGGAGATAAGGAAACTATAAGTGGAATAGCAGGAAAGGAAGTGTTCTCAGAAAACATTATAGGTGAATGAGTAGAAGATGACAATGATTGAGAAAGGGAAGCCATAATAGTCAAAGATAAAGAATGAAGAGGTGAAGGAACAAGTATAGTGGTAGATAAGGAATGTTAAGAAGAAGCTATTACAAATTGAAATAAGGGGTATGTATAGTTGAATGAGCAAGAGCAAGAGTACTTGGCAATGACATAGACTATAAATAGGAGCTAGAAGATGAAACTTGAGGATCCAAAGTCAAAGAATTGACTAAAAAGTGTGGAATAGGTAAAAAATGAGGAACTTGAGACATTAACTCGCTCACCAAGAGAAGATGAGTGTTTAACAAAGGGAAAGTGTATTCATGAAAATCATCATGTTTACTAGTAAGCACTCTACCACTCTTAAGATCAAGATACAAGTAACCTTATATTGAGATACATAGCCAAGAAAAATACAACCAATTGATCTTGGTTGAAGATTATTTTTTGGTTGAAGATTATCTTTGACATAAGAACGAAGGCAAGGAAAGACAAAACAATTAAAAACTCTAATAAAGGCATAGTTTTGAACCTTATGATATAGAACCTTATAAGGTGATAGAAAGTCAAAATTGAGGAAGGTAATTTGTTTTGAAGATAAACACTAGTCCTAACAATATATGATCAATTCTTGATTGGAATAACTAGCTGAAGTAATAGTGTTAAACCTTCTTCCATAACTCTTCTTAACCTACTATCAATTGAACCATTTTGTTCAAAAGTGTGAAGATAGATAAGCCTATACTAACCATCAATCCTTGGTAATGAAATGGAACTCTCCACCACCACCTATTTGAACTATTTTTAGTAAGCACTAAAACTACCTTTCAACCATAGCCTTGAATAACTAAAATACCAACTTCATTTGACTCTATACAATTAGGAAATAAACTCACATAAACTTGGTAGGATTATCAACAAGTAAGAGGAAAATACTTAGCACCAATGATAGAGGTAACAAGTGAAGCCCATACATCACCAAAGACAAGTTCAAAAGGTTTTATAGAGCTACTAACAAAATGAAGTTTGTGAGCCTTACCTAAGAGACATACAACACACTTTAATTTTTTACAAGCAATGTGATACACAAATTTTAATTCCTCACAAGTGCACAAATCACAAACATATTAATAATAAGTTTAGCCCGATGTCGGCCTCTAAAGGAATTGACAAGTTGTTCTAAAACGTCAAATTATTTTCTAAGTTAGTTAAAAAAAATAATCTTAAACATTCTAACAAGTGTTGGTTCAAAGAAAGATAATAAATTTTAAATTATATTAATAATTAAATTATAGCCAAATAAAGATGGATGAACGAAAATGAAAAATTAGCTCATTCTCCATTCATGGAAAGAAAGAACAAATTAAATGATTTTCATAAAAAGTTAAAATTATTGATTTTTTTTTCTTTTAAATAAGCAAACCCTCAATAATCATGTTGAGTTCCCACAATTCTCAATTAGTTAATAACTTTTTAGATCAAACTTGAAATTGATTAATTGGTAAACCCAAGAAAAATATATAAATAATCTAATTTAACATAAATTAATAAAATTAAATTAGAATATTGTTCATAAATACATAACCAAGCAAAGATTATGTGTCTAATACTCAATTCTAAAATATTACATTTAATTATAGATCAATATTTGTCACATTATTAATTTATTATTAAAGATATGAAAAACATATACAAGAAATAAATCAACTTTTATTTAATTTAATCATAAAATTATTCTTACAATCATTGTAAATAAGACTACTATCCCATGTATAAAAGTCAGCCTAATATAATTAAATTAACCAAAAATAATTTAATTATAAAAGACATTCATATTACAAAGACAAAAGAAGATTCAATAATAAAAGTACCTTTTTTGATATGTGATTCCAAATCTCTGAACTGATTGATCACCTTCTTCAAATTCTTGAAAACTACTTTATAATTGAGAGTTTTCTCTCTATTATCTATGTTATAGACGATGGATTGTGGCTATGGGTATGTGATAAGGCTGGATGTCTTTTAAAAATGGCTTATGATGTATTTATAGGTTAAGTTTAGGGTAAAATATGTTTCCTATGCATATTACGATTTTTGGCTAATTTTTACAATCAAGTCGTGGTATGCTTTAATCTGTAACACGATGCACATTAAAAATTATTGTTGTAACTTGAGAGGCTTATGCCATGGAATAGAGTTTGTTGGATTGCAACAAACATTGAACTTCAATAAACACACAAATGGATCTGAGAGTACTTCATCGTGGCATAAAATTTGTCGAGCTGCAGTGTGCATAGAGTTTTTAGAATTAGCAAATGTCACCTAAAAGCACCTCACCATGGCATGGAATATGTTTAGGACTTGGCACACATCTGTTTTCTAGTTTTGATATTTTGGTTCGTTCTAAAGTGTATGAGTTTGCCATTTATTGCCTCTTTTTCACTCTCTTTGCTCGTATTTGTCCAAGATTTTTCGAAAAGTACATTAACCTATAAAACAAAAAAAAAACACCTTTCAAAAAACAAAATATAAGATAAAATATAAAATTAACGCTTAAAAATATAGAAAATTATATGTTAATATAATGTTCATCAAATTTCCTCGAATCTATATTTTACTACTCCTCGTGCAAAAAAAAACTAAAGGGATAAATAACAATACTAAAAATAAAACTACACATTTAAATCAACAAATATTTCTCATGCTTCAGTTTCTTTTCAAATTGTAATTAAAACTCAAGCAAAAGTTCATCTAGCATCTCAAAGCATCAAGGTTCATCATGCAAATCAAGTTTGCATCATAAATCTATGCCCTATTACTTAGAACATATAAATATTAATTTCATCAAACCTAATGCTAAGAATCCAAATTTGCTTCGATTCTATTCCTCACAAGATACACTCTTAATATCGCATTGACCCTATAGGTTCAAGTATTAAACAAAATGTATACGAGCAGAAGTTATGTAAAGAAAACAAATAAGTTTACATATGTTTATAAATAAGGAAGGCTTAAATGTGTACAAAATAGACCTCATGAGCAGAATGAAATTCTAAGATTATGAAGACATCATATTGCTCATTCATACTCCAATCAAACTCTAAGCAATCAAATCAAGTATGTGCCTATAAATGAATAAAAATACATTTGACTTCAAAGAGTTATTTTCTACTTTCTTGCAATAGTCATATCACTACTTTCAAGATTTCAAGGTCATAATATTTATTTATACTATTTTTTATTTTTTATTTTTTTAAAAAGGATCCATATATATATATATATATATATATATATATATATATATATATATATATATATTATGGTATTAGAAGTCCGTATGAAATGAAGATAGGAATACATGGTACCTAAATCATTCAATCAAAGCAATAAAAATAAGTAAAGATACTTCATTTGATTTGTTTAAAATCCTTACAGTCAATGCAAAGCTTATAGAGATCATATAACAATTTATAATTATAGAAAAAATGCTTAAAAGAGTAGAAGAAATATTACCACTTAGAATAAAATGTTATTGGCTCAATAATCTCACAAGATAGTCTCCACTTTTGACTTACACCAAAATTAGGTTCATTGTCTCCACTTTTTGCTTCTAGATACCAAACTGGTTTCATCTCAATTTCAACATTTTAAGCATCAAACATGAACTGTGAATAGAATTAATTTTCACAATAAACATTGAATATGTTTAAGAAATCAAACAAAGAAAAACACAAAGACTCAATTACTCATCCTAAATTGACTAAAAGTATGATAATTTTGTATCAAAAAGTTTTTTTATTGATTTATTTACACCTCTTAAACATAAACTAATTATTGTCCTCAATATTTTCAACTATGTTGATTTAGAAAAACATTTAAAAGGAAAAATTAGAAAATTAACTACTAATAAAGAACTAAAAATAACTAAATTAAAAAAATAAAATAATAATATCAAAAATAGTGAGTTGTCTCCCACCAAGTACTTATTTTAACGTCTTAACCAGATTCTATTAAAAGCTATAATTTGTAGATTTTGATTAAATGTCCCCATTTTCATTGAATATTTTTGTGATTGTGCTAAAATATATAATATCTCCTAAGACTATCATCACTATTGTAGTAATTAACAATTATCTTGGTGAAGGCCAACGAAGAAGTAAATTGTGCTTCTTATCCATTTTTGGATCTCTTACACATTTATATAACAAAATTTATAATTATGATTAACTTATATACGTATACTAGTAAATCTTCAACTGTCCGTTTCACTTTAAAATTGAAGAAAAAATTTAAATCTCGAATCCAGCATCTCCCATTCAAAAAGTACCAATATCAATAGTGTATAATCTAATTGTTTAAAATGAATTCTACTGTGTAAATTTTATTATTTTTGAAGTATTCTTCATGTGTTATTTAAATTAAAAAAAGGATAAATATATATAATAAATATTCTTAATAAACATAATTGTTTACTATCTTGTTAAAAAAATAATAAAATTAAAGATAAATAATATTGTTATTAGTATAATAAAAGGTATAAAAAATTATTTTATTTTTAATATTAATTATATTTTAATGTTAACCATAACATGTGCACTCTAAAATTAGTAAGAAATACCTGCAACAAAAGTAATAATAACATCTCCTAGAAATCTCATCTTATCCCCCAATTATCGCATTCATGAATCATTTTGGCACGTGTTAATGAAAGCTTAACAAATATGATTACATGGGTTTACTTATCTTCGAAAGATTAGTGTGATTCGAATTTTGTTCAAAAATATGTTTTAATTTTTATTTTATTAATAAAATTATATTATATTATTTGAAAAAAAAATTTAAACTTTAAAAAAATTTATATCAAGATTAATATTTTAAGTAATAATAACATCTCCTAGAGATCTCATCTTATCCCCCAATTATCCCAAACCATTTTTTCACGTGTTAATGAAAGCTTAACAAATATGATTGCACGGGGTTTACTATTTGATATTTTGAAAGATTAGTGTGATTTGAATTTTGTTTATTTGAATTTTATTAATAAAATTATGATATATTATTTGAAAAAATATATAGAAATTTAAATTTTTTATATTAAGAATAGTATTTTAAATAATATGTTATAATTATACATATAAAAATTAAGACATAATTTAAAATACAAAATAAGAAGCAATTAGACATGTAAATTAATGAGATAAATACTTTTTAAATTATTCAAACTTTAGTTAGTTTTATTCAAAAATGTTTAATTTTTTCTATAGAAAAATACTCAAAATTTTATTTTGTTTACAAATAAGTAATTTTTTATGATTAAATTTTATTATTTAATTAATTAATGTTAATTAATTCACATGATAATCAATTAGGTGATGTGATTAAACTTAATGATAAAAAGGTAATTATATCTAACCAAAATAAAAACTTAGATATTTTTCGGTAGAGAAATTCTTTTTATGTATTTTTTAATAAAATTGAGTAAAATTTAAGTAATTTAAAAACTTATTACCCAAAGCAATAACTAAGAAGGCTTTTTTTAAAAAAAAAAAAAAGTATGCAGTCAGATACCTACAAATAATGGTTGATCATTACGTGTTGGTAGAAGCTAGATATAGTCAGGAAACGTCAATAGCACTAAATCATGAACAGTGTGAAAAAGGAGAATGATTAAAGTAGCTTTGGAACATAAAACCACAACCACTGAAATTGTAGATGAGTCTCCTAAAGAGAGATTTGTTACTGACAAATGGGCCATGTTATAGATGAGTCTGCCTTGCCCATTATAAGATGGAATAAAATGGGCCATGTTGCTTTGGATATTTGGTCAGTATGTTTAAAGAAGAAAATGAGACACAAAAGCCTTGATCTCAAAATTTGAAGGAATTTCTTTTGAAATAATACACATAAAGTTTATATTTTATTAGAACAAAAATAATATTTTATTAGAATAAAAATAATATTAAATAATATTTAATTAATTAAACTTAAATATTAAATAAATTTAATTAATTAGAGTTAAACTTAAATAATATTTAATTGATCGATGTTTAATGTAGAAATTTATAGTGTTCTTTTTTTTGAAATAAAAATAGATGATATTAATTATTTTTATAATTATAAATTTTAATTAAAGATTGTATATGTTTTTTTTTTCAAATTTTGAGTACAATGGAAATTTTGTTAGATGTTGTTTATTGATTATGTTTTTCTTTACCTTGAGTGTTATGACATTCCTTAGTGTAATTCACTAATAATGATTTTTCTTGCCATAATGATCAAGAAAATAATAAAAGTGTTAGGTTATATTTTTAAAAATTATTTTTAAAATTTAAAATTTAGACAACATTCAAAAGTTATTTTCAATGTTTTAAAACATATTTTCTTAAAACATAGTAGATATTATTAATTATCTACTAATTTTTTTTATTTAAACCAATAGCTTAAACAATACAATCCTTTTTTATTTTTTGTTTTTAAAATAATAGCCAAACAACTTGTTTTTAGAAACTATAGAAATTTTCTTTGAAGTTATGATTTAAAAATAGTTTTTGAAAACAATTTTTGAGTTAACAAGTCAAATAGGCCCTTAAATTCGGAGTTATTTTTATAATTTTCTTAGAGAAAAATGGATAAAACACACGATTATACGTGCAAAATGAGTGGCTATGAAAATCACTCGTCCTCTAACATTTGATTATCAATTATAGTGTGTGCAAAGTTAAGCTAGTTTGATGTTAAAGTAAAATTTGAATATACTTAATTTATCTAATAGGTTTTTGAAAAATAGAAACTAAATTGAATCAATTAAATGGTAAAATCAAGTCAAACTAAACCAAAAAAATTATATTTTGTTTATGCATAAAGTACGACCTAGAGCTCAGCTCTTACAGTACCTAAACCTTGATACAGAATGTCCGAGTCTCAAGTCAAGCTTATGCCCAAAAGTTGGATTTTACAAGTGCCTTTATAAGTATGGAACATTAAAGGATAGACCATTAATCTAGTCTCACAATAAGGTTAAACTTGGGTTAATTTATGCATTTATTATTACATCCCTTTGTCATGTTGTGATGTGTACCCCTTGTGTAATCGACACTTGTATATGTAATGTCTTATATATATGTGACCCTGGCATCAAATCAACCCAATTGATTCACATTGTTTAGTATCTCCCTAGTTTCTCTCTCTAAATTAGATCATCATTAACATCTTGGTACCTATTGTAGGGCTTAAGATTTTAAGGTTGATATTAAGTTTCTAACTCCGTATTTTTTAGGATTCACCTTGAGTTTTAAGAGAGAAACCCAAAAATGAAAACACGTCACCCTATGTCCTTAACACTAACAGTCACCATGGTTGGCACTTGAGTTGACAAAAGATTAAGGCTAGCTAATGAGCTAGCACTTGAGGATAACGTCATACCTATGATGAGGAGGTTTGGGTTGAACCTCACACCAGAAGAAGTCGATCCTCATAGAGAATTGGCACGATAACTCTTCGATTCGAAAAGGGAACCCGAGCAAATAGGACCAAAACATAGGGCAATGTGTGCTCGAATATAGGCAACTCCACGAGTAGGTCAAGCTAATAATTTTCTTAAGAAGGTTGAGTTGGTACTAAGAAAAAATAAGCTTGGAAGGGTGGAAGATGTAGTGGAAGAAGTCTTGCATCATGCCTAAGCTAAGGCACAACCAGCTAAGTTGGGATAAGAAGCAGCCCAATATAAAAATGAAAAATTGCTTGGGGAAATAAGGTTATGGGAAGCACGTTTCCAAGCTCTTAATGAAATAAATAGAAAACAAAAAAAAGAATAAGGGTAAATCTTACTATGATGTTGACAGAGATTATGAACAAATTTGTGTTTTCCCTTTCTTTGATAAGATATAACATAGTGAGCCCCCCTCCCCATTAAATTCAATGTTTCTAAATTACCTTATTATCAAGGAATGAAAGATCATGTAACTTATGTCCTGTATTTCAAAACAAACATGGCCTCAGCAAGTATCATTGGAGACAAAATAGATGTTATGGTGTGTAAACCCTTCGCAACTACCTTATGTGATGGTATGTAGAAGTGGTTTAATAACCTAGAACCTCATACTATAACTTCCTTCACATAATTTGCCAAGTTTTTCATCACTAATTACCTAAGTAACAAGCATATACGGAAGGAGTGTCATCATCTTTTCTCAATGACTTAGGAAAATGATGAATTTGTAGAAAAATACATGAAAAGATTCAGAGAGGAGAAGTTGGAAATTGTAGATTGTCCTAGTTCGATAGCGATAGAAGCATTCAAGCCACCTTTGTTAAGAAATTCAGATTTTTTTGCTAAATTGAAAAAGATTGTGCCATACACTATAAAAGAGGCTTATGGAAAGGTGAGAAAATATGTTAACCTTAAAAGAAGTAAAATTGGGTAGAAAAGGCAAGTCAGTTATGAAAGCTATTGCAAAGAAACAAAAAAGAAGAATAAGTCCACACAAAATGGCTCAAGATAAAATGGTTTCTAATAAAAATAAATGCTTCACCCCAAATCACAGATGAAGAGGTCAATAGGCTAGAAATTCTGGATCTTATGATAGAGTAGTCTCTCCTTTCAAGGGATCATTTCTAAGAATAAACTTAGCTCAGGCTATTTTGAGGATGGAGAACAAGTAAAATGTCAAATGGCCCTAAAGATGAGGCAAATCTAAGAGACACTTCCAAATGGTACGCCTTCCATAAAGACAGGGAATGAGACACAAGACTGCATTAAAGAAAGAAATCAAAGATATGTTATCTAGTGGATATTTGGGTGACCTTGTGGGGAGTAATAATAGAAGGATGGATCATCAGCCTCAATGGGAGATACTAAGATTACCTATGCCCCTTGTTAATAGAGTAAAGCCATGCATAGATGACAAAGTAAGGACCATACACTCTATGTATGAAGGACCTGGGCTTAATGGAGCCTTCAATAACACATGAAAGAGGTATGCCCACAAATTGTGTGAAGCTTCAAATTTTTATAATTTACATGAAGGATCATGATCTACCTTATTCATTTTAACAGATAATGATGAAACTTCCTCTTTTTATGAATATATTCTGGTAGTCACACTTCGAGTGGGGTCATGAGATGTTTGTAGGATCTTTGTTGATTCTCAAAATTTAGTGGACCTTTTTTCCTTACAACCATAAAAACACTAGGGGTAAAAGATAGTGACATTACCAAGAAGGAGTTACCTTTTGTGGGATTCAATAGTAGTACCACGTATGTTGTCAGAAAAGTGGTGTTGGTAGTCATGGTAACCGATTCAATATCCATGAGAAACTTCTTGGTGATTGATGTACATGTTCACTACAATGCAATATTAAGAAGGCCTTGGATACATAAAATAGGAGTTGTCTCGTCAACTTACCATAAGTTATCAAATACCCAATTGAGAAGGGTAGAAAAGAAATAATGGTGACTAAGAGAAAGTCACAAGTTGTTACAATGCTCTGATGAAATATGTAGTCTTATAGTAGCAACCACATAACTTATCCTTATAACAAGGTATGAGAAAAGGCTGCTTAGTGGGTTCATTTGATATGGATAGGGCTGAGATTGTACAAGTTAGTTATGAAGGAGAAGGCCACTCTTAAAGAATAAGCACAAACTTAATAGCAGAGGTTAAGGATAGAATTTTACATTTCTTAAAATCCTTAAGTTAAATATTGATCCCAAGGCTAGACCTGTCCAATAGAAGAAAAGACAATTTTCGAGGAAAAAGAATGAGGTGATCAAGACAAAGGTGGCCACGCTTAAAGAAACAAATATTGTTAAATGGGTATATTATTCTTTATAGATGACATAATGATTAAGTCTATACAACATGTTGACCATGTCAAAGGCCTAGAAGAAGTGTTTGGAGTCATAAGGAGGTACAAAATGAGACTTACTCTCATATAGTGTGTTTTTGGTGTTACCAAAGAAAAATTCTTAGGATATCTTATCTCTATAAAGAATAAGAATCTTTATAGAACCTTGATGTTAATTTTGTTTCTAGAAAACCTTCAAACGTATTTGAATTTTCGTCTATTGAATCAAAAACTAAAAATCTATATAAATATAGCTAGTTCTTCTAAAAAAGGGAAGAACTTTAAAACTAAAAACTTAAAAAAGAAAACTTTCTAAAGAGAGAAAGATAGAGAGAGAAGAAGTTAAGAAAATAGTTTCTTAAGGTGTGTTTTTTACAATGGGGGAGAGTGAATAGGCAAGGAAAAGGCTAAAAAAGTGGAAAATGTCTTAAAAATGATGATAGGTACATATTGGACAAAAATGGCACCCGTGGGCATTATTGGCTCGTGTGGCGCTCTGCGTGGCATATGCTGGTGAGTAGGACTTGGTGTGAGCATGGATTTTTATGTAACATGCATGCAGCTGCATTTGAGACTCAACATGAGCGTGGATCTCGACGTCGGTATGGATCTCGGCATGATGGGTATGGCTACTTGCGTGATTTGGGCAATATTTTTGTTTTCTCTATTTTTTTACTTTTCCTCATTTGCTTTCAATATATTTATGATGTATTGCCTTAATTATTTTTCTTTGAGTCTTTAAATTATTTTTCTTTAAGTCTTTAAATCATTTTTGAATCGAAAATACCTGGAAAAAAATACTCGTGATTCTAAAAGGAAAAATTTATATAAAAATATAATAAAATCATACAAATATAAATATTTTTAATCAAGTATATTAAATCATGATAATTTTAGTGGTTTTTAAGCATTCATCACACACCTCATGTACTGGTCAACCCCATCCCAAAAGAAACATTATATTTGTACTTTGCCATTACTCCCCTTAAATCAAACATTGTACTCTTCATAGATGGAAAAAAAGTTCAACATCATGTCTACTACATCAATTAGATCCTAACCATTGCCCATAATTGATACCCAATTATTTATAAGTTATCATTTACCTTAAAAGTGGTTGCATAAAAGCTACGACACTACTTCAGTTTGTACATAGTGGTAGTACTTATGTCACATCCCTTGAGAGTGTGCCAAAAAAAGCCAAAGGTTGCAAAATGATTGGCATATATTATAGTTAAGTTGGGAGAATTTGAAATCAATTTTATGCTAAGGTCTTCTATAAAAGCTCAAGCCTTAGTAGATTTTGTCATTGAATTTAGTGATTACATGAAGTTATCAATAATGAAGATGCAATAGAAGTATGTGGCATGGAATTGAAGAAAGCTTAAATATGACAAGTTTTCATGCATGGTGCTCAAAATTCAATGGATAAAGGTTAGGAGTTATCATTTTGGATCATGATAGAAACTATATCGAGTATGCATTGTAGATGGACTTCCAAGTAACCAATAACTTTACAGAGTATGAAGCAGCCATATTTGGAGTCATGACCTCAAAGAAGCTTGGATCAAATAATATCATACTATATAGTGATTCATATTGGGGGTTAACCAATATATAGGTGCATTTGAAGCTAAGGATAGTAAAATGAAAAGGCGTGTAGAATGTTTAAAAAAAGAATGCGCCAACTTTAAGATCAAGAAGATACCACAAAGTGACAATAGGCATGTTAATGCCTTGGCCACCCTAGCTACTTTCCATGAAGCTAAAAACAATAGAATAATCACTATAACCATTCACACTAAAGCTAGTATGGAAGAAGCAGAAATGTTTTTTAGAGAAATTTATGAAGCCACTAATCCATGGTTCACACTAATCCTTAATTTCATCAAAGATAGGGGTTTATCTAAAGATAAGACAAGATAAAATAAATCAAGTCAAAGGCAAAAAATATATGATATAGGCTTTTAAGGTATGTAGAAAATAGCCCTCACACTTAAACTTCTATGCATAGCAAAAAAATGCTCAGTTGGAGTTATGATTGAGGCTCATGAAGGAAAGTATGGTTCTCATTCAGGTGGAAGAAAGCTACGACAATAGATCATGAGACAAGGTTACTACTGGATAATGATGTTAGTGGATTTTACAAGTCATACCCAGGCATATGATAAATGTCAAATATTTTCCCCATTGTTCAATGTTCCATCAACACAGATGACACGCGTAGTCAGACTATGACTATTCTACAAATAAGGACTTGATATAGTGGGACCTTAACCGTAAGGAGTAGGCTAAAAGAAATTCCTATTAGTCATCAAAGAATATTTTTATATTGGATTAAAGTTGAGCCCATAGGAAGAATAAGGAAATAAGAGGTAGTCTGATTTGTATGGAAAAGTATAACATGCCATTTTAGTTTGTCCAAAGAGCTTGTTGCTATTAACAATAGAAAATTTGTAGGCTGTAACATTAAAGAGTTTACTTCTAGATACAATATCAAAATATGTCATTCAATTCTCTATTATCCACATGAAAATGGTTAAGTAGAATTTTCAAATAATTTTATATTAGACTTACTAAAAAAGAAGTAGGAGATAACCAAATAGACTAGCCCCGGAGGTATAACCAATAAACACCTTTCTTCCTAGTGTATGGAACATAAGCTATAGTCCCTACAAAACTAAGAGTGCCCATTATGAGATTAGTTTTAAATGAGGACCAGAACTCTTCAGATGGAGTAGCTAACCTAGTACTTATAGATGAAAAAAAGGGATAAAGCTTTAAAAATAATGGTTGAACAAAAGAGAGGTGTAATATATTACTACAATAAAGCCATGTAGTTTAAGTCATTCTACCTGTATGATAAGTTTGTCAAAACAAAGAATGGATGGTGGGAAAGTTAGGCATAAACTAGATGGACCTATATTAAATAAAAGAAGTCATGCTAGGTAGAGCATACATGTTAAAACACATTGAAGGCGTGGAAGAAAGTGCAAGTTGGAAAGCTCGACACTTAAAAAAGTATAGTTTTTAATGTATTAAACTCAAGATTTCTTTTCATATGAAGAGCATTTGAAATCAAAGTTGTTGTCCAATGTTTAAGTCACAGGTTAATCGCCTCAATATAAAACTAGGTAGAGCACTTAGGCATAATTAAAGTAGAAGTTGATCATCTTAGTCAAGGACTAGATAAAGCACTCGAGCCACAAGTTAATCACCTCAATATAAAATAAGGTATATCATTCGAGCATAATTAAAGTACAAATTGATCATCTTGGTCAAGGACCATGTAGAGCACATAGGAAAAATTAAAGCATGATTGATTACCTCGATGAGGAACTAAGTAGAGTGCTTAAGCAAAAGATTGGTCTAGGGAAGATGGTACCACTAACTCTAGGAACCAAGCCAACCAATACTTAAGCCATAAGTTGATCACCTCGATCAAGAACTAGGTAGAATGCTTGGGTATAATTAAAGTTCTAGTTAATCATCTAGGTTAAGAATCAGGTAGAGTACTCGAGCAAAACTAAAGCACAATCTGATCACTTTGGTCAGGAACCAGGTAGAACACTTGGACAAAAGCTTGATCCTAGGAAGCAGGTATCAACTACAAAAACCTAGCTAGCCAATGTTTAAGCCACAAGTTGATCACTTTGATTAGGAACCATGTAGTCTACTACAAAATTAAGCCACGAATTGATCACCTTGGTCAAGAAATAAGTAGAAAACTTTGGAAAAAAATCAAGCCATTAGCTAATCACCTAGGTTAGGAACTAGGTATAGTGCTCAAGAAAAATCTTGGTCATAAGAAATAGGTACCACCAACTCTAGAAACCAAGCCAATCAATGTTTAAGCCACAAGCTGATCATTTTGATCACCTAAGTTAGGGACCAAGTAGAAGACTTTCACACAAAATTAGGCCACTAATTGATCACCTTAATCAGAAATTAGGTAGAGCACTCAAGTAAAAGCTTTGTCTTAAGAAGTTGGTGCCACCAAATCCAGGAACCAAGCCAACCAATGTGTAAGCTACGAGCTAACCACCACAATTAGGAACCAGGTTGAACACTCTTGTAACAAAAAAAGATTAGAGTATGAGTTGATCACTTCAGTAAAAAAATTAGTTAGAATGCTCGAGTTAGATAAATTATCAAAACAAACTTTTATTCATAGATTGAGATGAAAAAGCTAAATAACTTGATTAAAAATAAGGGTGCAACAAGCTCGGAGACAAGATCGTGTCTTCAAAACCCTTAAGACATTAGTTGCATGATGCAAAAAAAACTTGATACACCAATTTTGTATATTTATAAATATAAAAAGTGCACAAATCAATTTTTAAAAAATGACAAGTATACTTCAAAGATTAGTCTAAAGAAAAATTACGTGATTTTTAAATAATTCAACAAAATGCTTAAAAACAAAAAAAATAAACCTAAACACTCTGTCATAATTGTTTTGGCTTGGAAAAATCTAATATATTAACATAAAATAATAAAGATAAAGGATAGATTGGTTTATACAAATTACAGGTTGACATGTAATTTATGAATTAATGAGATATTCAACTAGTTGATTTTGCTTGATAGAATTAATTAGACTAGTGATATATATAAACCCAGATTATTGATTCTTTCTTATAAGCATATATAACACATTTTGGTAGGGCTATTAATCTTTATTAAATAAACTTGCCACCTTTGAAGGGCTGATAATTTAATTTTAATTAAATTATGTTTATTTTTTTAAAAATATCAAACCATTTAACGTATCATTTTTGGTGGGGTAGATAATTTTAAATTCCTATTCAAGCTTGTATATATTGTTTTTATATTGATGAATATGAACTTAGTTTTTATATTTTAAAATCTATTACTAAAAATATGTTCATGATAACTTTATGAAAGTAGAGTCATCAACACTTTTCTACTTAATATTTGTTCATTTTATTCAATAAGTAGTACTTTTGAGGTTAAAATATTAAAATATGAATTTTCTAGTGAAAATGGGTAAAAATTTATTTTTTTTGGAAATTTTCTAAATTTGTTTTGAAATGTTTTTTGATTTTTTAATGGAAGACCAATAAAAAAGATGTCACGTGGATGCCACGTAAGCAAAGGAGATGGCTAGTTGATGCCACATTGTTGCCATGCAATCAAGGAGATCCAATTGGAGTGGGCTGTGTGTACTAGGTTCTGTAGCATTACCAATTTTCGACATGGCATTCATTTGAGTTTTGTCGAGTAGTTAACGGTCATGTGACGCATTATCACGGGATTCGTATGTTCATTCCACCAGGGCACCATGTAGTTTGTATCCATGAATCATAACATGCCATATGATATTAAATTAGCGCACATTGACCATGATTAGTCCTCATCGCCATGGGTAGCACACTAATTTGTCTAGTGATTGTCCTTATGCCACATGTTACGATCCCATTGGCTTGCACTATTTAATTTTCTTTTTTCATCTCAGCCATAGATTTGAAGTTGATTTGATAGTTTAGATTCCATCTGAGCCTAATTTAACCCTCTAACTACTCTAAAAGCCCTAATGAGTCAAAAAATTAACATTTTTTTATCAGTTTTTGAGCCAAGAATAGAGAGAAAATATAGAAAAATTGAGAAAGATATACAATTTTGGGAGAGATTCGAGAGGAGATTGGTGTTGCAATTCAAGATATTGATTGCATTTATTCTTCTTCTATTTTATTTATCAATTTTCGTGTTTTTTTAATGAAAAATCTAAGCTTTATGAACAAAATCATATCTAGTTAATTTATTAATCTAGGGGTCTTATGAACCCAATTTTTTACATATGATGATAAAATATTTTACCCCAATTATGATTGAAATTTAATTATATTATTTAATCTAATTTTTATGTTATTAATCCTTTGGCCAAAAATTGATCTATAGAGGTAATTAAATAGATTTGAGAGAATTATTTAATAATTTGTCTTGATTAAATAACATGCATAGTTTCTAAGTAGATATGTATGATTCTTATGTATGTGATTCATAGCTGATTAACTTAATGAGTAGTATATAATTTAATTGATATGAGAGTGTGATTAAGGTAACTATTATTTGGTGTGTAGTTTACTTGAGAGAGGAATACATGTTAGGCTAGATTCAATTGATCATGTAATTGATTAGAAATTATATTGTGAGATTTTAGTGATTCACATGTTTAGAAAATTGGAGGAATTAAGTATTCTTCGATAAATTTTCATATATCTTCTTAGCTGTCAATTTTGAGTTAGTTAATTAATTACTTTTTTTTATTTTTAGTTCTTTTAATTTTGCTTTCTAAAAACAAAAAAAATTGATTTTTAGTTTTTAGTTTTAAAAATTTGTTTCATATAACACAATCTACGTGGAAATAATCTGTTGTTATTATTATATTACTTGTTTACGATACGTATACTTGTATACATATTACCCACAATTTGTGTCAATCAGTCTTCAATATATTTTCTAAGAATAATTTTTGTAAACATTTTTGAAATAGAGTATGATTCTAAATTAGATCTAGATTCATGTTTCTAATACCCAATTTTTATAATTTATATCTATTACGATCAATAATAAACTTTCTAAAATTCTTGAATAGAAAATAATTTGTGTTCAATGATTAAATCTAAATAATTTACATAAACGAAACAACTTATGTAAACTTAGATTATCATAATCAGCTAGATATGCTCAATTTAATAAATGGTCAATATATTAAATATAATATTGAAAAAGATACATAAAATTAAATTTATAAATATAATACAATTAAATTTTTATACCTCAACTATATTTTATAGATAAATTATGTAGTAATATGTTATGTGAAAAATCTCATTATTACTATTACTTTTTGTGATAGCATAATCTTATTGTTTATAAACTAAACATAAATTAAAATTTTGTTCAATTCTCAAATCAAGAGAAGAACTTAAAGAAAAACTATAGAAAACTAAAACTAAATAGTAAATGAGATAAGATGCTATGGGATATTTTGTAAAGGGGATGATAGCACCTATTTATAGTTGAAGGAGAAGAAGAAAAATTGAGGATAAAATGGATTGTGAATGAGTTTTCAACGTGCAATGCAGCACACTTTTATCCCCACTGCAACATGAGGCACTCTAGTATGTGTTACAATTACAATCCGAGAGAGGTGTATTACAGCATACTTTAATCACCGTTGCAGCATACGTTGTTTTTCTTATCTCCAAATTTCTTTGTATTTCACCCTTACATTTGGTTGGTATATATATAAGCGTTTCATATGTTTATTCTTTTGTTCCTCTTTAGTTGCGATTAATTTCTATCAAGTACAACTCTTCAAGTCTTTGCCACTAAATAATTTTGAAGATATACCTAAAAAACAACAAAACATATATGTGATTTCACAAGCTTCTTGCTAGTCTCTTAGAAATGAAAGGAAAAAACTAAAAACAAAAACTAAATAGATTAAACTATTGTAAAATATTTCTGTACATTGACATGATTGCATTTAACATATTTAACAAGCCCTTTAACCACTAGGTTACCCCAGTGGACAAGTTTAAGTCTCATAAAGGCTTTAAGAGAGACAACCACATACACCAAATTTAAATACAAAAATTAAAATAAACAACAAAAATAATATCATAAAAACAAATAACAAATAAAAACTAAAATTGAACAAATTAAAAATTAAAAAAAAAGATAACAAAAATAAAAAAGTAAAGTAGTGAAACTTCTCATGCTTTTAGTATCTTTTAAGTTCATAATTAAAATCCAAAGCATAAGTTAAACTAATATCTCAAATAATCATAGTTTATTCTAAAAATGAGTTAAAAATAACAAATTCATATTTCATATCAAAAACATATCAATAATGGTTTACCCAATTTCAGTGTTAGGAATCCGAATTCGCTTTGACTCTAATCCTTACAAGTTATACTCTCAATATTACATTGATCTTATAGGTTCAAGCACTTACTCAAAGTAATATGCAAATAGAAGTTATGTAAATAAATGAACTAATAAGTTTGCATATGTTTAAAGAAGAAATGCTCAAAAATAGTGCGTAACATTCGATCTCATAAAAAGAATCAAAAGAAAGGATTTATAAAGAAATCACATATTATTTTCATGCATCAATTAAAATTAATAAATAAAAATATCAAGTATATGCCTCTAGAGCTAAATGAAAATACAATTACTTATAGGGAATTTATTTCCTAACTTTCTTTTGTAATAGCCATTTGTCACAACTTTGAAGTACTTTTGGATAGTAGTATTTAGTTTATACTATTGATTTTTCTCTCTTTTTATACTCTTACATATATATCCATTTTTTTAAGTCATACATAAGTGAATAAGTTATATACTTTCAATTTCTAATTACTCATTCAATTTAAGTAATAAAAATCAGTACATAATTCTTCATTAGATATTTAAAAATCCTAGCATTCAATGTAAAAATATATATAGATAATTTAACAATTTTAATAATTAAGAAGAATATTTAAAGGAGTAGAAAAATATTATATCTCAAAATAGAACGATAATAAGGTAAAAATATTCTCACAAAGTAATTTTCACTATTTGATTCCTAAATACTAATTTTTGGTTTATCTCAATTTTACATTTAAATATGAAACACAAATTATAACAAAAACAAACTAATTATCACATTATTCGATAATATGTTCAAGACATTGATCCAATAGTCCAAAGACTTAATCATTTTCTTAAAATAAACTAAAGACATGATAATTTTGAAAAAAATATAAAAATGAACTTAATTATCCCTAATCCAATAAATAAATAAAATAAAATAAAATAAATAAATAAAAAATGTAAACACATGTTTAAAATATTTTATGATTGCCTAAATTTATTTTAAACTTTTTCTCCACCCTTAACCTAGAATCTATATTACCTTCAATGTAATAAATGTAAATTAAATATAAAAATATAAAAAGTTACCCATTTACTTTATGTGATAAAGTAATGATGTAAAACGTGAGGTGCATCTATCATTTCAACAATTTAACCATGCAAATAGATGGCTTTCTACTTCTCATATATCACATCTCAACAAATATTTATAAATTTAATAGTTCTAAATGAAATAAACATGGTTCACAAAATAGGAAATAAACTAAAATAAAATAAATTACATAAAATGTAAAATAGCACAAAACAAAATAAAATCCAAGAAACAACTAAATTAAAATAAAAGCAAAAATACTACCTAAAAATAATGAGTTTTCTCCTATCAAGCACTTAGTTTAATGTCTTAGTAAGACGCTTCTCAGAGGGATTTAACTTTCTAGAACTTAATTCACTCAATGTCCCCCTTATTGAGTTTGTGTCATTATGTGCTTGAAAATGTGTAGTCTTTATGCCATGACCATCATTGATACATTCCTATTATGGACATTAACAATTGTTTTGGTATAGGCCAAGAATGGCCTACAAAAATCTCTATGTATCTTTTACTTCATAAAAAGTGACAAGTATATTTTCAAGGTTGATCTAAAAAGGAATTATGTGGTTTTCAAATAATTTAACAAAATTCTTAAAAAACATAAACCTAAACACTATGTCACAACTGTTTTGGTTTGAAAAAAATCTAATCTATTGATATAAAATAATAAAATATAAAGGATAGATTAGTTCACATATATTCCAAGTAGACTTGTAGTTCATTAATTAATGTAGAAATAATGAGAGATTTATCTAGTTGATTATGTTTGGTAGAATTAATTAGATTAATAAAATATAAATTTAGATTATTGATTCTTTTATATATGATTAGATGATACCTTTGGTGGAGCCATTATTCTTTATTAATTAAATTTAACTTGTCACCATTGGTAGGACCCACAATTTAATTTTAATTAAATTATGCATATTTTTTATGAAATCATCAAACTATTTACCTTTCCACTTTTGGTAACGCCAACAACTTTAAACTCCTATCTAAGCTTGTCTAAATTGTGTTTTAGATAAATGAATCTAAACTTAATTTTTAGATTTTAAAATATATTATGAAAAATATGTCCTCAATATATTTTTCAAAAATAATTCTTGTAAACTTTTGTTGAGATAGAGTATGATTATAAATTAGATCTAGATTCAAGTTTCTAAAACCCATTTTTCATATTTTAAATTTATTATAATTAATAATAAATTTTGTAAAATTCTTAAATGGAAAATAATGTGTTTAATAATTAAAGAAATATTCACCTAAATAATTTACACAAATATAACCATGTAATTAAAATCTCATTATCAAAATCAGCTAGATATGCTCAAATTAACAAATGACTAATGTGTTAAATATAACATTCCAAAAGATACATAAAATTAAATCTCTAAATAGAATACAATTAAATTTTTATAACTCAATTGAAGGTAACTTCTACATCAATATGTTATATGAAAAATCTCCTTATTATTACTAGTATTTGTGATAACCTAATCTAAACTATTTATAAACGAAACATAAACTATAACGTAGCTCAACCCTCAAATTAAGAGAAAAACTTAAAAAAAAAAAAACTATACAAAAATAAGAACTAAATAGCAAATGAGAGAAGCTGTTGTGGGATATTTTGAAAAAAGGCTGAGGGCATATATTTATAGGTGATGTAGTTGAAGAAAAATGGAGGAAAGGTAGATCGTGAGTGAGTTTTCAACGATAATCTTGGAACACTTTTATCCTCGCCACGACATGCATCAAACTGGTAAGCGTTTCAATTACAATATGAGAGGGTCGTGTCGTAGCATACTTTAATCATTATTATAGTCTTCGTTATTCTACTTGTCTCTAAATTTCTTTGTATTTTACTCCCCCTTACATTTGGTTGGTGCATATGTTTTTTCTTTTGTTGCAATTAAGTGCTATCAGGTATAAATATTTAACTATTTACCATTAAATCATTTTGAAGCAAGGTATACCTAAAAAACAACGAAACATACTCATGATTTTAGAAATATAGAATTGTTCAAATAATGAAAAAATTGTGCAAATATAAATCTATTTTTGACATTAAAGTGTAAATAAATCATATAATATTTAGTGCTTTTAAGCACTCATCACTGTGTGACGAAGATCTCAATCATTTATATCTCCTTCACCAAAGGTAAAAGCTTGAGTTGAATCTTGATCACCCTTTTATGTGTCTCCTCCTATGAATCGAGAATAGGCTTAGGATATTTTCTAATTCTTCTAATTCCTCATCAACATTTATGACTTTAGGGAACACCTTCTCACCTCACTTCATGTAAAAACTGACCAAATGAGTTTCGTTATCTATTAGAGCAGTCATAAGTTTACTTTCGTATGCTTCCATATGGAAAATTATTTTTCATGAAACTTGTGCTCATCACAAAAGGAAGCCTTTTCCTTGATGAGAGCTAGCTGAGTTCTTAATTTGACCATTTCAGAAACAAGCTTAGCATTCTCTTGCTTCAAGGCGTGAGCTAAATGTATTTTTACTTGATGAATGGCCATGATACTTTTGGAGAAAAGATGAGGTTAGTACTCTAAATTCTTCCAAGTAGTTAAATCTCTCTATACCTATATGCTTCAACGAGTAAGAAAATCCATTGTATGGAGGAAGACATTGGGAGGAACAAACATTATAAACAAACATTATAATAATTGATGAAGAATTATCAATAAAGTTGGTCAATATCAATAAATATACTTTATAAACAAACATTAACATCTCATTATATATATATATATATGTATAAATACATGTATAAATTAAAAAAGGTATTTAATTGATGAAGAATTATCTTATATTCAAGAGTATAAGTAGCTTGAACCTATTAAAAAAGAAAGAAAAGATAAGTTCATAAGAAAATAAAGGAGGTTGAGCTTTATAAAATAAATTAGCTCTGCCCTATTACAAAATTTAAGTAGCTCTAGGTTTTTGAGCTTGGTCTCCCATTTAAATCTCTTCTTCATTCTCCCTTCATTTTCCTTAGATTCTCCATTTTCATTTTAAGTTTGAGTGGGTGAATAATTTGGTGTCATTAGATTGTTTAAAATCTTATAATAATAGTCATCAAGGTCCCTCTACTTGGGTTCTTCCTTGAAAGATCCCATGGCCAAGTTATAGCCAATCTGGATGTTATTTGTGAATTGCTTGATAACAGTACCTTGATCACACTCTATTTTCTCAAACTCGCTTATAGTTTCTTCTTATTTGGGTCTATCATCCTTTAGAATGCATCAATAAGCTTCATTCTCGACCATTAGTTTCCTCTTTACTTCTTTAGCTAACTTAAGTTGGTTTGCATTTACATTAAGCTCGTTGACTAATAAGCCAACTTCTTCTCCTTGTCAATAGCCTCACCTTTCCACTTTTTGTCCTAGGTAACACTGCCATCTTGGTGTGATTTGATGTGTGGTTCTACTTTTCTATCTCAAGCTTAGCCATTAGCTTTTCTCCACCTCTTGTTCTACTAAGCTCGTGCATAAGTCGAGCCTTAAAAAAAGAGGAAGTAAGAGTGAGGTATATTAGTAGGATACAAAAGATCAAGCAATATAAAGGTTTGAAGTAATACTCACTTGTAAAAGAAGCCTATTAACTGCCAAAGTTGGATCAAAATCTTCACTCATAATTTCGAGCTTTTCTTGAGAGCCATGAATATAAGGTGTCAAACATGATGGTCTACTTGGTCTAGAGGCACCCCTCTATAAAAATCCACATCTTTAACCTCCATGGTTAAGTCTTCAATGACTAATTTCCCTAAATCTTGAGTAGTTGAGAGAGGTATAGGTTGGTTCGAAGAGATAGGGATGGCTATCTGATGACACGGGGAAGCTAGTGAAGGCCCAATCATGACCTCTAAATAAAGAAAAAGAGTGGGCTCTTCAATAATGATGGCCATATGCCTTTTATTTTTGGCTTTTACTTAAGTAATGTTGTTTTGGCTTGAGCTTTTCCTCACAATCTTACCATTCAAGGAGATCATGCTCTGTTAGAGCCCGTACCTTTTTTGAGGGCCATGCCTTTAGGAGGTTGTATGCTTATTTTACTAGAGAATCGAGCTAACAAAGCATTGAGATTGAATTCTGTTACTAAAATAAAAAAATGTTAGAATGTCAAGAAGAAATTTAACTAAGCACAAGCTAATAAAGGCACAAGCTTATATATACCACCATCATCTAGCACTATTTTGAATCTACCACCAAAGACAAGGGATAGAGTCCTACATCGAGTTGATAGTCATTGATTGCAAAATTTTCTTGTTGGGGAAGGGATGGATCCCACGTCATCAATCCACACATTATAAAATGTGGTGTTTTTAAAAGCTCTTTCTAATGTATAGACTTAGGCAAATAGTTTTGAATGTTGGCAAGCTTTTGTATAGTCTTAGGGCTCAATATGCTTATAAATGAAGCCATGTTCCTAATCATGAACTTTGTATCGACCCAAGAAGTCCTAATGAGCCTCTCATCACTATCAGCTATCTGGTCTCAACCATAAACATAGAAAAAAATATTGTTTCTAGTTCTTTTCATTCTCTAGAAGGATCAAATTTATGCCTCAGCCTTGTTGGGCTGACTTGAAAACCCTACTCGTGTTAGTGGGGTTTTGCTTCTATATATATGCATGATTGAACTTGAGAATTTCTAGCTCCACCCTAAGCTCTTTGCATATAAGGGTAAGGAAAATAAGATATCTCTATCCATTAGGCATTAGTTGGTCTTGCGCAAGTTGTGTGCTCAACAAACATTTCATAAATAAAGGATACAAAGGTAACCTAAGCCCCAACCAAAGAGCCTTCTTATGAAAGGATATATTGTATATTTTTGTAACCTTCTCCTCATCTTTTGGCGTTAAAATACTAGTTAGAAATTTGGCATTCCAACCTTTGGATTGACTTATAGGTTCCCTAGTCCTGCTTTGTTGAGATTTCTCTCTCCATTATCTAGGAGTAGATATTTGTGTCAGAGGAACACTCAATCTATTGGTCAAGGTGGATTGAGGTCGAGATGTTAACGTGGTAGGGATCTCAAGCATTTCTTTTTCCTCAAATGATGTACTCTTCTCCATAACTAAGATCAAGTTCACACTCTCTTCTTCATTTGAGTAAGTTGGATATTGGAAACTCTTCTAAGAATTTGAGCTCGTGGAGTTTCAAGGTATTTACACTATACCTATTGCCCTAGTTGATCTCTATGCATGTTTCCTTCGAAAGAAAGAGGGACAGAACAAAAGAAAATAAGATACAAGGAGATAAGAGGTTTACCTAAAATCAAGTTTTGAAAGTAAAGGTTGAGGAATGAAATTAAGAACTGATTTGAAAAGAAATAAGAATCGGTTAGGTGCGAAGATAAATCTTATAAAAGCCAAGCATATATTTATAATGTCGAGCTGAAAATCTTACCATATAAGCAAGAAAATGATAAGATGCTAAGCGAAGCAATAAAGTGTTATTTGGGAAAATTTGTTTCAATGTTGTGAGAATTATGAAAGTGAATGTCTTACCTCCTCTTAATATAGGGACCTAGATTTTCTCTTTCCAATAAATTGATAAGTTGAAAGGTTTCTGAAGCATTTATTAAGGTGTACAAAACCGTTTCAGATTCAATGTGTCATTTCAATTGCCCAAATGTTTACTCTTCCACCTTAATTGAAGAACTGAGCTAAAGGAGTAAGGGGACTTGATGTTTGAGTATAGACTACAAATCGGAGCACGACCCTTGTAGTGCTCGAACCTTGATACACAATGCCCAAGTCTTGAATCAAGCTTGCTCCTAAAAGTTGGATTTTACAAGCGTTCTCACAAGTGTGAAACATTCAAGGATGGACCATCAGCTCGATCTCACAATATGCATTTATTGTTGTACCCTCTCACACGTTGTGACGTGTACTCTTATTCAATCGATGCATGTATATATAAGGTCCTATATATATGTCAACTTAGTATCAAACTAACCTAATTGACTCTCAACCTCTAGCATTTTTCCAACATACTACTTTAGATGAATATGTTAGTTTTGAACTTTTTTTTCTTAAGATTGTGCCCAATAAAGCTTTGCTCCTTTAAAAACAAATTTTGTTGTATAAACTTTAATATTTACAATTTGTATCATTTATAATTACAATTGCTTCAATTATAGAGTTTTAAAATTTTAAAATATTAATGGAAAACATAAATTTAATAATTTGAATATATATATCTATACTATATATATAACTACAAGAAAAACACTTATAATTATAGATGACTAAAATGATATATTAATACTTTAAATTTTTAAATAAATAAGTTATGAATAATAAATAGGTAAATTAAATATAATATACATATTTAGTTTAATTAATTAATTATTGATGTTAGAATATTGTTTTTTTCTGTTATGCCATGTGGCTTGTTTTCATTGGTTTATAATTGTATATATAAGAGTATTTTTGTATTTTTTTGTATTGAGAGAAATATACGGATTGGTATTTTTTCTTTTCATTTTCCTTTTCTTTTTCTCTCTTTCGTAATATGGTATCAGAGCAAATTTTTTCGCTCTCGCTGATCTTTCTTTCTTCTTGATTCTTGATTGTTCTTCAATGGCTCGTGGAGGAGGAGCTCGTGGAGGTAATAGTGGAGGCAATCGGAGCAATGAAAATTCTTTCTCGGTTTTGGATAATACTGATCGTATTCACGAAGATTCCAACAGTTCTTTCTATCTCGGAAATGGAGATCATCCAGGGCTTGGCTTGGTTTCGAATCCTCTAACAGGTAGTAATTACAATTCTTGGCATCGATCTATGATTATAGCTCTTATTGCTAAAAACAAGTTTGGATTTGTTGATGGATCTATTGTTAAACCAGAAATTGGGGATAATTTGTATCATTTTTGGTCTCATTGTAACAACATGGTTATGTCGTGGATTTTGAATGCTGTTTGCAAAGACATAGCATATAGTATTATGTATATTCATGATGCTCAAAGTATGTGGATTGATCTTCATGATCGGTTCAATCAGAGCAATGGTCCTAGAATTTTTCAACTAAAGCAACAAATTCACGCACTCACACAGGGTTCTAATGATGTTAGTGCTTATTTTACCAAACTAAAGATTTTTTGGGATGAATTACGTGATTTTAGACCTGCACCAGTATGTAATTGTGGAGGAATGAAAAGTTTGACAGATTATCAACATGAAGACCATGTTTTACAATTTCTTATGGGTTTGAATGAGTCTTTTAGTCAGATCCGGGCTCAAATTCTGATGAGTGATTCATTGCCTCCGATTAACAAAGTTTTTTCTCTGGTCATACAAGAAGAAAGACAACGATCTATGCATTTTTCTAGTTCATCGCTGCCTCCTATTTCAGCATCTTATGGAGTGGCTAGTAGCAATTACAGTGCTTATAAGGGAAAGAAGGAAAAACCGGTCTATACACACTGTGGTTTCTCTGGTCACACAGTGGATAAATGTTACAAAATTCATGGATATCCTCCTGGTTTTAAACCAAAAGGCCATTCTGGAGATTTTTCTAAGGGCCAAACAAGTAGTCATCCAGGGTATTCCAATCTGACAAGTTCTTCAAAGCTCCTAGCTAATCAGACTTCTTTTGTTGCTGAAACTCAAGTTAATCCAGAGAATCACCAGAATTTCAGTAACAATACTTCTCCTTTGCATGCTTTGACTGCTAATGATTGTCAACATTTTATATCTCTGTTAAGTACTCAGATGCAGGGTATCTCTCAGGATACTAAAGAACAGCAGTCTGTAGTGTCAAACTTCACTGGTATTTCTTCTCTTATAACAGCTCATGTTTGGATTATTGACTCAGGTGCTACTCATCATATTTGTCATGATTTGAGTTTGTTTGATTCTTTTGATAACAACTATACTTCTACCTTTGTGCTTCTGCCTACTGGACATTCTGCCCCCATTTCTAAGATAGGCTCTGTTCGGTTATCGCCTTCCTTAGTTTTATCTAAAGTGCTCTATGTTCCTTCTTTCAGATACAACTTATTATCTGTTAGTTCACTCATAAAGAGCCTCTCATGTTCTTTAATTTTTCATGATGGTGGCTGTGTGATTCAGGATACTCAGGGCATGAAGATTGAGACGAGTAAAAGAGTGGGGAATCTCTACCATCTTAGTGTTTCAGCTTTGTATCAACCTAGTTCTAACTCTGCTGTTGCTTGTAATGCTTCCTCTGTTTTGTCCACTGAGATGTTATGGCATTATCGTCTAGGACATCCTTCTTGTTTGATTTCTCAGCATAAGGATAAGATTCCTTTTTTCAATTTTAGAGCTGAAAAAAGGCCTCTTTGTACTGTTTGTCCTCTTGCAAAGCAAAGACGTTTGTCGTTTACTTCTAATAATAAACTTTCAGCTTTACCTTTTTATCTCATTCATGTTGATGTATGGGGTCCATTTCGAGTAATATCTAATGAAGGTTTTCGATATTTTTTAACCATTGTTGATGATGCTTCAAGATATACTTGGGTTTTCCTTTTACATACTAAAGCTCAGGCTCAGAAGATTATTCCAAGTTTTTTTATGCTGATTCAGACCCAATATGGGAATTATATCAAAGGAGTTCGTTCAGACAATGCTAAGGAATTGGATCTGACTCATTTCTACAACTCTAAAGGGGTTGTTCATTATCGATCTTGTGTTGAAAGGCCGCAACAAAACTCAGTTGTTGAGCGTAAACATCAGCATCTACTTAATATTGCTCGTGCTCTTCTGTTTCAGTCAGGTATTCCTCTCTCTTATTGGTGTGATACTGTTTTGACTGCTGCTCACCTTATGAATAGGCTGCCATCTCCTGTTCTAAGCTCTAAAACTCCATTTGAAGTGCTGAATAATAAGTTTCCTTCTTATGATCACTTGCGCTCTTTTGGTTGTCTATGCTATGCTTCTACTTTGTTGAGTAAACGTGACAAGTTTTCTCCTAGATCTAGAGCTTGTATTCTTATTGGTTATCCTTTTGGGATGAAAGCCTATAAGCTGCTGGATTTAGAGAGTAATAAGACTTTTGCTTCTCGTGATGTTGTGTTTCATGAGACCATTTTTCCTCTAGTTGCCAAGAGTTCCTCTGCTGATATTGGTGCCTTATTCTCCAACAATGTTCTTCCTTTGTCTGTTCTTGACAATATTTCTCCTTGTTCTGAGCCGACTGATGTTTCTGATATTGTGCATCCTGTTGTTCCTACTGCTTCTTCTGATTTAGTCTCTCCTATGGCTGTTTCTGTTCCACTTTCTACTAGACCACAACGTTGTGTTAAAAAGCCAAGCTATTTGCAGGCTTATCATTGTGGGTCTGTTCTTCATGATTCTCTTGTCAATCATCATTCTACTCAGCATCCTATTTCTAATTTTCTCTGTTATGACAAGATCAAAGGGGATTTTAAGGCGGCAGTTATGTCCATCTCTAACACACCTAAGCCTCAATTTTTCTCTCAAGCTTCTGGTATTCCTGAATGGGATAAAGCTATGGCTGATGAGTTACACGCCTTAGCACTCAATAATACATGGTCTATTGTCTCTTTACCTGCTGAACATCACGCCATTGGTTGTAAGTGGGTGTATAAAGTCAAGTTTCAGGCTGATGGGACCGTCGAAAGATACAAATCGCGACTTGTTGCAAAGGGGTATAATCAGCAAGAGGGAGTTGATTATTTTGATACCTTTGCTCCTGTAGTAAAGCTTGTTACTGTCAAGCTTTTACTTGCTTTAGCTTCAATCCATGATTGGTCTTTACATCAATTGGATGTTAATAATGCTTTTTTGCATGGTGACCTTTCTGAAGAAGTATATATGACTATTCCTTAAGGTTATAGTCATAAGGGGGAGAAACAATTACCTCCTAATGCTGTTTGCAAACTCAACAAGTCCTTGTATGGTTTAAAACAAGCATCAAGGTAATGGTATGCAAAATTTTCTAGTGCCTTGATTGAAGAAGGCTTTCGTCAGTCAGCAACTGATCATTCTTTGTTTATCAGCAACAAGGGGTCAGTTTTCATGGTTATTCTTGTCTATGTTGATGACATTATTATAGCCAGCAGTGATGATGTGGCTGTTCAACACTTGAAGAGTAAGATTAATGCTAGATTCAAGTTGAAAGATCTTGGAACTTTGCGTTACTTTCTTGGTTTAGAAGTGGGCAGAACAGAGAGGGGCATATCGGTTTCACAAAGGTCTTATGCATTGCAACTTTTGGCTGACACAGGATACCTAGGTTGTAAACCAGCGGTTACACCTATGGAACCAAATCTGAAATTAAGTCAAGATGAAGGGGATTTATTGCCTGATGCTTCTCTTTATAGGAGGTTAATTGGGAAGTTATTATACCTCACCATCACTAGGCCGGATCTATCATATGTTGTTAATAGACTTAGCCAATTCTTGTCTCAACCAAGACTTCCTCACTTCAAAGTTGTGCAAAGAGTTTTGCAATATGTGAAAAGGACTCCTGGACAAGGTCTTTTTCTTCCTTCTAAGTCTGAAGTAGAACTTAGAGCTTATGCTGAAAGTGATCTATCTACAACAACTGAAGTTCAATTCAAAGTTTTCTCTGATGCTGATTGGGCTGGTTGTGCTAACAGTAGACGTTCCATATCAGGTTATTGTGTATTTTTAGAAGACTCGTTGATCTCCTTGAAGTCTAAGAAACAAACTACAGTCTCTCGATCTTCAGCAGAGGCTGAGTACAAGTCCATGGCTAATGCCACCTGCGAGCTGACTTGGTTGTTGTCATTGTTGAAAGAGTTTGGGGTAAGTCATTCTAGGCCTGCCTTGCTATATTGTGATAATCAAGCTGCTTTACACATTGTAGCGAATCCTGTTTTCCATGAGCGAACAAAACACATCGAGATAGATTGTCATTTGGTTCGTGATAAAATTCAGGAAGGAGTTTTGAAGACCTTACATGTTTCTACCCGGAATCAGTTGGCTGATATATTCACTAAGGCTCTTCATCCTTCCATTTTCAAAAGTTTGCTGGACAAGATGGGACTGATTAACATCTATTCTCCATCTTGAGAGGGAGTGTTAGAATATTGTTTTTTTCTGTTATGCCATGTGGCTTGTTTTCATTGGTTTATAATTGTATATATAAGAATATTTTTGTATTTTTTTGTATTGAGAGAAATATATGGATTGTTATTTTTTCTTTTCATTTTCCTTTTCTTTTTCTCTCTTTCGTAATAATTGATATTTTAAAATCAAAATGACATATACTTAATCAGTAATTCAAACATTAAAACCAAATCAAACCAATGATTTTTTATTAAGAAATAGAATTGGATTCGAATTGGTTTGTATAACTTTTGTTGATATATGAATGTAATTTTTTTATGTTCGTGTTTCTTGCGAAAAAAACACGAGTTAGAGATATGTATGTAAATGACACTTGTGCTTAAGAGATAACTTGAGTTCTTTGTTTTGTGTTGTATTTGTACCTGAATTGTGAATGGACGATGGGTAGTAATATTCTTATTTTTATTTAAAATGGGTTCATTTAATCCCTTATTTTTGTGTTAGATATTATAAATATTGTTATTATAAAAAAATGAATATATTTAATCTCATAATTATTAAAAATAAGTATTTTAATGCTATAATTATTTAAAATAATACAATTTAATCCCATGATTAAAATACAATTTTTACAATAAAACATTTTATTTTCATAAATTAAGAAATTAAACTGATATATTTAAAAATTATAGTATTAAATTAATGTATTTTACATGAGATTTTAGAACCTTTACTTCAATTGGGAATACTCTTGGTATTTATAGAGGATGAGGTAATTCTGGTATAACTAAAGGATAAATTCCATTCAAATAACTTCTATTACAGAATCTTTTTTTTTTTCTTTTAGGAACGTATTGTTTAACAAGAGAATATATATATATCCATGGATATTTTCTACGAAATAGCTTGGTCAAAATGCGATGTCGATCATCGATTGGCCACTAATTTACGTTGGATTTATGGACGTGTTCCATTTGTGGTCCGCCACGCATGCTAGTGAAAAGACATAAAATCAAATCATTAAATAATGTAATAAATATAAAGTTTAAAACATTAATGATTTACCTCATATTTTATGAAATTATTTATTTTGAGTACGTAAAGCAATCTTTAGTCATAAATTTAATATTTATTTTATTTCATAAAAATCTATTTTAAACCAAAGTTTTATAGAAATTTATGGAAATATATCTGCAGTTCACCAAAATTTAACGAAATTTCACATAAATCCTATAAAAATTGACTTTTATCTTTTTTTTTTTAACCTCAAAAATTCCAAAATTTTGCTCAAATTTTAGAAACACTTTTAATCATTGAAAAAATCACTAATTCTGCTCTCTTCTTGGAGAGAGTCCAGTTCTATTAAAAAATTGGCTATTTAATTAGTTTTAATTACATATGATGTAGATATTGTTTAAAAATATTTTGCATGAAAAAAGAGTTAAAGAAAATTTATATCGATCGTTGGAAATAATCGATGTAAATTTTGCGTCAATTTTTAATAACCGACGCAAAATTGTATTTCCAGCAACTCATGCAGAATATATTATAAGTCACAAAACTTAGCATTTTTTTTCAACCTCTGCTCTTAAAGCTACTTTTACTCTCCCTGATTTTCTCCCTAGCAGTCATGTCAGCCAGCCCCTCCACCACCAGTAGCCCATCTTAACTGCAGTTGCCTCCCTCCCCCTATCAAGCAGCTCCTATTGTCAACGCAATTTAGTTTTTTCTTCTTCAAATACTATTATGCTAAAATAATGTTATAAATCACTTGATTTTAAAGAAAATTATTGTTATTCTGTTATTATTAGGTGTTTTTATTAAATATTATAATTTTTTTATTTAATATAATTTTTTTTATTTTCTTACTAACCAAACATTAATATTAAGCTCAAATAATGTTCTAAATTATTAGGTTATGTAGTTATTTTTGTAATATTCTTAGTTATTTTTGTTAAATATATATACTATATTGTTTTACTAAATCCAAATTTATTCTTTTGATGTAAGTTTTTATTAGTGTTGTTAATTTTAGAATAATTCTTATGTAGTTATTAGTATAATTTTGGACATTGATTGTTGTTATTTTATATTTTAAAGCTATCATACAAAGATATCATATTAATAGATATTTATTGAAAGATCAACCTGAGGAGAAAATCTCAAACACTTAATAATAGGCCCGAAACTTTTGTATTAAACCCAATCTGTTAAGGTCAAATGCAGAACTTCTTCTCATGGCTTTACGAGCGATTAACCATTTTTGACTGAGGTTACAAGTGCTTTGAGAGATCGAGACTGCTGGGGAGTAAGGTCTAGTAAGAACAAGATTGAGAGTGTGAAGGTGGGATAGGAAGCCTAGGCGGCTATGAAAAATAAGAAAACGATGGAAGATATAAGCCCAGTCATAAATCAAACAACGATCTACAAGCATTTCATCTACCGAAATCAAATAATCCCACTATGGCTGAGCGCGGCTTCACCATAAGATCCCATAACCACAAGAAACAATTACCCTTTCCCAGTCGAATGCAAAGCAATTCAAATTAAAGATCATTTTGATAAAAGAAATCTTTGGGTTTGTACAGGTTGAGATTCAATTCATCACGAGCTCTCATAAGTTTTTTAAAAGGAGTACTATTGCTGTGCTTAACGAGCTTTTGCACTAAACTAAAGTAATTACCTCCTGGATGGGAAACCACATAAATCAGGTAGAACCTGACTTCAATAAAAGACAGTTCGGAGCGCGAGTGTGCTAAAAACCTCTCAACAAGTTTAGATTGGTTCTTTTGGTATTTTTTTTAATTGAATTTATATCTCCTTCGTCTGGTCGAGAAGGGAGAAAGCTCAAAGGTTAGTCCGTAATGAGATCTGAGGGTGGGAAAAAAATCAACCGAGAAGGTGCTAGTCTATCTCCTCATTTGGGATTTGAACTCCGGGGCCTTCCCACGGTACTCTATTGAATTCCTACTCGACCTCCCATAATGCCTTAATTAATCTAACCAAGCGATCGGTACAGATCGATTAACCCAACTTAATCCCGATCAACAGTTGCCATCTTGGATAGATAGAGAAGACTCTTGGTACAAAGTTTTTAGAGAGAGTCCCTTTTTTGGGATATGCAGGATATCTTGTTTTGGTAAAATTGGTTAAAAATAGGGAGCATAATCTGAAAGGGGAGAAGACTAACGGCCAGTCAAATATTCCATTCAGTGGTGGGTCTTTCAATTGCCTACTCTTTCGATGAATGGTGCACTCCAAGACAATCAATACTATAGGGATCAAATAGGGGTTCCAAACCTTTCTTCAATATAGGTGACAACGAACAGGGTGACGAGATCGAACATGAGAATAAGAAGCAAGCTCACCTTCCTTTTTGATCATTTTGATAACAAATCTTATTTTAGTTTTTGAGAAAGTATATATAATTTAGTTTTTGATCAAGATAACAAATCTTATTATTATTGATGTTTGTTTATCATGTATTAAATGTATTTATGTATAATATAATAAAATCATTTTTATATTGAAATGTCAACTATATTTATATAGAATGGACAAGTCTTGAATATAACAATCCAGGCTTTTTAATTTTTACTTAGGAGTTGATTTTTTCAAAAAATATATTCGTTAAAATGTGAATGGTGAGAATGTGATTGAATATCTTTGAGTTCATTGCAATAATTTGATAGTTTGTAATGGTATTTTAACAAGTTATAATAGTTGATTTTTTTCACTAAGAAGTGATGAAATTAGATAATGATAATGAAACATCCCATCTACTAAGAAGGCTAAAAATACCAGAAGTTGACATTGATTTATATGAAGAAATGAATGAAATGGTACATGCTATGGAAGATTAGTTGGTTAACAATCCTAAAGTATTTAAGACAATGTTGGAAGATGTAGAGAAGCCACTTTATCAACTTCTACAAAAATACTAAGTTGTATTCATTGATAAATATATATAATGTCAAGGAAAAACATTGGATAGTTGATACTAGATTTACTAAAATATTAGATATAGTCATTGACTTACTAACTGATGAAAATGAATTATCTTGATCCATTATAAAGATAAGAAGACTTTAAATTATTTTTGCATAAAATATAAGATGACTTATGCTTTTTCAAAGTTTGCATTATTTATAGAAATAAATATGTGGATCTCTCAAGTTGCCCAACTTGTGGTGATTCAAAGTAGAAGATTACTTCTTATGGGAATGTGAAGAAAGGTGTTCCAGAAAAGGTTTTATGGTACTTCTTACCAATTTCTCATTTTCAAAAAAATGTTGACATGGCATGCAAAGATAAATTGAATGATAGCTTTTTGCATAACCCTTGCGATTCTACATCTTGGAAAGCAATTGATGACATGAGACATAAATTTGTGAATGAACATTGGAATCTTCAACTTGTAATTTCTATGGAAGGAATTAACCAACAAAATGTTTTAGTAGGTATAGTTGTTGGCCAGTTATTATGGTCATCTATAATCTTTCTTCTTGGATTTGCATTTAAAAAATGATACTAATATTGTTGATTTCAAGTTGAAAACAATCTGGTTTGGATATTGATGTTCTCATAGATCCTTTAATAGATAACCTAAAGATTGTATGGGATGAAGGCATCAAAGTGTATGATGTATACAATGATGAGCCTTTCGTATTAAGAGCAATGCTTTCATGGACAATTAATGATTTTTTGGCATATGGTAATTTTTCAAGACATGAAACTCATGGACAATTTGTAGTGATGATACTTACATAGATTATCTCCAACATGGAAGGAACAATATAGGGCATACAAGATTCTTGCCCACTACACACAAATCTAAATTTCAAAAGAAAGCTTTTTATGGATGTGAACTCCATTCCTTGGCTCATAGAATCAAAAAGGAATCAAAGATATTGCATGAAATTCAAGGAATGACATTTAAGATATATGGGAGGAAAAAGGTTGCTAAAAGAGTAATAAATCTGACTCAATTAAAAAGGTTGCTAAAAACAAAGATGCAGACATTTCATGCAATACCAAAAAGGGTTGGAGGAAAAGAAAAAGTAGGAAAATTTTAAAGGAGAAAATAGTGAAAGTGAAAATCGTTAAGGAGAAAACGTGAAGTGATGGAAACATCAAATGTTGGAAGAAGAAATCTATTTCTAGGAGTTGCCTTATTGGAAGAATTTACACGTGTCCATTTGTAGATGTGATGCATATTGAAAAAATGTGTGTGATAGTATAATTTGTACTTCGCTTGGCATTCCTAGATAAACCAAGGACAACCTTAAGACCATACTAGACCTTGTGTCTATAAGCATACACAAAGAAATAGAACTAATTGAGTAAAAGGAAAGAAAGCACACATATCTACCTCTACCTTATTATACATTGTCAATTGAGGAAAAATACGTACTATGTCATTGTTTGCAAAGGGGGAAGGATCCATATGGTTTCTCTTCTAATATAATAAACTTTGTGTCTTTGATGGACCACAAAATTTAATGGCTTAAATCTCATGATTGTCATACTTTGATTTCACAATTGTTACCTATCCCGATAATTTCTTTTTGTTGTTTAAGATGAATGATAATAATAATATTATAAAAATAAAGAAAAAATAAATTTATATTAATGAGCTTAATGCAATCGAAAAGAGCCTAATTGAGATAATTTTTCTTATCGAGGAATTTTTTCCACCTTATTTTTTTATATTATGATTCATTTAATAGTTCACTTGGTTTGGGAAGTAAAATTATGTTGTCTCATATACTTACATTGGATGTATCCTTTTGAAAGATATGAGATGTGTTGAATGGATATGTGCATAATCATAATTGACCTGATAGTCACATGACTAAGAGCTATGTAGCAAAATAAGGCATTGAATTTTGTCCTAAATATCTTAGTGGTATTGATATTATTGGAAATCCTACCCATAATTTTTTCATGGATCACAAAATGTTAGATGTTAGTGTTCCAATATCTGGTGGTCATAAAGTGATAATGAATGAGTTTTACTATCACTGAATAATGCTAGAAAATAATATAAAGGTCGAACCATATATATAGTAGTCATTTAAAAATTGTCATATTACTTTATTGATGTTCCTTTGTTCATTAAACAATATTAATTTTATATAATAATTTTATTATTAGAATGCACATGAATATCTTAAAAAGAGACTTGCGTTGTAAGTGAAGAGGAGGACATAAATGGTTGCAAGATGAGAACAAGAAAAAACTTATCAATTATTTGCATGAATATGTATGTGTTTGAGAACATAAAATCAATTTCAATTGAATTTTTGAATATGAAATTGTTTGATCATTATATATTTTGCAATGGATAGATTTTTAATCAAATTAAAAATCCAAATAATTTGATAATCAAATCTTTGAAAGGGCTTGCTCATGGTCCAAAATGTGTAGTGAAGAACAACCTTGGTATTCTCAGGTGTAAATTTACTACTAATGTTAAGGATGGCTTATGTGTAAATCAAAATGGTGGAGTGAAGTTGTTAGTAGAAAATTTACAATTTGTGAGCACCAAATAAGGTAATCATGTGCTATTTGATAGAACACATCATGTAATAATTCAAGAAATTTGGGAGGTTGATTATGAGGTATTCATGAAAATGGTGTTCTTATGTTATTAGGTGGAAGACACCATCAATGTTAGATATAAAGTAGATGAAATTGGTTTAACCCTTGTTGACCTATAGAGAATAGGTCACAAAGATGATGGTTTTATCTTGGTATGTCATGCAAAACAAGTTTTTTATATGCATGATCCAATTGACACAAGAAAATCGATTGCATTGATACACTCATAGAAAGAGTTTTACCATGAAAATAACACCATGGAAGATGATGATGTACTTGACTCATTGTCTAACCCAGAACATTTCGCAACTCATGTTCCAAATTAAAACCTAGATTCTAATAACGAGGATGATGATTCATAAACATGTATATGTAAAGAGATTGATGGTACTTACATATATAAAGAAAAACATAGATTAACTTAGAAGTTATATGTAAAAGGTATATAAAATATATTTACTTAATAATTCTTTGAAATTTCTTCATATTTATTGTGTAACATATTAAATTGTTAATTATTATGCTTTATCTTCTTTATTTAACATCATGAATGACGAGTTTTATGCCAACATGAATGATGTGGTCAATCAATCTAACGATGTAAAGATGAAGGATTCTGAATATATATGCAAGAAAGTACAAAGGGAAGGGTGGTACAATATAACTAATCAAATTGATGACCCATATGCTTATCCAAATGTTGAGATTTGTGAACTATAATACCAATTAGTATTTTGGACTAAATAATATTTCCAAATTTTGAGAAACAAAATTTTTGGAATATTATTAAGGTAATAATTTAAAATTACAAAAAATATAGTAAATTTATTTATGAAAACTTTTGGTACTTACAATTTTATTATGAATTTTTTAGGTTTGGTATAACCTTCTTGATGATTGGGAAAGACATTGTTCTAGGATAGTAGGTTCGATATGGAAGGACTATAAAACAATTAATGTTAATTATGTAAGGAATTATCTAAACCCATTAAACCTAGAACAATTGTATACAAAGCCATCAAAAATGTCTTGGAGGCTGTTCATTGGAAATACTTTTTTGATTATATATGAAGTGAGAAGTTTGAGGCATACATTTAATAGATTTATGATTTGTGTTTGTCAATAAAAAGTGTCTTGTAATATATTCAATTAATAGATTAGTTTGTGTTTGTCAATAAATTTCTTGTAGACAAAAAGTAAATAACAAAAAGGCATATGTTGAGAACAAACTCAATAATAGGAGTGGGAGAATGAGCATACCTAGATCCAAAGTTAATATGCTAAAGACATTTAAATTCTATAATAATACTAAATATTATTTCAATGAGTTAAATTGATATATATATATATATATATATATATATATATATATATATTGAGTATAGATTTTAATGAATATTCATATGAGAAAGAGTTAGGTCATGAAGTCTCTCGAGCAATCTTATTGGTGTAATTGATCCATTCATTCTCCATTTTCAATTTTGATTTGTGTTTTTCTTTAACAGATCATTTAGTGGTTCAAACATTTTTGTCATTGAAGAGCTTATCGATTATGCTTGAAGCTAGTAATGGATGTCAATGCTTTGATGAGAAGTACAACTATAAAAGGGGTATTATGTTCCCTAAGCTCAACACACAATTCTAGCACAATACACCATCCAATTTAAGTACTATTGAGATCTCAGAAGTTCAAAACAAAGAGAGCACTTCAGTTTTGATCATTTTTGGAGCTTCAAGAATAATTCAATGGCTGGAGGTAAGATATTTGCTTTACTTGTTTTCGATCCTTTTAGTTTGTTTATTCCTCATTTGGGTCAATTAATTTATGCTTACATTTGGTATTAGAGCCCATATTACTTCTATCTTAATCAATTTAAAATGATCTCTATTTTGCTCTGTTTCAACAAGCACCTTGAAATTGGGTTTTTTGAAAGGCTCGTTTTTGATGTATATGGTAATTATAAATGATTTCATTATTGATATTCTAATGATTATATGAATTAAAAACGTGAAAAACTATGAAGAACATCATTCCAATTTTTCGTTTTCCTTTATTTGAATGTATTAATTAAATTTTTATTTAAAATGATGTTTTTGATTCAAATTGAGAACATGAATCACTTGGAAATTCAATTCTCATAATTTTGATAAAAATAACGATGATTTTTGTCAGAGAAATTAGGAGATAAGGACGGGGCTCCGATTGGGTTGAAATTAGGTCATTCTAACTCGACTAGAGGTTGAAGATGAAGTCAGGAAAAAAATTCCATTCACATGACTCAAACCTGGGTCTCCTAGGTGAGAGCCAAGCTTCCAAATCACTAGGCTACAACATATTTGTGTTATTTTTTATATAGGGCTTCTTATTTTTATATATTCAAAATTTGATTTTTTAATTTTGGTTAATATTAGTTCTGAATTAAAAATACAATTTTAATGTGATTAATTTATTTAACTTAGGTTTTTCATGTGTAGAATATTTATTATAAATGTGACATTTATTTAAATAATTTTGGCATATTAAAATTTATTTATGATTAAATACATTATGCTTAAATTTTTTGTTTTGGTATTTATATGTATAAACTATACATATGAAATTTGGTTAAATAATTTTTGCGTAATTAATTGTTAATGGTTTTTTATGAATATAATTTGTGCTTATATTATTTATTTTTCTTGTTTAATTTATTGTCAATTATTTATACATGCAATCTTAAGATAGATAATATTTGTACATTTAGAATTAAATTAATATTGTTTATAGTTTTATGCAATAATTTAGCCTAAGGATTTAGTTAATGTTTAAGTTATTCATATAGTTTAATTAATTAGAAAGTAGTCACGATATCTTTAATTAATTAAAACTATAAAAAAGTTTATTTAGGATCACATTTAGAAAAAAATAAATATTAATTGTGATTAATCATATGTGATATAATAAATCTTATTACACAATTTTTTTTTATATTTAGTGTGATTAATTAGGATAGAATATCAAATTATATTTTCTAATTTACCCATAGGGATTAAGAAAGGAACATAATTTACTAGTTTTATCGTAAAGTTAAGATGAATCTAATTGAAATAGAACTTTAGGCCACATGCAAGTTTTATGTCACTAGATTAATATTTTTCATGATTTACATTGGCAAATAATGACTTTAATTTAGGTCTCAAATTTTAACAAGCATATAATCTTTAATCGCAGCTTCACAACCTGTGAATTTCTCTTATATTCGTTGTGACATTCCCAAATTGAAAGGGGATAATTATAAAGTATGGAAGAAAAGAATTCTCTTTTATCTAGGGTGGATGGATATTGACTATGCTATTAGGAAAAATGAACCACCTAAAATTAATGAAACCAACACTCTAGTGAATATTATGCTTTATGAACAATATGAGTGATCTAATCGCCTTAACGTGATGTTCATTAAGACTAAGACCTCTGCTGGTATTCGTGGTTATATTGATCAACATAACAATGTTCGGGACTTGCTAAAAGCTATTGATGATCAGTTTGTCACTTCAAATAAGGCTTTGGCAAGCACTCTTATTATGAAGTTCTCTCCATTAAGATTCACTAGTGTGAAAGGTGTGCGTGGGCACATTATGCAAATGAGAGACTTTAAAGCTCAACTTAAGAATCTCGAGGTTGAGATGTCAGAATCCTTCATAGGGCATGATCGCCACACAAATTGTGTGTGCAATGAATATTCAAGTATACGTATCGTAACAAGTAATATAATGATAAGTAAAGATCGTTCCCATAGAGATTATTTTATTAGAAACTAATTTTTAAAACTAAAAATAATAAAAATCAATTTTTCTTGGTGTTTTTCTATTTTAAGGAAGCAAAATTAAAATAACTAAAAGTAAATAGCAATAATTAATTAAATCAGATTTTGTGACTAAAAAGATATATGAGAAAATATTTAGGAATACTTAATCCCCCAATTTTCTAAACATGCGAATCGATAAAATTCCCCCCAATATAATATCAATTAATTACATGATCAATTGAATCTAACCTACCATGTATTCCTTTCTCAAGTAAACTACACACCATAGATTTATTAATTTAATCACATTCTCATTCCAATTAAATTGCATACTACTCATTCAGTTCATCAATTATGGATCACATACATAAGAATCATATATCTCTGCCTAGAAACTATGCATGTTATTTAATCAAGACAAATAATTAAATAATTCTCTCAAATGTATTTAATTGTCTTTATAGATAAACTGTTGGCCAAACAATTAATAGCATAAAAATCAAATTAAATAATATAATTAAATTAATATTATAATTGGGGAAAATATTAGATAATCTAATGGTGAAAATTGGGTTCATAAGATCCCTAGATTAATAAATTAATTACACATAATTGTGTTTATAAAGCTCATATTTTTCATAAAGAAAGACATAAAATTAATAAAGAAAAGAGTATAAAAAGAATACAATCAATCTCTTGAATTGTAGTATTAATTTGCTCTTGAATCTCCACCAAAATTGTGTCGTTGCTTGAATTGTTTTGTATTTTTCTCTCTTTTTAGCTCTAAAAACTGACTAAAATTATGCTAATGAAGCTAATTAGGGTTTATGGAGTGATTAGGGGCTTAAATAAAACTAAGGTGCGATCTGGACCATCCGATCAACTTCAGATCAAGGGCTACGATCAAAACAAGCAAAACTGATAGTTTCGGAAAATCATACCCCGACATGTGGCATCAGAAATTCATTGGGCGAATCAGGGAACGACGCGTGGTAGGGGAGACCGGTTTGAGTCAACATTTTTCGAGTCAGCAATACGTGGCATGACGTGATTTGCGGGAACAGATGGCATGGTGCACGGGTGGAATGCGTGGAGCAATGGCATAGTGACACGTGGCATAGGGCATTCACTAAAAAGTTTATTTTTTAATTTTTTAGACATAAAAATACTATTTATTAAATAAAACAAGTAAATATTAAGTAAAAAAATGCACTAATGACTATTTTCATAGAGTCATTAAGGCACTATATCCTTAATACTTTCACACAATAGTACGGGCTGTTAAAAATATCTTACACCACACATAAGGAAAAATGGTCAATTAATGTACTAATGACCATGTGTGTTCAAGAGGAAGAGAGGCTTGTTATGGAGCTTGGTGAAAGTGCAATGTTGGCTACAACATGCAAGAAAGGAGAATATCAATACAAATTGAAAGGGAAAGGTATAGTTCCACCCCATGATGGTATTAAGAAAGAAGCCAAGTGTTACTTCTGTAAAAAGATGGGACACATGAAGAAGGAATGTATCAAATTCTAGAAATTCCATGAGGGTAAAGGTAATCCAACCTCATTTGTTTGTTATGAATCTAATATGGTTAATATTAATATTAGCACCTAGTGGATTGAGTATGGATCTACAATCCATGTTGCAAACTCCTTACAGGGTATACAAAACCTAAGAAAGTTAGTGGGAAGTGAGCAATACATCTTATCCAACAATAAGCTAGACTCACATGTGGAGGATGTAGGGACATACAGTTTGATTTTAAGTAGTGGTTTCGTTTTAGAATTAGAAAATACCTTTTATGTTCCTAGTTTCTCTAGAAACTTGATTTCGATTTCAAGACTTGTTCCTTCTGGTTATTCCTTTCACTTTTCAGAAACATCTTTTAGTTTATTTAATAAATTTGATTGTGTTGGGAGTGGTATTTTGTATGATGATCTTTACTGCATTAATTTATGAAAGAGTGCCACTCATAATACTATGCATGTTCAAGTTGGCACTAAAAAGTGTATTATTTATGAGAATTCTTATACATTATGGCACAGGGATTAGAACATATCTCCATAGAAAGAATTAAAAGATTAGTGAAAGATGGGATACTTAGTACTCTAGATTTTACTAATTTTGAGACATATGTGGACTATATTAAGGGAAAGTAGATTAATAAGTCAAAGAAAGGAGCCAATAAGAGTTCATGCATATTAGAAATCGTACATACTGATATATGTTGTCCAAACATAGACATACAAGGTAAGAAATATTTTATCACATTTATTGATGATTTTTCTCGATATATGTATCTCTGTATGCTTCATAATAATAATGGACCATTAGATGTCTTCAAGATCTTTAAGGTTGAAGTAGAGAAACAATGTGAAAAGTAAATAAAGATCATGAGATCATATAGAAATGATGAATATTATGGTAGATATACTGAGAATGGACAAGCGCAAGGTCCATTTGCTAAGTTTCTTCAAGAGCATAGGATAGTTGCCCAATACACTATGCCTGGTTCACTAGACCAGAATGGTGTAGAAGAAAGGAGAAACCAAACATTATTGGATATGGCATAGAGTATGCTTAGCTACTCCAATCTTTATAAATACTTATGGAATAAAGCTTTAAAGACGATTGTGTATATATTAAGCTGAGTTCCAACCAAGGTTGTCTCAAAGATACCATTTAAATTATGGAAATGTTGGAAACTGAGTTTGCAACATTTGCACATTTAGGGATGCCCGTCTGAAGTTAGGATTTATAGTCTATAAGGGAAGAAACTAAACCCAAAGGCCATTAATGGGTATTCCGTTGGATGTGTCAAATAGTATAAGGGCTATAGATTTTATTGTCCATTTCATAGCACTATGTTTGTGGAATCAAGAAATGAAAAGTTTCTTCATTATGACCTGATTAGTAGGAGCGATCAAGTGAAGAACATAATTTCTGAAACTGATCAATTAGAGTCTTAACCTCCCACTTCAAGCGATAGATTGATTATTGTTCACAACACCTCTCAAGTACAAGCTTGTGTTGAACAATCAATCATTGATATTCCACAAGTTTTTGACAACATTCTAATAGATCAAATTGTTCAGAAGTTCTGAACAATAAGTTAAACCTCATACTTTGCAAGAAAATGATGGTGCAACAATAAGAAAATCTACTAGAACTAAAACGTCAACAATTTCTAGTGATTATGTTGTATATCTACAAGAATCTAACTGTTACATTAGAGATAAGAGTGATCCCGAATCCTTTTCACAAACCATGAGTTACAGAAAGTCTGAATTGTGGTATAATGCTATGAAGGATGAGATGAGTTCCATGAAAAGTAATGGAGTCTAGAATCTTGTTGATTTTCTTAATGGTGCAAAAGTCATTCGATGTAAATAGGTCTTTAAGACAAAGAAAGACTTGTTGGAAACAATTGAGAGATACAAGGCCAGATTAGTTGCTAAGGGATTCACTCAGAAAGAAGGAATTGATTATACATATACTTTCTCTCCTGTATCTAAGAAAGATTCCTTGAATATTATATTGGCATTAGTAGCCCATTTTGACCTTGAGATGCAACAAATGAATGTGAAAACAAATTTTCTCAATAGAGATCTAGAAGAAGAGGTTTATATAAAACAACCTAAAGGATTTCTTTCTAGTGATGGTGTGAATTTAGTTTGTAAGCTTAATAAATCCATATAAGGACTAAAACGAGCATCCTGCTAATTATATTATAAATTCCATTGAGTAATTTATTCATTCGAATTTGTTAAAAACCCCATGGATCAATGTATATACCAGAAGGTTAGTGGGAGTAAGATATGTTTTCCAATTTTATACGTGGATGACATCTTACTTGGAACCAATGATAATGGTTTGCTACACAAGGTAAAACAATTCCCCTCTAAAAATTTCAATATGAAAGATATGGGTGAGGCATCTTATGTCATTGGAATTAACATCCATAGAGATAGACTTCGAGGCATCTTGGTTTTATCTAAGGAAACCTATATCAATAAAGTTTTAGAGATATTTCAAATGAAAGATTATTCACCAAGTGTTTCTCCTATTATGAAGGGCGATAAGTTCAATTTGGATCAATGCCCAAGGAATGATTTTTAAAGAGAAAAAATGAAGAAAATTTCATATACTTCTATTATCAGAAGCCTAATGTATGTTCAAGTTTGCATAAGGCATGATATTGCATTTGTTGTTGGATATTGGGATGATATCAGAATAATCCAATTTTGGACTACTGGAGAGCTGCTAAGAAATTGATTAGGTACCTTCAAGTAAATAAGGACTATATGCTTATATATAGACAAACTAAAGATCTAGAAGTAATTGCAACTTCGATGCAAATTGTTTTAGCTATGTTGATTCACGCAAATCAATATTTGTTACATTTGTATGCTTGTCGGTGGAGTCGTATCTTGGAGGAGTGTGAAGTAGTCCTTGAATGCTACTCCTACTATGAAGGCCAAGTTCATGTCATGTTTTAAGGCCATATCACATGGTGTATGGTTGCATATTTTCATTTTCGGGCTTAGAGTAGTTGACACTATTTCTAGGTCATTGAGATTGTACTATGACAACTCACCTACTGTGTTTATGGCTAAGAAAAACAAGAGTGGTAGTCATAGTAAGCATGTCAACATCAAATACTTGGCCATAAGAGAACGTTTTAAGAAAAAAGAAAGTGGTCCTTGAGAACATTAGAATTGAGTTGATGATTGCTCATCCTTTGACTAAGATTACGCCACCACTGAAATTTAAGGATAATGTAGATAAAATATGAATTGGTTTTATTTTTTAAAGGTATATGTACAGTTTATTAGTGTAACTCTTATATATTATGATATTTTTTTCATATTCATGTGCACCTTAATTTATTTGAGAAAATATACTTTGTATAGGACCAAAAATAAATATAGGATTTATTCATTAAGTTTTGTTACCACATAAATTGTAATACTTGAGAAACTAAATATATTGTATACATGGAAGATAATACTTGCTCTTTAAGGACCTATCACCATGATTCATGTGTTTTTTTATTAAGAAATATAATCGATGAGATTAAGTTGAACATTTAGATCAAGTGGGAGAATGTAATCGATCCATTCGTTCTACATTTTAAATTTCCATTTATGTTTTTCTTTAACATATCATTTAGTGGTGCAAATATTTTTGTCATTGAATTTGAGTACTGTTGAGAGCATAGAAGTTCCAAAAATATAGAGAAATTCAATTTTGATCATTTTTGGAGCTTAAAGAACAATTCAATGGCATGAGGTAAGATCCTTGTTTTACTTGTATTTGATCATTTTAGTTTGTTTATTATTCATTTGGGTCAAATAATTTATGCTTACAATTTGTCCTAGCGAAGGTACTTAAGAAACGATCTAAGAAGGCATTAATGGATAGGCAACAAACATGATTTGATTTAGAGGTAAGTTGAATATTATAATAAATTAAATTTTTATTTAAAAAAAATCAAGAGAAATTAAATAAAGGTGATCTACCAACTGAATCCTAGAAATGGTACTTTGTTTAATATATTTGATCCAAACCACCCTATAAGAGTGAATGAGCTTCAAAGTTCCAATAAACGAACATATAAACTTGGTCAGTATGTACAAATCATTATAAGAAAAGCTCACAATTCTAACACAAAGATTTCATGAGAGGTTAGGAGATCAATCATTATGTCAATCAAGTTTCCAACTACCAACTATGTATGTCAACACCCCTTATGATAATATGGTACCAATGGCTACTCCTCAGTCTACTAATCCTCCATTTGACATTAACTAAATTTTTGTAAGTTAATATATTTATTCATAATGTATATTATATTTGACTGATAATTAATAACTAATTAATATTGGTAATAACTTTAAGGTAAGAGGTGCTTGATGAAATATATAATAGATGAAAGATATGTTTCTATTGGATCTATAGCATTAAATCAAAGAGGTATCATACATCAAGTGCCTAATTGAAATAAATATAGGATCACAATGGATGGGGCTTATGGCTTGGCCTTCTCATCCAGTATATCTAGGGCCTAATCCATTAAGATTTGAATTTATTGAAATATTTAGAAAAACAACTTATGAAGTTCCGTTAAGTTTTTATTATTTTATATGTAGGCCATTATTGAAGAATAAAGCCATTAAGAAGATGCTAAAGTCAATTTTGGAAAACAACTGTCTAGTTCCCAAGGTAGTATAGGGATGATAGGGTCTAGAAAGAAGAAACCTTGGAAAAAGCCCAATTGTATGTATGCTAAAAATTATAGTCCAAACTTAGTGAACATAATGGTCATGATAAGTTTTACATACAAACATATTGACAATTGGAAGGTGCTATTCATCTCACATATTTTAGGATTTGATTTTAAATTCATAAATAGGACAATTGATGGCTCGATACCTTTCTTTAAAATGAATTGTATTTACCAAGATATCTTCTAAGAGTGGACAAGGTAACATTCAAAACATATCTATATATGATTTTTAGAAATAATGATAAGTTTTATTAAATACTTTACTTATATTCACTGTAGAAAGTTCTATGGTGATTTGGTTTTAGCACATGAAACTCAACTATAAAAGTTCCTTGATCCATCATTGGTTGATGAAATTAGAGATGAGTTTGAATCAAAACAATCTACTATAGTTAGGAATAAGGATTTAAAGCTACGAATGAACTAAAAGTTGCTTATTTTGAATCGCACAAGGTAATTAATTTATATTTTGAGTTATTTATATAATGATTATATGATCAATATAAAAGAGTTTCAATTTTAATGTATATAACTTTTCTTGTTTAACTATTGTAGTCACTATTGGGTTTTGGTTGTGTACGAGTCATACTTCCATATGTGCTATTATATGGATTCATTGAAAGACTCTTGCATGAAAGATGTTCACAATATACTTAATATGTGATTTTAATTGATTAATTATTATAACCCTTAGATGGAAACAAGGGTTAAGATGTAATATTTTATAGGGTTTCTTTTGCTCTTAGCTACTCCAATTTTGGAGTTCCATTTGGACTGATTTTGGGCAGCTTTCTTTTCAACCCTTGGATGAAATCAAGGGTTAAGATTTAATATTTTATAGGATTCCCCATTTTTTCCATGTTTTGGTCAATGTTTTCTGCTACCTTTGTGCTTTTTGGCTATTTTTATTTTCAACCCTTGGATGACATCAAAGGCTATGATGTAGTAGCGCTTAGGGTTGGTTTGTATCCTATTAAGAGCAACTCAGCTGCTGTAAAATAGAATGTTTGAATGAAGTTTGAATTTTCAGATCATTTGAGAGCTCATTCTAGCTCTTTGTTCCTCTTTAAGCAACTTATCAAGGGATTGGCTACCTTTGTGGCGTTGTTTAGCATCCAAGAATTTGTGGTGAGTAATATCCATACTTATTAGGGTGTCATTTATGCTAGACTTATCAAGGAAATAACAACTCCTTGTGGCGTCTTTTCCCCTTAGAAAAATGGTGAGTAATATCCATTAATTTGTGGAGAAACCCTTTGCTATATAATCTAAAATTAGCTAGGTCCTAACCCCTTGGTTCATATCAAGAGACCTACTGCAAAATCATTTTCATTGAAAAGGATGAGACTTTGTCCCATGAGGAGGACCCTTTAGTAATAACTTTGAGGATTGAATCTTGTGATGTATGTCGAATAATGATCAATACGAGGAGTTCAGTGGATCTCCTTTTTCTAACCACTGCTAGGGTCTTAGGAATTTATTAATGAGTGCTCAAAAGTACTAAAATTATCATGATTTTATGCATGTTAATTGATTAAAAATATATATATTTATATGATTTTTTCATATATTTATATAAATCTATCTTTTCGAAATAACGAGTATTTTTATTATTTTTTAGGTATTTTCGTTTAAAAAAGTAACTTAAAGACTCAAAGAAAAATACTGGAGGCAATACATCACAAATATATTCATAAAGTAAATGAGAAAAAGTCCAAAAAAAGATGGAAAAATTGGACAAAATGGGTAAAAAAATGTCAAAAAGTAGAAAATCTCGCATGCAGTCGCCTAACCGCACCAGCCAACGCGCGTAGCTCGTCCAGCCACGCCGAGAAACGCACATGCATCACATTGCCCTATCCACGCGCGCCTTCTCTCCATTCGGTGCACACCTTTTGTGCTGTAAATAATTGTGATTTTTTTTAATTTTTGAGTTAAAATTTCAAATCTCAAATTTCATAATAAATAAATTAAAAATAATAATCATAAATTTCAAAAAACATAAAAATTTTGAAACAAATAAATAAAATGAAAACTTTATTTTATTTAAATAAATAAGCAAAAATAATAATAAAATAATAAAAATTATGAAACAAAATTCAAAAAACAAATATAAAAAAATTAAAACTTTATTTTATTATTTTCTTTTAAAATAAAAAATAACTTAGGGTTTAACTTGTTTTGTTTAGTGTTTTGCATTAAATTTTATGTAAAAACATATTTCAAAAACAAAATAAATAACTAAACTTACCATTCATGAATAGTAAAAGCAATAAACAATAAAAAAAATTCAAATTTAAAATTTCATAATAAATAAATCAAAAATTAAAATTTTAAATTTCAAAAAACAATTTTTATAACATAAATAGTTAAATAATTTGAAATTGGAAGTAAAAACAACTTTAATAAAATTTAAATAAAAAATAATAATAAAACAATAAAACTTATGAAAAGTAAATAAATAAATAAATAAAATTTAAATTTTACTTTTTTTTTTCAAAAAAACTATTTCAATTATTTTATTTTATTTTTGGTTTAATTTTTAATTTAAATTTTTTCCTTTTTATTTAATTTTTTATTTTTTCCTTTTTATTTATTTATTTTTCTCTTTTAACTTTTCAATATATTTGTTTTTCTGTTATTTTATTTTTTTAAAATTTTTTACATTAATTTTTTTTATCTTAATTTTCATTTAACTTAATTAACTTATATTTTTATTAACTTAATTAACTTAAAATTTTACTTAACTTAACTCAATTAATTTAATTTTAATAGCATGAAAAGTAAAGATCTAAGTGAGTTATATCTAGGAGACTTGCTCGTGAAAATGTTTGTACCACTAGTCTTTCTTGGGAACGTTATTCTGTATAGGATGATGGTTTTTAAGGAGCCTTTGTCCTACCATTCTTTCTTAGGAGCACTCTTGGTTAATACTGATTATGTTATTTTAACTTAGATATTATACTTAAAAAAAATTCTAAAACTATCTCCAAAATTTTAAAGTTTTAATTACAATCTATGGAGTTGGTTGTTTTGTTTTATCTAGGTACAATTGTATTTTGATGCCTTTAATTATTTGATTTGTACCTAGACATGGGTTATCTAAAACACACAAGCATGTCCCTAGTTTTAAGTATAGAAAAATTTGAAAATCCATAGGACATGACTGAAAAAGTATAGGTAGACAATCTTGTCTTACCTGTAGGTTTGATTGACTCAATGATGTGGGGACATTGAGTTTACTTAAAATTAAATCCTCAAGTTATGTCTTGCTAAGATGATAAACTAAGTGCTAGATGAGAGGCAACCCATCATTTTATGTAATTTCCTCTTATTTGTTTTATTTTCTTAATTTCTATGTTTATTTTAATTTTATTACATTTGAATAGTTTTTAAAATTGTTAAAACGAAAAATATTTGTTGAGATGCTAGAAGTTTACAGCGATCTGTCTATGTGCACTTTAATGAACATGATGGATGCACTTTCATTTCTTCATTACTACTTACACATTCTCACAAAATAGGTAATATTTCTTCTCTTTTCTCTTTATCTTTAATTTACAGTTGTTACATTGGGAACAATGTAAGTTCTAGGTTGGGGGTGGTGAAAAGTTACCATGCTTAAAAAATATTTAACAATTTAAAAAATTTAATATTTTTTTATTTTATGTTCACAATTTCATTTTTATTGTGTTTGGTTTTATTTTATTTCTGTGATTTAGTAATTTGGTAATTTTATAATTAGTTAAAAAAATATTTCTTACAAAAAATTATCATTTCTTTAAATCAAATTTAAGTAAATAGTTAAGTCTTTTGTACTATTAGATTAATTTTTGAAAACATATCATGAAGTATTTTGTAATTGTTTTTGGTAATTAGTTAGTTTTTGTCATAACTAGTATTTCTTGATAAGTTATGGAAATTATATTAAAGAAGATTTTCTAAGAACGTATTAAAGATGATCAGATTAGAACCCTAAGGAAACAAAGTCTTTAAAACCCAAACATTAAGACGCCACAAAGGATGATCATTCCCTTTGATAAGTCGGATTCAAGTATTGAATGAAGAACACAATAAGATAAAGGAAGAAGCTTTCTGAAATTGTTTTTTCATTAATAAATATTCGTTCTTCCTCCAAATTACATAGCTCTTCTTATTAATAAGAAATAATTGTGTGTGGTTTTTTTCTTTTTGCGATTTAGTAATTTTTGGAATTTTAGAATTAGTTTTAAAAAATTTCTCACAAAAATTTATCATTTCTTTAAATCAAATTTAAGTAAATAGTTAAGTCTTTTGGACTCTTAGATTAATTTTTGAAAACATATCATGAAATAATTTTTTGTAATTAGTTAGTTTTTGTCATAACTAGTATTTCTTGATATGATGTGGAAATTATATTAAACTCAAAATCGATGTTTATGAATTTTTTTAGTGAAGACTACCTTTGTGAGATATAATTTGAGCCTAATTTCCTTTATTCAGAGTGCAATATATATTTTTTCAACTCCAAACACATTTCTTATTTCTTCAAATTCTTAGATGATATCTATAGGTATTAGCATTGAATGTATGAATTTTGTTTTCTCATCTTAATAGAGTGTCATATATATTTTTTATTATTTTTTCTTAGATTAAATGATTTGAGTAGAAATTGATAGTATATGCTTATATCTCATTAATGCATGACTGCTACAAAAAAGAGAGACATATCTGGGGTTACCTAAACCAAGATCAAACAGAAAAGCCACAAAATTAACCACTCACCAAAATAAAAAAATGTACAATTTGTACATGGGTTTACTCTCTAAAAATATATATATATATATATTGCAAAAAATCTTCAGAAAAAAGAAAAAAAAAAGAAAAATAGAGAGGTAAAGAATATATAGTATAATTTACATACTATATCCCATATTGCCTACAAAGTTATGAGTATAGGCTAATTATAAAAGAAAGATATAGGAAGTAAATCCCTAAAAAGTCATTGCACTTTCTTCATTTGTAAAAAGCATATATCTTGAAATTCTTTCTTAATGAGTTTGATTTATGCATGAAAATAATTTTTATATATGATATCTTTATAATTAATACATTCTATTCCTTTCATGAGATCAATGTTAAAATAACACTTTGAGCCTTTATTCTTTATACATATGCGAACATATTAGTTCATTTCTCTACATCAACTCTTTCGCATATAAATTAGTATGAGTATTTGAACCCATAGGATTCCGTGTTTTGAGAGTATTGACTAGTGAGGAATAGAGTCAAAGTGAAATCGGATTCTAGACACTGAAATTAGGTGAAATTAAATTGATACATTTTTTATATGAAATATGAAAATGATTTTCAACTAATTATTATAATAAATCATGATTGTTTAAAGAAATTAAAATAACTTATGCTTGAGATTTTAATTATGATCTTAAAGGAGATTAAAAAGTATGAGACATTTTTGTGATATGTTGTTTTCTTTTATTCTTGAAAGTTAATTTCTGATTTTGTTGTAATTTTAATTTTTAAGTTGTTTGTTTTTATTATTTCTTTTAATTTTTAAATTTAGTTCATTGTTTATGGGTATCATTACTGAAAACCCTCACGAGACTCAAAATCGTCCACTAGGGCAACCTAGGGGTTTAAAGGCTTGTTGCATAGGCTAAATGCAACCGTGTCAATCCACGGAAGTGATTTAGAATAGTTTAATTTTTAGTTTTTATCGCTTCTCTTGCAAAGGGACTAGAAAGAAGCTGGTTGGGGGTTGTGATGAGTGCTCAAAAAGTACTAAAATTACCATGATTTTATGCACATTAATTGATTAAAAATATATATATTTATATGATTTTATCATATATTTATATATATATATTTGTCTTTTCGGAATCACGGGTATTCTTATTGTTTTTCAGGTATTTTCGCTTAAAAATGTAACTTAAAGACTCAAAAAGGAATACTAAAGGAAATACATCACAAATATATTCAAAAATAAATGATGAAAAGTCAACAAATATGGAAAAAACGGAAAAAATGGGTCAAAAATGTCAAAAAGGAGGAAATCGCTCATGTAGCTACGCTGAGCAACCGTTGCCAGCACCTAGTCTCGCGCGCGTTCTTGCTCCCTTCTGTGTGCGCCAGTGCCCAGTCCTGCGCACACCCTTGCTCCCTTCTGCGTGCGCCAGTGCCCAGTCCCGCGCACACCCTTGCTCCCTTCTGCGTGCGCTGTCGCCCCCATGTCATGATGACGTCATTAATCACTACTATGCGTTTCCAACGTTTTTTATCATTTTTTCACCCACTTTTTCTACCCATCCTCACCTATAAATACCCCCATTCTCTTCATAACTAAACACATCTCAAAACACATCTTTTCTTCTCTTTCTTTCTCTCATTTCTTAGTTTTTAAGCTTTTCTTAGTTTTTTCTTAGTTAGTTTCTCTTAGTTTTAGAGTTCTTCTCTTTTTGAGAAGAACTAGTTATTTTTTTGTAATTTATTTGCTTTTCGATTCAATAAATGGGAGTAAAAATTCCGCTTGGAGATTTTCCAGCAACGGGAATAACATCGAAGTACTATAAGGAGTTTATTTTTTAATAGTTATTTTTTATGTTTTATTCTTACATGTTATATTTAATTTGTCTATGATTAAATTTAACTTTGTTGCTGTTTGTAAACATGATATAATAATAACGTTGTTATGCTTGTGAAATATTAAATAATTAAAAATCTTTAAAATGAATTGATTTTATTTTTATTCAAGATTTTATATTAAGAATGTTAGAGAGAAATATATTATTTTTCATTACATACTTAAATCTAAAAATTAGATTTTTAGGTTTAGGTAACCGGTCTAATTTAGAGTAGTGCTCTTTTATTTGTTGGTACAATCGCCCGATAGTTAGAGTGAAGCTTTATTTCAAAAGTTTTTATAAGAATTATTATGTGAAAATGTATTGACAACATGTTTTCAGTAGTGATTTTAAAACTTTAAAGTTAGTACTCAAATAATTAAATTCTTAGGTTTAATTTGGACACCTTCAATAAAGTTTAAACTGTCTAACCCCACCAAAGGTGGCATTTAAATGGTTCATTTTCAATCTCTTAGAAAAAGGAATTAATTTAATTAACCAAATTAGTTATCAAACCTACCCATAGGTGTTAATTGATTTGTTTAGTTAACAAAGAATATCAAACCCCACCAAATGTGGTATTCATATAAAAAAGAGAGAATCAATAAATATCAATTTATATCTTTAATAACCTAAATAATATGAGCAAGCATAATTAACTTAGTTATTATATCCATAAATACTCTACTATTAGAAATGATAAAATTTGCATAAATGTTTATTGAATCTGTATCTATGTTTATTTTTATGTTATGAGATTAGAAACACAAAAACCAAACTATCGTGACGGGATGTTTAGGATTTAATTTTGTTTTTAAAAGTTTGATTAATAAATTAAAAACCACATATATTCCTTCCTTAGATCGACCTTGGGAGTATACTTATCATTTTCTACGAAATGATTCATGCACTTGCGAGAGTTTTATAAATATAAAACCAAAGTATTGGCAGAATCGCGATGCCGGTTTTCGTTCATCATGAGTCCATGTCAACACTTGGTGAGACACCTCGACGAGTACTTCAATATGCTCTAAAAAGTAGTATTTTTTTAAAAATACTCGTGTTAGAGGACTTATCAAATTTAGAAAGTGAACATAGATAGATGCAATGAATATTTCAATAATGATTCTTGGAGTTTGTACTCCATTTCACACACATACACATGCACACACACATATATATATTATGCATACATATGGAAATTGTATAGAGGATCCACATAGATTTACAAGAATCTGCTCTAAAATATACATTAAAAATGCATAAATTATAGAAAGTACCCGGTTATCACCCTGACATTAATTATACATATATAGTATCTTCCTCGAAAATACACACTATAATTTAGTCTTATATTTGACGTAAACATGTAGGATTCATCCAAATATCGAGTCCTCTACTCTTTAAGTTTGAATGCAAGGACTGAGGTGAAATAGTGTTCAACTCATCTGGATCATAGTCCTCATTCATACGTGTGATATTCACGTTTTGATACATACACGTTTTTTTAATTTTTGAATTATAAACGTCTGGTGGGAGATGTGTAAGTATAAGTGTGGATCAATAATCCCGAGGATGTCATTTTCCATCATATTCTTCTAGCTTATTATGCAAAAAATCTCTATGTTGCTTTTCCTCAACGTTCGATCACTTCAAACTAGTTGTTTTCATTTTCTACACAAATCTTTTCCATTTAAGTCCATTGGTAAGAAATTATTAACCTAACTTGTTTTTCTTTAAATAGGATGAGTGTTTTCTTTTAAGATTAGATTTGATAGATCATTTTTATTTCAGATTAATTTTTCATATTTTCTCACACTATTACATTTTATGTTTTGGTACTTTCTATCAATCTTGTCTTTGTACCTGCTTTACTTATTTTTTGATATGTTAACCCTAATTATATGTTCCCAAAATAAGCATGGCTTGTAAGTAACTTAGAAATATCCCTAGAGCATATAACATAATAGTTTGTGAAAGTGAAAAGGAGTTTGTAGGCTCTGAGAGATTTAGATTTCTATAGGTTTTGGGCTCAACTCTTGATACGAGCTCCCCAAGTGACTTTGGTGGCACAAAATGTAATTGTAGCCATACCTTCACTTCAATATGTATACCTACCTCGACCAATATTGGGATACCTGAAGTTTGGCATAGGAAAATGTGAATTAGGGAAGGTAAAGAAAAGGTAACTCTCAAGACAATAGGATGGAGATTAGAGCTTATACCTTGTGAATTTAGACTAAAAGATGAATCCAAATTAAGGGGTACTTATGACATCTCCAAAAAATGTCTAAATTCAAATCCCTAGTCTATAAGCTCTTTATAGCGATGTTCCACCTGATAGGAAGACTACTTTTCATGAGAAAACCCTCTTCTTGGGCTCTCTTTCCCCAACTTCATTAGGGATTTCTTAAGACATACCCAAATTAGTCATGATAATTTCTTACCAATGGGTGGAGGTATTTACTTTGTATCAGATAGCTCGACAAGAAGTTCAACTTGAAAATTAGAATGCCTAAATTCGATAAGGCATATAATTTGAAATAGAACCCCATAGACCCTTGACATATATATATGTCCTTGAAACAAGATTGAGGTCTGAACATTAAGCTTTTGAACAACGATAGAAAGTGGAAGCAATTCTTCTTTTATGTCTCTAGTAATTGGAACTCTACAAATGGAAATAATTTCATACCTCTTGTCCAGGGAAATGTTAAGTCCATTTTAAAGAGGTCTTGCTTTCATTTTCCCTCTTTGAGAAACAAGGTGAACCATAGGTTGTCAAAGTTGAAATTTTTTTTGCTTGAACAAGTCATGTGGGATGATGTTCTATAGGAAACTAGACTAGCTATAACTGGAACAATACTTCTAAGGCCAGGCATGTTGGAAACTAAGGTAGTGTATATAATACACTCCACAAAAAAGAAGAGCTTCGAATGCAAGATAAGTCTACTTGAGTCTGTCTATAATTTTGAATTAATACCTGAAGGTTATAAACTTTTAGGAATTCCATTTTACCTCAAGTTGTTGCTTGACTAACCATGCTCTGTTTTTTGTTATGTATATATGGACCTTTGATTGATATCCTTGGATGATCTTCTGAATAACTTTGCTATAAAAAGAAGGAAGTTTATACCAAAGGGCAAGAACACATTTATGGTAGGATTCAGAATCTATCAACTCGTTTTGCCACCACTAGGGTGACTCCTATATCAAGTTCTACTCTGGTTTCATCTATCATTCCTACCTTAGCTCCAACAGCCAAAAGGAATTTTGTCAACTTTATAGATGTTCTTGACTTTAATGAGCCTATTATAGGTAATCTAACTACTTTGGGGGAGTTCATTAATTTGATGCCTATCCAGTCGGACGATGCTATCTTAGTCGAAATGTTTAAGGAGTTTGGTTTCCTTACTTTAGAAAAAATGAGGCTTCTCGAGGTGAGTTTACTATGAATTTGTATATTTGAACTATTCCCATATCAATTCGTTCAAGGCTAACTCCAATCACTCCATGCAGGCGATGGCCCTCATCCATGCCACAAACTTTGAGAAGAAAGTGGATGAAGGAAGAACTAAAAAAGGAGAGAAAGGAGCACTTGGTTTCACTCTCCAAGATAACAACTCTACATTCTCAAAATGCAAAGCTATCACGAAGAAAGAAAGAGACTGCTTTGAGAGCCAAGGTGGATTCGGCAAGAAACTTCTTAAGCTCAAAGAGGAGGTTAAAAAAGCTCACCAAGATGTAGAGGGAATCTAGTAGCACTCTTGGAATCTCCTTCAGAATGGTTTTAACAAAGCCACACAGTACTTTAAAGTGAAAGCTTAGGCCAAGGGAAGTGGTAATTACTATGAAACATCACCTACCCCAACCTAAATATCCATAAACCTTAATGAAAGGAGATGATATAGAGGTGGAAGATTGAAGAGAGGGAGAGTCCTACTTTCCATACTTCTAGCCTAGCGACAATGAATAATTTGGCAGACTACCTTTGTTGTTTTGGTTTTATTTTTGTAAATTTTTCATCTTTCTATTCGGCTTCTTTTTTAATTTGTAAAGAAAAATCAGTACACTTATTGCAATGTAATATATATGTTTTCTCATTTGTGGGCTCTTCCCTGAGTGAATGTAGTTGCACACATTGTCCCTTTTTCTATTCACATACTATTAAGGATTTTTGCTTGTTTGTTATGGTAACAAATTGTTCTTCTTGTTTTCAAGCTCATTTACTCAAAAGAGAAAGCTCGAGTCTAAAGAGTAAGATCAAACAATCAAGGATTGAGTTTGTATTTTTGTAAGTGTTGGGAATCATTCATAATCTTGAAAGGCAGCCCAAAAATCTTAATTTCTACCCTCCAAAGATTCCAAAGTGATTGACATCATTTATTAATATGATTCAGGCCAAATATTTTCCACTAGTTATCCTGAAGTGTTTACAAGAACAATCATTGATAAGCCAACCATTTATGGGGTGCTCCTTGACTAATTCAAATAATGTTATTTTTTGTTTTCAATTGATGTAATTCATGAGCTAAAAGTTTTTATGTCTGCTTGGTCTATTACTTCCCTTTTTTATCCTCGTTCAATGTAATGTACTGGCTCATACTTTAAAATGAATGAAAATTGTTATGATTAAATAAATGTAACTTATCATATCTACGCATTTTTTTATTTTTGTAATACCATCACTTACATATCTTGCTTGATAACTCATTTTAGCTTTCTTTTTTTAATGGTTTTCATCTTACTTGACAAGTCATTTTAGCTTGCTTATTTTTTAATGCTCTGTATGCTTTCAAATGTGGGTACCCTTTTGGCCTGGAGCTGGTTGATGCTAGATTAACAAAACTCTTAAGTCTTTAATCAAGCAATTTTTCTTGTTTCTTAACTAAGCAATCAACCCATTTTGCGTGGGGTGCCTTTTCTACCTAGATATGGTCAATGCTAACTTCATAAGGCTCATAAGGCTTTGCTCAAGTAATGTCCATGGTTGCTTACCTAGGAGATCAAACCTTTTTTATGGGTAATATCTTGATCTAGATTTGGTCAATGCTAGCTTCATAAGGATCCTAAGGCTTTTCTTGAGTGCTCCACTTGGTTTATCATATAGGTGGTCAATGATGAGCGAAAACCGGCATCGCCGATTCTTGCCAATACTTTGGTTTTAATATTTATAAAACTCTCGCAAGTGCACGAATCATTTCGAAGAAAATGATAAGTATACTCCCAAGGTCGATCTAAGGAAGGAATGTATGTGGTTTTTAATTTATTATTCAAACTTTTAAAAACGAAATTAAATCCTAAACATTCTGTCACGATATTTTGGGTTTTTGTGTTTTAATCTACATACATAAAAATAAACATAGATTCAATAAACATTTATGCAAAATTTATCATTTATAATGGTGGAGTATTTATGGATATAATAACTAAGTAATTATGCTTGCTCATATTATCTAGGTTATTAAAGATATGAATTGATATTTATTGATTCTCCCTTTTTTGTATGAATACCACCTTTGGTGGGGTTAGATATTCTTTGTTAACTAAACAAATCAATTAACACCTATGGGTGGGGTTGATAACTAATTCGCTTAATTAAATTAATTCTTTTTTCTAAGAGATTGAAAATGAACCATTTAAATGCCACCTTTGGTAGGGTTAGACAGTTTAAACTTTATTCAAGGTGTCCAAATTAAACCTAAGAATTTAGTTATCCGAGTACTAACTTTCAAGTTTTAAAACCACTACTGAAAACATGTTGTCAATACATTTTCAGATAATAATTCTTATAAAAACTTTTGAAATAGAGCTTCACTCTAACTACCGGGCGATTGTACCAACAAATAAAAGAGCACTACTCTAAATTAGACCGGATAACTAAACCTTAAAATCTAATTTTCAGGTTTAAGTTTGTAATGAAAAATAATATATTTCTCTCTAACATTCTTAATATAAATTCTTGAATAAAAACAAAATAAATTCATTTTAGAGATTTTCACCTATTTAATATTTCGCAAGCATAACAACGTTATTATTACATCATGTTAATAAACAGCCAGTAGGGTTAAATTTAATCACAGACAAATTAAATATAACATGTAAGAATAAAGCATAAAAAATAACTGTAAAGAAAATAAAATCCTTACAGAACTTCGACGCTATTCCCGTTGATGGAAAACCTCCAAGCGAAATTTGCACTCCCATTTATTGAATCAAAAAGCTAATAAATTACAAAAACATAACTAGTTCTTCCCAAAAACGGAAGAACTCTAAAACTAAGAGAAATTAACTAAGAAAATCTAAAAACTAAGAAAAACTAAGAAAAACTAAGAAAAACTAAGAAAAACTAAAAATCTAAGAAAAGAGAGAAAGAAAGAGAGAAAAGAATGTGTTTTTTTAGGTGTGTTTCGAAGTGAAGGGAAGAAGGGTATTTATAGGTGAGGATGGAGAGAAAAAGTGAGTGAAAAATGTTAAAAAAAATGTAAAAACGCGGAGTGCAAATGCTGACTTTTAAGGGAAGCCCTTTGAGGGGTGAAAGTGATCTTTCCTACAACTCTGGATTCTTGTTCTAAGAAGTTTCCTATCTCAAAATTTGTGTGATAAATATTTTACTATTTTAATATTCTATTCACTCGAGCTTTTTGGGACTGAACCTTATTTATTTCTTTTTCATTGACGATCATTGGTGTGGTTGAGGTCTCTTTTATGATTGACTTCAGCTCTCATTCCAAGTTCATAAACTTTTATATCTCTTCATAGGTCTCTTGTATTATCCGAGGTACTATCTTGGTAAGTATGGAAAAAAGGTCTGAGCTTTTGAAAAATTCTTTTCTAAGTTATTGGATAACAACTAAGTTTGAGAAATCACATATTTCTATCTTCTCTTTGCAACATATCTTCATAAACACCTTGACAAATTCATCAACATTCTAGATTATAGAGAATAGGTGATGAAACTTTTTCTTTAAAGGTTTTTTGCTAGCATAATAATTTTTAAAAAATTTAACTAGCTTAGCAAAATATGTAATACTACCAGGCTTGAGATCATTCAACCATTTTTTGATTGAATTGTGTAGAGTAGTTAAGAAGAACTTACACAACATATCATCTCTCTTACCTTGAGGCATGTTGAGTGGAGACATGATGGTTTTAAAATGGAGTAAGTTAGCTATTGGGTCTTTCATTCCTTTGTAGCTATAACATTTAGGGGATATAAACTTTTTAAGAGGTTCACTCATTTCTATTGCTTCCAAAAAGAGAGAGCAGCCTAGCTACTCGCATACTATGTCAAGGTCAATCTAAGATTTCCCCGTATTCTCTTTTTTTATTTGAACATCTAGTGCCAAGTTTAGTTGTACCAAATGATGTACACCCTCTATTTGGGCCACTCGATCTAGAATGAAACTTTGGCTTGCTTGGTCATAGGCTATGTTGTCTCCATCATGCAACTCCTTAACTATTTCATGCTCAGTCAATATTCTATTAACTTCTTCATCCTTGTCTTTCACCATTTGAGTGTTCTCATAAAAAAGTTAGGGTCAATGTTGTATAGGGGGCTTGCGATTCATTTCTTTGATCTTCCTTCTTAGTTTCAAGTTTTCTCTTCTCATCTCACTTTGCATCTCCTTTGTAGATTTCCTCATATCCAGTAACTATGATAGAAACCCTTGATTATAAAGTACTACTTTGGTAACACCATTATTTATGTTTTCTACAACCCTTTCTTATAAAATAGTGGGATTTTCAGTACTGACCTTGACTTAAGAATCAATCAACCTTGCCCTTTTTAAACCTCTAGTTTTGACCATAATTCTACATCTTTCTTGGTAGGTGAGCTTAATATAAATTATCGATATGTCCAAGGAAATGAGAAGTGTCAAATTATATTGACATGCCTTAAAATCTGAGTCCTATAGTGGGCACCAAAATTTTGTAGGATGTATCAAATTTAGAGAAAGAATGTAGAGAGATGTGATAAATGTGTCATTAATGATTCTTGGGGTTTATATTCCATTTGATCGAACACGTTTATATTCCATTTGATCGAACACAAATGTATGCAATGAATACGTAAGTATACGTATAACAACAAGTAATATAATGATAAAAAAAAAGATTGTTCTCATGGAGATTATGTTACTAGAAACTAATTTTTAAAACTTAAAAAATAAAAATCAAATTTTTTTTTGTGTCTTTATGTTTCAATAAAGCAAAATTAAAAATAACAGTAATTAATTAACGGAGAATTGAAACCAAAGAAGATATATGAGAAAATATCTAGGAGTACTTAACCCCCAATATAATTATCAATTGAATTACATGACCAATTTAATCTAACCTAGCATATATTTCTCTCTCAAGTAAACTACACACCATATAGTAAATAACCTAATCACACTCTCATGTCAATTAATTTACATATTACTCATTAAGTTTATTAATTATGATATACATACATAAGAATCATATATCTTTGCCTATAAACTTTGCATGTTATTTAATCAAGACAAATAATTAAATAATTCTCTCAAATCTATTTAATTGCCTCTAAATATTAATTTTTTTCCAAACAAATAATAGCATAAAAATCAGATTAAATAATATAATTAAATTGAAATCATGATAAGGGTAAAATATTAGATCATCACATGTAAAAAATTAGGTTATTAAGATCCATATATTACCAAATTAGCTAGACATAATTTTATTTATAAAGTTCATATTTTTCACAAAGAAAAATATAAAATTTGATAAAGAAAGGAAAAAAAAGAATAAATACAATCAATCTCTTCAATTGTAACACCAATTTCCTCTCGAATATCCACCAAAATTGTATCTCTTTTTTAACCTTTTCTATATTTTTCTCTCTTCTTAGCTCAACAATTTGATAAAAAAAATATGTAATTTTTAGCTCATTAGGGTTTATGGGAAAATTAAAGTATGGAATTAAGCTCAATCATAATGTGGACCATCAAATCAATTCTAGAAAGTTCATATTTTCATATTTTTAACTGTAAAATACTACTCATTGAATAAAATAAAATAAATTATTATTTAATGTTTATTTTAGAGTAGATACTTGTAAATCCATATGGACTCCTTATACAATTTCCATATATATTTATACTATATATGTGTGTGTGTGTAATATCCATAAATCTAATTTATGGAAGATAGTCAACCTACTTCTAGTTGTTCCAACAATTATGCCTATTCTAACCCTACCATCTAGCCTTATCATCATAATAGAAAAAGGTACTTTTGAGCTGATCTATAATGGATCAAAGCAACCGATAGTCAGGCTGATCATATATATATATAGTATACATATACATGGAAATTGTATAGGGGGTCCACATGGATTTACAAGGATCTACTCTAAAATATACATTAAATAGGCATAAATTACAAAACACACCTGACTTTCACACTGACAGTACTTATACCAATCCAGTCTCATCCTCGACAATACATACCTTGATCAAGTCTTGTCTTTGAAGTAAACAAATGAGACACATCCAAACAAGTCGCAAACATAAAAACTAACCCATTGCATATACACATCCTAAATATGCCAACTATATGTTCCCACCTCATAAGTGGTGTGTGTAACATGCCAACATACAAAATGTAAATTCTATATGAGTGTGTGAAATACTAAACTGATAGTAATTAACTTTACATAAATGATGACAATACACTAAGTAAAAACATACAGACTTTATATTTTGCACACAAGAATAATAGAACAAATATAACATGACTTACAATCCCTCTCTTTGGCATTCTGTGGAAAAGAAAACCTCTTGGTGGTGGTAGTGTGTTGTTCGATCAAATCCTATCTCACTACAGCCAACTCTTACCTAATAGTTTCTCGATCATGTTGTAACAAAGTGATCTCCAATGGATGATGACTAGGAGAAGAAGAAATCAAATAGGAAGATAAGGCATGACTAAGAGTAGTAGTAGAATAACTTTGAGAGGAAGTAGAATAAGGGTAAAAAGTCTCTTTGGTGTGGGGATAATAAGGAGTTTAGATAGAAGTAGTTAGCTTTGATATACTAGAAACATATTCTCCAAGTGTACTAAATAAAGTTTCACTCTAGCGAGTGATTAGGAAAGGATAATGAAGAATTGTATAAGGGGTAGTAAAGGAACAAAATATGATTGTCCTAAAGATCATGATAGGAAAGTCTATAGTCTCACCATCCATAGTAATGACAACAAAGAGTCCTCGAAGAAGAGTTACTAAGAAGGTTTGAGATCAAGGGTAGATGCAAGAGTTCATGATATCACTAAGACGACATCATGGTGCAACTTCTATACCCATGATTAGTATTAGCCAATATGGTTACCATCGTACTCATGTCTCATAAACATTATTATGAAGTTTCATAGAGAAGTTTGCATTGAGTAAATTCTCATACTCCAAAGGAAGAAAGGGAAAAGTAGAGATTCTAAAGATGAAGAAGGGAAAATATTCAAGTAACATCATCCCTAGAGAATGTGACCAAAGATCCTCTAAGTGTGAAAGGAATGGAAAAAGCATGAGCTTGATATGTAGGGATAGTAGCATAAATTCTGTAATAATGAAATAATTGTAAGAATATTCAAATGAGCACAACATAAGCTAAAAAAAGTAAGCAAATTTTCTCAAATGAGAGGGAAGTCATTAATCTGAACTAGTTATTCTGCCACAAACTGAGCCACTAGTGGAGGTAAAGTAAGGGCAATATAAGTTTCTTCTCTGTTTTTGTTGGCAAGGGTCATCAATGTTGCTAAAAGTGTTGATCACTCTATGAAAGTAGAGTCATCAATGCACTTTTCTACTTAATATTTGTTGTTTTATTCAATTAGTAGTATTTTTGGGGTTAAAAATATTAAAATGTGAACTTTATAGTGGAAAAGGGGTAAAAATATATTTTTTGGGAGTTTTTGGAATGTTTTATGATTTTTTAATGTAGGACCAATAAGAAGATACCATATGGATGCCATGCAAGTAAGAGAGCTAACCAAGTAATCCACGTGGATGCCACAAAAGTCAAGTGGGCCAATCACTCAACATCGCATGTACGGAGTAACGCAAGCCATGCCACGTGTTGGCACAACGTTAGTTTCAAGTTTCACAGCATTGTCAACATGCTTGCCATGCGTCGTCAACTAATTTGTCCATTCTTTGCATCAAGGTGCCACATAATCTATAATCGCAAATCACATCACACCATATGGCACTAACTCAGTTATATTGACCATGACTAGTCTACTCATGCCATACATCATGTGCTGATTCACCCAATTTATCTCTCGTGCCACATGTCATGTTTCTAATGGCCAACACTCTTAATTTTCTCTTTTTTCATCTAAGCCCTTCATCTAAGCCCTTCATCTAAAGTTGATTTGACAGTCTAGATTTCACATGAATTTAATTTAACCCCCCTAATTGCTTCATAAACCTTAAAGGACTTAAAATTATCAAATTTTTATCAGTTTTTTTAGCCAAAAAGAGAGAAAAATATAGAAAAGTTCAAAAAGAGATACAATTTTGGTGCTACAAATCAAGAGATTCATTATATTTCTTCTTCTTCTCCTTTTTTTATTAAATTTTATATCTTTCTTTATGAAAAATATAATTTTTATGAACAAAATTATGTCAAGCTAATTTATTAATCTTGGGGTCTTTTGAACCCAATTTTCTACATGTGATGATATAATAATTAATCCCAATTATGATTTCAATTTAATTATATTATTTAATCTAATTTTATGCTATTAATCTTTTGACCAACAATTGATCTATATAGGCAATTAAATAGATTTGAGAGAATTATTTAATTGTTTGTCTTGATTAAATAACATGCATAGTGTTTAGATAGAGATATATGATTCTTATGTATATGATTCATAATTGATGAATTTAATTAGTAGTATGCAATTTAATTGACATGAGATTGTGATTAGGTTAGTCAGTATACAATGTGTCATTTACTTGAGAGAGGAATACATACAAAGTTATATTTAATTGATCATATAATTAATTGATAGTTATATTGGGAGAATTTTGGTGTTCCCATGTTTAGAAAATTGAGAGATTAAGTATTTATAGATATTTTCTCATATATCTTCTTAGTTGCCCAATCTGAGTTAATTAATTACTATTATTTATTTTCAATTCTTTTAATTTTTCTTTCTTAAAACATAATAAATAAATAAAATTGATTTTTTTTCTTTTAGTTTTTATAATTAGCTTCTAATAATATAATCTTCATATGATAGATTTTTTTATAATTATATTACTTGTTACAATATGTATACGAGTGCATTCATTGCACACAATTCGTGTTTATCAAATTTTTGGCACTATTACCAAGGATTATAAATATTAGAAATTAGTTTTTCTTCTATTTTATTTTAGTTCATTTTCTTTATTTGTTTTTTTTAAATTTTAATTAATTTATTTATTTAGTTATTTGTTTATTTGTTTATTTATTTTTTGTAATTTGAATTTATTTATTGAGTTATTTATTTTTAATTTTTACATTTTTTTGTGCTATTAGAAACATAGTTGGCTCTATTGCATGAGGAGAGTTCGTAAGGGAGAAAATTTTCCTTTAGATCCTAAAATTGAGCATACTTTGAGATTAATAAAAAAAGCAACAAATTGTTGTTTGAGTGAAAGAAATGGTTAATCCATTAGAATTAAATAATAATGAGCTAAAATTGAACAACCAGATACCTTTAATGGATTGTAGGGATAAAGGTATGAATGAATATGCATTACCTATATTCGAAAGGCTAAATCCCAATATTACAAGACCAAACATTTAAGATAATCAATTTGAATTGAAGCCAATGATGTTTCAAATATTTGAAATAGTTGGAAAATTTAGCAAATTACCAACAGAGGATCCTCATTTACATCTCAGATATTTTTATTGAAACTCGAGAATCATTCAAATTTAGTGGTGTGAGGAAAGAGGCATTTAGGCTTAGATTATTCCCTTATTCTTTGCGAGATCGTTATTGAGCTTGGCTAAACTCTTTGCCACATGATTCCATTACAACTTGGAATGATTTGGTAGAGAAATTCTTGATGAAATATTTCCTATCAACAAAAAAAGACCAAGCATAGGAATGACATTACCTCCTACCAATAATATGAAGGGAACCTTTATATAAAGCATGGGAACAATTCAAAGAATTTCTAAGAAAGTGTCCTCACTATGGTATCCCTTATTAGATCCAAAAGGAGACTTTCTACAATGGTCTCAATTCTCAAACAATAACCATTGTTGATGCATTTGCTAATGAAGCTTTGATAGCCAAATCTTATGTGAACCGAAACAATAATCCATACTTGAACACATATAACCCAGGATGGAGACAATGTCCAAATTTCTCTTAAAGTAATACAAATAGTCAAGGTGGTAATTAGTTCAACCGTCAATCATTCCCACCACCTAGTTTTCAACAACCATAACAATCATAAGCCTAAGAGAAGAAGCCATCTACTAAGTACAATACAAATGCTTTAATGGGGATGCTGAAAGACTTCATCTAGTAGGTAAATACAAAAGTGTCCACTGAAACTTGTCGAGGCTATAAGTAAAAGGCCTTAAGGTAACCTTCCAAGGGACACAATTATAAAACTAAGAAGAGAAGGTAAGGAGTGTTGCAACTTCATAGCCTTCATGAGTGGTAAAACTTTATAGGAGGAATGCAAGACTTAAAAGGATGGAAAGAAATAGGAAATTAACAAGGCTAAGGAGGAAAAAATGGATAAATAGAGTAATGGAACGGAAATAATTCAACCAAAAAAGAGCAACCTCTATAAACCTACCATTCCTTTACCTCAAGGACTGCAAAAGCAATAGTTAGACACACACTTTTTAAAGTTTTTGGATGTTTTCAAGAAGTTATACATAAATATACCATTTGTAGATGCACTTGAACAAATTTCTTCTTATGCCAAATTTCTAAAGGGTATTTTATCTAAGAAAATGAGGCTTGAAGAAAATGAAACAATAACCTTGACAAAAGGTTACAACGCCATCCTTGCTAGAAAACTACCCCGAACGTTGAATGATTTAAGTAGCTTTGAAATTCCTTGCACAATTGGGAATATGAATTTTGAGAAAACACTATATGACTTAGGTTCTAGTATTAACCTTATGCCATTATTGGTGTTCAAGAGATTAGGAGTTGGAAAGTCAAACCCACTTTAGTAAACTTATAAATGGCAGATAGATTAATCAACTGACTCTGGGGAGTGGTAGAAGATGAGCTAGTAAAAGTAGTCAATTTCATCTTTCCAATAGATTTCATTGTACTAGACATGGTGGAGGACCATAACATTCCTATCATACTTGGTCATCTATTCTTAGCAAATAGAAGAGCACTCATTGATGTACAAAAATGTGAGCTTACAATGAGAGTACAAGATGAACAAGTAACATTTATAGTTTTTAAAGCATCTAAACCCCCTGCTATTAATAATGTTAATGAATGCTATAGGATAGATGTTGTTGATCATGATGATAACTTAAATAGATCTATTGAGTTTCCAACACTTAAGATTGTTACACACGATGTTGTGAACAATGAAGTAAACTCACCTAGAAACAACTCAATCTTTTTTAATTTTGAAAGTATGGAATCTATGAATGATTTTGTTGATTGTGTGAACTATTTGGAGGCTACACCTCTCATGTTTATACCTAATGTGGTTGGAGATAGTTTTAAGATAGGATCTACACTCAAACCATCTATTGAAAAGCTACAAATTTTAGACCTCACACATTTACGTTACAATCCCCAATTAAGTATGAAAGTGGAAGAGTCCAATAGAGTGGTGAAAAAGATGTTGTGAATACATAAATTAGATGAGCTATGATGGAGTGCTTATAAGAATGCCAAAATATACAAAAAGAAAACAAAAATATGACATGATAAGATAATTGAGCACCATACGTTTAAACTAAAACATAAAGTATTATTGAATGATTCAAGACTCAAACTATTTCTTGGCAAACTCTTTAGTAAATGGACACAAAAAGATGTACCTTAGGTTTGATATGCTCGTCTAGTCAGGAACATTGAATGTGATGCTAGTTAGGAGATAACATAATGTTATTTTACTTATATTTTTATTATTTTTGTTTTGTAGGTGAATAAATGTGGAGAGCAATGGTGAAACAAGATTAAGTAGTTTCAATGATAGATGTGGTATGCCAAAACTGACTTTTTTCATATTTATATGTGCACATTGAGGAAAATGTGAAATTTAAGCTTGGGGGACGAAACTTAATTCTATACTTTAGTATTTAGTACACATTTTAAATTGTTAGTATTTTTTTTATTTTTAGGATTTTTTAAATCATGATTTGAGTAGAATTTGATAAATATATGAAAACTAAATGCATGCATACTTGATATGAAACATATGAACTCAATGATAAGGAATGCAACATGCTCGTAAAGATACATTAAATCATGTAATATGGTTGCTATTTTTGATTGGATTGATTCAAATTTTTATGCACATGTTCATGTTTGGTTTTGGTGTAAATTGATAGTATATGCTTTTATCTCATTCGTGCATGACTTTTTTCTTTTAAAAAAAAAGACATATAAGGGGTGACCTAAACCAAAATCAAACAGAAAAGGCACAAAATTAACCACTCACCAAAATCCTAAAAAAATGTACAATATGTACCTGGGTTAACTCTATAAAAATTAAATATATTGAAAAAAATATTCAGAAAAAAATAGAGAGATAAAGAATATATAGTATAATCTACATACTGACCCACATTGCCTACAAAGTTGTGAGTAAAGGCTAATTACAAAAGAAAGATATAGGAAGTAATTCCCTAAAAAGTCATTGCACTATCTTCATTTGTAAAAGGAATATATCTTGAAATTTGTTTTTCTTAACGAGTTTGATTTATGCATGAAAATAATTTTTATATATGATATCTTTATAATTTATACATTTGATTCCTTTCATGAGTTCAACGTCAAAATAATAGTTTGAGCCTTTATTATTTATACATATGAAAACATATTAGTTCATTTCTATACATCAACTCTTTCATATATAAATTAGTATGAATGTATGAACCTATAGGATTCAGTGTTTTGAGAGTATTGACTAGTGAGGAATAGAGTCGAAACGAATTCAGATTCTAGACTCTGAAATTGGGTGAAATTAAATTGATATACTTTTTATATGAAATATGAAAATGACTTTCGACTAATTATTATAATAAATCATGATTGTTTAAGAAGATTAAAATAACTAATGCTTTAGATTTTAATTATGATCTTAAAAGAGATTAAAAGTATAAGACATTTTTGTGTTATGTTTCATGTTGTTTTCTTTTATTCTTAAAAGTTAATTTTTGATTTTGTTGTAATTTTATTTTTATTAATTTTTACATTTAGTTCAATGTTTGTGGGTATCATTACTAAAAACCCTCACGAGACTCAAACTCATCCACTAGGGCAACCTAGGGGTTTAAAGGCTTGTTGCATAGGTTAAATACAACCGTATCAATCTACAGAAGTGATTTAGGATAATTTAATTTTTTTATCGCTTCTCTTGCTAAGGGACTAGCAAGAAGCTAGTTGGGGGTTGTGATGAGTGCTCAAAAGTACTAAAATTGCCATGATTTTATGCATTTTAATTGATTAAAAATATATATATTTATATAAATGTGTCTTTTTGGAATCACAGGTATTTTCATTCTTTTTCAGGTATTTTTGCTTAAAAAAGTAACTTAAAGACTTAAATAAAAATACCAGAGGCAATACATCACAAATATATTCATAAATTAAATGAAGAAAAGTAAAAAAAAAAGATGGAAAAATTGGACAAAATGGGTCAAAAAGGAGAAGATGTTTTTTTAGATGTGTTTAGTTGTGAAGAGAATGTGGGTATTTATAGGTAAGGATGGGAATAAAAATGGGTGAAAATGATAAAAAATGGTGGAAACGCGGAGTAGTGAATGATGATGTCAGCATGACGTGGGGGGTTGCGCATGCAGATGGGCAGCGGTGCGTACAGTTGGGCGCATACTGGGGGCAGGCGTGCACAGATGGCAGCAAGCTGGGCACAGTCGCGCACAAACGGGGGAGTTGGCGCATGTGTTGCTGGGCGCGGCTGAGTGGTTGGGCGGTGCATTTTCCTCCTTTTTGATATTTTTTACCTTTCCGACCCATTTTGTCCAATTTTTCCATTTTTGTTGACTTTTCCTCATTTCTTTTATGAATATATTTGTGATGTATTGCCTCCAGTATTTCTCTTTGAGTCTTTAAGTTACATTTTTAAGCGAAAATACCTGAAAAACAATTAAAATACCTGTGATTCTGAAAAGACAAATATATATAAATATATGATAAAATCATATAAATATATATATATATATATATATTTAATCAATTAATGTGCATAAAATCATGGCAATTTTAGTGCTTTTTGAGCACTCATCAGCTGTGCATTTCTCAGTGCGGCTGGGCATACTGCGCACATTGGCTGGCACGACTTGGCGGCTGCGTGAGCGATTTCCTCTTCTTTGACATTTTGACCCATTTTGTTCAATTTTACCATCTTTTTTGACTTTCCCTCATTTAATTTATGAATATATTTGTGATGTATTGCCTCCACATTTTTCTTTGAGTCTTTAAGTTGTTTTTTTAAGCGAAAATACCTGAAAAATAATAAAAATACTCATGATTCTGAGAAGATAGAATTATATAAATATATGATAAAAGCATATAAATATATATCTTTTAATCAATAAACATGCATAAAATCATGATAATTTTAGTACTTTTTGAGCATTCATCAATCGAGGTGGCCATAAAAAACAGAAAAAGAGGCTTAGTAAAGAGTTGAGAAGGCCTAGAAGGCAAAAGTCCAAGTTGATGTCATGGCTAACAGCTTGAGTCGACCGTAAATAGGGGGTAAGAGTTGACCATGGAATACTTTTAAGAGGGAAGCCAAGAAGAAGGACCTAGATGAGTATTATTATCATATTTTGAATATCCCAATCACTCCCACATACACGTATACTCATTTTCTAGATGGGAAGATGAGGAGGAATCAGGCTCTAGTGAGAGCAAGGATGGGCCCACACGTCAAAAAGATAAAAAATGTCGAGTCCCGTGCACACCAACACACGTTCGTGCGAAATCCCTCGCAAGCGAGTGCACGCCTAGCACACGCCCAACACACACCTAACATACACCCACGCACAATGAGCACACACCCAACACCCGCTCGAGTCGAGTCCCATGCGTTCCCAGAAAACACATGTGCCTAGTCTAGTGCATGCCCAGCACATACTTGTGCTAACGCCCATCTACCACAAATCCCTCCCCCTACACACGTGTGAGCCTACCCAAACGCGTCCAAAATCAAATTTTGAGATATTTTCACACCTTTTTTGGTATTTTCCTCACCTATAAAAGGACCATCTCCCCAATTGTAAAAATCACACAATTTTCTCAACATTATCTCTCTAGAAAACTTTCCTTTTTTTTAGTTTTTTTAGTTTTAAATTTATTCTATTTTTGAGAAGAAATAGTTAAGCTTTTATAGATTTCTAGTTGCTGATTCAATAAATGGAAATTCAAATCCGTTTGGAGGTTTTACAACAACAGAATTATCATCTCAGTTCTGTAAGGATTCTTTTGAGGTGTAATTTTAATGATTTGTTTACAATTATTTTTTATGTTTTATTCTTATACGTTATGTTTAATTTGTATATGATTGAAGTTAACATAGCCACCTGTTTGTAAATATGATATAATAATGATGTTGTTATGCTTGCAAAATATTAAATACGTAAAACATTTCTATAAAATAAATTGATTTTGTTTTTATTCAAGATTTTATATTAAAGATGTTAGAGAGAAATATATTATTTTTCATTACAAAATTAAATCTAAAAATTAGATTATAAGGTTTAATTATCTGATTTGATTTAGAGAAGTGTTGTTTTATTTGTTGGTAGAATCGCTCGGTAGTTAGAGTGAATTTTTGTTTCAAAGGTTTTTTATAAGAACTGTTATTCAAAAATGTATTGATTACATATTTTCAGTAATTCTTTTAAAAGTTAAAAGTTAGTACTTTGATAATTAAATTCTTAGGTTTAATATGTACACCTTTAATAAAGTGTAATTAATTGACTCTCCCTAAAGCTGTGATTAGATGATTTGCTATTTTCTTAGAAATAAAGTTGAAATTGAATACTTAATTAATTATTAGGCCCCGCTTAAGGACATTAGTTAATTAATATTAAAAAAAAATTTGGGCCCCGCCTAAGGACACTTTCATACCAAAAAGATAAACAAATATCAATTTATATCTTTAATAACCTAAATAATATGAGGAAACATAATTAACTTAAATTATGTATCCATAAATACTCTACTATTATGAATGATAAAAAATTTGCATTATTTTTTATTGAATCCATATCTATGTTTATTTTTTATGTCATTAGATAGGGAAACAAAAATCAAAATATCGTGCACTTGCGATTTTTACAAATCTAAAACCAAAGTATCCACAAGATCGATATTGCTAACCCGATACCGGTCTTGTTGTTGTCTCATTAGGTGGTAGGTGCAAGGGTAAGGCATGAAGATCATTAATTTTCTAGACCTGATCCTTTTTTTCTTATTCGAGCTTGACATCGCTTCTGTTTGTGTGGTCATGAGCTCATACTTTGTAATCCATACTATGTGAAATAAAAAATCATTTTTATTAATGAAAAGTTAATTTTTCTGAATCATTGTTTATTTATGATGTTGATGTACCCACCTATTTTTTGGGAACATGTGTCATTTCCTTTTCTCAATATCATATCCTATAAAAAGGGTCTAGGGTACTTGTGTAATCTATGCATTAGATATTTTTTTTCAATTCCTCTATCTTTCTTGGTCAAAATTTATGGATTCTAATCGAATGAATAGACATTCAGTTCTAGCTTTGAGAATGGAAAATGGTAGGCTTAAAATCAAGGTTAGGGAACTAAAAGTTGAGGTGCTCAAACTCGAAGGCAAGTTAAGTTCCTTTGAGGTGAATAAGTGTGAGCTTGCTTCTTATAAGTAGTAGTTAATCCAAACACAATCTTGAGAGAGGAGGACCTTGACTAAAATGGTCACTCTTGTAGATAAGGAATCCTATTGGGCAAGCTTCTATATAAATCAATATGAAAGAGTGTTCCTAAAGGTGATGAAGGTTATTGAAGAATTGGAACTAGCAGTGCTTGCGATGAGGTCTTTTCATCCCAAAATGGAGACCCATGCATAGAAGAAAATCATTAAGATTTTGGCTGAGTTGTTTCCCTTAGTGGAAGAAAATAATGATCTAGACACTGGTCATGTGTCTTAGAATTTGAATAGTTTTTGACCCTCTAAGAGAGCTGAGCTTTGTATTAATAAGTTTATCAAAAGATTTATAATTTTTGATAATGAAAATATTCTTGATGGCATGCACTTGTGATGTTCAAACATTATATTATTATATCTTTATATTATTATTATATATTTTTTGGAGTGCAAAACCTACAATTGTTAGGAAGTCCTACCTAGCTCGCAACTGAGGTGATTAGTCAATGGCGTAAAATAGTGGGAAAGGAAGCTTTACTTGGTTCCTAACTAAGATGCTCATCTTTCCCTTCTCAGTTAGAATGTTGACTTGGTTCCTGACGAAGGTGGAAAATTAGTGACTATTGCAAGCATTAGAGTGCTCTATCTAGTTCTTAACTGATGTGATCAACCTGTGACATAAAATAGTGGGAAATGGAGCTTTACCTAGTTCCTGAAAGAGGTTCTCATCTCTCCCTTAAATTTTAGAACGTTGACCTGGTTCCTGATCAAGGTGGATAACTCGTGACCTTTACAAGCATTAGGGCACTTTACTTGGTTCTTAACCAAGGTGATCAGCCTATGACATAAAAGAGTGGGAAATAGAGCTTTATCTGGTTCCTGACCGATGTGTTTACCTCTATTCAATGTCAGAGCATTCACCTGATTCCTGAACATGGTAGACAACTCATGGTTTTTGCAAGTGTTAGGATCTCTCTACCTATTTCTTAACCGATGTTATCAGCCCTTGACGTAAAATAATGGGAGACTTTTGAGAAAGAACCATTTGTTGAGGGGAAAGTGGTAAATTAGTATACATTAGATATGATATTTCTTCAAGTATTTCGCATTCCAGCTTATTCCTTCCTCAGTTTCTTCAATGATTTTGAATAAGTAGGCCCATCCTGGTGTTATTTCAATTATTTGGTAAGGTCTTTCCCTATTAGTACCCATTTTACCATCCATTCATTCCTTCTTGTTAGGGAAGACCCTTCTAAGAACCTAATCAATACTGGGAACTATTTTGATACACATGCTCCTATTATAGTAATCAGATACTTTTCTTTTCTACTCGATCATCCTTTTTAAAGCTCCATCCCTTTTCTCCTCTACAAGGGTCAATTCGATTGCTCTACTTACCTCATTTTGTTATTTTGTCAAAACCAACCTGGTAGTGGGTATTGTGACCTCAGTTGGTATTACCGCTTTAGTCCCGTAGACCAGGGAGAAAGAGGTATCATTTGTGCTTCCCTGAAGGCTAGTCTTAACAGCCCATAATGCACCAGGAAGCTCCTCAATCCATCTTCCCTTTGGGCTTTCCAACCTCATCTTTAGTAGGCTGATAATTAGCTTTGTTGGAAGATTATGCTTGACCATTGGCTTAGGGATAATATAATGTTGAGTGGCATATTTTAATGTTGTACTTGAGAGCAAATTTTTTTATGTGTCGTCTTGTGAATTGTTTTCCATTATAGGTGACGAGCTCTCTAGGAGACTAAAATGACAAATTATGGACTTCCATATAAATCGAATCACCTCTTCCTCCCATATACTTCCCAGGGGTTCTTCTTTGATCCATTTTGAAAACTAATCAGTAACCACAAGTAGAAACTTCTTTTAACCCTTTCCTAGGGGCAGGGTCCTACTATGTCAAACCCCAATTTGTAGAAGGGCCAAGGACTAACCACTCCCGACATGGTATTTGGTGGTGTGTGTGACAATGGAGCAAACCTTTGGCATTTATAACATTTCTATGTGTATTTCATGCAATCTGCCAACATAGTGGGCCAATAATAGCCTTTTCTAATAATCTGTTATGACAATGCATTTCATATTGAATGTGAACCACAGTTTCCTTCATGTGCTTCAAGCATCAACCTTTTAGATCCTTCTTTGGTTACACACAAGAGCCCTGGCACAAATGGGTTTTTTTTGGTATAGTCTCCCTGATTCGATCATGTAATGACCTACCTTGGCTTTAATTTCCTTTACAAACTTCTAGTCTTCTTACAGGTCCACCTTTTCTAAGAAGTTATAAATCAGGGTGAACCATGGGATCCATCCACACAGCTGACCTTTCTTTCAACCTGCTCCAAAGATACTTTTAATAGGATTGTTACTGAAACTACTCCATTGAGGTTAGTCTCTCATATTGATGCCTAAATGGCCTAAGCATCAGTATGAAAATTATCATTTTGAGCTATTTACTTAATCTCAAACTTGGAGAATTTTGAGCACTCTTTCTTCATTCTCTCTAGGTATCCCTTCATCTTACCCTCCCTAGCTTGAAATGTCCCTAAGAATGGGTTGACCACTAGTTTGGAATCTCAATATAAGGTGATCTCATCCACCCCTAGTTTCTTTATAGTTAAGGCCTTACCTTCCCACTTGTTTTCCCTTGCTAGTAGCACAACATACCTAGAACGAGTAGATGCATGACCTTATTTCTCGTTTACCATTTCATCTATGAAATGACCTACGCTTCAAGCCCTGTCAAAATCGTAGAGCAACTGCAACATAAATAAAATAAGGGTACGAGATCAAACAAATATGTCACATGGTCAAAATTGTAAAAAAATTGGTATGAACATAGAATGCGAGGTAACATACCTAATACACGTGGTAATATATGATATCATCATAGCATGTATCCTTACAGATGTTATCCCATCCACATCGGTGGTAAGATGATTAAGGATGCCCTTTCCCTTTCTTGAGTCTCGTATAGTATGGCTAAGCACTTTAGGACCTGAGTAGAGAGGTGGATTTTCATGTCACTCTTGCGACGTTGATATAGGCACATACATTTAGTGGCATTGGGTTTAGCATGGCCTTATCAGTGACCACTTTTTCTTATTTTTAAGGGCATAGGGTGACTTCCTAGCTATAGGACTTACCTCTCTTCTTACTTTAGAAGTTTCCTTCCCAAGATTAGGAGGTGTACCCTTCTAAGAACTCACCCCTAAGGAAGAAGCCTTACTTTGAAAATGATACAAGCATTGGGCGGTAGTAAACTCCAAGGTATCTACAAAACAAGAGCGAGGACATGTTATTTTCATGACGTCGTGCCAAAAAAAAGAGAATTTAGTCTCATGACTAGTTCACCATAATCAACAACCACCTTCAATCGTCCCACAAAGTCCGTAGGAAGGGTTTGGTGCCTAGAAAAGGGTTTGGATTTTATGAATATTCCTAAATGGTGCCTCCACCGAATAATGTCTCATCAACTCCTATGTAACAAAGCATGAGGTGTTCAACAAATTCCTCTAAAGGTTTTCCAAGGATATCTGTTTTGGGCATCCGTTAGGACTTGGCTGACGTAGTATATAGGGTATTGAATCTTGTCTCTTTCAACTAAGAGCACGGCACTACACTTTTGTGGTGTCATTGCCAAATAAAGGGGGTTGTTGAGGTACTTTTTGATTTCCTCAAAGGCTCCATCACAATCCTCATCCTAGAAGACTAATGTGTTCTTTTTGAGCATTTTGAAGAAGGGCATACACTTATCGGTGTACATTATGTGATCAACACTTGTACTTGTAAGTTCTATAAATAGAAGGACCTTTTATGGAATCCACACATCCAGTCAATTATTTTGACTTCTATCTGTAAATCTGATCAACCCAAACACCTACATATAACTCTTACAGTGATTTGATATTTAAAAAATCTCCCTTTTGATTGCCATTTATTTGGGATAATTTAATCTAAACTATTTAAAAACTAAACATAAAATAAAACTTGTAATTCTTAAAAACTTGACAGAAAATAAAATAAAACTTAAAAAAAAGAAAACTAAGTTGTAGAATATTATATTCAACTAAGATATGATGTGAAGTACAAAGGAGTGAGCGATTTTTATAGGTGAGAAAAAAGCTAAGAAAATTAGAGAAAAGTGGATCTTGAGTCACCCACCACGACACACATTTTCCAACAATGTGGCCTACATCAATTTTGATATGCGTTCCATTACGGTTTGAGAAGGTTGCACCCTAACACACTTTAATCACCATTGTGGCTGTTGTTGTTCTATTTGTCTCAAAATTTCATTTGGTTGGTACATAGATAAGTGATAACTATATTTTATATAGTTATTTTATCTATTTTATTAATTATAATTACTATGTTCTTGACATTTTTAGTTATTTTTAATGGAATAAACTAATATTTACTGTTTATTTTTTAAGGAATACATTTTTAAGAAAATTAAAAAAATTGAATCAAAAAAGTACTTAATTGCAAATATATGTCTAAAAAAATAATTTAAATTAAAAGAGTGCTTAATTTCAATTAACAAAAGTCTAAAATATAATTTCAATTAGATAGGGCTTAATTGTAATGAACAAAAGTTGAAAAGTTAATTTAAATTAGAAAAGGGCTTAATTGAAATTAAAGAAAGTTTAAAAGTTAATTTGAGTTGACTTAGAGGGATAAACTATAATTAAGGAAATTTATTTTCTACGTAGGAAAAAAAGGCCACTCGCTCAATCACTAACGCGCAACACCAATCGTTCGATCAGGAAATCAAAGCCTACGATGAGGCGCATGGATTGCAAACACGAAAAAAGAGAGTGGATGCAGGTTTCTTGGTTGCACGCTACTCGATGCGTCGTGTGAAGCCCACCTACCACGCAGGCTGACGTGCAGGGTGGGACCCACGTGTCTCGCGTCCGTTGATCCAGTGCGACGCAACCACGTGCAAGCTCTCCCTCCAACCATTTAAAGTTTGCCACATGTCCCACTATTTCTTGTAGCCAATCATGTGTGGACACGTGGCACATTTTGATGAACACAAAAAATGCGGAACCACGCATGCGTTTCCAACGGCTTTCTGTCCCCCACGTGTTTCGGCGCCGTTGATCATGTGCAACACATTCCACGTGCGCCCGTTCTTGACACCGTATGAGATGCTGCCACATGTCCCACTATTTTCTTGTAGCGAATCATACATCGACATACGTTTTTGTCCCGCGCGTGTAGAAAAATATATTTTAAAATTAATTTTTTTAAGAGATTTGATATGATAAATAGGGGATTATTATGATAAATTTGGAAGTTTTTGTTTAAGGTTCATTTTAGGGTTGGACTGTGGAACACGCAGAAGCCATTTTTGGCTTCTGTTGTGTTCTGCGTGTGCCAAATATTTAAGAGTAGAAATGTTTTAATTTTCTTTGTGTTTTACATCTAATATTCCTTAAATTCTATAATTTTAATTTTTATTATGAACTAATTTAATTTTTCTAGGGTTTCATTTTATCTAAGACTTTTAATTATTGCTTAATGCTTTTGATTATTGGAAAATTTATCAATTGATCTGTGGCACTTAAATAAACTTGGAAGAGGCATTTTTGTGTATATTGCTCATGGATAGAATAACATGTATATATGAAGGATAGGAATATATCTTCATCGTATGTGTGGCCATTTGAGAACTTAGAATGTAATATATCTTGGTGAATTTAATTCTCATAGGAATATAGTGCATTAATTTAGCGAGATGTGTCTATACGGAGCTCGGAAGAGATGTATGGATAAAATTAGAAGTTCTTGGTTGAAAAATTAAATTTACTAAAAAAATATAAATCAAGAGAAAATAATATGATTCGAGTGGATTAATTTGGTGAAAAAATGCAATCCTATAATTCTTTTATTTTGTTATAAAACTCTTTAGTTAACTTGTTCCAATTAACGATTGTTTTGGATAAAATTAGAGTGAAATAATTTTAGCACTCAACAAACTATAGTAACAAATCTCCGTGTGAAGGATACTTTACTTATCAAATTTTATTACCTGTGACCGTGTATACTTGCACGATTTTATGTTCTCCAAAAGAGACAACAGTAAGGCTTACATATCTTAATCTTTTATTCCTCTTGGTTGCAATTTAGTACTCTTAGGTATGAGTCTTCATGTGTTGATCTTCATAGTTAATTTGAAGATATAAATACTTAAAATATAATAAAACATACTCGTGATTTCAAAAATATAGATTTGCTAAAATAATGATAAAATTATACAAATATAAATCTATTTTGACACTTAAGTAAAAATAAATCACGTAATATTTACCACTCATCATAACTCACATCCAACGTCTTACTAGTCTATAGCAAGGAAAGTGATAAAAACTAAAAACAAAAACAAAAACAATACTATAATAAATCATTTCCGTCGATTAACATAATTTTATTTAACATATGAAACAAGCCTTTAAACCCTTATGTTTTCCTAGTGGATGAGCTTATGTCTCGTGAGGGGCTTCTAGTGATAATATCAACAATCATTAAACTAAATGCAAAAAAAAAAAAAAAATAACAAAACAAAATAAGAACTAAAATTAACAAAGTAAAAACTAACAAGAAAAATAACAAAGTAAACATAAAAATACAAAACTACTCATGATTTATCCTATTTTAAACACATAAATAAAATCAAAAGCATCTAAAAGGATCAAAGTTATTGTAAAAATTAGTTAAAAATCACAAATTTGTATTCCATGTCAAAAATGTATCGAAATAGATTTACCCAATTTCAGTCTTTGGAATTCAAATTTTCTTGGACTCTAATACTTATAAGTCATACTCTTAATATTAGAGTGATCCTATGGATTTAAGTACTCAATCAAAGATATACATAAAATAAATTTTATGTAATTAAATGAAATAATAGGTTCCCATATGTAATTTTGAATCTTTCTGTATTGATTTTAAGAAAATCAAGATATATCTCTTTTTGTGGAAGTCATGCACGAATGGAGAAGACATACACTTTTAATTTATACTTAAATCATTTAATTTAACAATAAAAAAAGTATATCATACTTTATCATATGTAAAAATCCTAACTTTAATGCAAAACCTATATAAATTATCTAATAATTTGAATTAATAAGAAGAGTCACTACTACAAAAGGTGGTATTTAAGCCGAGATTTAAAGTTAGTTTTTTAAGAAAAATCGACTTATAATGAATTTTAAGTCGGTTCATTGAATAACCGACTTAAAACTTTTAGTGTTTAAAGTAGTAGAAAAAATATTATCCCTCATAATGAAATAACAATAGGCTCAAAATATTCTCTCTAAGTAGTCTCTATTATTTTATTCCTAAACATCAATTTTAGATTTATCTCAATTTTAATATTTTATGGTGAAATATAAATTATGACAAAAATAAACTAATTATCACATTAATTTATTTAAAATATTAATCTAATAGTTCAAAGAGTAAATCATTTGTTTTAAATCAACTAAAGGTATGATAATTTTGCAATAAAAAATTTAAAACTTGTACCTAACTATGCCTAAACCAATAAATAAACTAAATAAAGCAAATAAATAAATATAAACATATGTTTAAAAAACATAATATTACCTAAATTTTCTATAATTTTTCCTCTACCTTCAACCTAGAATCTATATCACTCATAATGTAACAAATATAAATTAAAAAGAAAGGCAAGGAAAAGAAAAGCTACCCATTTGCTTTTACTAAATGTGATTACTTAGGTGTTATGATGCATCCATTATCTTAGACAATTTTAACCACACAAACAAATTGATTTTTTACTTCTTATACATTACATCTCAAGAAACAATTCTAAATAAAATAAATATGGAAGCACAAAAAAGGAAATAACATAAAATAAATTAAATTATATAAAATACAAAATATATTAAATCTAAAATAACAAAAAATAGAAAAATAAAAATAAAACTAAATAAAATAAGCAAGAACAAAAGTCGAAGTTCATTTCTCCGTACCGTTTGGTTTCTCTTTAAAGAAATTAGTATTTGAGGTGAGAAAATTGGGGTTGAGGAAGAAAAAAGAGAAAACTTGTATAAGTCTGATTTGAAACATGTTTTCTAGAAGTTTTAGAGTAAAACTTTATTGTTGGTCATAGCGCACTTAATTTTCTACCACGGTGTGAAAAAAAATATAATCTAGCCTATTCAAAAGAGATCCGTTTGTCATAACACACAAAACATTCATGTCGTGGCCTAAAAGGTTTTCTTCGATCTAATTTTATCTCGATAGCCCCATGTAGCTAGCATAAAAACCATACCCTAGTCCAAATTTTGTTTTTTAAAAAATTAAATAAAAATACTAAACAAGAATAAAAAAATAAATAAATAAATAATAAAAATCAAAAACAAATAAAATAAATAAAAAACAAAACAAATAAAAAATAAAAACAAATACAAATACAAATAATAAAAGAAACATAAAGAAGTAACAAAAATAAAAGAAATAATAAAAGAAAAGAAAATAAATAAACGTAATATAAATAATGTAAATGCAATATATGAAATAAATAATTTTAATACAATAAGTTAAAATTAAAACTAAAATTACTATAAAAAAATACTAAAAAATATTAAGTTAATAATTAAATAAGTTAATATTTAATTCAACTCAAAAAATGTAGTTATAATGTTAAAGAATTGTTTTTTAAATATATTAAGTTAATTAATAACTTAGATATTTTTATATTTTTTATTTTCAATTTTTTTAAAATTTTACATAATAAAAATTTAAAACGTTATTTCTCCATATAATAGTGCCAAAACTTTATGCATAAAATCTTTATACACAAATTTTATATATTTTTAAATAACTCACAAGTGGAGGGATCATTTTGTAATAATTTAGAAGTATACTTCTAAGTGAAAAAACTCTTAAAATAAAAAAATACACATAAACATTACGTCATAATTTTGTTGATTCGAAAATATTAATCTAAGTGACAAAAGTAATAAAAAGATGGAAGATAGATTAGTTCACACAAATTACAAGAAGATATGAAATTAATAAATCAATGAAGAATGAGATATTTAAATAGTTGATTATTATTACGTTAATAAAAAATATATCTAGATTTATTAATTCTTTCATATATGTAAAAATAGTGCCTTTGGTGAGGTCTATTAATTATTATTAATTAAATCACTTAACATCTTTAGTCGAATATATCAGTTCATTTAATATAATTATGGTTATTTTCTAAGAAATTAACAAACCATTTAACTTACAACTTCTAATCGAGTCTAGCAAGTTAACTTCTATTCAAGTTATCTAAATTAGTTTTTAGGTTTATGTAAATTCAACTTTCATGTTTTAAATATATTACGAAAAATGTATTTAATATATTTTTCAATAATAAATCTTATAAAAACTATTATATAAGTCTAAATTTGATTTAGATTCATGTTTCTAAAACCCAATTTTTATATTTTAAATTAATTACAAAAATATATTGTCTTTATATTTTTCGATAATAAACTTTGCAAAATTCTTAAATATAAAATAATCTATTTTAATAATTATTAAAAATATTTACTTAAATAATTTGCACTCGTATATCAACATAACTAAAACCCCATTGTTACAATTAGTCAGTTATGCTCAATTTAATAAATTACCAATATATTAAAAAAAAAATTAGAACAATACATATGAAAGTTTATAAAATATGAACTTAATTAACCTAGAGGGGGTGAATATGTTATTTTTAATTCTTATCAATTTATAACTTAATAACCTAAACAAAAAGGCTAGGTATGCAATCGCGTGCTAGAATAAATTACATAAATAAAAGAATAACACACAATATTTTTAGGTGGAAAGAACCTAGGCCACAACCATTACCTAAGAGGAAAACCACTAGTCCACCGGACCACCTAACTTTCCACTATGAAAAACAAATGTTCAAGTACAAACTCAGTCTTATACTACCCCAATGTACCTTACTTATGAGCCCCTGCTCTGTTTTCATAGTTTCCAATAATAACATGAGCGGTTTCTAGACCAATTTTCTAATAAACTCCCCACCAATCAAATACGTTCATGAATCAACTACAATGGGTTTAATAATGAATAATCCTAGAATACAAGTGTCCATGTGTGCTTTAGAACAAATTTAATAATGATAATCCTAACTAGATGATTCAAAATATATGCCACTTAAACAAATCAACGAGCAAATCCTAGAACAAAATGATCAAACACAAATTCAATAAAAATAGCTTCTTTAAAGATTAATAATCAAATCAAATAATTATGATAGGACAAACACAATAATTTGATCTAACAATTCAAGAACAAAAATAAAGGAGAAGCATAAGAACATATGATCAAAATATTATAAACTAATTAGGCTTATTAATCAATCAAACACAACCACCAATATTTGATAGATTAACTAAATAAAGAAGCCTAAAGAATTACGAACTTTTATTTGCAAAATAATGAGTAATGGGTTTTATTTATAGGAAAAAATAAAATCATTAATCCTATGTAATTGATAAATATCTATTCTATTAAAAATAGTATTAGTAATACTCACTAATTAAGAAAACTCTTATTTAAAGAAGAGTTCTTTTAAAATAGACTCATTAATCATGAAAATTCTTATTTAAAAAAGAGTTCTTTTACAATATATTTTATTATATCTTTTAAGCTAAGATTTAAGCAATAATTTAGAGTATATATTATCTAATATTTTAGAATATATCTTATTCTATATTTTAACAACAAAAACAATTTCAGATTTATAAATATGTGAGTGCAATCCTATGTGTTATAGTTATAACAAATATATCTGAAGTACGATTATATGAAATTTTGACGTTTCTTCAACTTTACTTGATAGAATTGATAACGAGCTTAAAAACAAGCTTACAAGTAAATATTTTGTCCACGAAAATAACCAACACTTATAATCCTTATAATATAAAATTAAATATATAAATAGAAAACAATTAATACCTCAAATGTATTTCTACATATAGCTTCTACAATGATTTGTTATCTAAAAACTCTCTGTTTTTTACTACCATTTATTTGTGATAAACTAATCTACACTATTTAAAAACTAAACATAAAAATAAAACTCATAGCTCTCATAAACTTAAGAGAAACTAAAAACTAGAAAACTCAACTAAAATATATTGTATTCAAGTGAGATGGGATGTGAATTACAAAGGGGCAAGCGGGTCCTTATAAGTGAGAAAATGCTAAGAAAATGAGAGAAACGTGGATCATGGGATTGTGTGCTACAATAGACGTTTTTCACCATTGCAATGTGCATCAATTCTAGTACACATTCCATTACAATATAAGAAGGTCGCATCATGGCACACTTTAATTACTATTATAGCCCATATTGTTCTATTTGTCTCCAAATTTCTTAATTTGTATTTTATCCCCTTACATTTGGTTCATGCATATGTTATTCTTTTATTCTTCTTGGTTGCAATTTAGTGCTTTTAGGTATGATTTTTCATGTGTTGATCTTTTTAATCAATTTGAAGCCATAAATACAAGAAAAAAGAATAAAATATACCCATAATTTTAGAAACATATATTTGCTATAATAATTATAAAATTATGCAAATACAAATCTACTTTTACACTAAAGTGTAAATGAATCATATAATATTCAATGTTATTAAGCACTCATCACCATCTTAGTAAAATTCCTATGCTTTTTCTCTACGAAGCCATTTCGTTATGGTGTATAGGGACATGAAATATGTCGTTTAATCCTATAGGTAGCTAACATTTGATTGAGAGCATCAAGCTCTCCACCTCCATTAGATTAGAGCATCTTTATTCTGTCACTTGCTAATAATTATGCCTTATGTTTGAACATAATAAAGGTTTTATTTACACTAGATTTAGTCTTGAGAACATATATCTAAGAATATCTTGCATAGACATCAGTGAATAAGACACACCAATTAAAACCATTAGAGGATAGTATGGGTGATAGACCCCAAACATTTTGATGAACTTTTTCAAGTAGAATTTCACTTTTATTTATTGATTGAGTAAAGAGTAGTCTATGACACTTTTCCATTTGATTGGATGAACTTGCAAGGCTTTGATCACAATGTACATTTGAAAGTTTTCCAAGGTTGTTAGGAATTGTTTTTACTATCATAGCATAAGTATGTCATAATCATTTATCTCATAAATCAAAAAAACATTATAGAGTTTATTGGTACTTACATTATTAGATCCTGAATTTGAAAATAAGAGTCATTATTAACTTGAACTTGATTTGTATAAGCTTGTTTGAGTAGGTTGTTATCTTGAGTTCCATTGTTAACAGAAATTTTCAAAGTATACAATCCATTGTTAAGTCTTCCTTTAAAAAGAATTTCCCCAATTTCTTGTCCTTCACAGAACAATATTCAAGATAAAATTCCATGAAAACTGAGTTATCTTTAGTTAATTGAGAAACACTAAGAAGGTTCTTTTTTTATCTTAGGAGCATGTTGTATATTCTTCAAAAGGAAGTTTCTATGAGAACTTTTACTAATTGAGAAAGAGCTCATACTAATGTTTAAAATTTACAAGGCATCATCATTTCCCACCAAATGTTGTTTCTATGAGTGCTAGCCTCTATGGTTGTAGCAAGGTTGGTTGGATAAGAGGTTATATGGTGAGAGGCTTCTGAGTCTGGATACCATGTAGGATCACTAGAAACTAAGGAATTATTTTGTGTAGACATCTAGGGAACATTTGTTTGGATATGAAACTAAACTAAATGATTTCCATTGACGTATAGAGTGTAATTTGGGTATTGAGCATTAAGCACAATTTGCTGTAAAGAAGAACAAATTTATGGACAAATTGAATTTTGCACAAGAATTATGGAATTTATTTGAGAATCAGGTTGATTAAAGCTTGGTGTTTGTAGAATGAAATTTGTGTGTCATGTCATGTTAACTAAAGGCTGATAAGATAAATTTTGAGAAATTTTTTGCTAAGAAAGTTGATTGCAAGGTTGAGAGGTATTTTAAGAAAACTATTGAGGATTATTGACAAAGTTTTGTTAAGAAAAGTAAGTTTGCTCAATGCAAGATCATAATTAAATGGTATATTTGGAGGATTAAAGGATTGATTGAAAAGAGCTTATCCTCTTTGATTGGTAACAACAACAAATGATCGATTAAACCTGTGCAAATATTATCCAACAAAGGGCTCAGTTCTTCCACGAATCTGGCATTGTGAATTTGAGCCATTGTTGAAACCTCTACCTTTTTCTCTATTTCTATAAGTATCAAAGGGATAATTTTTGGAAAACATTTGTTGCTTTATAGGTTGTTGTAAACCAAAACCAATTCCATTCATAACATGGCCATTTATTCCATTTCTCTAAGAATTTTGATTATATTAAAACTAGTGTTGGAATTATAACCAGTATTTGCAAAATTGAGAAAATGAAAGTGTACTTGACTTACTTCATTAGGAATTTGCGAAATTTGATTAAAACATTAGCACTTGCTATAGGTATCTCCAAGGATGAAAATATCGATGATGTAATCGACATTATTGTGACAATGTCTCTTTTTTACAAATCCTGATATCGAAACCTGATAACCATATCTTTTGACCAAATTTTCGCAAAATTGTCAAGAATATCATAAAAATATCACTTAAATTTCACTTTTTTGTTAAAATATTCTAGACATTGTGGATTTTGTCACTAAAAGTCCGTTAAAATATCGATAAAATGTCAAAAATATCAATTCTTAATTTATTTTCTTTTTATTCTTTTTTTATGAGTATCATATCAATTCAATTTTTCTCACTTTTGGAGAAGAAAATATACTCTTTTTTTCTTGTTTATAGTATGTTAGCTATACATATGAAATAAATAGGTAAAAAAAATAAATAGAAAATTATATCATATATTACTTTAGTTCGTGAGCAATCGAATGAAAGAGTGTGATTTGAATTTGTTGTAGGTAGCAAGTGTACTTCAACATTTCTTCCTCCTAACCTCTCTTATTGGGTAAGAATCTTGATGAGCAAAACCGGCATCGCCGATCATGCCATTACTTTGGTTTTATATTTATAAAAATCTCGCAAGTGCACGAATCATTTCATAGAAAATGATAAGTATACTCCCAAGGTCGATCTAAGGAAGGAATACATGTGATTTTTAATTTATTATTCAAACTTTTAAAAACAAAAATAAATCCTAAACATTCAGTCATAATATTTTGGGTTTTTTTTGTGTTTCTAATCTACTAACATAAAAATAAACATAGATATAGATTCAATAAATATTTATGCAAATTTTATCATTTATAATAATGGAGTATTTATGGATATAATAATTAAGTTAATTACGCTTACTCATATTATTTAGGTTATTAAAGATATAAATTGATATTTATTGATTCTCTTTTTTTTATATGAATACCACCTTTGGTGGGGTTAGATATTATTTGTTAACTAAACAAATCAATTAACACCTATGGGTAGGGTTGATAACTAATTTGGTTAATTAAACTAATTCTCTTTTCAAAGAGATTGAAAATAAACCATTTGAATGCCACCTTTGGTGGGATTAGACAGTTTAAAATTTATTTAAGTTGTCCAAATTAAACCTAAGAATTTAATTATCCGAGTACTAACTTTCAATTTTTAAAACTACTACTAAAAACATGTTGTCAATACATTTTCAGATAATAATTCTTATAAAAACTTTTGAAATTGAGTTTCATTCTAACTACCGAGTGATTGTACCAACAAATAAAAGAGCACTACTCTAAATCAGATCGGATAACTAAACCTTAAAATCTAATTTTAAGATTTAAGTTTGTAATGAAAAATAATATATTTCTCTCTAACATTCTTAATATAAAATCTTGAATAAAAACAAAATCAATTCATTTTAAAGATTTTTACCTATTTAATATTTCGAAAGCATAATAACATTATTATTATATCATGTTTACAAACAGCCAACAAAGTTAAATTTAATCACAGAAAAATTAAATATAACATATAAGAATAAAACATAAAAAATAACTGTAAAAAAATAAAATCCTTACAGTACTTTGATGTTATTCATGTTGCTGGAAAACCTCCAAATGGAATTTTCACTTCCATTTATTGATTCGATAAGAAAATAAATTACAAAACATAATTAGTTCTTCTCAAAAAGAGAACTCTAAAACTAAAAAAAACTAAAAACTAAGCAATGGAGAGAAAGAAAGATAGAAAAAGATGTGTTTTGATATGAAGAGAATGTGGGTATTTATAGGTGAGGAGAGGAAGAAAAAGTGAGTGAAAAAATGATTAAAAATGGAGGAAACGTGTAGTAAATGATGATGACGTCATCATTGACATCAGCTAGTAGGTTGGGCGCGGCGGTACGCGTGGATGGGGCGTTGGCCGGCGCAATTGGGCAGCTTCGTCCACGATTTCCTCCTTTTTGACATTTTTGCTCCTTTTGACCCATTTTGTCCAATTTTTCCATTTTTTTTACTTTTCCTCATTTACTTTTTGAATATATTTGTGATGTATTTCCTTTGGTATTTTTTTTGAGTCTTTAAGTTACTTATTTAAGCGAAAATACTTGAAAAACAATAAAAATACATGTGATTCCGAAAAGATAGATTTATATAAATTATGATAAAATCATATATATATATATATATATATATATATATCTTTTTAATCAATTAATGTGAATAAAAACATGGTAATTTTAGTATTTTTGAGCACTCATCACAACCCTCAACTATTTTCTTGCTATAGTCCCTTAGCAAGAGAAGCAATAAAAACAAAAAATTAAACTATCCTAAATCACTTCCGTGGATTGACACAGTTGCATTTAGCGTATGCAACAAGCCTTTTAATCCCTAGGTTGCCCTAGTGGACGAGTTTGAGTCTCGTGAGGGTTTTCAGTAATGATATCCACAAACATTGAACTAAATGTAAAAATTAATAAAAATAACAACTTTAAAAAAATAAAATTACAACAAAATCAAAAATTAACTTTTAAGAATAAAATAAAATAAAACAATATGAAACATAACACAAAAATGTCTCACATTTTTTAATCTCCTTTAAGATCATCATTAAAATCTAATGCATAAGTTATTTTAATATTCTTAAACAATCGTGATTTATTATAATAATTAGTTGAAAATCATTTTCATATTTCATATAAAAAATGTATCAATTTAATTTTACCTAATTTGAGAGTCTGGAATCTGAATTCGTTTCGACTCTATTCCTCACTAGTCAATACTCTCAAAACACTGAATCATATGGGTTCAAACACTCATACTAATTTATATGTGAAAGAGTTGATGTATAGAAATGAACTAATATGTTCGCATATGTATAAAGAATAAAGGATTAAAGTGTTATTTTGATGTTGATCTCATGAAAGAAATCAAATGTATAAATTATAAATATATCATTTATAAAAATTATTTTCATGCATAAATCAAACTCATTAAGAAATTTTTTCAAGATATATGCCTTTTACAAATGAAGAAAGTGCAATTACTTTTTAGGCAATGTGGGTCATAGTATATAGATTATACTATATATTCTTTATCTCTTTATTTTTTTTCTAAAGATTTTTTTCAATATATATATATATTTTTAGAGAGTCCACCCATTTACAGATTGTACATTTTTTTAGGATTTTGGAAAGTGGTTAATTTTGCGGTTTTTCTATTTGATTTTGGTTTAGGTCACCCCATATATGTCTTTTTTTTCTTGTAACAGTCATGCACGAATGAGATAAAAGCATATACTATCAATTTCTACTTAAATCATTTAATCTAAGCAACAATATATATATATACGACACTCTATTAAGATGAAAAAAAATCATACATTCAATGCTAATATCTATAGAGATCATCTAAAAATTTAAAGAAATAAGAAATGTGTTAGAGTAGAAAAAATATATATTTCACTCTGAATAAAAGAAATTAGGCTCAAATTATATCTCACAAAGGTAGTTTCCACTAAAAAAATTCATAAACACCAATTTTGAGTTTAATATAATTTCCACATCATATCAAGAAATACTAGTTATGACAAAAACTAATTACAAAAAAATATTTCATGATATGTTTTCAAAAATTAATCTAAGAGTCCAAAAGACTTAACTATTTACTTAAATTTGATTTAAAGAAATGATAAATTTTTGTGAGAAATTTTTTAAAACTAATTCTAAAATTCCAAAAATTACTAAATCGCACAAAGAAAAAGAAACCACACACAATTATTGCTTATTAATAAGAAGAGCTATGTAATTTGGAGGAAGAACGAATATTTATTAATGAAAAAAAATTGCAAAAAGCTTCTTCCTTTGTCTTATTGTGTTCTTCATTTAATACTTAAATCCGACTTATCAAAGGGAATGATCATCCTTTGTGGTGTCTTAAGGTTTGGCTTTTAAGGACTTTGTTTCCTTAGGATTCTAATCTGATCATCTTTAATACGTTCTTAGAAAATCAATCGTGTCTATTCCTTTAAGTTTGTGGGTTCTTAGATTGTTCACTTAAAAGGTCCGCATCATTTATTGTAACAAGCAAGAAATTAATTGAATGCTACTTAAATGAAGGCTGGATGTAAATTTCATTTAGCTTGTAAATTTTCATTTCCTTGTCGATTCCATATTATGCTCTGCTAAGAAAAATCAATACAATTATTATTCATGGAAGCTTTTCTCACTTCTCATTTTTATTACTAGAATAAATATTTTTTAGTTTCTTTAAAAGTTTTTATGGTATCAGAACTTTGCAATCCTTAGAAAGAAAAATATAGAACAATTTAAGAAATCCAATTGAAGAAATACAAAGAAACTAGAAAGTTGTAGAAAAGAAAAAGGAATTTATCACTTTCCATAATAATATATCATCTATCAAGCTCGATAAAGACAACTAAGCCAATGGAGAAAATAGGTTATCAGAGTTGTTAGAAGCTATGAAATTGAAGGATATGTATCTTGTGTATTACTATGTTCTATGAAGATCAACAAAGATCAAATTGTCAATGAAAATTTCATGTACTGGGTAAGACAAAATTAGATTATTGCTACTTAGTTAATTAGATCCATGAGTGATTGTGAAACCAACTACTAGATTTGGATAGTTCTTGAAAGTCATTTTGTTTTATAGTTAAGGACCAAGATTATGCGGTACAAGGTTGAACTAAATTTTATCAAGAAAGGGTGTCTCAATTAGTAATTATATTCACCTAAAAGAAGAAACCCTAGATGGAATGTACCTAATAGGCCTATTTAGTTATGGATTGGGGCTAATACAACCTTAAAAATAAAAGACTAAAAGACTTAAAATAAAAAATTCACAATTCACTAAAATAAAAATTACTAAACATAAAAGGCCCACAATTAAATAAAAGACTAAGACTTAAAATAAAAAACCCACAATTAACTAAAATAAAAATTACTAAACATAAAAAGCCCATATTTAGCCAAAACATAAATATTACTTCCTAAATCAATTTTTGCTCCCAACTTGATTTTTCAAATCTATCCCTATTCATTGAGCTTCCAATTCCTTGCAAAAGATTTTGTGAATATTTTGAAACATCAACTTGATCAGCACTTGGAAACATTAACTTGATTATCACCTTGATCTCTATTAATAAATCAATGCTCTAGTTATCTACACCATGAGTGAAAATAAGTCATAAACCTATAGTCACCTACTATTCTTGCATGCAAGCTTTACAACATGTTTCACAATCATTTATAACAAGCATTACATAAGAGCTTAAACATTCTAGCACTTCACTTAGTGAGTATGCAACGTAAACTATATGTGATCATATTTAATCATTCTTTACAAAACAATTGATAAGCTAAAACAAGCATTAAAATTGATAAGTTAAAATAAGCACTTCAATTGATAAGCTATAAATGTCCATAGACGATCATTCATCAAACAATTCAAACTCTTCTTCAACTTCCATGTCAATAAAAATTGATTTTACTAAGTTGTTTTCCCCAAAAAATGACCCATAAAAAACAAGAATTTGAAAAAAATGATCCATAAAAATTGAAATTGTAAAAAATGACTAAAATGTCCAAAAATATAACAAATAAATGACTACATTATAACAATTTAAGAAATGTGCATAATTTGTAAATGTAAAGTTACCATAATATCATGCTACCTTACAATCTTCTTTATGAATGTTATAATTTTATTGGAAATTTACACTAAGTGGTGCTTCCTTGTGATGGGCACTGGTTATATTAATAACTATAACCACTATATAACGTTCTAGCTAATATATGTTTGTTATGAATAGATAGTAAATTTTTTATCATTTAACCAATCTTATTATTTTTAATATTTATTTATACTTAGTTCTAAAAAAATTTAAAAGTTAACTTAATACTTGCTCTATTAAATTATTCAAAATATTAACATTATTTTTTATTAGCAAAAAAAATATTAACACTAATTTTCAATAATTAGCTATTTAGCACTTTTTTTTAAGAATGAATAAAGAAAATTATATCTAACCATTATAAGTGTTGTGTATTTTATATTAAAGGTATTTTTTATTACGTAGTTTTAATAATAATAATTTTAATATATATTCGGTTTTGGTTAACTATGGTTTTGAAATTGCAGTAAACATCTTCCCATGCCTATTTTGTTACGATTAGTTTACGAAAAAATTATCCAATTTTTACAATTTTGATTATACACAAATAAAATGTCACACTTCCAAAGAATTGTGATTTCATGTAAACCATTTCTATTTATTATGAATTTGTCATATTTGGTAGAGGATTTTGAATGGATGCAATGTTGTGGTACAATTAAATTTATTAATAATACAATATATTTTTATGTATAAATGATTTAATTATTTAATTGATTTTACTTTTAATCTCTCTCAAATAAAAAAAATATATATGTTTATTTTCTTGTAAAGTTAAAAATTATATGTTCATTTATATAATAAAAAAATAAACATATGTTTTCTTTCCTTTATTTCTTTTTAATGGGTTAAAAATAAAATTCCATGAATGAAACAAATAGTTTGACGGATTGCAGTAACATCTTACCATGCATATCTGTTATGGTTAGTTTAAGGAAAAATGTTAAATTTTCACAATTTTGATTATACCCAAATAAAATATCGCAGTTCTGTGATTTAGTACACATCTTCCATTTATCATAAATTTGTAACATTTGGTGGAAGATTTTGATTGGATGCAATGTTTTGGCCTAGTTAAATTTACTAATACTACGTTGTTATTTGTTAATATATATATATATATATATATATATATATATATATATATATATATTTTTTTTTTTTAATTCTTTTTTTTAATGGATTAAAAATAAAATTTCAGATATAAGAAGAAAATGTCACGTAATTAATCATAATACATGCACAGTCATATTATCTATGAGTTGTTTTAAGTCTGATATATAGGCCTTTTGTTTTAGTTTCATGATTTCATCTATATGCATAAAGCAATTTGCTGCTTAGTCGTTTAGCTAGGGGCACAGCTGGAAAGCAATGGCCATATTGGTTTTAGATTTACAAGATATTTGAGAAGATGTTTAAGAGCTGATACTGGTTCGCACAAGTTGTGTGTTTTGGTACCCTGCTTTGTGTAATGCTTTTGCTAGCAAGTGGATTTTACCATCAATTTATATTTTTGAAGCACTTTTTGGACTATAGGTGCTTATCTTTGCAATTAAGATTGTTTCAACGGTCACCACAATATACATATGGACGTCTATGATTAATCGAATAAAAATGGAACTGACTCTTACTTTAATTAATCACTTTAAGTATTTGGTTATATTTTCTCCTATTCATTCCGTGCGAAATAATTCAGTTTTAGATAAACTTTTATATACATATACGACAACAAGACAAAGAAAATACTTTGATCTCAGCTTAAAATGGATTATATAAATATATATATAAGATTATAAATTATTTACACATTTAATTAAAAAAAACCATAGATGTTAATAAATACAAAATTAAATTAATTAATAATTATTAAAAATATAAAATATATTAATTTAAATACAACTAGTAAGATATATATATTAAATTAATTTATTTAAAATTTAAAATTATTTGTAACGAGAACGATCACACCAGTGAAGTGTACCGTAATTCACTTTATTTTACAAATGGATCAATTTAATTATATTTTTTAATTGTTTCTTAATTCATTTCAATTTATATTATTATATTTAAATCAAAGATCGAAAATGAAATCAACTAATCATTTATATTTTTTAACGATTTAAAAAAATATTATTTGTAACACAAAAATTTTATCCGGACAAATGTCTTACATTTTTTTGACCAAAACAAAACAAACAAACTTTATAGTGCAACATAGATTTGTATAAAAAATGTTTAAAAAATAGACAAAAAATGAGAATGATTAGCTATTTTCTATTATCATGTAAATATATTTTTTTAATTTAAATATAATAATATAAATTAAAATAAATTTAATTACTTAAAATAAGTCACTAAATTAATTAATTAAAATAATGTAATTATAAAAAAATCTGTTACACTTCATCCTATGCAATGAATTAAATTATGTGGGATGACTCAGATTTGGCGCATGGAAGAGAAATAAAAAAAACCAATGAGGATTATGCGTTAGCATTTTTCTAATAGTATCAGTAAGAAGGAATTAATACAAAGTATTTTTGTTTTTATAATTTTTTTAACTTACAAAAAAATACTTATACTTTTCAGCTATAAAATAATAATAACAAAATTAATATATAATTAATATTATAATTAAAATATATATAATAAAAAAATAATTAGAACAATATCATTAACCTAAAAATATTATACACAAATAATATTTTTTATATAAAAATAATAGAAATTTTTTTTTCTCAAAATAAATTTTATTATTAAATATATTTATTATTATTATTATTATTATTTTAACCCTACAATAGCATATAATATAAATAACGGTTAATTATATTTAAATATTATAGTTTATTAAGATATTAAGATTTTTAGTTTCTTGATTCATAATAATATGCAACTTTTTATTTTAATTACAAATATAATTAACTAGAAAAGTGAATAGATGATCAACAAAATTATGATAAATTAAATTTTTTTTTTGTAGATAATCAAACATACAATCAAGTATAAATAAAATAATATAAAAATATAAAGATAAAAATATGAGATTTTTAAGAAAAAACAACCTAGGTTATAATAATGACTTAAGAGAAAAACCAACGGCTCATCAGATTACCTAACTATCTACTATGAAAAAATAAAGTCTAATTACAAGGTCATGTCTTATACTACTTACTAATATGAAGCCCCCAGTTAATCTACTTATAACTCGCTGCTTTCATCATAACCTCTACAAGAAAGATATTCGCATCCAGACTAATGTTCTGATAACTTGAGTCACACAAGCAATCAAACACGTTCAATCAGTACCTAATATCTTAGCACAATAATACAAGTACAAATGTGTATCCTAAAACAGTTTCAATAATGAATAACTCTAACTATATGATTTAATAAATATATCAGATAAATCGAAATCAACTAGCAATCCTAGAACAATCAATTTAAAGCACAATATCACAAACATTAGGCTTGTTAATTCTTCAAGCACAACCACAAATGTTTTAAAAATTAACTTAATGAAAAAACCTACTTATATATTTTTTACAAAACAAAAGAGAGAGAATAAGATGAAAAGAATAATACTCTCGTGTGGTTGTTTAAAATTATGTATTTAGGTTTGTATATATAGATTATTTTAAAGTACTAGGTCAAAGTAAAATTACCATATTATCCTTAAAATTAGTTAAAATAATTTTTAAAAAATGATAATATAGTAAAAAGTTAATTCAATTTGACTTAGAAAAGGTTTTAAAATCAAAGCCTTGGTTGCTCAATCGATCTAACATTCTTGATAGATTGAGTATATAGTTCGATCGATCCAATCAATTCTCGATAAATCCAGTGTTATAAATAATCAATTCTAAAATAGGGTTGATTGATCTAACTAATAAGTTGATCGATCTAGTGGTCGATCCATTTACTATTAATTACTCGATTGATCTAATCAATTAAATAATTTATTCAGGACTTTTTAAACTCAGTAGATTGATTCTCAAAAAATTTACATAGCTTGACCAATCTAAACATGTCTCGATAGATCGAGTAGCCTAATCTAAAAATGTTCCTACATGTATAAAAACAAAGATATACCTGAATTGTAATCATTAGAGCTTGATAGTTTCTTCAGCTTGAAAATATTCTTGAAGAACATGTGTAGAAACTAAAATGACATTTGTATGTTTTGTTCACCAATATTGCCAACATTCATATAAACCTTACAAACTTTTCATTTGACATACTCGTGTGAAAAAACCTCTCAATCACTACATAACGCTCATAAGAAAAATTAAAGTTTTACATAGTGAAACTATCTTATGATCCAATGAAACCATTTTCGCTTAAATCTTGAATGCTCATGTATACATTGAAAACAAAAACATAAATAATCAAGTAACTTGTCCAGAAAGACTCATTATTCATTATTTTATTGTATATAACAATAGGAAAACAAAGAATATTTATAAGAGTGAGTAATCAATAAATAGAAATTAAAATCATAATATAATATCTTCAAAAATCAATAGATAGAAATTAAAAACACAACTCCCTTTATGTGTAGTATCTCCAAAAGGACTTCAAAGTAATTATCTCCCTAAACTAGCCATCACCTTTTTGTAGATTTTCAATTAATGCTCTAATTTTTCTCTCCCTTTTTGTTATACGAATAAATAATATAATCATAAAGCAATGATAAACAGGTTGAGCATGCAAGCAATGTATTTAATGACTAAAAAGAGGAGTATACATTCAAAATAGAGAGCTAAAAATATGTTTTCTAAAAATGATTAAACTCTCCCTAAGTTCTAAGACTCCTCTAAATAAATTAAGATAAAATAATACACACACACACACACATACATATATACATATATAATTTGTTTTGAATTGAGACTAGTAGACTTAGCTAAACATGACTACAACAGTACACACAAAAGATGAAATTAGTTTTGTTCAAAGTGTAACTATCCATTGATATGATAAATATATGTAGAAAAGACATGCAAGCATACTAACACATATTGTGACATATCTACAATTACTAAAAGTAAAATATATATTGGAACTACAATAGGATGGCAATTTGTTTATTTATGATCAGTTATGAAAGATTCAAAGAAAAGAGTATTACCTATCATGAAAAATTATAGTTGAATTCATACTTGCACGTAATAAAATTTTACTAAGAGAGAATTTAATTATTTTTTATTCCCCTTTTGTATTTATTATATATATATATATATATATATTTGTGAGAGATTGATTATTTATTTTCTTTTTGTATAACCATTTTTTGCTCTTTCTTTTGTGCATGCAAAAGCTTTTTATATTTTGTATAACTATTTCCTTTATCATATTATTTTTATTTTACAAAAAAAAAATGCACAAGCCAATATACCTAGCATGATGACTTTCACACTAGTTGTGAGGTAGCCATCTTCACTCACTGCACTAGTTTTCATATATCACAATAGGTAGTCTTCTCAAAACTAGATATCTCTATATAGTAACATTTTATACAGTAAAAGACAAAGTTCAACCTTTACTTTTACAATCAAGGTTATCGCAAGCCATAAGATCTCACCTAATTAATTATAAACCTAACATACTTATTTGTCCAGTAAGTGTGTGAGTAGGTTCACGCTTAAATCAATCACTAGATGTGAGAAATATGTAAATGCAAAAGTCATAATATTCATTTGCACAATACATAGTAAAAATATATATGAATATAGCATGTAATGACCATGCCAATGTTAAAACATGTCTACTTTCCTCCTTTTTATTTTTTATTTTTATCTTTTCTTAAACTAAAGAAATATCAATAAAAATAAAAGCAAACAAACAAAGTAAATATGCTCACCTAGAATCAATTAAGCACCCAAAAAAAGTATCTAGGTGAAAAATAAATAACAATAAGGTGATGACAATATTTCCTAACTCAAACTTTCTTGAATTTTGGTTTCTTTATATCTTTGGGTTGGAAATCAACTACCTTAGTTGTCATTTGCATATTCTTGGATGTACCTTTAGATTTTTCATTTATCCTAAATGAAGATGAAGTATGCATGATGGGGTGATGGTAATTTGTCCTCGAATTACCATTGTTGAATTTTACATGCCTCTCTGAACTAAAAACTTCATGCTTTCCAGTAGAATTTTTGAACTTATCATTATAATTTTCATTCATCCTAGAATATGATGAAACATGCATAGATGGATGATGGTTATGAGTCCTATTATGTGAAGCATGAAAAATATTATTAAATTTATGAGCATTCAACAAAAATCTACACATGGGGCTAATATGACATTTTGTACCACAATGATAACATACAAACACAAACTTAATAGATTTTTCAATCACAGGTACAACTATTTTTTTGTGTATAATGAATAACATTAGGAGTAGGTTTCGAAGGGCATACAAATGTGGTTTTTAATGTTGAAGCTATATGTATAGCCTCTGAAGACGAAGGGTTGAAAGGTTTTACAAACTCAATGTTTTTAAAGAAGATGGAATAGAATCCTCATCTACATAGCCTAGTCCTCTATTGTTTCCAATAGGTTTCTATAATCAATAATTTTGTTTAGCCTTTCATCTCCAATAGTCAATTTCTTCACACCTTCCTTTGATTATTCTAGCTCCTGCACTAGATTTTGTTTTTCTTATTCTAAGCCTACAGGACTCAAAATCAGATCATTAATAAGATCAGACAAATCAAATTTTTCTTTTTCCAATATTGAGGAATTTATTTCATAGGTTTTAGTTTAGTTACATCTACAAGAAACCCATCATTTCTCTTTTGCTTCTTATATAATCTATGAATGCTTTTTCAAAACTAATGACATTAAATTTATTGAGTAGAAATTTAGCATAACTTTTCTCATCATTTGAATCAATCTTAGAATTACTAGAGTTTCCAACAATGGTTGTAGTAAATGCCAAAGAGTTATTCTCACATATTTTTGATTTAACTTAATTGTTATTATCATTTTCAAAGTTAGTAAATGTAGTGTTGAAACCACTTCCAGTTTTTTTCTTTTGGTTTGCACAATCAGCTGCAATATGACCAAAACCATTTCATTTAAAACATTGAGATTTAGTGGGTTTAGATTTCTTACCAACATAACTCACAGATTTGAGTTTTCTCAGATTCTGATTCTTTTGACAACTTGATTATCCTTTATTTTGAGGATTGTTTTTGTTAAGGATTTTTTTTCAATCTTCTTGTTAAGGGTACTATTTTTTTCATTATGATTGTCACTATCTTCAATAATAATATTTTTGAAAGCCATACCTTTGTTCTTTAGAAGTTTTTGAAAACTCATCTCAAAGATTTTAAGTGAGCCAACAAGTTCCTTTATTTTGATAGTGTCCACATCCTTACTCGCATCAATAGCAATGAACTTTACATAGAAGTGATTTGGACATGAGTAGAGAATCTTTTGAACTATCCAAAAAATCATCAATTATCTCTCCAATATTGATAGAGGTATTAGTAATATCATATAATCTAATATAAAATTCAGATTAAGTTACCTCTTCTTTCATCTTAATATTTTTAAACTGGCTACCAAGCATGTTAGGTTTACTTCGTTTAACTTGTGTAATGCCTTCATAGGTAACCTCTAAAATATCTCAAAATACGTAGCAGTATCAACATTAGAAATATGATTAAACTCATCAGTAAAGACAACACTAAAATTAGCATTAATACCAATTTGATTCTAGTTGCTAGCAATTTTATTTTGATTAGTCCATTCGTTCCTAGGTTTAGAAATGACTACATTATCCTTGATAATCGTAGGTGATTCCTAACCATAAAGTATAGGGTTACTGACACTCTCATCTATAAACCGTAGAAAGGCTTTCATACAAGCCTTCCAATATGGGTAATTAGACCCATCAAAGTATGAAGTATGGATTGTAGATGAACTATCTCTCAAATAATCCATAGCAAGATCCTTGGCATACTAAGTGTAACTAGTGATGGCTCTGATAGCAATTGAAAATTTCTTTTTTAGTTACAAACCTAATTAATTAGGTAAGGGAATAGATAATTAGCGAAATTATGACAAATTAAAATTTTTTAGATAGCCAAGCATGCAATCACATGTAAATAAAATAATATGGAAATATAAAGATTGAGACACAAGATTTTTAGGTGGAAACAACCTATATCATACCAATAATATAAGAGGAAAACCACCGGTCTACCTAACCATCTCACTATCCAATATGAAAAAATAAGGTCCAAATTACAAGGAAAAGTCTTATACTGCCCACCAAGATAAAGCCCCCAAGTAATTTATTTATAAGTCATTGCTTTCATCATAGTCTATACAAGAAAGATGTTTGGATCCATACCAACATTCCAATAACTTGAGTCACACAAATAATCGAAGTTGTTCAACTAGTACCTAAAATGTTAACACAATAACATAAGTATAAATATGTGTGCTAGAGTAGATTCAATAATGAATAATCCTAATTAGATGATTTAATAAATATATTAGATAAATTTTAATCAATTATCAACCCTAGAACAATCAATGTAAAACACAATATCACAAATATTGTAAGCTTGTTAATCCATCAAACACAACTATAAATGTTTGATGAATTAACTCAATGAAAAAGCCTATTGAATAGTTTTTGTAAAACAAAAGAGAGAAAATAAAATAAAAAGAATAATGCCTTTATATGGTTGATTAAAGTTGTGTACTTCACTTGAATTTTAATCGTTGGAGCTCAATAGTTTATTCGGCTTGAAAATATTCTTAATTGACACCTAGAAACTAAAATTATATTTGTATGTTTTGTTCACTAATATTGCTAACACTCACGTAGACATTTCAAAATAATTAAGAAAACTTTCACAATAATTGAATCTAATTATGAACTTTAAGATCAAATAACAGTATTTAGTATACTTCAAACTTGTTACTTGAAATGGGCATGGAAAGTTTTATTAGTCTTATTATTATGTAGATGATATTAAAAGTGAATTAAGTTTAATGTTAGTCACTAATTTATCTTGAATTATGAATAATCTATATAATTGTGTTATTGATGTTTTATATTATTATGAAAATATTAAATAATATCTTAAGACTTAAGATAGCACTTTTCAAAATTTAGAACCACAAAAATTGTATTGCAATTCTCTCTTTAGAATTTTTGTAGATTTTTTATGAATTTTTAACGCAAGGCCAATCAACAGTTTCCACTTGGCCTGCTACGCAAGTAGAGGAACTGATTAGGCAAGCCACATGGATGCCATGCAAGTAGGGAAAAATAACATAGATCGTCACATGTGAGGAGGATGAACTGCATGCCATGTGTCCACACAAAGTTCAATCTGACTTCGAAGCGTGATCAAAGAGCACTACCACGTGTCCCCACGTGATCGTTCTTCGCATTCCACCTGTGTACCACGCCATCTGTTACCATAAATCACATTACGCCGTGTGTTACTGACTCAGTAAGCATTGATTCAGATCAATTTCCCATGCTATGTGTCGCGCTATGATTGGCTGACGTTGTTAATTTTGCTTGTTTTGATCTCAACCCTTGATCTAAAGTTGATATGATGGTCCAAATTGCACCTGAGCTATATTTAAGCCCCTAATCAACGTATAAACCCTAATAAGTCACCAATAGCATAATTTTGGTAAGTTTTTGGAGCTAAAAAGAGAGAATTGTATAGAAAAATTAAGAAGAAGATACAATTTTGGTGGAGATTCAAGAGAAGATTAACACTACAATTCAAAAGATTTATTATATTTCTTCTTCTACTATTTTCTTTATCAATTTTTATGCTTTTCTTTATGAAAAATATGAGCTTTATAAACACAATCATGCGTAGTTAATTTATTAATCTAGGGATCTTATGAACCTAATTTTTACCACGTGATGATCTAATATTTTACCCCAATTATAAATTTAATTTAATTATATTATTTTATATTGTTTTAGGCTATTAATTGTTTGACCAACAATTTATCTATAGAGGCAGTTAAATAGATTTGAGAGAATTATTTAATTTTTTATCATGAGTAAATAACATGTATAGTTTCTAGGCATAAATGTATGATTCTTATGTATGTGATCCATAATTGATGAACTTAATTAGTAGTATGAAATTTAATTGGCATGAGAGTGTGATTAAATTAATTACTAATATAGTGTGTAGTTTACTTGAGAGATGAATAAATGCTAGGTTAAATTCAATTGATCACGTAATTAATTGATAATTATATTGGAGAGATTTTAGCGATTCATATGTTTAGAAAATTGGGAGATTAAGTATTCCTTAATTATTCCTATTACTTTTAATTTGTTTTTTAATTTTACTTCCTTAAAATATAAAAACAAAAAAAATTGATTTTTATTTTTTATTTTTAAAAATTAGTTTCTAATAAAATAATATCCATGCGAATGATGTTTTTTTATCATTATATTACTTGTTGCGATACATATACTTGCGTATTCATTGCACATATAATTTGTGTGGGGATCAAATTTATGGCACCGTTGCTGAGGATTATAAATATTAGAATTAATTTATTTTATTTTATTTTTCTTTACTTTAATTTTAATTTTAATTCCCTTATTTTTTGTTGACTTATTTCTTTATTTATTTTACTTAATTGTTTTTATTTATTTTTTTAAATTTTAATTTATTTATTTACTTTTTAATTAGACATCTCTTTTAGTATTGTAGAAACATAATTGAGTCTATTGCATGAGTAGAGTTCATGAGGAAGAAATCTTACATTTAGATCTTGAAATTGAGCGTACTTCGAGATCAATTAGAAAACAAATTGTCATCAACGAGGAAAAAATGGCTAATCCATTTTAAATAAGCAAAAATGAGCTAAACTTGAACAATCACATGCTTTTGATAGATGATAGAGATAGAGCTATGAATCAATATTCAATACCTATATTGGAAAAGGGTGAATCCAAGTATTATTAGCTTAAACATTCAAGCTAATCATTTGTAGTTAAAGCCAATGATGTTTCAAATGTTACAAACAATTAGACAATTCACCAGATTACCAACAGAGGATCCTTGTCTTCATCTCAGATTGTTTATTGAAGTTGTAGATTCATTTAAGTTCAGTGGTGTGAATTAGTGCCACATCATAAAGAACCTTATCTTTATATTTTCCAATTGAAAAATAATCCCAAACTTATTTGTTAACCTCCACTTCTCCACAATCATTCAGCCATGGTAGCTTGTATGGTTTGGGATGTTTCTACCACTTCAAATTTATCTTTTCTACAAATAAGGTACTAGCAACATTAGTGTAGCTCCAACTATCAATAATTAACATGCATACCTTATTATTCACGTGGCATCTTGTGTGAAAAATATGATCACGATGCTTCTCATCTCCTTCATCCTTAAGCGGTATATTTAGGACTCTCCTTATGACAAGTGAATCTTCATGCATAGATTCTTCCACTTCAACATTAGAACTGACACTTTTGATTTCTCCATTTGTCTATACAACCATAACATTTTTGTCCTCTTTATAACTTTATCCTTTTCCACATTGGAAATAGTTCTACTTTGTCTAACCCATGTCTTCTATGTAATTTAGAACCAAAAGAGGATTCTAAATCATCCAACCTTGCATTCATCCCCATAAATTGATCATGAATAGATTTGATGAAGAATTTCATGTCAACCTATTGTGGTTCTCCTCCTTCCTTACTCATGTTGTCAAACTATAAAATAAAATGAGATAACACATGCACTCCCTCATGTGTTTGCTCTCAATCAAATGTGCAGAGAGACTAGGGATACTAGCTTCATAGATATTTAAGACCTCCTTACCATGATGCAATTGCACTATCATATCCAAGTGAAGTAGTTAGATCACCTTGCCTGCTAGAGACAACCTAGAAGGCCTAAGGGCTAATGCTAGGAGATATTTTATAGAGTATGCATGGCACATTATAATTGCTCCACATCATTTTTGATAGTTAAAAAAGGTTCTATCAGTGCATGGCTAGATTGTACAGTTAGTAGATATGATTAAATTTTATTAGAAAGCCTATCTAGAATATATTCTCTATATAAGATAATTATCTAATTACTAATTAGATATTATCATATATTAAGGTGTTTAAATATATCTCCTTGGAGATTATCTAAATTAGTTTAACTCTTATAAATAGCCTCTCCAACTATAAGGAACACTTTTTGTATATCTTTTATTGAAAATTCATTTAGTTATGAGTATAATTATTTAGTCAACAAAAGTATAGTAAATTAAAATTTTGTAAGTGGTTACACAACCTATCTTGTGTACATAAAGTAACGTGAAAATAAAAATATTAATGTACAAGATTTTTAGGTGGAAAAACCTAAGCCACACCAATGACTTAAAAGGAAAACCACCAGTCTACTAGACTACCTAACTATCCACTGCGAAAATAAGTATTCAATTACAAGGCTAGGACTTAAACTACCCACCCAGGTAATGCCCCTAAGTAGTAACTTACTTATCAGTCATTGCTTTGATCACAGTCTCTATAAGATAGGTGTTTGGATCCGAACCAGTATTACGATAAACTCAATCCCTACAAGTTAACCAAATCCACATCACTATCATCTAAAAAGTTAGAAAATAAACACAAGTGCAAGTATGTATCCTAAAACAGATTTAATAATGAAAACCCTAACTAGTTGATTTACTTAATATATCAAATCAATCAAAAACAACTAGCAGCTCTAGAATAATCAGTTAAAAATACAATAATGATGAAACAAGATCTACATTGCAATACCGATCTTGCAAATATTTTTCTTTTATATTTGTAAAAAACTCCAAACGCATGAATCATTTTATAGAAAATGAGAAGTATACTTCCAAAGTCGATCTAAGGATGGAATATATATGGTTTTTAATTTATTGTTCAAACTCTTAAAAACGAAATTATATCATAAACATCCTATCACAATATTTTGGTTTTTGTGTTTCCTATTCTAATAAAAAGAATTAAGTATAGTTATAGATTCAATAAAAAATAATGCAATTTTTTATCATTCATAAAAGTTGAGTATTTAAGGATATAATAATTAAGTTAATTATGCTTCCCCGTATTATTTAGGTTATTAAAAATATAAATAGATATTTAATGATTTTCTCTTTTTTATATGAATACATCCTTCGGTGGGGTTACATATTCTTTGTTAATTAAACAAATCAATTAATATCTATGGGTCGAGTTGATAATTAATTTGATTAATTAAATTAATTTTTTTTCTAAGAGATTAAAAATGAACCATTTAAATGCCACATTCGGTGAGGTTAGACATTTTAAACTTTATTCAAGGTGTCCAAATTAAACCTAAGAATTTAATTATTCGAGTACTAACTTTCAAGTTTTAAAACCATTACTTAAAATATGTTGTCAATTTATTTTTCAATAATTATTCTTATAAAATAAATTTGAAATAGAGTTTAACTCTAACTACCGACCGATTGCACCAACAAATAAAATAGCACTACTCTAAATCAAACCAGATAATTAAATCTTAAAATCTAAATTTCAGATTTAAGTTTGTAAGGAAAAATAATATATTTATCTCTAATATCATTAATATAAAATCTTGAATAAAAACAAAATCAATATATTTTGTGGAAATATTTTACTTATTTAATAGTTCGCAAGCATAATAACGTTATTATTATATCATGTTTACAAACATCCAGTCATGTTAAATTTAATCAAAGACAAACTAAACATTACATATAAGAATAAAACATAAAAAATAAATGTAAATAATTCATTTTAAAATTATCCCTCCAAAGAATCCTTATAGAACTTTTATGCTAATTCTATTACTGAAAAACCTTCAAACGGATTTACATTTCCGTTTAATGAATCAAAAACTAAAAATCTATAAAATAATAGCTAGTTCTTCTCAAAAAGAAAAGAAATTTAAAACTAAGAAAATTTTCTAGAGAGAGAAAGATAGAGAGAGAAAAAGGTGAGAAAATTGTGTGTTTTTACAATGGGGGAGAGGGTCCTTTCATAGGTGAAGAAAATTCCAAAAAGGTGGAAAATATTTCAAAAATTGATTTTGGATGTGTTTGGATAGGCTGGCATGTGTGTGACACACGAAATTTATGGCATACATGCGTTTGGCATGTGTAGGACACGACGTGGGCGTGTATTGACGCACATAGGAAACGTCGCAAATGTGTGTTGGTGCACATGAAAATCGGCATGGCATGTGTTGGGTGTGTACTAGCTTCGTGGGCTGGCTGCACTCGTACGAGCATGTGTTGGATATGTGCGGGCGTGTTCTGGGCGTGTTCTGGGCGTGTGATGACTATGTACGAGTGTGTGGTGGTGCACGTGTGACGTTGACATGAATGGGTGACTGTGCATGGAATTTTGGCATTTTTGACATTTTTTTATGGTTTTGACCTATTTTGTCCAATTTTTCCATCTTTTTGACTTTTTCTCATTTCTTTTCTCGACATATTTGGGATGTATTGCCTCTAGTATTTTTATTCAAGTCTTAAAATTTTTTTTGAACGAAAATACCTGAAAAATAATAAAAACACTCGTGCTTTCAAAAAGAAAAATTTATATAAAAATATGATAAAATCATAGAAATATAAATCTATTTAATCAATTGAATTACATTAAAACTTGGTTATTTTAGTTCCTTTTAAGCACTAATCAAATAACACAATTATTATATGGTTAGTTTCAAATGTGTGCTTAGGTTTGCATTTATAAATATTTTGAAGCACATTAGGTTAAAGTAGAATTTTCATATTGTCCAAAAAATCAATTAAAATACTTTTAAAAAATAAGAACAATATTGTATAAAATCAATCCAATCCATATTAGAAATATGTTTTAAAATCATATAATTGACTCCTTGATCGATTTAACTAATTGTTTGATCGATCAAGTACATTGATCAATTGATGGAACATCCTATTGATCAATCTAGTGATCATTTAATTAATATTCAAAAGGTGATGGATCGATCCAGTAGTTTAACTAGATCGATTAAGGACTTGAGTCGATCTAGTAATGCATTAAAATCAATTTAATCAAGTATTAATACTCAATCAATCTAGTTACTACTCGATTGATTGAGTAACCTATTTTCATATCACTCGTATTGTGTCTAATATGTAATCTAATATTTACGAGAATACAAATATACCTTATATGTGATTATTGAGGTTTCATAGTTTCTTTGCCTTGAAAATATTCTTCTAAGATACATCTAGAAACTAAAATTATATTTATACATTTTATTCACAAATATTACAAATACTAACATAAATCTAACAATCTATCCCTTTGAAACATTCATATGACAAAACATTTCTCACACTACATAACACTTGTAGAAAAAATAAAGTTTTACATAGTGGTACTATCCTATTATCTGATAAACCATCTTCGCTTGTATCTTGATAGCTTCTATTTATATTGAAAAACAAAAACATAAATAGCCAAAAAAACTTGTCTCGAAAGACTCATTGTTCATTAGTTCAGTGTATATAGTAATAGAAAAGCGAAAAATGTTCGAAAGAAAATAAAACAAATGATAGTAATTAAAAAAAACTCTCATATGTCAAATATCACCCTTTATATCAAATATCCCCAAAACAATTCAAAAGTAAATAAATCCTCCTTATTTTCAATTTTTTGGCTAGATTTTTTAATTGGAATATACCAAATTTATTACATAAAAATTTATCGCCCCTTTTTTTCTCGTACGAATAGACCAAAATAAAATGTGGTATTAAGCATTCAAATGTAATAAGAAAAAGAGGAAGTATAAAATTTTAATGTAGTCAAAATAGTGTATTAATTAATAATAGTCAAGTACATCTAAAAAAAAATCAATTACACTATAAATCAACATACAAATTTAAACATACTAATCATTAAATCATAAGAGAAAAAAATTACACAAACAAAATAACCAAAATAAATCACTGTCTTGTCGGAAGAAGCCTAAGGTGTGTATGGATAGCACTAATCTTGTGAGTAATACATATCATTCTTTGATCAATTTCACCTACCTTCTATTCCAAGTTCCCTAATCTCGTCCATATTTCATTTTCAAATATTTTATAACGAGAAGGTTTAGGACCCAAAAAAATCTCCATATCCTTATCCCCGAAGAAATCATCTACATCTCTTTTGTCACTAGTACCAACTTCGGATGATCCTTCTCACTGGCATCAACACCAATGGGTCTCAGTCTCTTTATAGTCTAAGCATATGATCTAGAAATTGTTGACTTTCCAAAGTCACTTATTAATCGAACAGTGTTAGAATTACCTGTTTGTTGTACACCAGTAACTATAATCAATTGGGTGATAAGGCATCCATAGGGGAATCTAATCCTTGGGTTTGTAATATGAGATTGGTTGTATTCATCTTGAATTAATGATCTTATATCAATAGTAATCCCTTATCCAATGTTGTAAAGAATTGTTTTTTGTAGGAAAGAAATCTTAATAGAGTGTTTGGAAGGTAGGAAGTTGACACAAACCAATTTTTTCAACACTTGATAGAAGGGTGTGAATGCATCGGGGATAATCAGACACTTTGTACTAAAGGTGACATTCGGTGAACCAAACAGTTCTATAAGCAGATCTTTAAGTACGCCTCCGCCGCGTATTAGCCTCCGCTCTACCACCGCTCACTCATAGATCGAACCGGTAATATTAAACCAATCTATATTAAATTTTGAGTCACCTATATTTATAATAGATAAAAAAAATAATGATTCTTTACACCAAGATATCAATTATTTTATTCATAATAAAAAATTTGTAACTCATTGGCAAGAGGTTACGGATGTTGAATTCAATATTGGCATATAATTTTTGTACAAAGGCCAGGCAACATAATTTAACAAGGGTGAACAAGAATACCCATCTAAAAGCCCAAATGGCTCAGGTCATGCCACCTTCATAGAAATCACTCCATGTAATCCCATGTTCGTATAAAATAAGGCATTGAGAAAAGGAAGTATTATATCTCGATTTAGATTCCTCATCTCACCATTGCATTGAGAAAGGAATGGAACATCTAGAGGTAGTTTATATCACCTCACAACCATCGCAAAAACTGAGTAGAAAACCAAAATTATCACAATATATTTCTTACTAAAAATTGACAAAATAGCTCAAATTTTCCAGTAAAATTATAGAAACAAATTAGTGCAATAATGTAGTGAGGAAATTACATAAAATAATCTCATAAGGTAGTTTTTCTAGTGGAAAAATGTGAGGAAATGGGGAATTACAATTTATGCATGAATCATACATTGTTTTTGGGACGATTGATGTTAGAGAAGTTCTTAACTATCAATACTAAGTGATTTTTGGACAAAAATGAGTGATTTTGTTGAAGATTTGGGTAAAGATAAAAAAATTTGTATAAAGAGGGGTTAGGTTTTTGTGGAGGTAAAGAGAAGAAAGAAGAAATATATTTGAACTAGCACACTCATATGATTGATAATAGTGTCAATTGATCAACCTTTAAGTATCAATCGATCTAGTTCATACTCGATCAATCGACCTTCAAAAATCCTAAAATTTTCAAAAACTCTCTCTAAGTCCTATAATTACCCAAATAACACTTAAATAAACACACAAAATTATAAAAATATATTATATATATATATATATTATTGAATAAAGGAATTACGTATATTCAAATATGACATTACTCAAATAATTAATTTTGAAATATGAAAAAAAATTACGCTTTAACAAAATTAGACAATTCATAGCAAGTATAAGCATTCCCATAAAGCACATATATATTTCTCATAAAACATGGTGACATATTGACAATTGCTGAAAGTGAAATAAATATTGAATTACAATAGTATGTCAATTTATCGATTTATGATTACTTATGAAAAATTTAAAGTAAAAAGTATCATCAATCATGAAAAACTTTTTAGTTGAAATAAAGCTTGCACATAATAAAAAATTTCTTTACCAAGAGAGAGCTTTAATATTATTTTTGGTATTCCTTCTCATATTTACCTGATTTAATTTCTTTTAATCTTTTTGAATGAGATAATGGTTATATCGTTTTCTCTTTACGTAACCATTCGTGGCTTTTTTCTTTTTATGCATCAATTATATATAATTTTTATAGGAAATATGTACGAGCCAATTCTGCTTCTTCATTGTGACTTTCTTCAATCATTGTAGTATTGAAGGAAACACCTTTGTTCTTTATGGGTGGATGAAAACTCATCTCAAATGTCTAAAGTGAACCAACAAGTTCTTCAATTTTGATATTGTCCACGTCTTTTCCTTCATCAATGGTAGTGACCTTTGTATGGAAGTGATCTGGTAGCAAGTAAAGAATCTTCTAGACTATCCTGAAATAAATAAATTTCTTTCCAAGATTGGAAAAGATGTTAGTAACATCACATAATCTCAAATAGAATTAAAAAAAATTCTCATCTTCTTTCATCCTAATATTCTCAAATTGAGTATTAAGTATGCGAAGTTCTATTCATTTAACTTGTGAGGTACCCTCATGGGAAACCTCTAAAATATCCTAAGCATGATTAGTAGTTTCAACTTGGAAAATACGACAAAACTTATAAAAAAAATACAACACTAAATAGCACTATACCTTTTTAATTCCAGTTACAACCAATTTCATCTTTAGTAGTCCATCATTTTCTATGTTTAGGAGTAACAATATTATCTTCGGTAATTGTAGAAGATTCCCAATAATAAAGCATAGAGTTTTAGATGCTTTTATCTATAGAATGTAGAAAAGCTTTCATACTAGCTTTCTAATATGAGTAATTAGACCCATCAAAGTAAGGTGTATGGGTTATAGACGAACTCCCTCTTAAATGATCCATAACAAAGTACTAAGCACACTAAGTATATATAATGATCGGCTTTGATACCAAATGAAAGTTTGTTTAGTTATGGATCTAATTATCCAGTCATTGGAAGTATGAAAAATTAAAATTTTATAAGTGACCAAAAAACCAATAATGTCTATGTAAAGTAATATAGAAATAAAAATATCCATACACCAAATTTTTAATTGGAAACAACCTATGCCACACTAATGACGTAAGAGTAATACAATCGTTCCATCAGACCACCTAACTATCAATTATGAAAAAAAGTATTTAGTTACAAGTTTAGGACTCAAACTACCCACCTAAGTGATGACTCTAAAAGTAGAGTCATTAGTGCAATTTTTTACTTAATATTTACTTGTTTTATTCAATAAATAGTATTTTGGGGCTAAAAATATTAAAATATAAACTTTATAGTGAAAAGGGTTAAAAATATAATTTTTTGAATTGTTTGGATTTTTTTGGAATTTTTATGAATTTTTAATGCAGGGCCAATCAAGAGCTACCACGTGGCATGCCATGCAAGCAAGGAAAGTGAATCATGTTATGCTGTGTGTGAGGAGGACGAACTGTGTGCCATATGTCAGCATGTCGTTCAATCTGAGTTTGAAGATTGGTTAACCCGCCCTACCACGTGTCGCCACGCTATTGCATCCCACGTTCCACCCATGCGCCACACCATGCATTTCTAAAAATCACGTTGCAATTAAATAGATTTGAGAGAATTATTTAATTGTTTGTCTTGATTAAATAACATGTATAGTCTCTAGGTAGAGATGCATGATTCTTATGTGTAATCTATAATTGATGAACTTAATAAGTAGTATGTAATTTAATTGGCATGAAAGTGATTAAATTAATTACTATATGGTATATAGTTTACTTAGATAGGAATACATACTAGGTTAGATTCAATTGATAATGTAATTTAATTGATAATTATATTGGGGAGATTTTAGCGATTCTCATGTTTAGAAAATCGGAGGATTAAGTATACCTAGATATTTTCTCACATATATTTTTAGTTACCAAATCTAATTTAATTAATTATTTTTACTTACTTTTAGTTATTTTAATTTTGTTTCATTAAAATATAAAAACACAAAAAAATTAATTTTTATTTTTTTCATTTTAAAAATTAGTTTCTAATAAAATAATCTCTATGAGAACGATTTTTTTATCATTATATTACTTATTGCGATGCATATACTTGCATATTCATTGGACACACTTCGTGTGTAGTGATCAAATTATTGGCGCCATTGCAAATGGTGATTATAAATATTAGAAATTAATAATTTTTTTATTTCTTTTATTTTAGTATTTTTCTCTATTTATTTTTCTTTACTTTAATTTTAATTTACACATTTTCTTTTACAGACTTATCTATCTATTTATTTTAGTTAATTTATTTTACTTATTTTATTTATTTATTATTTTTTAAACTTTAGTTTAGTTTATTTAGTTGTTTATTTTTTATTTTTTTTATTTTTTTTAGACATCTCTTTTAGTATTGTAAAAACATAGTTGAGTCTACTGTATAAGTAGAGTTCGTGAAGGATAAATCCTACATTTAGATCTTAAAATTGAGGGTACTTTGAAATTAATTAGAAAACAAGTTGTCACCCAAGAGAAAAAAAATGGTTAATCCATTAGACATAAATAATAATGAGCTAAACTTGAACAATTAAATGCTTTTGATGGATGATAGAGATAGAACTATGAATGAATATGCAACACATATGTTGGAAGGGCTAAATCCAAGTATTACAAGGCCAAACATTCAAACTAATCAGTTTGAGTTAAAGCCCATATTTCAAATGCTATAAACAGTTCGACAATTCAATGCATCTTAGATTGTTTATTGAAGTTGGAGATTCATTAAAGTTCAGTGGTGTGACAAAGGATGCATTTAGGATTATATTGTTCCCTTACTCTTTTGGAGACCGTACTCGAGCTTGGCTAAACTCTTAACCACTTGATTCCATTAAAACTTGGAATGGATTGGTAGAGAAATTCTTAATGACATACTTCCCACTAACAAATAATTCCAAGCTTAGGAATGACATTACTTCCTACCATCAATACAAAGGAGAATATTTAAATGAAGCATGAGAAAGATTCAAGGAATTGCTAAGGAAGTGTCCTCATCATGGTATTTCTTCTTGGAATCAAATGGAGACTTTTTACAATGGTCACAATGCACAAACAAGAACTAGTGTTGATGCATCTACTAATGGAGCTTTGCTAGCCAAATCTTACAATCAAGCTTATGGTTTACTTGAGAAAATGGCTAGAAATAATTATCAATGGCCAATGGACAGAATAACATCCACAAGAAAAGTAGCCGGAGTGCATGAGGTAAATGATATCACAGCACTTACAGCTCAAGTTTCATCTTTGGTTATCTTTTGAAGGCTCAAAACTCGCCATGAAGTATAACCAGGTCCAAGATTCAAAGAGGTTATGTGTGTTTTGTGGAGGAGCTCATTTGTTTGATAATCGTCCAAATAATCCTGAATCCATATGCTATGTGGGTAATGTGAATCAAAACAATAATCCATACTCAAACACATATAACCTAAGATGGAGACAACATCCAAATTTCTCTTGGAGTAATAAAAACAGTAAAGGTGGTAATTAATTCAACTATGAATCATTTCCACCACCTGGTTTTCAACAACCACACCAATCACAAGATTAAGAGAAGAAGCCATCTACTGAGGAAAATACAAATGCTTTAATGAGGATGATGAAAGACTTTATCCAATCATTAAATACAAAAGTTTTCACTTAAAAGTTTTAATTCAAAATTTGGAGAACCAAATGGGGCAACTTACTCTGGCTATAAGTCAAAGGCCTTAAGGTAACCTTATAAGTGACACAATTGTAAACTTAAGAAGATAAGGTAAGGACCAATGTAACGCTATAGCCTTGAGGAGTGGTACAACTTTAGAATAGGAACATAAGATAGAAGAGGATGAGGAGAAATAGAAAATTAACAAGGGTGAGAAGGAACTAGTGCAAAAAAAGAGCACTGAAAAAGAAATAATTCAACCAAAAAAGAGAAACCTCTACAAACCCACTATTCATTTCCCTCAAAGACTACAAAAGAAAAAGTCAGATACATAATTTTCAAAATATTTAGAAGTCTTAAAGAAGCTGCACATAAACATACCATTTGTAGAGGCACTTGAACAAATGTCGTCTTATGCCAAATTCATGAAGGATATACTATCAAAGAAAATGAGGCTTATAGATCATGAAATAAAAAACTTGACTGAAGAGTGTAGTGCCATTCTTGATAGAAAACTACCATAAAAACTGAAAGATCCATTTTTTTTATACATCTCTTGCACTATTGGGAACATCCATTTTGGCAAGGCACTATATAACTTGGGTTCTAGCATTAACCTCATGCCATTATCAGTCTTCAATAGATTGGGGGTTGGTAAAGCAAAACCCACTTTAGTAACATTACAAATGGCAAATATATCAATTAAGAGACATCGGGGTGTGGTACATTTGTTAGTAAAAGTAGACAATTTCATCTTCTGGTGGACTTCATTATGCTAGACATGGAAGAGGACTGTGAAATTCCTATCATACTTGGTCATCCTTTCTTAGCAACCAGAAGAGCACTCATTGATTTACAAAAAAAAGTGAACTTACAATAAGAGTGCAAGTTGTACAAGTAATGTTTAAAGTTTTTAAAGCATCTAAACCTCCTGATATTGATAATGCTAATGAATGCTTAAGGATAAATGTTACTGTATGTGGGGACAACTTAAAAGAATTTGTTGAGTCACCCAAACTTAAGAATGTTACACATGATGCTATGAATAAGGACATAAACTCATTAGAAAAAAACTGAACTTGTTTTAACTTTGAAAGTATGGCATCGAAGGTTGATATTGTGGACAATGTGAAATATTTGGAGGACGTGTCTCTCATATTTGTATCTAAGGTGATTATGAACAATTTTTAGATAGGATCAAAGCTCAAAAAATCAAATGAAGAGCCACCAAGTTTAGACCCCACACTTTTACCCTCATATCCCTAGTCAAGTATGAAAGTGAAAGAGTCCAATGGAGAGGTGAAAAAGTTGTTAGAAATATATAAATTGGATGAGTTACGGTAGATTCTTATAAAAATGCAAAAAGTTCAAAAAGAAAACATAAATATGGCATGAGAAAAGAATTGGGCATTGTGTTTTCAAGCCAGAACATTAGGTATTATTGAAAAAATCAAGACTCAAATTGTTTCCAAGCAAACTCAAAAGTAAATGGATAGAAAGGGATGTACCTTAGGATTTGATATAATCATCTAGTCAAGGATGTTAAACGTGATGCTAGTTGGGAGGGAACCCAATGTTATGTTTCTTATATTTTCATTGTTTTTGTTTTATAGTCAAATAAATATGGAGAGAAATGACGTAACAAGAATGAGCATTTCAGCGATATATGTGATGTGCCATGATTAAGGGAGTTTTCTTTCCTTTTACCTTTTCATATTTATATGTGCACAATGAGGATAATGTGTAATTTAAGTTTGGGAGAGAGAACTTCATTCTCTAAATTAGTATTTACTATGCATTTTAAAGTTTTTAAGAATATTTTTAGGATATTTTTAATCATGATTTGAGTAGAAATTAATAAATATATGAAAACTAAATACATGCATGCTTGATATGAAACATATAAACTCAATGATAAAAATGGGTTGTCATGACTAGGATAAGTAATATAACATATTTGTTAAGATATATATATTAATTATGTGATATGCTTGCTAGGTTTGATTGGATTGATTCAAATTTTTATGCACATGTTCATGATTGATTTGGTGTTCTTATTGAGAGAAAATTTGTAGTGAGTTATACGAGTCGATGAGATCTACCAAGTTTTAGAATCTATTTGATCATCCCTTGAGACAAAATCCTAAATAGTATTTAGCAAGAGAAATGATTTAGGCCTTATTTGGATCTACTAAGCCTTTCAAGCTAACTATTATTAATATCTTTAGTTACCCATTTGAGCCTAACAAAGAACCCTTCATATCTTTAAGCCACATTTAATGTCTAACTAATAAGTATTATCTTTACCCTTGCACCTTTAGCTTGTTATGAAAAGAAAAAAAATGCAATCATGTGTTATGCTATAGAGTAAGGTGAAATGTAATGCACCTTAAACAAAAGAAAAAAGAATAAGAAGCAAAACTCATAACATAATTATCCCTCTAAAGAAAATAAAATAGAATTTAAAATAAGTTTGGGGGTGTTATGAAATTACAATAAAAAAAGAGAAAAGAGATGTGGAATACAAGAATATGAAAAGAATGACAAAAGAGGGTGCATTGAAATATCAAGTAAAATCTCAATTGCAGTTAAAAAGTGCTTAATGAAACAAAAAGAAGAAAAAATAAGGTGTAAAAAGAGCCTAAATGTCTTCATTTATTGACTCCATACCTAAGCTTTACATTACAATCATGTAAAGTCCTTATTGATTTTGAGCTAATGTGTATTTATATTAGTGGAAAGGGATGTGAAAAATAGACTTATGAGACTTGTTCTACGATCGAATTGATTAGGATGCTTATATAGGTTGATTTTATGAGTGCATTAGATGATATCATGAGTAGCACACACACACACATGAATCCATTTTTCAAAAACCTTATGTATCATTGTATTGATGGAATGTTGATTGATGAATATGTGAACCTCTTTATCATAGGATTGTACGAATTTTGAGAGGGATAGTTTTTGTGAAATATGCATGTACTAATAGAAGTATATTTATGAATATACTACCCATGTTATTTTATTTAGTTATACATGGCTTGACTTGAGGACAAGAAAAGAGTTAAGTTTAGGGGTGTGATGACTCTATAAAAGTAGAGTTATTAGCACACTTTTTATTTAATATTTACTATTTTTAATCAATAAATAATATTTTGGGGGCTAAAAATATTAAAATATAAACTTTTTGGTGAAAAGAGGTAAAAATATATTTTTTGGATTTTTTCTAAAATGTTTATGAATTTTTAATATAAGGCTAATCAGGAGTTGCCACACGTCGTAAGTAGGGAAAGTGAATCATGTTATGCTGCGTGTGAGGAGGATGAATAGCACACCACGTTTCAACACGACGTTCAATCTGAGTTCAGAGATTGGTCAACCCACCCTACCTTGTGTCGCCATGCCATTGAATCCCATATTCCACCCGTGCACAACGCCATGCATTTCCACAAATCATGTTGGCCGCATGGTGTTGACTCAGTGATTTTTAACTCTAATCGGTCTCTCCTACCACGCTTTGTACTCTGATTCAACTAGTGAATTCTAATGCCATGTGTGGTGCTGTGATTGGCTAGCGTTGTCAGTTTTTCTTGTTTTGATATCAACCCTTGATCTGAAGCTGATTTGGCGGTCTAGATCGCACCAGAGCAATATTTAAGCCCCTAATCACCCCATAACCCCTAAAGGGACATCATTAGGATAATTTTGGTCAACTTTTGGAGCTAAAAAGAGAGAAAAATTGAAGAGGGGACACAATTTTGGTGGAGATTCAAGAGGAGATTAACACTACAATTCAAGAGGAGATTAACACTACAATTCAAGAGATTGATTATTTTTTTTTCTTCTACTCTTTTCTTTATTAATTTTTATGTTTTTCTTTATGAAAAATATGAGCTTTATGAATACAATGATGTGTAGTTAATTTATTAATATATGGATCTTATGAACCTAATTTTTACCATGTGATGATTTAATATTTTACCCCAATTATAATTATAATTTAATTATATTATTTAATCTAATTTGTATTTTATTAATTGTTTGGCCAACAATTTATCTATAGAGGCAATTAAATAGATTTGAACGAATTATTTAATTGTTTGTCTTGATTAAATAACATGTATAGTTTCTAGGAAAAAATGTTTGATTCTTATGTATGTGATCTATAATTGATGAACTTAATGAGTAGTATGAAATTTAATTGGCATGTGAATATGATTAAATTAATTACTATATAGTGTGTAGTTTATTTGAGAGAGGAATACATACTAGGTTAGATTCAATTAATCATGTAATTTAATTGATAATTATATTTGGGAGATTTTGGTGATTTGCATATTTAGAAAATTGGGGAATTAAGTATTCTTAGATATTTTTTCACATATAATTTTAGTTACTAAATCTGATTTAATAAATTATTGCTACTTACTTTTAGTTATTTTAATTTTGCTTCATTAAAATATAAAAACACTAAAAAATTGATTTTTATTTATTTATTTTTAAAAATTAGTTTCTAATAAAATGATATCTATAGGAACGATATTTTCTTATTACATTACTTGTTGCGATACATATTCATTACACACACTTCGTGTGTGGCAATCACCAAGTAATGATCCTAAGTAACCTACTTACAAGTTGTTGCTTTGATTAGAGTCTTTATAAGATAAACGTTCATATACATACCATCTTTCTCATAAACTAGAGTCTTGTAATTTAATTGAACCCGTACTGCGATCAATTGAAAATTTAGCATATTAATACAAGTGCAAGTGTGTGTCCTAGACCATATTCAATAATAAAAAACTCTAACTAGTTAATTTGAATAATATATTAGATAAATCAAAAACAACTAATAATTTTAGAATAATCAATTGAAAGCATAATAACACAATTATCAGTGTAGGCTTGTTAACCCATCAAACATAACCACAAATATTTGATAAATTAACTTAATGAAAAAGCATACCTGAAAACTTTTAGTAAAACAAGAGAAAGAATAAAAGATGTTTTTAGGTTTTTTAAATAACATTTACATGACTCACACACTGAAACAATCCAGGACATTACCTTAAATTTGAGGGCTTCACAAAATGTTTGGTGCCACTACATTACAAAGTTGGTAATTTTGTACAATTGAATGCTAATAAAAACTTTGTTTTTTATTATTTATTAACTTTGTCGATTAGTTATATTTAAAATATAATTATCTGCATAAATATTTAGTTTATGGCTGCATATATGATATCAGACGTTAATGATTTAATAATACAATTTGGTATTTAGAAACTTTATGCAATCTATAACAATATTAATTCATCTATATAAATCACCACAATTTAAATTTAATTAATTAAAATTTTAATCGATTAGTTACAGTTTGATCAATAAAATGTCAGTTCATATATTAAACCATATGAAACCAACTCCTTAAACTCTTGAAATTCATAATGATCAAACTTAATAAAATGAACTAATTTGTAAGACAAATAATATTTATGTTTTTCTATTTCTATTTATTTGATATATTTTGTTTGAAAATTTAATTTCTTTTTAGTAGGTGTATATATATATATATTAACAAATCATGTTAATAAATTATATATAAGAAGTTATATTAATAAATCATGTTGATAAAAAAACACATTTTATTGTAAAGATCAATATATTTTGTGATTATACTAAGGCAATTTGTTTAAACACTTTTTAAAACACTCTCCAGACCATCAATAAGACATGAATTTGAGCTATAAATTTAATTAACTTTCTAGATCAAACAAATATTAATAACAATTTGATGGAAATTGGAATCAGGCAAAACATAACTCTATCTTCTAACAGAAGATCATGGTGGGTATAAGAAAGGTGGAATGCATCTTGATGATTATAATTAGCTTAAAATGAAAAATGAGCTATGTAGATGAACAAATTGATGACATAGATTTTTTATTCTCGGGGGTAGAAAATGATGCCTTTGTTACCTCTATTCTTACTAGACATGTACCTCTTGAAATTCATAATGATCAAACATTAATAAAATGAACTATATATATTTAATCTATAAAGAGAACTTAATCAAAATAATTAAGCTTTAAAAGAGGGGCAACGTACGAACAATTTAAATGAAGTTCTAACTTCTAACGGTATTAATTAGTTTCCACCATTTAAAAAAAATAAACTCTATGAGAAAAAATTGTTCAGACTTCAGAGTTTAGACTAACAAAAAAACGACATACCATTTAAATTTCAGAGTTCAAACTTGTCATTCAATTTATTTAGGAAAAAAACTACTACCAGTAGTAGTAGACCACATACCTATTTCGTGATTTTCGTCCATGGTTGTCATGACACGACGCGACATGAGGTGACTAGTTGCTAGTGGAAGCAACAACTGGAACAACGACTAGCTGCTAGTGGAAGCAACGTGAGGAACAATGGCTAGCTACTGGTGGAAGCGACGACGTCGAGACCCACTACCCAGAGCCTAGACGGCGAATGCAGAACGTAGATCGCAAAGGAAATGAGGAATTGCGATTTCTAGGGTTAGGGTAACGACTTAATGCCTTAACTCGAAAACAATATATATATATATATACCCCGATTTATAATATTTTATAAAAAAATTATTTATTTAATAAAATCGATCCGGTCCGATCCAATCAATTTATAATATTTTATAATCGGATCGGACCGTTTTAAAATCGATTTTACTTAATTCGAACCGGACCATTTCATTTACAAAATTGCTCAATTCGGTCCATATTGGATCGGTTTTTTGTTTTAAACTGGTCCGGTTCAGTTTTTGGACAGCGTAACTCATAGCCATGGAAAAAAGTGTAACGATTAACGACGTGCGATAAACTTACTTACCTCTCACTGGAGTCAAAAACTAAAAAATAAACATATTAGAAAAATCGGGAAAATAAAAATAAAAATAAACAATCAACCGAGCAAACACTATGGTAGATGTCGTCCGCATAACTATATATATATTTTATAGATATTGGTGGATCAGCTAGTAGGAATTGGGAAGATAAGGTTATATTTATAATTATAATTATTTTCATTAATTTTAAATATATTTAGATAATAATTATTAGTAACAAATATATAATATTTTTTAATTTTAACATTATTTAAAAATATATTTAATTTGTTTAAAAAATTAAATATTAACATAATTATTATATTACTATATTATTTAAAATATTGATATTAATTTTTATTTTTAACTATATATTTTTTATTAAAATAAATAAACTTTAATGTATTTATTCTAAATATTGAGTATTTTAACATAATAAAATAAAATAATATTATAATAAGTAACAAATTCTATACTTTATTGTTATTTTAAAATAAAATCTTTATTATAATTATAATTATCTATGCTTAAAATATTGATTTCTATTAGATGACAGTGAGTACGTTTGAATAGGAATGACTTCCGAGTTTATAATCAAAAACCTTACGTTTAGAAGGTAAGCTACTATACAACTTAATATCCAATCGAATTAAATTAAGCTTGAGCAGATAAGTTGGAGCTCACTCATTATATATGTATGCATTGGTGTGTAAGAATTGTTTTGGAAATTAATACTAATATCAATCATATACATAACATTCGTGTCAGATTTATTATTTTAGTATTAAATATTAAATTATTTTTATTTAAATTAAAATAAATTTAGAAAATTAATATTAAAAATAATTATAAATTAAAGATAATTCGTGGTATTTTAAAATAGAGAAGATAGCAAAAATAAGGAAAGAAAAGAAAAAAACGTTGAGCCTTAGAACCGGGGAGGGGGCTTTGGAATCTCTTTTTGGATCGAATATATATCACTTCTCCATTCTCTCTTTTCTTTCATTTTCTTTGCTCTCTCCAGCTTCACAGCTCTCACCGCTTCTTAAACTTGAGGGTTTTTGACACGAATTGACACAGATTTGGTGGGTAATTTCTCATTTATGTTCGTTTTTATTTATCATTACTGATTCTCATCTGAAGTTGATCATCCTTGTTGGGCCATTTTATTTTTATTTTAATAAGTTGATTTTGATTGCAGTTATTTTTTTTTTTAAATAATTGCTTTTATTTTCTTCTGTTTTATTCTTCTTCTTCTTATATGTGATTTAGGTGTTCCTAGGTTCTAATAGTTTGAACTAATTTTGGGATAAGTTCTAACCTATTTTTGATGATTTTAGTTTGATTTCTTGTATGGGTATTTGAACCCTCTGATGTTCTGTCAATTGCAGAGTTTAGAGTTTGAGTGAGAGGGTGGGCTTTATGATGGGTAAGGGTTCGAAGAGCAATTGCAAGTCAGCATCACACAAGCTGTTCAAGGACAAAGCAAAGAATCGTGTGGATGACTTGCAAGGGATGTTCGTGGACCTGCAATTTGCGAGGAAGGAGAGCCGCTCAATTTATGTGGCAGTCCTCGAAGAACAAGTCCATCAGATGCTCCGTGAGTGGAAAGCCGAACTCAACGAACCTTCTCCAGCATCTTCTTTGCAACAAGTTAGCTTCATATAATCCTCATAATAAATTTACATATATATTCGATGCCTTTTTTTAGTGCATAGCTATGATGGCATGTTTAAATAAGTTTGTGGATCAATATATGTCATACATGCATGCCAATTGTCTTCATCCCAATAAGTTGTGAGTTTTTTAATGATGCTTGAGTTGGAATTTCTGGTTCTGAATTGTAGTCTTACTGGTACAGGGAGGTACTCATGGGTCATTTTCATCGGACATTTGTCGGTTGTTGCAGTTCTGCGAGGAGGAAGATGATGCCACTAGTCCTTTAGCTGCACCAAAGCCTGAGCCTAATGATCAAAGCTTTCAAGTAGGAGAAAGTATGGTCTTCCCTGAGGTGAGAATTATTTCTTTTTTGTGTAATATTTTTTGTATGGTTTTATGAGCTGAATATTGTTTCAGATGTGATTTACGATAGCATTTACAATCTACAATATTGAATCGGAATATTTCCTCGACTGAACTTCAGTTATTAGTCTTGCTCATGGCATTTCTTAAACCAAGGTTTTCTAAGCAGAAGTTGAGATTAAGCATTCTTGTTTTCTGTTAAAGATTTTGCTAGTTAGCTCCATAAGCATTGTTTCTAATTGTTGTAGTTTATCCAAAATCAAGACAAGTGTCCAGGCATATGGAACTATGCTTATATAGGTAAGCAGGTAAAGCTGGGTTACCTCATCATTTCACACTATTTGAACTACTTTAGACATGCCAGATATTCAAAAGTACCTTAAAAAAAGTTATCAGTGTGCTTTATGTGTGATTAAATTGGTTGCATCTAGAGGTTCATTTTTTTATCATCTCTCCCACAAGCCAGGCCCATTCAGTCTATTCATATAACTTGTTTGATCATTTATTAGGGTTGAGAATGAGCAGTAAAAGTTAGTTCTTAAATTTTTCAGAGGTTCGGTGTGATTCCGGACCATCAGGAACCTGTCTTCCCTTTTCAGCAAAAGAAGGAATCTCTCTTCCCATTGGTGGAATGTAAAACTGCTACATCTGGAGTTCGCAATATTCCAGTTAACAATTTTGAAGGAGCTAATTCTTTGGAATATCATCAGTATGGATTAAACCAAGACTTTGAGCATAACCTCTACAGTTGTTACAATGGCATACCTTTATGCAGTGAGGATTTTATGCCTCATATTTCCAGCTATCTGCCTACCATATGTCCTCTCCCTTCTGCATTTTTAGGCCCCAAATGTGCACTTTGGGATTGTCCTAGGCCTGCTCAAGGTTTGGATTGGTACCAGGACTATTGCAGCAGCTTTCATGCTGCACTTGCTTTAAATGAAGGACCACCTGGCATGGGACCAGTTTTACGACCTGGGGGCATTGGGCTGAAAGATGGATTACTTTTTGCGGCTCTCAGTGCAAAGACACATGGGAAGGATGTTGGCATTCCTGAATGTGAAGGAGCTGCAACTGCAAAATCTCCATGGAATGCACCCGGTTAGTTCATTGTGGTTGCACTTTGTATTTATTCTTGTGGAGATTTGAATGCTCTGCACTATATATGTTTTCTGTTTCAACAAGCTAATTGATTTTGTTCTTGTAGAGCTCTTTGATCTTCATGTTCTTGAAGGTGAAACACTCAGAGAGTGGCTGTTTTTTGACAAGCCTAGGAGAGCATTTGAGAGTGGGAACAGGAAGCAGAGGTCATTGCCTGATTACAGTGGACGTGGTTGGCATGAGTCAAGGAAGCAAGTAATGAATGAATTTGGAGGGCTGAAGAGATCCTACTATATGGATCCACAGCCATCAAACCATTTTGAGTGGCACTTGTATGAATATGAGATCAGCAAGTGTGACGCATGTGCACTATATAGATTGGAGCTGAAGTTTGTAGATGGGAAGAAAAGCTCCAAGGGTAAACTAACAAATGACACAGTCGCTGATCTTCAGAAGCAGATGGGAAGACTTTCTGCTGAGTTCGTATCTGACAACAAGTGCGGTATCAAAGGACGGGCCAAAATTATTCCTAAATTTGGCATTGGAAATGTTTATTCAGCCCAAAATCGAACTGCTTTGGCAAATGTAACATTCGACTATGGAGTAGGTGGGCCATATGATTATCTTGTGGAAAATCTTAACGAGTATTACCTAACGTGACTCAAGATGCATGGATGGAGTATGGAATAAGGTTAACGTTGTAGTTTGAATTACTTTATAGGCAGTTGGGGTCGTGTCATCACTCTTCTTTTTTCTCTTCCTTTTCAATACATGAAGTCAAAAGCTCATTTTTGGCTCTGCGAAGACATTGTGAATAGCTCATTCTCGTTTGGTAAGTGCCGCACTAATTACATGCACTCCAGGTTTCTATTCTAACTTCTCAAGTACAATTTGAAGCAGTTGAAAGCTGTTTCCTTAGCCACGGTAAACTTGTAATGCTCTAATCATGATATGGTGAACACTACAAGCAAATACTGTCACCTGATCTAGTTAGGACAGATGAACACAGCTGTTTTAGAGTAATTCCTTTTTGTGGATTACATTATACTAATCTAGCAGTTTGTCATCCATTAAAGACGCACAATGTCCGCAACATGATCTGTTTGGTTGCTGGATGTGTAGTTTTTCAGTGCCTCAACTCTCAAGATCTGGAGTTGCTCTAATTTCTTCTTTTTTGTAAACATCAATGAAGTATTTGTAATGAAATGGCGAACTTTAGCCTGCCTTTTCTTCCGATCCTTCACATTTATGTTTTTACCCTTCAATCATAGGCCAAACGGAGTTTTGGTGTTGAAAGTGGAACTTTAACCCTTTCTCATTGGATGTTCTTTTATCATGAGATTTGTTTATTGGAAAAACAATCATAAATGACTTTTTTTTATTAAGAAAACAATAAAAATATTACTTTTAAAACTTTTAACTGATCCGAACTGAATTGACACGCTGGTTAATTTGAATTGAACCATTTCATACCAAATGGGTTGGGTTTGGGTCTAGGCGAGTAATATTCATGGATCAAAACTCCCATTCTGTTGACCTGCTTTTTAAATTTATTATATATATTGCTCTTTTCAAATTAAAATGAAATGGTAAATTTTTAACCCTATCTGTCTTGTCCCAAACCATTTCTAATAAAATGGATAATGTTTCGTCCCATTTTTTGTCCCGATTTGCACTGCTCCGACATAACCCAAATGAATTGGTTACTAGTGGACCTTCACCCGTTGGGTCAAATTGTTCTCTAATAATAATAATAAAAATAATATTTTTTATATTCGTTTTATATATTTTTATAAGTAAAAAAAGTAATATATTATAGCAATATTAAAATTGGATTAAGGATATTTAAACGTATTCAATATTAAATGTTATCGAATTTAATCTCATTTAATATTATTAGAATGTTATTATTGTTATAAATTTTAAAATTCTTTTTACTGTTTTTTTTTTCCTTTCTATTAGAGAAAGCAACATCCAGAATTATAACCACTGATGATGCATACAAGGATTATTCGGAAATTTTGCACTAAGAATGGATGTTAAAATCCCTAATCGGCTAAGGCGTAGTGACGTAGGGTGGCTTCGGTTACAGCCTGATAAATCCAATACTGACAGAGTGATGCTTGAAACCACGCTTTTTATTACAATTCAGATGGTTAACTGTTAAGCTTGGAATGTAACAGTAATTATCTCGCTGCATGCTATGACCAAAGATCAATTCTAATCATCAGCAACTAAGGTTGAGATTTTGCTTGTTTAAGTGGTATGTTTCTCCTTCTAATTAATATACTACGTTCATATTTAAATCACACACCTATAATATTTTATTTATTTAATAAAAATTAAATTTTAATATATTTTTTATTAAAAAAAAACTAAGGTGATAAACAATTACTTGACAAGATAGATAAATATATTTTTCTTAGAGAAAAATTCTACTTTTTCTCTACTAAAGTTTTTTCTCAAGAGCATTCACATTCAAAATTAAATTATATGTTATATAAAAACTTCTGAATTCCAAGTGATTTAATAATATGATTTATATTTTAAAACTAATATAAAATTTACACTGTGGTAGATTTCGTGACACATTCTATAATAAAATTAGTCAACTCCAATTTTTCTTAATTACAGCAGGGTAGGGCGATGACTAGAGACTCCTAATTAGGGGTATTTAAAATTTGCCTGATCCAAACCAATCTGGCGAATAATTCAACCCATATTGTTTAAATTTTTTTTTTCCTTTTTATTGGGTTAGAATAATTCAAAAGTTCTCAAAATTGATTCAAAATAGGTTGGATTTGAAAATTCGATAGGAATCTATTCACAACAAATAATAATATTATTTTATTTATTTTTAATTTTTACAATAAAATTTTATTAAATAAAAATTCAAAAATTAAAAGTAATGACATTTTTTTTATACAATTAATAGCTAACATGTAAATCATATTAATATTTATTTAATTAAAAAATATTTTATACATATATTATATACTTAATTGATATGAAATTAGATAATAAATTTTTATTTTAATTTCTATGCTATTTAGAGTTACAATACATACATGTTTTTTAGTTGATTTATTATTTAAAAAAATTAAAAGACTTTTAGGTAGTTATTTTAAATATATAAGTTAATACAATAATTATTTTATTAAACTAAAATAAAAACACAACTTAACAAATGATAAAAACTAATTCGTTCAACACAATCCAAAGGGTTCAACTTGGATTGATTTTATAGTTTTTATTATATCAGATTGATTTTTAAATTTTAAGAATCGACATAATTTTTTAGTTCCATTTTAATAAGAAACTAAACCCTACTCATAGTAGCTCATATATATAATCATGCATCGATTCTCTTTGAACTTTATAGTACAATTACATAAATTAACACCCTTTAAATTATAATAATAAAAATAATATTCAGATAATATTAAATGTAGTTTAATTGATCAATAATTTAACATTGAGTGAGTTTAATTGATTAGAATTTAATATGAACGTTGTTCAATCGGACATTATTCAATGTTAAATTTTTGCACTAGAGTTTATTTTTGTAATAAAAATATAAGTTAGATTTAAAGAATGATATTTATAATTATAAATTTTAATTTTAATTTTTTCAATTTTCTACTTCAAAAGATAGGCTTTGACCATGATAAGTAAAGTTTTTTGTTTCATTTATTCATTGAAATTGTAAAAACATGAATAATAAAGCCTCAAAAACAAGAAATTTTATTCATTTATTGAAATTAAAGATACATGAATAACTTAAATACATAATTAAATATAATAAATATAAATGCTATAAAATAAGCATCATTTTAGATTATTAAGGTGTTAACATTGGCACCATTAGTCTCTTTATTAATGAATTTTTCTTTGCTTGGATAAATAAAATTATGGATTAATAGTATCATATATTCCATAGTTCACTTTTGTTTCATTTTTAACCCCACCTCACCACATTTTCATTTTTTCTCCGATTGTTCGTAATTTTTTTACTTTTAAAGATTTCTTTCCTCATTTTATTTTAATGTGTGTAAATAATTTTTTTAAAAAATATTATTGAATAAATCATTGTTGAACAAAATATTTTAAAAGATAGAATAAACCTACACAAAATACTATCAAATCATTGCATTTTTTCATTCATATCACCATATTATTTTTGTCTCGTTTGTACCATCCAATAATTGTATTTCTTCCATTTTTACCATTTTGTTAATCTTCTTATAACGACATCATACATCAAATAGTTAAGTTCTAGAGTTAAAATAACTCAGATAATTAAGTAATATATTTTGAATAAATTATTATTTCAAATGTAAATTTATTAGTTAACTATCTAAATTATTGATAATTTTTATAATTTGGTATAATTTATCACTTCTCAACCTTAACTTTAGTCTAATTTTATCAATTTTAATTTATTATTATTATTATTTAAATTTTATTATATATTTGATAATATTGAAGATTTATTGAAATCAAATATAAACAACTTTTCATAAAAGAAAAAAGAAAAAAATTAAAAGACAGAAAGGTGGCGCTAATTAAAAAAACCCGTTGAAATAGAGATCACGCTATTTATCTTATATATATATATATATATATATATATATATATATATATATATATATATATATATATATATATAAGATTAACGCTGAAACATGGCGATGAAAAAAAAAACAAAGTGTGGCGTAGAAAAGAACATAAAAAAGAAAAAGAAGAAAAGCTACGCGTGAACGTAGAAAAAGCATAGAGGTGAGTGTTATAAATACTTAATGATTGTATTTTATTATGTAATTCAAATAAATATACATGATGTCTTTATATAGGAATTACAAGTAAACTAGATATGTCTAAAGTAACTAAATATAGATATACATTAACAGATATATATATATATATATATATATATATATATATACATTAATATATTACTAAATATACATTAACAACCCCCTTCAAACTCAAAGTAGATATGAGACCAACTTGAGGTTGTCAACCAAATTACAAGTGCATCCTTTGGGAAGTGCCTTAGTGAAGATATCTACAAGTTGATCGGAGGAAACAGGGAAAAGCTTGAGAGCACCATGAACAAGATTAGAGCGAATAAAGTGACAATCAATCTCGATTTGTTTAGTCCATTCATGGAAGACATTGTTGTACTCGAGTGGATGAGGCATGACCAAGACGAGAATGCCAAAGTGCGAGAGAAGTAAGGAAGAAACTGCAGCAGTTACAACAGCAACAGAGGCATGAGCAATAGATGGAAGATGAAGATTGTTTACGGGAAACATACGCCCGACCCTAGGACCGGTCCCAAGCTCTTGCCCCATCCTCGAATCCTATACAATACACCCAAAATAGTAAAAAATAAGGTGATATCCTAGTTTATCTAATTGTCCCACCGAGCATAAATTATAGGATAGGTCAGGTACATGGAAAACCCCAGGAATAGATAGGATAGAGGTCGAAACAAAACCTAGACTATTCCCATGAATGGTGGAACCATAAACTATATGAATATTAAGAGGATGTGATGCAAGGTCAAGTTTAGAAAATAAAGATGAGTGAGGTGTCATGTGATTACAACATGCAAAGTCAAAAAGCCAAGTTTGAGACTTACCGGGCAAAACTGAGAGAGTAGTGGAAATGATGCATTACCAGCCATTTGAACAACCTGAGTTATGATCTTCTATAGTTCAGTGGAGGAGAGGTTGATAGTGGATCCAGAAGACTGGGACTCTAATGAACTAGAAGGCATCAGCGAAGTAGACTCGGTATTAGCAAAAACAATAGTAGATTTGTTGCGACGATAACAAGTCTCAATGGTATGGCCATGACACTTGCAATAATTGCATAACTTTTATTGCTCTGCCTACGACGATTGTAAAAGCCAGAGGAATCACCTGATTGTTGAGGTTGCTCAATGGTAAGAGTAGGAGGAGTAATAGCCAAAACATTGAACTTATTTTGGGCTTGAAGGGTTGCAAGTCGAGCTTCTTCTCTAACCAACTCATTTACAACAGTATCAAGAGAGAGATGAGGACTACGATTAAGAAGCTAACCTCGGATGGGATCAAAGTCCTTGTGGAGTGACATCAAGAACTCATAGAGACGAAATTCATCCCTAACTGTAGCATATGTTGAGCATGCCCAAATTGGATCAAAAAGGTCAATTTGGTCCAAAAGCAAGCGAAGCTGATCAAAGTAGTCATTGATGGATTGCCTTGGTTCTTGTTGAAGTCGATACAATTCAACTATTAGTTGATATTTTATGGATCCATGAGTAGTGGAGTACCTTTTGGCCAACATATCCCATGTTGATTTGGCATCATCAAAGCTGCCCAATAGATTAGAGATGGAGGGAATGGAAGTATTCTGAATCCATGTGAAGATCATGTGGTTGTGACTAACCCATTCAATCATGCGACGAATGAAAGTAGCATCTTCTTCACTTGCTTCTTTAACATGAATGATAATTGCACCAGTATAATAATGCCAGAGCATACGACCCTTAAGAAAACTACGCATAGCTTGAGATCATGACAAGTAATTCTTAGTCCCCTCCAATATTGTATTGATAGGAAAAGAAACAAAAATGTCATTTTTATCCATTTGTAAAAACAATATGCAAAAACAGACTACAAAAACGAGGTCTACGCGAAAAACTGAGTAGGGAAGACCAGTATTGGGAAAAGTCAACGATCAACGGGTAGCGAAGGTCAATGGGCAGCATGGTCGTGCAAAAATGCAATGGGCAGCGGGTTCTGTGATATCAATTGGATGCTATGATGACGTCAGCCCTAGGTAAGTCGTTGATGATGTCACGGAACTGGAGCGCGCCGTGTGTGGCACGTTAGATTCACGCGTAGGTTCTATTTGCGGTGAGTGCGACAGAGTATGATTGTAATATGCCCATGGTTGTGTATATCTGGTCGCGGCGATCACAATGGTATTTGCAGAAAGGTCGTCGGGTTAAGATTTACAGCGGCGTTTGGTTTTAGTGGTAGCGCATGAAAAGACGTGCAGATACTTTGAGCGGCGCGTGACGGAGTGTACGGTGTCTGATGGTTGCGATATTTCCACGATTGTGTAGATCTGGTCGAGCCGATCACAGTGGTATATGCAGAAAAATTATCAGAATAAGATGCACGGCAGTGGCGGTGATTGCATTGGTTTGTGTGGTGTAGGACTCCTAAACATGGGAACTGTAGTCCCGAAACCTAAGGACAATAGTTGAAAGACGTCGGAGGTTCTGTTTGCGGGCGCGTACGATAGAGAATGATTGTAATACGCCTATGGTTGTGTATATCTGGTCGTGGTGATCACAGTGGTATTTGCAGAAAGGTCGTCGTGTTAAGATTCACAGTGGCGTTTGGTTTCAGTGGCAGCGCATGAAAGAACGTGCAGATACTTTGAGCGGTGCGTGAGGGAGCGTACGGTGTCCGATGGTTACGATACTTCCACGGTTGTGTAGATCTGATCGAGCCGATCACAGTAGTATATGTAATAAAATTATCTGAACAAGATGAAAGATGGCGGGGGTGATTGCAGTGGTTTGTGTGGTGCGGGATTCCTTAACAACGACGACTGTAGTCCCGGAACCTAAGAACAACGACTGAAATACGTTGGAGGTTCAACGGTGAATGATTACAGCGACTATTGTGACAACGGAAGCTATAAGGGTTAAGTAACACTAGAAAAGACAAGACTGCTAGAAAGATAAGAATAATGGCTCTGATACCATGTTAGAAATACTTAATGATTGTATTCTATTATGTAATTCAAATGAATATACATGGTGCCTTTATATAGGAATTACAAGTAAACTAGATATGTCTAAAGTAACTAAATATAGATATGCCTAAAGTAAATAGATATACATTAGCAGATATATATATATACATTAATATATTACTAGATATACATTAACAGTGAGGAAAGAAAAAACGAGAGAAAAAACCAGACGTAGATTAGAGAAAAGTGGATTCTTTTTTTGTTTCATTATCCTTTCAATTCTTCTTAAAAACATTACAATGAATTTGTTTATGCTGAATTTAATTTTTAACATGAATTAAATTTTATTTATTCTATAAAAAAATGTAATCTAATTCTAAACTATGCTTGATTTTCTATGTTAATTTGAATTATTTCTCTTCCAATATTTCTGATTTATTCTGAGTTTATTACTTCTAATTAATTTCCTTCTAATTAATTGGAAATTAATTAGATGATTTTAGTCTTATGATTTACTATCGAAAGAGGGAATTATATGATAGATATGAAATATTTTAGCGTAGGTAAATATAGAGATCGAAAAACTTGTATGAACCTGTGTAGTATTAAAATCATTGGTCTTAATATTTTCTTGCTTAGTTAAATTGCATACTCTCGTGTAAATTTATGAACAAAAATGTTTTTCAATTGACTATTGATGAGTGCTCAAAAAGCACTAAAATAACCATGATTTTATGTACATTAATTGATTAAAAATATATATATTTATATGTTTTATCATATATTTATATAAATTTGTCTTTTTCGGAATCACAGGTATTCTTATTGTTTTTCAGGTATTTTGGCTTTAAAACGCAATTTAAAGACTAAAAGAGGAATACTTGAAGCAATACATCACAAATATATTAATAAATAAGTGGGAAAAAGTCAACAAACATGGAAAAATTGGACAAAATGGGTCGAAAAGGTCAAAAATGTCAAAAAGACGGAAATCGCACGCCGCAACCCAGCCGCGCGCGCAGCCCAGCACCCCAGTCCGCGCGCCCCAGCGCCCCATGCCGCGCGGGCACTGTTCATGCGCGCCGAGCTGCGCGCAGCGCCCAACAGCAGCCCCTCCGCGCGCCCAACGCGTTTTCGCCCCATTTTTCACGTGCAGCCGCCCCCGTGACGTCATGCTGACGTCATTAATGACATCAGCAATTCCAATACGCGTTTTTACATTTTTTAATATTTTTTTAACATTTTTTTACTCATTGTTTCTCTCCATCCTCACCTATAAATACCCCCCCTTCCCTTCACTTCAAATCACACCTTCAAAACACACTTCTCTCTTCTTTCTTTCTCTCATTTCTTAGTTTTTGAGTTTTTCTTAGTTTCTTTCTTAGTTTCTAAGCTTTTCTTAGTTTTTCTCTTAGTTTTTAGTTCAATTCTCTTAGTTTTAGAGTTCTTCTCTTTTTGAGAGGAACTTGTAATGTTTTTGTAATAATTTAGATTTTTGATTCAATAAATGGAAGTGCAAATTCCGCTTGGAGGTTTTCCAGCTACGGGAATAGCGTCAAAGTTCTGTAAGGATTTTATTTTCTTTACAGTTATTTTTATGCTTTATTCTTACATGTTATATTTAATTTGTCTGTGGTTAAATTTAACTATGCTGGCTGTTTAGTAAAAATGATGTAATAATAACGTTGTTATGCTTGCGAAATATTAAATAGGTAAAAATCTCTAAAATGAATTGATTTTGTTTTTATTCAAGATTTCATATTAAGAATGTTAGAGAGAAATATATTATTTTTCATTACAAACTTAAACATGAAAATTAGATTTTAAGGTTTAGTTATCCGGTCTAATTTAGAGTAGTGCTCTTTTATTTGTTGGTACAATCGCCCGGTAGTTAGAGTAAAACTCTATTTCAAAAGTTTTTATAAGAATTATTATGTGAAAATGTATTGACAACATGTTTTCAATAGTGGTTTTAAAACTTGAAAGTTAGTACTCGGATAATTAAATTCTTATGTTTAATTTGGACACCTTGAATAAAGTTTAAACTGTCTAACCCCACCAAAGGTGGCATTTAAATGGTTCATTTTCAATCTCTTAGAAAAAGGAATTAATTTAATTAAGCATATTAGTTATCAACCCCACCCATAGGTGTTAATTGATTTGTTTAGTTAACAAAGAATATCTAACCCCACCAAAGGTGGTATTTATATAAAAAAGAGAGAATCAATAAAATATCAATTTATATATTTAATAATCTAGATAATATGAGCAAGCATAATTAATTTAGTTATTATATCCATAAATACTCCGCTAATATAAATGATAAAATTTGCATGAATATTTATTGAATCTGTATATATGTTTATTTTTTTTAGATAATTATTTATTGAATTTGTATCTATGTTTATTTTTATGATATTAGATTATATTTAATTAATCTGTATATATGTTTATTTTATGTTATTAGATTAGGAACACAAAAACCAAACTATCGTGACAGGATGTTTAGGATTTAATTTCGTTTTTAAAAGTTTGAATAATAAATTAAAAACCACGTACATTCCTTCCTTAGATCGACCTTGGGAGTATACTTATCATTTTCTTCGAAATGATTTGTGCACTTGCGAGAGTTTTATAAATATTAAAACCAAAGTATTGGCAAGAATCGGCGATGCCGGTTTTCGCTCATCAAGTTTTTGGCGCCGTTGCCGGGGATGGCATCAATCTCATCAACTATCGAAAGAGGTTTTTGGATGCTTTTTGAATATTGCTAACAAAGAGAGAGAATTATATTCACTTAGCTAGATGAGTAAAGCATAGTGAGAGATTAAGTGAAATCAATTTCCTAGAAGTTTTCTTCCCATTGATTTGATTTTCGAACATCTTTCTTTTCTTTTACACATCTTTCTTTAAATTGATTTCATTTTAAATTCCAATTACCATAACCTTAGTGACTTTTCTAGATAAAATTGAAATTAACATAATTTTGGCATTTGTCAAAAGTGAGTTACCAATCCCTGATGACGATTATCTTCTTATCACTTTACTATAAAACTACGATACTGTGTACTTGTAGTTTTGCATTGATCAAGTTTTTGGCACCGTTGTCGGGAATTGATTTCTTCTTATTTTTTACCAATATCAATACAAGTAATCTTGATTTTAATTTAGAATTTTATTTTATTTCATTTATTTTCATTTTTATTTTTCTCTTGGTGTGTTTTTTATGTTGGATGCGCCATGATAGCACTCGAAACATTATTCATTTTGATCCGGAGATTGAAAGAACCTTTAGATCACAAAGATAGAAGAAAGTACTAGCCATGATTGAAGGAGAATAGAATGCACAACCACACATCTTGAAGGATTATGCAAGACCAATTGTGAATGACATATACTCAGGTGTAAGACATAAGACCATTAATGATAATAATTTTGAGCTTCAACCAGCATTGATCAGTATAGTGCAACAAGCTCAATTTAGCAGATTGCCACTTGATGATCTCGATATTCATTTGGTGATGTTCTTGGATATTTGTGACACTATAAAGATGAATGGTGTTACCGAAAACACCATTAGACGGAGAATGTTTCCTATTTCATTGAGGGACAAGGCCAGCGATTGGCTACAATCTCTACAACCAGAAAGCATCACTAAATTCTCAGTCCAACTCTGGAATGAGATTGGTCAATTCAGACAAAATGATTTTGAGACACTCTATGAAGCATGTTAAGGATATAAAGATATGATTTGATGTTTCCCTCAACATAGATTACTGGATTGATTGCAAGTTCATATGTTCTATAATGGTTAAATGGGAAAAATAAAACCATAGTTGATGTTTCTTTTGGTGGAACTTTGATGTCAAAGACAACCGAAGATGCTACTTCTATTTTGGATGAAATGACCTCAAACAATTATCAATGGAAAACTGAAAGATCTTTGGCTAAGAAAGTTTCTAGGATTTATGAATTGGAGTTAGTTTCTACTCTTTCAACTCAAGTTGCTTTTCTATCTCATTAGATTTTAGCCTTGAAATCCCAATGAATACTACAAAGTGCAGAATATGTTGCATATTCAAGTATAATAGTTTCGATGATTGAAGCAAGTCAAGAACTGGTTCAATACGTCAATAGTGAGAAATACAACTATCATGGTAATCCTATGCCAAATTACTATCATCTAGGGCTTCAAAATCATGAAAATATTTCTTAAGGAAACACAAAGAATTTGTTGTAACCTCCTCTGGGGTTTGATAGTCAACCAAGCGAGAAGAAGATGTCACTTGAGGATGCCATGGTTTTCTTTGTTGAGGAGACCAAAGCAAGGTTTAAAAAGAATGATTCACTGTTGGATAATATTGAGACTCATTATAGCAATATGGGAGCCATTATGAAAAATCTTGAAGTGCAAATTGGGAAACTAGCCATAACCATCAATGCCCTACAAAGAGGAACTTTTCCTAGCAATACAAAATTGATTACAAAGTAACAATGAAAGGTTATTACACTTAGGAGTAGAAGATAAATTGAGAGGTCACCATCAAAGGAAACCAAGTCCACCCCTACAACTCTAAATAATGGCCAAAGCAATAATAAAGTAGAAGAATAGAAGATTATTGATGATACACTAAAAGTTATTGACATGTCTCCATCAATTTCATTTCCCGACAATCCTCCTATTATATCTACTCTACTTCCTTGTCCTCAATGCTTTCAAAAACAAAAATTAGATAAGCAATTTTCTAAGTTTTTGGATATTTTTACGAAAATTCACATAAATATTCCTTTTGCAAATGCCTTGGAAAAAATTCCAAATTATTCCAAATTCTTAAAGGACGTCATTTCTAAGAAGAGAAGGTTGGAGGAGTTCAAAACAGTGAAGCTTTTCGGAAGAATGTAGTGCAATTCTTCAAAAGAAATTACCTCAAAAATTAAAAGATTCGGGGAGATTCACTTTGCCTTGTACTATTGGAAATTCATTTTGTGATAAATTTTTATGTGATCTTGGTGCTAACATTAATCTTATGTCACTTTCTATTTATAGGAAATTGGGGCTTGGAGAGACGAAACAAACAACAATTTCTTTGCAACTAGTAGACTGATCCATCAAGTATCCACATGGAATCATAGAAGATGTATTGGTAAAGGTGAATAAATTTATTTTTCATATTGATTTTTGGTGTTACATATGGATGAAGACCAAGATGTCCCACTAATTCTTGGTTGACCATTCTTGGCTATGGGATAGGCTTTAATGGATGTTCAAAAGAGTGAGTTAACATTAAGAGTGAACAAGGAAGATGTTACATTCAAGATCTACCAAATTATGAGATTTCCAGAAGACCTAAGCACTTGCTTTCAGATATATATTTCATTGAAAAATGTGTACTAGAAGCCTTTCAAGAGGATATTTCAGCTGATAATCTAGAATGATGTATCACCACTTCATATCATGCTTATGATTTTAATAACTTTGTTGTTTGTGAGTCTGATTTACCTTTCATAATGAAGAATTTATCCACTAAGTATTTTCTCGGGAAGCATTGTAGTAGGTTACATCATTTAGAAAAGAAGTGGAGAGGCTAGAGCCCATGGTAGCGAAGACGAATTCTATAATCTCTACAAAAAAAGGTGCAATAAAATACAACTTCAGAGTTGAAGCAATTTCCTGAGTATCTTCGCTATACATTCTTATGTGATAGTTACACCTTTCTAGTTATTGTTGCAGCATCACTTACACCTGAAGAAGAGGAAAAGCTGTTACGCATGTTAAAGGAGCATTGAACAGCCTTAGGATGGACTATCTCTGACATAAAAATTATAAGTCCTTCCATTTGCATGCACAATATTCTAATGGAGGAATGGGTTGTTCTGTCTCCAAGAGAAATCATGATGATTATCTACCCCAGATTATAGGTATTAACATTAGGTTCATAGCTAGGTCTTGGTTGGTATCCCCTCAGTACATTGACCAACTCAAGTCCAGATGTACCTTTTGATTGATAGGAACAGGTTTCAACACAATGTCCTAAAGTACATCTTTACAAACTATCAATTTAGCCCCAAAGAAGATTAAATCCAACAATGAAGGAAGTTATGAGAGCTAAAATTTTGAAGCTCTTCAATGTTGGAATTTTTTATGCTGTTTTAGATAGTTCATCGGTAAGTCCAATGCAAGTTTTACCAAAAAAAGGTGGAATAACAGTGGTGAAAAAGGACAATAATGAGTTTATTCCTACAAGAACAATCACGGGTTGGCATGTATGTACGGATTACCACAAGTTAAACAAAACAAAATGGAAGGATCATTTTACACTTCCATTCATTGATCAAATGTTAGATCGATTGGCTAGATATCCTTATTATTGCTTCTTAGATGGTTATTTAGGGTATAATCAGATTGCCATAACCCCCGAAGATCAGGAGAAAACTATATTCATATGCCCCTATGGAAAATTTTCTTTTAGAAGAATGCCCTTTGGATTGTGCAATATCCTATCAATGTTTCAACATTGCATGATAACTATTCTTTTTGATATGGTGGAAGATATAATGAAAATTTTCATGGATGACTTTTTGGTTTTCGATACATCTTTTGATAATTTTTTGAATAATTTAACTCTTGTTTTGCAAGGATGTGAAGATGAAAATCTTATCCTAAACTAGGAGAAGTGTAATTTCATGGTTCAAGAAGGGATTATGCATGGCCATAAAATGTCATCTAAAGGAATTGAGGTTGATCGAGCTAAAAGTGAAACCATGGAAAAATTACTATCTCTAAAGAATGTGAAGTAAATCAGAAGCTTTTTGGGACATGTGGGATTTTATAGAAGATTTATAAAGGATTTTTCTAAACTTTCTAAACCTTTATGTAATCTTCCTAAAAAAAAGTATTCATTTGACTTTGATGATGTTTGTTTGTAGGACTTCAATGTAATCAAGGAGAAACTGATTTCAGTACCAGTAATAAATGTACCTAATTGGATGCAATCTTTTGAAGTCGTGTGTGATGCAAGTGATTTTGCAATTGGGGTAGTGTTAGGACAAAAGTGAGACAAACTGTTTAGGGCCATATATTATGCAAGCCAGGCATTGAATGAAGCCCAATTGAATTATACAACAACTAAGAAGAAAATGTTTTCTATGGTATTTGCTTATGACAAATTTCAGTTTTACCTCATTAGTATAAAGGTGATAGTGTTCACTGATCATGTAGAACTTCATTATTTGTTTGGTAAGAAGGATGTTAAGCCTAGGCTGATTCGTTAGATCCTTCTTCTTCAATAATTTGATTTGGAGGTTCGAGAAAAGAAAGGAAGTGAAAATTCAGTTGCTGACTATCTCTCTAAGTTGGAGCAAGAGGAAGTAAATCAAATTTAGTGATCCAAGAAGCATTCCCTGATGAGTAGTTATTTGCATGTGAGATCAAGCTTCCTTGGCATACTGATATTATAAACTACCTAACTTGTAGGGTATTGCCACCAAATATTACTTACCACCAACGTAAGAAGTTTTTACATGATATGAAATATTATTTTGGGATGAGCCTTTACTTTTCAAAAGACGCCCTTGTCAAATCATCCAAAGATATGTGCATGAAGATGAGATGCAAGTCATTCTCCATCATTTCCATTCCTAATCACATGAAATACATTTTGGAGTAACCTAAATAGCACTTAAGGTACTTCAAAGTGGTTTATTTAGGCCCTTTATTTTTTGTGATAGTTATACTTTGGTGAAACCATATGATTGGTGCCAACATATGGGAAATATTTCAAGACATCAGGAGCTACCATCGAAAAATATATTAAAGGTTGAGTTATTTGATGTTTGGGGAATAGATTTTATGGGTCCTTTTCCTCCATCTTTTGGCTTTCCTATATCTTATTAGCAGTGGAGTATGTGTCAAAGTGAGTGGAGACGATTGTTGTAACAACAAATGATGTAAAAAGAGTGCTCAAATTTCTACAAAAGAACATATTCACAAGATTTGGCACTTCATGAGCTATTATTAGTGTGAAGGGACCCACTTTCGCAACAAGTTATTCAACAACCGTCTCTATAAATATGGTGTGAAACACAAGATAGAACTTGCCTACCATCCTTAAACTAATGGCCAAGCTGAAATTTTAAATCGAGAAATCAAGAATATCCTTGAGAAGATGATCAACACTAATAGAAAGGATTGGGAAAAGAAGCATGATGATGCTTTGTGGGCATATCGTACAAATTTTAAAACACCTATCGTGATTTATCCTTATCGATTAGTTCTTGGAAAAGCATGTCATCTCCTTGTTAAGTTGGAGCATAAAGCTTATTGGTTTGTAAAGAAGTTTAATTTTGATTTGAAGGTAATAAAAGAAAAATGACTTCTTCTATTTAATGAAATGGATGAGTTTCGGAATGATGCTTTTGAAAATGCAAAGATCTACAAAGAATGGACAAAGAAGTGACATGAAAAACATATTCTTAGGCGCGATTTTCCTCTAAGACGACAAGTTTTCCTCTTCAATTCACGACTAAAACTCTTCCCAGGTAAGTTGAGATCAAGATGGACAGGTTCTTATACAATTGACAAATTTTCCACTTTTAGAGCAATAGACTTAAAGGAAAATGAAGGGCATATATTTAGAGTTAACAATCAAAGATTGAAGCACTATAGTTGAGAATGAATGGAGAGGAATTGTGCATTTATTCCTCTTCAAAATTCTAATTGATGAAGATTGAAAAGTTTGGATGTAGACTATAAAACAAACGCTTATGGGAGGCAGACCATAAAAAATTACTTTATTTTTACTTGAATAATTTGGATTTTGATGCTGATTTATTTTGCAGGGATAAAGAGCTCAAAATTACAAACTAATGTAGATCCACCATAAAACTAGGGAAGTTCCTTTCATTTCTTTAATCTGTCTCACTTTTTAATTACAATGAGGAAATTTTTGGTTTAAGTTTGGAGGTGTAAACTCCTATAGTCTTGAGTTGTTTTTTAGTATGATTGAATTCGCTATGACTTTGAAATTTGTGATTGAGGATGATTTTGAGAAATATTTTGAAAATTTGCTATTATGTTAGGTAGAGTTTTATGGATACATTGATTTAAATCTTTTTCCTTGAAAATAATTGAGCAAATAGTCAAGAAAAGTTCAATCTTACTTTGCTCTAGAATCTGTTGATGGATGCTTGAGGCAAAATCCTAGTTGATACCAAAAATTAGAGAAAGAATCTAGGAAATGTTTTTGTCATAACAAAAAAGCTTTCCTAATCGTCCTAATTAGCACGCTATCATTACATGGTGTATTTCAATGGTCAACCCCCTTGAGCCTTATTTTACATAAGCCTTTATTTTTTGTTTTAACTACATAAACCATTCCCATTCTAAGCTTGAAAGCCATGAATTTACCTTAAATTTTGAGAAAATACTTTGGTGAAAATGTTCATTTAAAGAGAAAGTTAATTCAAATTAAATAATCCACATTTTGTTTACTCTATTTGATCAAAGTGTGAAAAGAAAAGAAAGTGACAAAAAAGGGTTAAAGTTGTTGAAAATCATAAAAGACTATGAGTATCAAGATGCTATAAAAATGCACTCCACTTATTGAGTATAGCAACAATATTGTCATCAATATGAGCATATTGTTGAGAAAGAGCTATGGTGTGAATCCTGTGGATATTCTTTTTATTGTTTTTTTCTACCATGTATTTTCCCAATTTGTTTTGATTTTCCATGTTCATTTCTTTCTTAGCCCTCACCCTCTGACTTGTCATTACAACCCTAATTACAATATTTTTTTTATCTCTAATTTTGGTATTTGATTACATTAGTATAGAGGATTTCTGAAAATTGAACTTATGAAGTTAAGTTTTGAGAGAATTCTTCTCATTCTAGTTGTTCTACTTTTATTTGAAATTGTTGGTGGTTTAGAGTTAAATTGACTATTTTACTTAGCTTTAGGTTGAAGTAAATGCTTAACTCTTGCTTAAAAAATTGCTAAATTTTTGATTGATTTTTAACTTTGATATAAAAAGAGTAAGTTACTAGTGATGAAATCTAAATTAAGATTATGGCTTGTTGAGTGATGGTAGTTCTCTATGGGGTCTAGTTGATATTATCTGTAGTTGTCTTTCATTTCATTTTATTTTTGTTTTAGGAAAAACAAAATTGTAAGTTTGGAGGTGTTTGATGACTTGTATAATTTGACATAGTGTATCACTTCTCAACTTTAACTTAGTCTAATTTTATTTATTTTTATTGATTTTAGACTTCATTATTATTATTTAAATTTTACTGCATATTTGAAGAAAATGAATATTTATTGAAATCAATATAAATGATTTGCTGAAACAAAATAGAAATTAATATATATATATATATATAATAATAATAATAATAATAATAAGAGAGAAAAGCGTTGAAAAAAAAGGACAGAAAGGTAGTGTTGATTAAAAAAAAGGCGTTAAAACAAAGATAAATAGGTCGATGAAATAAAAAAACAAAGAGCAGCGTAGAAAAAAAGAAAAAAATGCTATGCGGGAACAAAGAAAAAACAAAGAGAAAGAAAAAAAGAGAAGAAACCAAACTCAGATTGGAGAAAAATAGAGGAGAACACTGGAAAATTATGATGAATTCGTTTGTGTTGAATCTAATTTTTAGAATGACCTAAATTATTTTTATTCTAGAAAAAATATGTAATCTAATTCTGAACTATGCTTGTTTTTTCATGTTAATTTGAATTATTTCTTTTCATGTTTGTCTGATTTATTCTGAGTTTATTGCTTCTAATTAACTGTAAATTAATTAGAAGATTTTAATCTTATGATTTACTATCGATAAAGGGAATTATAGGATAGATTTGGAATATTTCAACGTAGTTAAATATAGAGATCAAAAGACTTATATGGACCTGTATAGTAATAAAATCATTGGTCTTAATGTTTTCTTGCTTAGTTAAATTGCATACTCTCGTGTAAATTAATGAACACGAATGTTTTCCAATTGACTATCGAAAAAGGCTTTTGGATGTTTTTTTGGAGATTGCTAACAAACAGAGATAATTAAATTCAATTAGCTAGATAAGTAAACTATAGTGAGAGATTAGGTGAAATTGATTTCCTAAAATTTTTATTCCCATTGATTTGATTTTCAAACAATATCTTTCTTTCTTTTCCGCATTTTTTTTAAATTGATTTTATTTTAAATTCTAATTACAACAATCTTAGTGACTTCTCTAGATAAAATTGAGATTAACATTATTTTGGTATTTGTCAAAAGTAAGTTACCAATATGTGAGGATAATAATCTTCTTATTACTTTATTATAAAACTACGAAACTGTGCAGTTGCAATTTTGCACCTATCAATTATTCTAAATAATACACTAACGTATGAATTTGTTAGACAAATATTAACGAAATGATATAAATAAAACAAATGCAATAGTTATGTGGTATAAATGAGAGGAAATCTTGTTCACTAGTATGAACGAAAAAATATAATAATTTGGTATCAGTTTTATTTGTTTACCTTAGAAGATATGTTAATTTAATCATTTTAAACATTAATTTTTTAAAACATATTTTTTACACTTAGTGGCAGAGGGTTATTTATAAAATTTGATGAATAATTAAGTCACTTAATCATTTTATTCTGAGTAAGAATATCTTTTATAATCCTTTAAACACTTTTCTTATTAATTCAAATTGTTAGATGATCTTTATAGGTTTTGTATTGAATGTTAAATTTTAAACATTTGATGCAGAGTCATGGACTTATTTTTATTGCTTAGAATAAATGACTTGATTAAAATTTAAAGTGCATGCCTACTTCATTCATACTTGACTTCTTAAATATATATATATATATGGGGTTCCCTAAAGCTAACACAAAAGAGCCCAAATTAAGCACACATATGCTCATGGGTCCACTCTAAAAAAAACAATATTATAAAAAAAGAGTATAAAAATAGAGAAAAAAAATAAACGGTATAACTAAATATTATAAAAAACATTTCTTTAAGTGTTGAGATACTTGTTACAAAAGAAATATAGGAAGTAAATCCCCTTGATGTCATTGCATTTTCATTCATTCTAAGGCATATTTTTCGTATTTAAGCTAGATGATTTTCATTGATGGATGAGAATAATAATGTGATTTCTTCATAAATCTTACCATTTGATTCCTTTCATAAGATTGATGTTATGCACTTTTTTGAACTTTTCTTGTTTCATCATATGTGAACTTTGTTATCGTTTTTGTTTACATAACTTCTATTCGTGTATATATATATATATATTGAGTGCTTGTGATGATTAGAGTCAAAGGGAATTCAAATTCCTAACCCAAAGATTAGGTTAGTTAAAGTTGATATATTTTTTGTTATGGAATATGAATTTGTTATTTGTAACTGACTTGAACAATAAATTGTGATACTTTGAGATGAATGATAACACATAAAGCACTCATTTACACCTTATCTTTGACTTCTTGTGTTATTGACTGAATGCTTGAATTCGACTTATTAAAGGGAGTGATAATCATTTATGGTATTTCAAGATTGAGGTTTTAAGAATTTTGTTTTTTTAGGGTTCTAATTTGATCATACTCAACACGTTCTTAGCAAATCTCAATCGTTCTTGTTACTTTGAGTTCTTGGGTTTTTAGGGTTATTCGCCTAGAATATTCACATCATTAGGAGTACGCTTATCGCTTATTATAAATAATTCGTATACTTGAGACATTTTATAAATTTACAAAATTTGACTATCAAATTTTTGTGAATCAATATTTGAGACAAACTTGTTTCTTAAGATTATGAGATGAAGTCACTCACCTAAAGGTAGTAACTGTATATCATGCTTTTTGATTTGGGATTCCGTTGAGCGATCAATTGTAATATTTTTACTAAGAAGCTTATCATCCCGAAGGATACAAGTTTACAAAGAGTTGAGTATATTTATTGTTTGAATTGTGATGACGGAACCTTACTGCACGTTCTCATCCCAAAGTCTGTAATGGTGTACATATGACTATTGGGAGAATATATAAGTGATTCATTTATAATAAAACTTATTCTTGAAAATAAATAATGGATTGTCCATGTACATGGTAGATTCACGTAATGTGAATGGAACTTGTTAATTGTGCATCTATGATTATTGTTGTATCTGCCTATAATGTAACTTCAAGCATAAATTGATTACGATGAAATATTTGGTTTGAAGTTCATTAGATACTGAAATGGTTATTTTAAATGCCAAATAGTAGTTGGCATTTTAAATTGATTATTGACTGAATTGCATGTGATTTTATTTAAGTCATTGGACATAAAATATAATTGATTAATTTTCACAAGTTTATGATGTCAATAATATGTAGGAGTATAATATACTTCAAGTGTTTTAACTTAATTTGCTAAATGACTGTATGTGGTAATATTTTGCATATATTCTTGGCCTGCATGAAATAAACGTTGTTTATTTGAATTTTTATGTAATATCAATAACCACACGTATATATCACGTGGACATTTAGAGATATTTTGAGCGTATAGAAATTTGAGTTTAAATCTCCAAAAAGTTATGCATGAATAGGTTGTATGGTATGTGAAACAATGCTCTATGTTAATAAATTAATCATAAAATATATATTCACATATAAATTTAATAAGATTCACTGATGTAGGTAGTTAATGAGAACTATTTTAACCATATCAATCCAGAAAAGTGAACTTTTTGCTCGTGATTATTGTCACCATATTGAACTATAAAGTTGTTCTTATAATCTAACATGCATCTTGATACTGCTATAGCTAGTGTAAGAAACTTCAACTTTATGTTATTTTTAAATTTTACATGTTATATTTAGTACATGTATTAGTACATGTATTAATACTCATATTGTAGAGTAAAAATAACTTTGATCTGAGCTTTGTATAACCCGTGATAAAAGTTTGACAATTTGTATTGTGACATCATGAGATGTTATGAATATGTTCTTGTGAGAAAATGAGTGTCTCATGAGGGACATGAATGTATTTCCATGAGGAAATGGGTATGTCTCATGAGAGACATGAATCTGTTTCCACAAGGAAATGAGTGTGTTGTGAGAGAAATAAATATGTTTTCGTGAGGAAATTGGTGTCTCGTGAGAAACATTGATATGTTTCCATAACGAAATAAGTGTCTTGTGAGAGACATAAAAATGTTACCATGAGGTGATGTATATCTTAATTTTAAAGAGATATGGTGTATTATGAGGAAGACGTACGAAATGTCTCCCTTGTAAAATTTAGTATAATAGCCCGGTAATTTTTGAACTTGCTAAGCCAAAAAAAGGCTTTCATTTATGTAAAATATAAATTTTCAAGAAAAGTTTCCCAATGAAAATAACTTCAATTTAAAAAACTTATAACTCAATGATTAAAATTTATAAAACTCAATACTACATTAAATGGATGAATAAATTCTTATGCGTAGCAAGTTAAATAAAATATTGTTTAGGGGAGTGGTACTTAAAATGTTGTGTACAAATTTTGTTTATTTTATAAAATAACTTGAAAGTGTACGAATCATTTATAGAAAATGATGTTTGTGGAAAATAGTTTCCCTAAGTTTTGTTTTGCTTATTTTTTATATGTTATTTATTTATTTTTATTTTTATTTTACTTTTGTTGTTTGTGGGTATCATATCTAAAAATCTTCACGAGACTTAAACTTGTCCACTAGGATAACCTAGGGGTTTAAAGTCTTGTTGCATACCCAAAATAAAACTGTGTCAATTTATGGAAATAATTTAGGATAGTTGAATTTTTAATTTTTTAATTTTTTTTTTCATTTTTGCTAATATACTAGTAAGAAGATGGTTCTGGGTTATGATAAGTACTCCAAAACATTTAATATACCATTATTTTATGCATGTTAAATGATTTTATATATTTGTATTTGCTTGTTTTACTATCATTGTATGCAAACCAATCTTTTACAAAATCATAGGTATATTTTGTTATTTTTCAAGTATTTATTGTATTTAAAAAGATTCAACTTAAAGAAATTAACTTGAAGTGAGTATTACAACTTAGAGAATAAAAAAGAAAATATATGTAAAGCATTACATATGTTTTACAATTTGAAAAATAAAATACGAAAAAAAGGATTACAAGTGAAGCAAATTGAAGTTTGCTTCGACATAAAAATATTGTGAGTTACAGCACGAGGCAAAAGGAAAAAATTAAATGTGTCCTAGATATGATGCAGACCTTGGTGTGAAAACATTGTGTGTTGTGGCAAGAGTATAGTGGATCATGCCCAAAAACATATACAAGATATGTATGCCACAACATGGAAAATACGTATGCTGTGGTGCCAAGGTAATTTTTTCAAATTTTTCTCCTTTCCTCACCTTATAAATAGGACCCTATTTCTATTGTAAAAATAAGAATCCAATAATATCTTAATCCCTTATATTTCTTAGTTTCTTAAGTTTTTCTTTTATTAATTTAATTGAGAGTTGAACAAATATAGTTTATGTAATATTTTTAGTTTCAATTTAATAATTCGCACATCAATTCTGTTTGGAGGTTTTCCATAACCAAAGTAATTCTAAAGAACTCTATTGAGGTTTATTTAAGTGTATTCATTTGAGATCATCTCTAAGTATTTTTTTACATGCTATATGTTTAATTTATTGATCATTTATTATATTATGCATGTTTGGCTATAAATAGTATGAGATATTAGTAATGTTATTATGATTGTGAAATATTAAAATAGCTAAAATATTTTTATAAAATGAATTTAGTTTAATTTTCATCGAGATTCAAATAAAAGTTTGTTAAAGAAAGTATATCGACGTAATATTTTTGTAATAAGCAAGAGAATTGGGTTTATGATTTAATTTTGTAGATTTAATTTAGAATAGTACTCTTAAATTTTCGATATATATCAATTGTATAGTTAGAGTAGAAATTTTATTTTAAGGATTTTTACGAGAATTACTTGATAAAAATATATTGACGATATATTTTTAGTAGTTCTTGTAATATCTTAAAGTTGGTTTCCGGATACTTAAATCATTAAACTAAGTTAGATACCATGATACAAGTTTAAATTTTTAGACCGGAGGTGGTAATTGAATGGTTCATTAATCTCGTAGAAAAATAATAATTTAATTAAAACTAACTACTCGACCTGACTGAAGGCGGTAAGTGATTTTAATTAATAACAATTTTTTGACTTATTTAATATTTAATTGTATATATAAGAGGGAATAAATAATCATAATTCATATCTTTAGTAACATATTTAATATTGAGAAAGCATGAATAATTAACTAATATATTGTATAAATTCTCTAGTGCATGGTAAATGTTTATCGAATCCATCTTTATTTTTATGTCAGTAATTTAGATATCCAATCAAAACAATTGTCACATAATGTTTAGCTTTTTAATTTCACTTCTAAGATTATGTTGTATAATTTAAAAATCACATGATTTTTCTTTAGATCGACTTCTGAAGTATACTTGGCTCATGTAATTCCTATTGCATAAAATTCAATCTAGGTAATGTCACAACCAAGTAAAATTGGGCATTTAGAGATAGCAGTTTGATACCTCGTTTGAGAATATTTTTCATACCTTTGGGATGAAAATGGAACAGGTGCACCTAAAGAGAGTTCTCATCATAGAGTAGGCGCAACAAAGAACCCTTATGAACTGAAAACATAGAAACTCATCAAAATTTCACAAACAAATTGAGGATTAGAGGTCAATGAACTATTGTTGGAGTAAAGGAAAAGGATTTATGATGATTTTTAAGCCATATCCTAAGGTTTGGTTGGATAAAAATGAGAGAAAATTAAGAATAGGGATTTTTGCTTTTTGTAGAGATAGATCCTAGGAAAGTAAATAGATATCAATTCTAGGAAAAATAGGATCAAAATTGGGAAGTTTTGGAAATTTTTTGAAAAAATTGGAAAACGGAGCGTGAAAAGGGTTTAGGGTTCATAGGAGGGAAAGGAAAAAATAAGAGGAGTATTTAAACTGAACCCGATCGATTGAGATAGAGCATAACATCGATCGATTGACTTTCAAACTTCTATCAATCTAGTTCATCATAGATCGATCGACATTCAAAATTTTTGGAAATTCATTTACTCCCACTAAGTCTTATAACTACACAATCACTTAAAAATAATCAAATAAAATAAGAAATATAAGATAAAAGTATTCATATATATATATATATATATGTTTGTATGAATGTATGTGTATGTATAAAGATAGTAGGCTTATTCAAACATGAACATCATTCAAATTATTCAATTTGAAGGAAAAAATCATTCTTGATCAGAATTGAATTATCCATTATATGCATAAGTATTTTGATAAAATACACATACATTCTTCAACACATATGGAGACATATTGACAATAGCTCAAAATATGATACAAATTTGAACTACAATAATATGTTAATTTATTCATTTATGATCAATCAATGAGTAGTCAAAGGAAAGAGTGTCATGTGTCATGGAAAATTATAGTCGAATCCCTACTTTTACACAATAAAATTATAATTATCAAGAGAGAACTTAATTAACTTTTTATTTTATATTCCCTCTCATTATTTATTATAATTTTTTGTATGAGAGATTGATCATTTATTTATTTTTTTGTATAACTATTTATGGCTCTTTCTTTTTCTACATACAAAATATTTTGTAATTTTCTTTTTCCTTTAATATTACTTTTGAAGGAAACATGCACGGGCCAAAAACCTAGTATGATGAATTTCACACTAATTGTGAGATAGGCTTTACACTCACTACAGTAGCTTCACACATCATAGTAGGTGCCCTCTCAAAACTGTCTCTCTAGCATTTTATAAAGTGAAAGATAGAGTCCAAACACAATTTAGCAGGCACGATTATCTCAAGCTCTAAAATCCCATATAACCAATCATAAACTTTAAGCATGACATGTATGTGTATCCATTGAGTATATGAGTGAGTTATTGTTAACATCAATCACTAGATGTAAGGGAAAATATAGTGCATAAATCAAGATACTCATTTACACAATAAACACTCATTCAACATAAATCAAGTTATATAAATAGATATTTTTTGTGAACCAAAATAGTATTTGAAATTTACATAAATGTTAGACCAATTCTACATCCTTTATTAACATTTTTAATATTTTTTTAAATTACAAATTTTAAATGAACTAAAATAAAACTAAGAAACCAACAACTAAATTAAAATTAAGAAAGAAATAGTCAAAAAAATTAAACTAACATACTCACCTAGGATCAATTACGCAACAAATAAAAGTATCTAGGTGAATAAGAGAGATAGTGAGTGGATTAGAAAGAAATAATATTTTGTAACCCAAAATTTCCTGAATTTTAGTTTCTTAATATTTTTGAGTTTGGACATAATTGAAGTAGTTGTCTTTGGTATATCCTTGGACTTGCCTTTATTTTTTTATTCATCACTAGTGAAGATGCACCATGCATGTATTGATAATGGTAATTAGTTCCAAAATTTTGAGCATAAAAAGCATTGTAAAATGAGAAGATGTCACAAGGAATCTACAATTAGGCCTGATATGACCTTTCTTACCACAACTATGACAAAGAGGCTTTGGATTTTCAATCATAGGTGCAACCTCTCTTTATGTAGTCCTTACTAATGTAGTCCTTAATGCTAAAGGAACAGCATGTGAAGAGGACATATTTGTGGTTTTTATAAACTCATATGATTTTGAAGAAGATGGTATCGTGTACTTATCTATATATCCTAGCACTCTTTTGTATCCAAAAGGCTTTCCATAATCAAGAACCTTATTTAGCCTTTCAGTTCATATGGTTAACCTTTTTACAACTTCCTTAGATTATTCAAGTTTCTACACCAGATTTTTGTTTTCCTATTTTAAAACTACCAGGCTTGAATTCCAATCATTAATACATTGAAACAATTTAAAATTTTTTATAACATAGAGGAATTTATTTCAAAAGATTTTATTTTTTCATTCAGTTTAGTTACTTTTATAAATAACCTATCTTTTTTCTTTCTTATATCATATTCAATCTATAAACAATTCATCAAGGTTATTAACATTAAATTCGTTTAGTATAAATTCAAAGTCACTTTCCTCATTATCTGAATAAATATTAAACTTACTAGAGTGTCCACTAGTTGTTACAGTAAATTCCAGATAGTTACTATCATTGTTTTATGATTCAATAGGGTTGTCATTATCATTTTCCAAGTTAGTAAGTGTAGCATTGAAGGCTCTTCCAATTTCATTCTTCTTGTTGGCATAGTGAGCTATAAAATGATCATAACCCATACATTCAAAACATTGTGGTCTATAAGGCTTAGATTTCTTAACTTCGACATTTATAGATTTGAGTTCTCTTATATTCTGAACCTTTAGGTAACTTGATTGTTCTTTGCTTTGTAGATTCTTTCTATTGAATATTTTCTTTAATGTTCTGGGTAGTAGTACCAGTTCTTTATAATCATTGTCACCATCTCCAATCATTGTGTCCACATCTTTGCTTTCATCTTGGCAGTGACTTTTGCATGAAAGTGATCTTGTAATGAATAGATAATCTTTTGAACCACCCTAAATTACTCAATTTTCTCACCAAGATTAGCAAATGAATTAACAATATCATATAAAATTCATAAAAAGTCTCATATTCTTTTATTTTAAGGTTTTCAAATTGAGTACCAAGCATGTGAAGTTTAGTACTTTCAAATTTTGTGAAATCCTTATACGAAACCTCTAAAGTATCCCAAGCATTCTTGGTAGTAGTATCAACATCAGATATATGAAAAAAATTCATTGGTAGACATAGCACTAAAGATAGCATTAATACCTTTCTGATTCAATTACTTCCAATTTTATCTTTAGTAGTCCATTCATTCCTAAGTTTAAGAGTGACTACATTATTATTGGTAACCATAGGTGGTTTCTAACCATAAATAATATAGTTTCAAACACTTTCATCTATAGAATGTAAAAAAGGCTCTCATACGAGCCTTCCAATAGGGATAGTTAAACCTATCAAAGAAAGGAGCATGGGTTGTAGAGAACCATTTCTCAAATGATAAATAATAAGGTCCTAGACAACATTAAGTGTATCTAGTGACTCGTTCTAATACCAATTGAAATTGTTTTAGCTATGGGTCAAATTTATAGAAGAGATGGATAGGTAATTAATTAAATTATGTCAAATTAAAATTTTATAAGCAATTAGACATGTGATCATGTGTAATTAAAATAATGTATAAATAAATAAAGAGTTAACACATGATATTTTATGTGAAAATAACTTAGGTCATGCGAATGACCTAAGATGAAAACCTAATCTACCAGACCACCTAATTATCCACTATGAAAATAATGTTCGATTACAAATTTAGGACCCAAACTACTCATCACAAATAATACCCCCAAATAACTTGCTTACAAGACTATTTTCTTTCATAGTCTTCACAAGTAAGGTGTTTACATTTGGATAAGCATTTTGATAAACTCAAGTCACATGAGATATGAAACATGTTCAGCTGGTACCTGAAAAGTTAGCACAAAAACACAAGTACAAGTTGTGCATGTCCTAGAGTGGATTACACAATGAATAATCCTAGTTAGATGATCTAATAAAATATTAGTTGAATCAAAATCACTATCAAACCCTAGAATAGATGATTAAGCATATGATCATAAATAATGTAGGCTTGTTAATCAATCAAATATAACCATAAAATGTTTGATAGATTAACTAAATAAAGAATCTTAACATAATACGATTTTGCAATTGTGGTTGAAGAAAACAAGAGGCATTATATTTTTTAAATAGAAAATATTGAACCCCTAATGCTAGGTTAAATTTCAATTAAAAATATGTCTACTAAAAAATTTATAAAGTAGTAAATAATGACACTATTGTAATTGACAAGTTTAGCTCAAGTAAACAATTAGGTTATAAGTTGAAGCTATTGTTGCTCGATCAATCTAACCAATAAGGTCGATCATTCAAAACTCTTTTTGATCGATCAAGAAAATGATTAACAAAATTTGAGACAAGGTAGATCGAATTCAATTATACCTCGATCAATTTAGTCTTCGACCGATCAAACCCAAAACTTTGATTCATCTATCCTATATTAAAATTAATTCCAAGAGAACTTGCTTATATAGCTCGATGCTCAACCGATCCACCTACTCAATCGATCCAGATATTACTCGATCAATCAAGTAACCTATATACTAAATGTTTCTATGTGTCTAACATGAAGTCTAACATGCATAAAAATAGAAGTATACTGAAATATGTTCTTTCAAAGTTTTGTAATTTCTTCGAATGAATTTTGACATCGAAGGACGAGCTTAGAAACTAAATTACATTTAAATATTTTTTCATGAATATTGTTGACACTCATAAACCTTACAAGCTCAATTTATTGAACCAATAAGATGGATCGATCGAAACCCTTTTTTCGATTGATCTAGCAAAGATTGATAAAAAAACCTGAGAGTAGGTAGATCGATCATGATTGGTCCTCAATCAATTGGACCAAACTTCGATTGATTGGACCAAACTTCAATCGATCCACCTAAATTAGAATTTCAAATCGAGAGCAACTAGATTATATGATCGATCCTCAATAAATTTAACACTTTGATTGATTGACCAACATATATGTGTGTGTGTGTGTGTGTAAACTCAATTCTAACATGTTAAGTAAAGCATATATAATTGAAGCACATCAAATTGAAGCTAAAAAATTTCTTCATATTTGAAATAACGTTTATAAAAATGAGCTAAGAAACTAGTTTACACTTAAACTTTTCTCTACTAAATAACTCATCCCTATCAGATTCATTTTCGATTATACCTTCCATTTTCAATATCTTTCTTTCAATTTGAAAAAAAAATTCAACAACAATATTTTAGATTTTGATTTTCCTCAAAGAGATATGGGTGATTTTTGGCATTCCATTCTAGTATAGTGCTAACTTGATTTCCTCTCAATCACCCAATCAACTTCTTTATCCCACCCTTCTCTTCTCCATTTTTTCAATTTTATTTTCTTTGTTTTGGAAAAAAACTAAAACCTAATTCAAAATCTTCTCCCCTATTATTGATTTACAATGAAAGATTTGATACATTCACTACTACAAAATAAACCTTTAAAGTGAGTTCGATGAACCGACTTTAAATACGATGACTTAAAAATGTAAAGTCGGTTCACACTTTACGTTACTTTAGGTGTTATTCAATCACTACATAATAGCAGAAAAAAACCAAAATCTGTTTAATAAATAGTTTAAATAATACAAATAATTGAAAAATTAAATATTAATTAAAAGTATAAAAATTACCATGGTGTTGTCTTATGTTATTCAAGATCATCATATTCTTCTTTTGATGTTATAATACAAAACCTACATATATAATACAAAAATTTATACACATAAATAATAACACATAATATACAAAAGAAATACGAATAATAAGTGCGTAGGATTAATAGAAATACTTACAAGAGTAAATGAAGTGACAAAATGAAGGAAATGAAGAAAAAATGGTGTTTTGTTAGTGAGAAATGGGTATAAATTTTGAGTATTTTGCTCAAAAAATAGGGGATCTAAAAGATAAGTTAGAGAGGAAGAAAACTCACTAAGCAGCGCTGAAATTGGTGGTCATAGGTGGCCAAAAATGAGAAAAAGTGGAGGAGAAGTGAGGAGGTTTTGGGTTTTTGAGAGTTATGCAGCGCTTGGAATAGTTTTTGTCTGGGGAAGAAAGAAGAGAAAAAAATTTATCCACATGTGTAGCGTCGGTTCTATGTGTCAACCGATGTTATCCACGTAATTCGTAGCGTCGGTTGACGTGTCAAATCGATGCTACACGTAGACATAGCGTTAGTTCTACGTTTCAACCGACGCTATCCACATAGTTCATAGCATCGATTGACATGTTGAATCGATGCTACACATGGACGTAGCATTAGTTCTACGTGTCAACCGACACTACATTGACACGTAGAATTGACACTACAAACTACGTGGATAACGTCGGTTCTATACCGAATCGACTTTAAATTCATTATAAGTCGGTTTTTTCCAAAAACCGACTTTACATATTGACTTAAATACCCTTTTTTGTAGTAGTGATTGTGTGCTTATCTTTGATTTCCCACTAAACTATGGTGTCCTAGTTGAGCACGAGAAGTCATCCTTTGGTCTCACTTTTGCTATTCAATTTATGGCACAAAATCAACTCGAATTGTGGCATAAGAATTGGCTTGAGACTAGAAGCTTGTTCTTGAAAGTGGTTGATGACTGTAAGTTTGTGTAGAAATTTATTCTATGGAGTTTCAATGATTTTTAATGGTTGTAATTAAATCAATTCTAGTATCTTTCTCTCAAATATGTTTGTTGATACTACTATATTTTTGCAAATCCATTATCGACCCATTGTATTTGTTTGAGCACAAAATGACTTATTGCCCGATCTTTGTATAGCTCAAGCCTTGAGATACAGTGCTTGAGTCTTAAGATTCCCTAGCCTTGAGACATATTAATTGAGCCTTGACACAATCTTGAAGCTAGATTTTACAAGCATCCTCAAAAGCCTTGAACATTTTAGAATGCTCTAGAACCGATCATCTATCGATTCTTCAACATGGCCAAGTCTTAGTTAATTTATACTTATTGTTGTACTCCATGACATATTGTGACATGTACATCTATTTAATTGACACGTGTTAATGTAATGTCATATACATATATATATGAATCTAATATCAAATCAGACCAATGGATTGTCATTCTCTAACATTTCTCTAATTTTTTTCTTTAAATTGGATCATCCTTGATAGGAAAAATGATGAGTTTTTTCTTCCCCCTTGTGATGGACTGTTACTTCTTTTCTTTGTGGTTGAGATTTAAAGATGAATACATATCACATGGGAAAAGATCGATAAAGGATCAAAACACGCAGATGGTATGGGTAGAGGACAAAGCAACGATGCTGTTGGAATTGGATAGTTGAAAGGCCCGTCGATTGTTAAAGTTGCATCTTTGAAGTCATGCCGTGATCGTGTTGTTATAGCTTATAGCTTCCACTACTTTTCCATAGTCTTTAGTTTTTGGCTTTTATGTTTTCTTTATGCTTCTTTGAAAATATATATATATATATACGGTTTGTTTGACCGTGTAATTCAAAAATTATTTTCAAGTCATTACTCAAAAATAATTTTTATAATGTTTTTTTAAATAATGAGAAGTTTGGCCCGTAATATAAATATTATAACTTAAAGTGTCCAAACTTTGCGTAATTAAATGCCTAAACTTAAATTGTCCACATTTGAATAGCAAAAAAACATAGCTATCAATATGTTTGATTGAATTGTTCTTTAAAATTTATTTGATAATGAATTTTGTTTTTAATTTCACCTTTCACTTTAAAAAAAAAATGGTTGAATACTTTTTTTTATTAGAATTTATACATCTTAGAGAAATGGGAAAACATTCATTTAGTTATTCAAATTATAAAAAAAATTTAAATTATTATTTTTGATATTTTTTGTTTGAATTAACTATTTTATTATTGAAATGTCTTTCAATATTGTACATTGGCAAAAAATTGGGTAAATTAATAGAAATATTTAAGTTACTTATGCGACACATAAAATTATAAGAATGTAGGATTTCATCTTCAAGATATACTCTCTCATAGAAAGATTGTCTTTCTTGAAAAGTTGGATCTGCTTTTTATAAAACATCACCTTGGCAGTGGATTGAGAACTAAAGAGCTGTTCTATGGTGGTCCAAATTTTTTGAGAGGAAGAACAACCAATCAGCTGAGGAAGATAGCTGGTGCTGATCGAGGCAAGAAGCCAAGAAACAAGTAATCTGTCCTGTCTTTGATGGCAAATGAAGGCAGGATTTGATTCTCCATCACGAATTCTAGGTGGAACATTGCAGGTTCCATGGATGAAATCCTCAAGACCATAGCCCAAGATCATGTTTTCTACCTGAAATTTCCATATGAGGAAGTTGTCTTCTTCAAGTTTTATTGTGATCAACTGGCTGAGGGGGTTGATTATAGATCTCATAGGATCTTCATTGTTGGTCGGGTGAGCACTACCATTGAGTGTAGAGGAATCCAATCCAGCCCCATTGTTAGCATTGTGATTGCTTGTTTTTGCCATGAAGAAGAAGAAGACACCCAGAAAAGTCTGTACAGCTTGTCAAATGGGCAAAAGTCCTGAAAGTTAGAATGTAATTCTGTTTTAGAGGTTTTTAAAATTAGTTTTCTATTATGAAGTTTGTTAACAAACTTCCCTCCTTTTTCTGTTTTGTTTTATTTTCTCTTCTGTGTATATAAGAGGACTCTCCTCTTTGTAAATAATATACATGTTTTAGAGGTTTTTAAAATTAGTTTTCTGTTATGAAGTTTGTTAACAAACTTCCCTCCTTTTTCTATTTTGTTTTAGTTGCTTCTCTGTGTATATAAGAGGATTCTTCTCTTTGTAAATAATATACATAATACACAGACCATTTTCTTGCTCTCTTTGATTTCTTCTTTTCTCAACATCTCAAAAATCTATCTGACGTGAATAAGAAATAAAATTTTAACTTCATGTATCGTGCACCTAATTTAGATTATTTGACAAGTTGACAAAATTTTAATTAAAATAATCTATTGAAAGAAATTTAAATAATACAAGTAGTCAATTGAAATAAAAAATATTAAAAATAATAAATTGAAATTTTCACATAACAATAAAAAGGTGAACGTTTTCTCCACTAAAATTGATAATACTTTTTAAATAAAGATGAAATTGTAATAAAAAAAATATTTATTTTATTGTTCATTTATATACATATCAAAATCACTCCAAAAGAAAATATATGTAAATTGCTTACAATGTGGAACATTTTTATCTTATCATGGAGAACTTTCGATGAACTTTTAGATTTCTTGAACTTGATACCACTAGATCAATGAATCAATGTGAAAACCAATCAAGTCTAAAACTAATTAAATTAAGGGTGAGGTGTCAAAAGTATCTTAGATTAGATCATTTATGTCGTTTAGTCCCTTAAATTTAAAACGACATCATTTAGTCTCTTAGTTTTGTAAAATGGGTCAACTAAGAACAAATTATATTATTTCAATGATTTTTTTATTTAAAATATTATTATTTTCAGTCAAGTAATTAAGATGCGATTAAAATATGAGTCTTTAATATGAATGAAAGTAAAATTTAATATGAAATAGTTTAAGAAAAAAAATAGACAATAATAAAATTTTAAAAAAAATTATTTAAATATATTTTTTAATTTTCTATAAAAATTTAAAATTAATAAAACATTAAAATAAAATGTGTGGTAATTAACAAATACTAAAACGATTATTTTTTGAATTGTTTTTCATATTAATTGTAACTTCATCATTATAAAATACTCATATTTTAATCGAGTTTAATCATTTCACAAAAGATAATAATATTTTAATAAAAAAATTATTAAAATAATATAATTGTTTTTTAATTAGTTATTTTTACAAAACTAAGAAAATAAATGACATTGTTTTTAATCTAAGTGATTAAACGATACAAATGACATAATCTAAGGTAATTAACAAATACTAAAACGAATATTTTGAAAATTGTTTTTCATATTAATTGTAACTTCATCATTATAAAATATTCGTATTTTAATTGAGTTTAATAACTTTACAAAAAATAATAATATTTTAATAAAAAAATCATTAAAATAATATAATTTATCTTAAATTAGTCATTTTTATAAAATTAATGGACTAAATGACTTTATTTTTAATCTAAGTGATTAAACTATACAAATGACCTAATCTAAGACACTTTTATTGCATTTTTTCTTAAATTAATTAGGTCGAAATGTTTAATCTAGGAAATTGTCAACTACTCACGAACCTCTAACTACTTATGATTGGGCATGGATCTCATGAGTTCACCAGAATACAGGGCTTATAGTCCTCTCGTTCATGAATCTCATGCGATAAATTTACCAGCTACCTCTAATGTGTGAAGCTCATGTTCCTTGCAAGTAGCAACCTGTTTCTTTTATAACATCAAGCAGAAACTGCATGATACCCTACTAATTTTGCTCCTTTTAGGAATGAAGAATTCAAATAAAGCACCATGAGTCCCTTGGCTATTCGTCGTGGGATATTTTATCAAATGTTAACTGAGAGGTGATTGCAAAGGTCGGTGACAATGATCAGAAGCCATCTGTTGTTTGTGAAAGAATGTGAGTGATCTCCGCACTGGAAGGTAAGTTTCTGCAGCATACAGAGTTTGGACTTTTTATTCTGCTAATATACAGCAAATATGTGTGACAATAAACTTCATATAGCAATGTATCCATGGTTTGCTATGGGGCACCTTACCTCATTTATTCACCTCTCTAACAAACTTGCAGAGAGAGAACACAAAATTTCATTCTTTTTACCAACAAAAACACAAACCATGTTGAAATCTTTCAATCTCCATCCAGACCTTATTGCCTTCATTCCTGTTGATGTGCCTTGTGTTGATGGCCTCCCTCCTGGAACTGAAACAACAGCCGATATTCCTTTTGCTTTGCAACCACTCCTGATGACTGCAATGGACCTTACAAGATCAGCCATTGAAGAATCTCTGTCTAACCTCAAACCCCATTTTGTTTTCTTTGATTTCACTTACTGGATACCAAAACTGGTTCGTTCACTAGGTATTAGATCCATACATTACTGCACAATCAGCCCTGCAGCTGTGGGATATCTGATAAGTCCAGAAAGAAAACTTCATGACAACCCTTTAACAGGGGCTGCCTTGATGAAGCCTCCAACAAGTTTTCCTCAATCCTCCATTAAGCTACTATCTCATGAAGCTCGAGGACTAGCCGCTGGAACGTTAAGGGAATATGGAAGCCAAAAAACATTCATGCAACGCCAATTGACCTCTTTCAAAGATTGTGATGCCATTGCTTTTAGAACAAGTAGAGAAATGGAAGGGCTTTACTGCAATTATCTTGAAACCCAATTGGGAAAACCTGTGATTCTTACAGGGCCAGTAGTGCCAGAATCACCAAGCTCAAAATTAGAAGAGAAATGGAGACACTTGCTCGACAATTTCAAACCAAGAACAGTTATATTCTGTGCATTTGGAAGTGAATGCAGGCTTAGTAAAGATCAGTTTCAAGAATTGGTATTGGGTTTTGAGCTGACAGGTTTACCATTTTTTGCTGCTTTGAAACCACCGATAGGATTTGAAAGCATTGAGTCTGCATTGCCGGAAGGATATATAGATAAAATTCATGGAAGAGGAACAATCTATGGAAGTTGGGTACAACAACAGCTAATACTGAGGCACCCTTCAGTAGGGTGCTTTGTGACACATTGTGGTTCAGGGTCTATGTTAGAAGGAATGGTGAATGAGTGCCAGTTAGTCTTGATGCCTCATGTTGGAGATCAGATCTTCAATGCTAGGATTATGAGTGGGGATCTTAAGGTAGGAGTTGAAGTCGAGGAAGGAGACGAGGATGGACTATTTAATAAAGAGGGTGTTTGCAGAGCTGTGAAGACTGTAATGGATGATGATAGTGAGATAGGTGAGGAAGTGAGAGCTAACCATGCTAAGTGGAGGGAGTTTCTATTAAGCCCAGGACTTGAGAGCTCCTATATTGATGGTTTTGTTGAGAAACTACATGCCTTGTTATGCTGAATGTGTTCGTGTTGCTGGCTTCAATTAGCATGACACTCAATTTCATGCCTGTGTTTCTTTTATTCTCCATAGTATCCACCAATAATAGAAATTCGCCAAACTCCTTTTAATGTTTGATTGAAGTACATTATATGTGTTAGCAGAAAAAAGGGGGGGAAAAAACACAAGGAGACTTAAGGATCCTCCTCCACGATTGTAGAAAGATTCCATTAAAAGCATATGCTTCCGTGTTGTATTATTATCTAACGATAAGATCAATCCGAGGTGTTCCTTAAAGGAATTTACAGTAGTTTTAAATGTTATTTGTTAATCAGTAACAATTCAAAACATTCTAACAATTTGCCGTTGAAATATGACCGTAAACTCTAAAATAATTATAATTAAAATAAAACGAGTAGATTGTTGGCGAATTAATATAGATGAACGAGCATACAAAATTAATTAGTTAATCGTTTATGGTTAGAATAAATTAAATGATTTTTATAATATTTTAAAAGTTAGAATTATAATTTTTTTTTAAATAATTGAACCTTCTAATTATCACACGAACCGACACAAACCTCAATTAACTAATTACTTATTAGATTAGGCTTGTAATTAGTTAATAGACAAACGTAAGGAAAAATAAATTAAACTAATTTAACACAAATTAATATAATTAAATTAAATCTCTGTTCATAAATACTCGATCAAAAATAGATGATGTGTCTAATACTTAGTTCTAAAATAATAATTTTATTTATAAATTAGATTAATCAATAATAATCCATAAACAAAGATATGAAAAGTTATAAACAAGAAATAAATCACTTTAATCAAATAACACCATTTGTTCATCTACTCATAGAATGGGAGCAAAAATAATATCATATACACAAAACTTAACCTCTTATATCCAAATCAACATTAATTAATTTGATTGTAAAAACCATAATCAAAATCTAGAAAAAAGACATATAACATTGAAAATACCCCTCTTGATCTACTATCTCTAAAACCCTTGAAGTGGGTCGATCCCCTTCCTTAAATCCTTTAAGAAGCTTCAGCAATGGAGTTTTCTCTCTACTTTTTGTGCTATGAAATGTTGTATTTCTACTACTATTCACTATTTTTGTTTTAGAAGGTTTTAAGATGTATTTATAGGTTAGGTTCTAGAAAAGAGTGAAGAAAACACATTTTTGTACAAAGAGAAAGGTTAGAAGACACGTTTTGGGCGAAGAGAAAGGTTTTTGGCCATTAAATAAACTATGGTTGCGGCATTGTTTATTGTTCGACACATCGCAAAATGAAAATCAACACCTCTAGTGCAACCCAAGACTACCTCGCCATGGCACAAGATGAAAAACACCACTATTTTAACTCGAGACTACCTCATCGTGCATGCTTTTATCTTGTGCCTTGACGCGTGAACTCAACCTATCCCCTAATGATAATATGAGAACTCACTACCGTGTCATGCATATGTTTGGGCCATATAGTGCAATAATTTCCAGGTGGGTTGATTGTTGTTCGTTCTTACTTGTTCGAGTTAATTTCTCGTCTCGTTTTCACTATTTTTGCTCATTTAGTCCAAGAATCTTCTAAGTACATCCTAATCTATAGAATACGAAAATTTCTTCCACCATAACAAAATTATAGAGTAAAACATAAAATTAATGCTTAAAAACATAACAAATTATAGGTCAAAAATATATTCATAAAAAATATTATGTGTTAGTAAAAAAATCATAAGGAGACTTAAGGATCCTCCACTATCGTTGAAAAGTTTCATTAAAAGCATATGTTTCCGTGTTGTATTACTAATCATGAGTTTTTCTATCCTTTACATATGGGCATGATCATAATAAGGTTAATAATTATAACCTTATCACACCAATTTTGAATATATTTGGGACATAGACATCAATTATGAACGGGTAACAATTTTTTCGATTTAACAAAACGTATTATTTTTTTAAGATTTTTTAAAAAATATTTAATTTTAAAAAATTGAAATATTAAAATAATATTTACTTTATTAAATTATTTAAAATTTATCATTAATTTTTTTATATTTAGAGTTACGTTTAAATAAAAAATATATATGTTTGAATAAACAAAGTTCAACCTAATGTGCTTGAGGACCCTCCTGAAAGTCACTAAATAAAAGCAAGTTTCCAGAGTCACAAGAAGCCAGAGACAAAGTGCAGAACAAATTGCAATAACACCACCCAAACCAACACTCGAATAAAGTGAAAATGAATACAAAGAAAGAGAGCTAACACGAACAATATTATGTCCTCAACAAGATCAAATGCAACCAATAGTGACTAAACAAGAAGACCAAGCCAACTTGTGATAGACAAGGAAATCAGACCTCCACCACTCAGAATGTCAACTAGCAAATCAAAACCAATTCTAAAATATGTTAATATGGCAGAGGTCAAAGAAGCAATAAGAAAAAGAAAGAAATTCGGCGTTGAGGGAAAGTGTTAAAACATTATCACCACTGCCTATTTTCCTTTCTCAAATTCTCTAGAGATTTCTTTCTAAAGGTTTGGGCAGCCTTGGTTTTAATTAATTAATATAATTTTTTTTAGAGCAATCATAACAATAGTCAAGCTTTCTTCCTGTCATATTTGAAAATCCTGGAACTTATAAGTTGGCAACGCAAATCGACTTTGGGTCGTATATATAGGATTGCTAGTACAAGGAATAGTGTGAGTGGAAGCTATGCATGTGAGACCAACATGAGTGGGTGAAAGGAGAAAGCCTATTTTTTGCAAGGGAAGTGAAGGCAACTATTGTTTATGAAGGGTATTCGTAAGCTACTTATCAAGAAAAGAGTCCTAATCCAGTACAACAAGTTGCATGGTACACTTAGCTTGAGGCATCTATAAATATAGAGTTAAGTATTAAATGGATGTAGCTTTTCATTTTTGTATAAGATTGTAGAACTTTGAATTACTTGATAAGAGCCTTTTTCTTTTTAATGTAAGGTTTACAACTACCATTGTAAGGTAGTCAGGTAAAATGTGGAAGAAGTGGTGGTGCTCAAACACCAAGAGAACTGGTGATGGCTGTATAAGGCTTGGTGTTCTTTCACCTAAGATAATCATTGTAGTGGATTGGAACTGCTTTAAGTTCCAAGTGGATATAATGGTCACACATTCTGATCAAGAACCACTTCAAAAACTTACATGCAAGTCTTATTGATTCTACTTGTTTTATCGTTGTTTTTATTATTGTTGCTGTGATAAATTGAGTAGTTTGTGTGGTGTCTTGGTTTCTTAAATAATAATTCTATCAGAGCCATCTTTAATAACAGAGAAAGGTTGATTCCTCTGATAATGATCAAGCTTCTATAAATGCAAGTGTGGGGATTTAAGATTATGACAGTTTTGATGTATTAGCTGTTAGTAGCTCAAAATCAGAAAGGGAATGAGTATTTTGGCTGTTCTTTTCATATGTGCTCGAAGAAGGATTGGTTTCAAAGTCTTGATGAATTTGATGGGGGTAAAGTATTGCTTGGAAATAACTATGAATGTAAAGTCAGAGGGATTGAAACAGCGAAGCTCATGCTATCAGATGGCACAATAAAACTCTCACCGAAGTAAGGTATGTACCAGAACTTAGAAGAAATTTAATATCACTAGGCACACTAGATGGGGGTTTTTAGTAAAATTAAATAAGGGAGTTATAAAGGTGGTTAAAGGGTCATTGGTGATACTTAAATGTGTAAAAGAAAATGGTTTATACATTCTTGATGGAAAAACTTTAGGTAACACAGGGAGTGGCATGTCTCATGCAATAAAAAATGAAACTGATCTTTGGCAAAAGCGATTGGGACACATAACTAGGAAAGGTCTGACTGAGTTGAGTAAACAAGGTTCTATCAAATGTAGTAACATATATTTTTTGGGTATATGTGAACAATATTGCATTTATGGGAAGAAAAAAAGAGTAAAGTTTGGAGGTTTGGAAAACATACAACCAAGGGTAAGTTGGAATATATACATGCAGATTTTTGGGGGACTTCATCCATACCATCTCTAGGGGATGCAAATACTATCTCAGTATAGTTGATGATTACACTAGATGGGTGTGGATTTCCTTACTTAGAAGTAAAAATGAGACCTATGGAAAATTTAAAGTTTGGAAAACCTTGACCGAAAACCAAAATGGTGAAAGCATCAAAGTGTTGAGAACTGATAATAGGTTAGAGTTTTACAACTCTAAGTTTGATTCATTGTGTAAAGCCAATGGCATTAAAAGACACATTTTCTCCCTTTGTGAAGCTCAATACTATCAGATCAATGTTGAGTATTATAGCCATTGAAGATCTTCATCTTGAACAGTTAGATGTGAAGACTGAATTCTTTCGTGGAGACTTAGATGAGGAGATATACATATACCAGCCAGAAGGTTTCTTAGAAAGAGGGAAGAAGAACATGGTGTGTAGACTTAAGAAGAGTTTGTGTGGCCTAAAACAAGCCTCGCGATAGTGGTACAAAAAGTTTGACAGCTTCATGCACAAGGAAGGTTTCCAGAAGTACAACACCGACCACTATTGCTACTTTAAGAGATATAGATTGAGTTATATCATTTTACTACTTTATGTTGATGGTATGTTAGTAGCAGGTTCAAATATGGATGATATCAGAAGGTTGAAACAGAAATTGTCAAAGGAGTTTGACATGAAAGACTTGGGTTTAACAAAGAATATTTTTAGAATGCAAATCACAAGAAATAAGAAGAGAGGATCCTTGTAGTTATCTCAAGTACAGTACATCAATCGTGTTTTGTAGAGATTCAACATGGGTGACGCCAAACTAGTTAGCACACCTTTGGCCAGTCACTTTCACATATCCAATGATCAGTCACCTCAAACGAAGAAAGAGAGAGAATTCATGGCTAAGGTTTCTTATGCCTCATCCATTGAAAGTTTGATGTACATGATGGTTTGTACGAGATCAGACATTGGCCATGTAGTGGGAATTGTTAGCAGGTTTATGTCAAATCCAAGAAAAGCTCATTAGGAAGTAGTCAAGTGGATTTTGAGGTATCTACGAGGCACCACAGAGAAGTGTTTGTACTTTAGTAAAAGAGAGTTAAAAGTATAAGGCTACGTAGTTGCAAACTTTGTAGGTGAAGTTGATCACTGAAGAAACACCACCAGTTATATATTTACTGTTGGAACTACAATTGTTAGTTGGATGTCACATATACAGAATATTGTCACTCTATCCACTACAGAGGTTGAGTATGTAGCAGTGATTGAAGCTAGTAAAGAGATAATATGACATCAAGGTTTGTTAACTGAGTTGGGATTCAAACATGAGAAGAATGTTCTACACAGTGATAATCAAAGTGCGATACACTTGGCGAAGAATTCAATATTTCATTCTATAACCAAGCATATTAGGCTTCGTTATCACTTCATTAGATCTCTATTTGAAGATGATGTGTTAATATTGGAGAAGATTTATGGAAACAAAAATCCAGTAGATATGTTGACAAACTAAAGTTGTGTTCAACTTCAGTTAGTCTGATAGAGTAACAAGATTAGAAAAGTTGCTACATTGATCGAGGTGTGAAGACAGATTGAAATCAGTCTTCAAGTGGGAGATTTTTGGTCAAACTTACATGCACCAAACGGTGCAATAAATGACAATAAAACAAAAGAGTGGTTGTCCAGCCAACAACATAAGAAAATTGAATGGACGGTGCATCCTTTTGTTGAACAAGAAGGAAAGTCAATTAAGAATAAGTTGACAAAACATGTAGAAGGAGGGTTTCTGCATCTATAAATAGAGCACCCCAATAGGTACTTTGAATTATCCAATTGAGAGAAAAGCTTAGAGAAAAAGGCTTTAGTGAAAGAAAATTGAGAGCAATTTTCTTGGGTGTAATTGGGTTGTGAGTTGTGAATTTTGTAAACACTTTGCATAATTTATCCATTTTTTAGTAATAAGATCTGCAGTAGATCCTGGAACGTAGGCAAAATTAGTCGAACTCCGTTATCAAATTTATGTGTTATTTTTGTTTTCTCATAAATCTGACTTATCGGAAATTTTCTTAATTTTTCAATAAGAGTACCATATTCCAATGCGGTGGGGAGTCTTATGAATGCAATGATAGGGACTAGACCTAACTTGGCACACTCTTTGAGTGTAGTGAGTAGATTTATGGCGTCACCAGGAAAGCAACACTAAGATGGAGTAAAACGGATACTGAGATATCTTAAAGGAACTTTTAAAGGGGTTTTTCTATTCAGGAGTGAAAGAAGAAGTAGTAGCTACATTCAAGAGTACTACAATGCTAACTTTGGTGGTGATATAGGCAAAATGAGGTCAGTGATTGGCTATGTTTATCTATTTGGAAATATACCGTTAAAGAAGCTTTATGGATAAAGGGGTTGATAACTAGGCTAGGAGTTAAAGAATAACAGACTGTGATAGTGCATTGTGACAATTAAACCTTGATCTACTTGACAAAAAATCTAATTTTACATGAAATGATTAAACACATAAATGTGAGACATCACTTCATAAGAGATGTGATAAGTGAATAGGTGGTGGATGTAGTCAAGATACCAACTAAGGAAAATCCAGCTGATATGCTCACTAAAGTGGTAACACCCAACAAGTTCAATCATTGTCTTCCCTTGCTTGGGGTAACAAACTGGTAGATTAAAACAGGTACATGAAACTGACAGTTTAAACAATTTTTTGGAAACGTCATGTTGTTCTCAAGGTAGAGATTTGTGCATGTGAGACCAACATTAATGGGTGAAATAGAAATCCTATTTGTTGTAAGGGGAGTGAAGGAAACTATTGTTTATGAAGCCTATATTCATAAACTACTTATCAAGAAAGGAGTCCTAATCCAGTACAACAAGTTTCATGGTACACTTAGCTTGAGGCCTCTATAAATATAGAGTTAAGTATCAAATAATGCAGCTTTTCATTTTTTGTATCAGATTGTAGAATTTTGAGTCACTTGTTAACATCTTTTTTTTTTCTATTTCCTGTAAGGTTTATAACTACCATTGTAAGGCAGTGTTGTAAAGTGTGGAAGGAATGGTGGTGCTCGAACATTGAGACAACTAGTGATGATTGTATAAGGCTTGGTGGTCTTTCACCTAAGATAATCAATGCAGTATACTGGAACTGGTTTAAGTTCCAAGTGGATGTAAGGTCACACATTGTGATCAAGAACCACTTTAAAAACTCGTATGCGAGTCTTATTGATTCTTCTATGTTTTATTTTTATTTTTCTATTATTTTTGCTGTGATGAATTGAGTAGTTTGTGTGGTGTGTTTGGTTTTTTGAATAATTGAAGTGAAGTAATATTAAGACTAAAGTTAAGTAACTAATAAAGATTTGTGAGATAGTGTTGGGAAAATCGGGTATATTTTCCCTATTTTAAGTAATTACTATTCACTTATGATTTAAATGAATAGAACTCAAAATAACCCGATAAAATAATGCTATTGGAAATATAATGCTAAAATAAACTAAAAATAGATATTGAAACAGAAATATTAAAGCGGAAAAATAATAACACTAGAAATTTAACGAGGTTCGGTATAAATGTTACCTAGGTCCTCGGGCGTCATTGACCACTTCCACTATCTCCAAATGGATGAACTCCAAATTACAACTAATTGGGAAAAATTGAGCTAATCAATTACCCTTACAAAAGAAAGGAAGATTTACAAATTTTGGGATGTTTTACAAATGGTGAAGAAGGACTTTATTTATAGCCCCAAATCTAACACCAATCTTCATTCCTAACCAATGTGAAACTTTTCTAATTTTCTCACTAAGGAGCTATATAAAAAAATCTCCACCTTAGCGACTTGTGATTTTTTAAATGATTTCTTCAATCACTAGATCAACGACGCCAATACCAATTCAGACTTGCAGGATTTTAATCAAGTTCTGACAATGTTTGAACTTGATTGCTGTTACCACCTTGGTTATCATATCTACGGGATTCTCTATCGTACTGATCTTTTGAACTAGTACTCCACCTTCTTCAATAATCTCTCGCACGAAATGATAACGAACTTCAATGTGCTTTGTAAGTTCATGATAGACTTGGTTCTTTGCTAAATGAATAGCACTTTGACTATCACAAAATACCTTAATATGTTTTTGACCAACTCCCAAGTCTTCAAGTAAACCTCGTAACCAAATAGCTTCCTTTATAGCCTCTGTAACTACCATATACTCTACCTCTGTAGTAGACAAAGCAACTGCGGACTACAAGGTAGACTTCCAACTGACTGGTGCTCTAGGAAGAGTAAACACATAACTAGTAGTTGACCGACGCTTATCTAAATCTCCTGCATAGTCAGAATCACAATATCCGACTGCATATTGACCAATGGTATTATCCTGTTGAAATATTAAGCCAACATCTACAGTATTTATAATATATCATAGAATCCATTTCACAGCCAACCAATGTCCTTTACCAGGATCATACATGTACATGTTTACAGCACTAACCGCATGTGAAATGTCAGGTCTTGTACACATCATTGCATATATCAAGCTACCAACCGCATTTTCATATGGTACCTTTGCCATATATTCTCGTTCTACATCATTTTTAGGAGATAATTGAGCACTAAGCTTGAATTGAGGAACTAGCGGAGTACTTACAAGTTTTTTCTGTTCATTCATACCTAAACGTTGTAGTATCCTCTTCAAATATTGACTTTGGGTTAAACTAAGCTTCCCCTTCTTCCTGTTTCTACTTATCTCCATACCGAGAATCTTCTTAGCTTATCCCAAATCTTTCATCTCAAACTCCTGACTTAGTTGAGCCTTCAACTTCTCAATTTCTACTTGACTTTTCTATGCAATCAATATATCATCGACGTACAATAAGAGATAGATGAAAGACTCATTTTGTAGCTTGCGAAAATACATACAATGATCATGTGTGCTTCTGGTGTACTTCTACTGCAACATAAACTGATCAAATCGTTTGTACCACTGCCTTGGAGATTGCTTCAATCCATACAATGATTTGTTCAGCTTACAAACCCAATTCTCTTTACCAGTAACATTAAACCCTTCTGGTTGAGACATATATATTTCCTCTTCTAAGTCACCGTGTAGACACGCAATTTTTACATCAAGTTGAACTAGTTCCAAATTGAACTGTGCTACCAAGGCCAACAAAATTCTAATGGATGAATGTTTTACAATTGGAGAAAATACCTCATTATAATCGAGTCCTTCCTTCTGAGTGTAGCCCTTAGCCACCAACTTTTCCTTGTATCGAATACCATCTTTGTTAGGAAATCCATCTTTCTTTGCATACACCCATTTGCAACCAATTTCCTTCTTGCCTTTAGGTAGTTGTGTCAACTTCCATGTTTTATTATTCTAAAGGGATAAAAGTTCTTCATCTATGGATTCCTTTCATCTTTCAACTTCAGGGCTTTTGATTGCTTTTTTATATAAGGAAGGAACATCATTATGCACAACCCAAAGTGTACAGGCCACCGTATTCTTAAACTGAGTAGGTAGGTCTTCAAAATCCTTGTATTGAGGAGGGACCTTGACATTTTGTCGTTGTGGCCTATCAACTGTAGTTTCTTCTTGTTGTTGTGGAGGTTCTTGGGTTAAAACCTCTTCATCTGATTCATCTCCTGTCAATGAAGGATCAGTTTCTATCTTATCTTTACTAACTAGATTAACAATTTTGCTTTCAAACTCCACCTGTTTTGGAGTTTGCTCCACCTGCTCTAAAGTGCCATCAATCTTCTTAGTTACCTTTCTTAACAATTCAGATTCATCAAAGGTAACATCTCTACTAAAGACTATATTTTTCGTTTCAAGGCACCATAGTAGATATCCCTTAGAACTAGAAGGGATCCCCAAAAAAATGGATTTCTTGGTTCTTGGTTCCAACTTTGATTCCGTTACATGGTAGTATGCAGTTGAACCAAACACATGTAAGAAATCATAATCTCTAGCAGGTTTTCCAGACCATACCTCCATAGGTGCTTTGCCTTCAAGAGTAGACGATGGTAGACGGTTGACGAGATGACATGCATATGTCACAGCCTCAGCCCAATACTGCTTGCCTAAACCAGCATTTGACAATATACACCAAACCTTCTCCAGAAAAGTCCAGTTCATACGTTCTGCAACTCCATTTTTTTGTGGTGTTTTTCGAATAGTGAAGTGTCGCATTATCCCTTCTTCTTCACAAACTTTCATAAATGGATCGTTTGTGTACTCAGTGCCATTATCAGACCTCAGATGCTTGATATTTTTACCAGTTTGAGTCTCAATCATCTTCTTCCACTCGAGAAAAATCCCCAACACTTCATCCTTCTTCTTCATGAGATACACCCAAACTCTTTTGGAGAAGTCATCAACGAAAGTGACATAATAGTGTTTGCCACTCATGGATGGAGTTCTTGTTGGCCCCATACATCAGTATGGATTTAATCCAAAATGCCCTTTGTATTATGGAGAGTAGTGCCAAAGCTTACTCTTTTCTACTTCCCCAATACACAATGCTCACAGAATTCCAACTTACCGATTCTATCACCTTTTAACAGGCCTTGCTTTACTAGAATCTGCGAAGCTTTTTCACCAACATGTCCCAAACGCATATGCCATAACTTGGAAGTTTCTAAATCTCTTTCTTCCTCTGAAATTGCTGCTGATGTTGTCCCAATAACTATACTACCAAGGTAGTAGTACAAGTTATTCTTCCGAACACCTTTCATCGCCACAAGTGCTCCAAAAGTAACCTTTAATGCTCCATTTTGTATGGTCACAGTGAAGCCTTTTGATTCTAAGACTCCCACAGCAATGAGATTCTTCTTCATATCTGGAACATAATGAACATCTATCAAGACCCTGGTTAAACCATCTTGATTCTTCAAACGAATTGTACCGATTCCTAAAACTTTGCATGGATAATCATTACCCATGAAAACAACTCCATCGTCTAGTTCCTCAAAGTTAAAGACCCACTCCTTGTTAGGAGACATATGGAAAGTACATACTGAATCAAAAATCCAATCACCAGGATGAGATGCTGGTAACGAACCAAGCAATACAAAATCTGAATTTGAATTGCTTTCAGCTACACATGCATCAGATTGCATAACTTTTCCTTTCTTTTGTAGCTTCAGACAATTTTTCTTCAAATGACCTTTCTCATGACAAAAAGCACATTCATCTTTACCAAGTCTTCCTTTTGATAGAGATCTACCTTTCCTTCCTTTTTGTTGTGTTTACGGATGTCCTCTTATAGACAATTGCCTCTACTACTTCATTCCTGTTTTCTCTTTTATCTTTCTTTCTAATTTCATAACTATACAAAGCAGTACAAACTTCCTCAAAAGACACTTTATCATTCCCAATGAGTGAGCTCATAATAAGATGATCAAACTCATCAGGAAGAGAGGCTAACAATATCAAGGCTAAATCTTCATCTTTAAAAGTTTCATCCATATTTAACAAATCTGCTACTAATTGATTAAAAGCATTAATGTGGTCGTTTATTGTAGTACCTGGAAGGTATTCAAACTATAACAACTTCTTCTTCAAATAGAGTTGATTCGGTCCACTCTTCTTCATGAACTTGTTCTCCAACGCCTTCCACAACTTACTTGAGGATGTCTCATTCATGAAAATGTACTTTTGTTCTCTTGAGACACACGAACGGATTGTACCACATGCCAATCAATTGATATTTTTCCACTCTACTTCATCTGGTTTCTCTTCTTCAATGGCGATGTCTAGACCTTGTTGAAACAGAGCATCTAGAACTTCGCCTTGCCACATGCCGAAATGACCGGTTCCATCAAACTTCTCCACCTCGAACCTTGCATTCATCACCATAGTTCTGCCTCACGTGGATGATTGACCTTTGTTTGAAAGAAAATTTTCTTCCACCATTTTTTGAAATTACAACAACTAGCAACTATATTCCAATAGCAAACAAACGGAATACAAACAAATTTCTATGTAGAAAACCTTCGGTTCTGATACCAATTGTTGGAAAAAGCGGGTATATTTTCCCTATTCTAAGTAGTTACTATTCACTTATGATTTAAATGTGTAGAACTCAAACTAACCCTACAAAATAATACTATTGGAAATATAATGCTAAATAAACTAAAACAGATATTGAAATAGAAATATTAAAACAGAAAAATAATAACACCAGAAATTTAACGAGATTTGGTATAAATGTTACCTAGGTCCTCGGACGTCGTTAACCACTTCCACTATCTCGAAATGAATGAACTACAAATTACAATTAATTAAAATTGAAGTAAATTAATATCCTTATAAAAGAAAGAAAAATTTACAAATTTTGAAATGTTTTAAAAATAGTGAAAGAGGGTTTTATTTATAGTCTCAAATATAACACTTATTTTCATTCTTAACCAACGTGAGACTTTTTTAATTTGTTCACTAAAGAGTTATATAACAGATAGCGTGAAGGACTTGCATGTGCAGAGTTAGTGAGATAGAGTGAGTTGTATAAGTGTACTTATGTAGTAAATAAAAAGGGTTATTTATCACTCTTAATTCAACTTGTATATTCAAAGAAAATGTGATCAAACGGCAAGTTCTAAGTTACTGAAATTCTTTAACTTATAAGCAGCTCACTTAGTACACGGTGCCGGGATGGCACGCCTAAACTAAAAAACTCTTAGAACATTTCCTTTTATTTTCCCCAATGACACTTAGCAGTCTCCTCTAAAAGACTATGATTCTGTACTTGAATCAGTAGTCAAAGCTTGGCCTAAAGACAAAAAGCCACTTGTACTCGTTACGGTAAAGCCACCTCATCAGCGTCTTTATTTTCTTGTTAACCAGAGAAAGGTGTCAATGATCTAAATACCCACATCTTCTAAAGGAAATCCACGACTAATCAACTTCATTTCCGTTGCCGATACCTATTTCATTTTTTGAGATTTTGTCCTTCAAAACAGAACAACTCTTATAACTAAATATTTTCAGTTTGCAAAATCTTTATCTATTTCAACTGTTCTGAATCTTCAACATCAATTTGAAACACTCACTAAACATCAGCTCTCTATCTATATTGAACATATAATCTTTTGTTTAAACATTAATGCAATATGTTTGACAAAAAGCTTCACATAGCTATGTATCCATGGTTTGCCATGGGACACCTAACCGCCTTTCTCCACCTCTCCAACAAGCTTGCAAAAAGAGGCCACAAAATCTCATTCTTCCTGCCAAGTAAAACACAAAAGAAATTACAATCTTTCAATCTTCACCCAAATCTCATTACCTTCATACCTTTAATTGTGCCTCATGTTAATAATGGCCTTCCACAAGGTACATTAACAACAGCAGACATCACTTTGGCTTTAGGACCACTTTGAATCCTCCACCGGATTTTCCTTCATCTTCCATTAAGCTACAATCTCACGAAGCTCGACGACTAACTGGCATAAGGGTGAAAAAACATGGAAGTGAGAAATCATTCATGGAACGCCTGCATATCTCTTTCAATGATTGCGAAGCTGTTGCTTTCAGATCAAGTAAAGAAATGGAAGGAGTTTATTGTGATTTTGTTAAAATCAAAATAAAAAAAACCAGTTATTATAGCAGGGTATCACGACCTTATTTTTCAAGTAGCGATCATGCGGCACTTAGTACCGTCTGTTGCACTAAGCATGTCTTTGAATCCGAATGAAATTCCAAAGAAACTAGAAAGAGAGTTTGCAAAGAATACTTTGTATTGCTCTAGAGAGAGTTTATCTTACAAGATGCTAAGAATTTTCAAGATGAATACAAATGAAGACCAATAGGTCTATTTATAGTGTGACTCTAAGTTTAAGAGTATGTCACCACTTTCTAGAATCTTCCTAGTCTAGAATGTAAAAGAGAGTTCTAGATTTATGTACAATATGTCACAAGGGTCTAGGACCTTTTAGCCAACTCTAGAGTCTTCTAGATTTATCTAGTTCTTTCATGCACCTTCCAGGATGTTCCGTAAGCTTTCAGTGGCTTCTACATTCTTCATGAACCATCCGGCATGTTCTAGAATATTTCAACCCATTCTAACACTCTCCAGCGTATTCTAGAACATTTTAGGATCTTCTAGCTTGAGTTGAGTCCATTCAACTCTAGCTCTTTTTAGATATCTCTAGGTAACTCTAGAACTTTCCTTGTAGAATAATTTAGATCCTTTAGACAATAATTATTTGTTTGGATTTTTAAAAACAATTTGAACGGGACGTGACAAGGGCCTGTGATGCCAGAACTACCAAAATTACTGCCAGAAGAAAAATTGAGTAAATGGCTCGACAGATTCAAACCCAAAACAGTTATTTTATGTGCCGTTGGAAGTGAGTGTAAATTGGAAAAGGGTCAGTTTCAAGAATTGCTATTGGGTTTTGAGATGACAGGTTTGCCATTTTTTACTACTTTAAAACCACCCAATGAAGCTGACACAGCTGAGTCTGCATTACCAGAAGGATTTGCAGAAAAAATTCATGGAAAAGGACAAATCTTTGGAGGTTGGGTTGAACAACAGCTAGTAGTGAGGCATCCCTCTATAGGGTACTTTGTGACGCACTGTGGTTTGGGGTCTTTGTTCGAAGCTATGATTAATGGGTGCCAACTAGTTTTGATGCCTCATGCTAGAAATCAGTTCTTTAATGCAAGGATTATGAGTGGAGATCTTAAAGTTGGAGTGGAAGTTGAGAAAGGAGATGAAGATGGGTTGTTCACTAAAGAGGGTGTTTGCAAGGCTGTGAAAGATGTAATGGAGGAACGTAGTGAGGAAGTGAGAGCCAATCATATTAAATGGAAAGAAGTTTTGTTAAGTCCTAGACTTGAAAACTCCTAAATTGATGGTTTTGTTCAGAAACTGTTAGCCTTATTGAGCTAATCCACCTGTGCTCTGCAAATTTATTGAAATAAAATTCAAAAACTTTGACTTTTCACTTTGCCATGAACTTAGAGTGACTACTGAAATCTATTAAATGTGTCACAAAACAATTAGGCACAAACCCATATATATATCGCTGGAGAATAACAAAAGAAAAGAAAACTGCTGCCAGAACAGAGAGAATTGAGTTGCCGAAAAATTGGAAGCTGAATTAAAGGAGAAAAAGCAGCAGCGAGAGAGAGCTTCCATTTTCGTCTCTAAAGCCATCAGCGCCGACACAGTACACGTCCTTACAACCGGCCAAGACCACCAGTGACGCCAAGCCCATCCTCCTCCGAATACAGAATGCAGAAGCTGCTGCTAGATGAGATCAGATTTTAGTATTGGTTAAGGATTTAATAATAAATTTGTTTAATTTATGTTGTTATATATTATTAGTAAATTAAATTTAGATATTCTATGAGTATATATATCTGTTAGTATGTTTTGTGAAACTATGGATATTTATATTTATGTTTAATTATTAATAGATTTTTTATTGTTGTATCATTGTAAATAAAATAGATTTTTTATATTAAAAAATTAAAATATTTAAATAATTGTATATTATTTAATTTTTTTATTTATTATTTTAATGTTACTCATAATTATATATTTATAAAATTAAAATTGAATTCGATTTAACACGTAATCATTTATAACAAAAATAAATATGTTAACTCTAAAGGTTTGTCATTATTTCAAAATTTTAATAGCCTTAGTCGGAGTATTAAATGAAAATAAACAGCAACTCATATTCATTAAAAAAAAATCAGAATTTCTAAGTTATACCATCATGTATTTTGAGTATCTGTCTAAATTAAAGATTTTTTAAAATATTTTTAATTAAAAAATCTTAAGGTTCTTATTAGTTGGATGTATTCCATAAATTTGATTTGGTGTTAGTAATTGGAATTTTTTTTTTCCTCTGATCTTAAAGTATTTGTTTGTTGAGTGTTATATATGACTGGATGAAATATTTTATTATTGAGTTCGTATGAAGTATGAAGATCACTCACATTAGAGAAATAATCTTCCATGTTGAACAAATAGTGGGCTTCAGGAGCTTAATGGAAGTGGGCACATACTTTACAAAGATGTCAAGATAAAATTTGAGTTTAATTTTTAACATTTGACTGTAAGTTTCGAAGTTCTGCTGTTAATTTAGTAGGCATGGATGGTATTTTAATTACTTTTTATTTGATATTATATATTTTAAAATTAATATATTTTAGTTATATTATTATTAATATTTAGAATATTTTAATCATATTTATCAATTTTTTTTTTATAAAAAACTTTAAATTAGATTGAATTCAGCTTTGAGATATTTGAAAAATAAAATACCGTAAAACATTTAAAAAGTGAAAAATAAGTTATTAAAATTACTAAAATTAACTTCAAATAATTAAATATACTAATTTAAAACAAATCTATAAATACTTTCACAATATCTTACTTGGAATTTTTCAATTAGGTATTGGTTTCAACCGTCATGTCCGGGATTTTTGGCTCTTATCATTAGAAGCCGCTCTGACTAGCGACAGTGGCTAAAGCTTGGAAACCGCCTAAAATAAGCAGAACTCGTCCGAATCCCCTATAGATAATTTGAGGATCATTACTGTGGTGTAAGCCTCTTAGTTTGTGTTTATCAATCTGAAACTTAATATGGTGGAGAGTGGATCCTCTGTTATAATTTTATATACTGATTTTTTTAATTAATAATTATTTTTTTAATTTTATTTAATAATATAAAATAATATATTTTATTAAATATATTTTTAAAACTTATGAAATAGATGTTTTTGCTCGATCAATCCAAGTAACAAATCAGAATTACATTTCACTTCATATTTAGAGTTTATTATAACATTAAAAATACCAATTTGATTTCAAATAACTTCATATTTATAGACAAAAAATTAATACAATACTAATATGATTTCGAAATAATAATGTTATTATTGTATCATTTCGGTGTCAATGTGGTAATCTCTTTTACTAATCTTTTAACATATATAATTTATTTATTTTGAATTCATGATATTACATCGAAATAATGATTCTTGGTAGTTTTCATGTACTTGGTTGGCCAATGATTACCATATTGTCATACCATGAAGTTTTGGCAAAAAATAGGTCCATGTAACAATTCATTCTCCTAAATACATGAGCACATAAACATCCATAAAATAAGTTGTCCAACCATGAGACACATGAATAGAGAAATTAAAGTATTATAAAAATTACCATGATACTGTCATATGTTATTCAAGATCATCAGAATTTTCTTCTAATCTTTCTTGTGATAATATAATTTGAACTGTGTGTTCTGCTAATTTCTCTCGTAAATCATAAAAAATTTGCGGGTTATAGCCCGACTTGTTCCAACCAAAGAACTACATGTATTTAAATTCAAAATAAGAATGTAATTTCATGAATTCACAAAAATTAACTCATATATGTTAAAAAGGTATATTGGTAAAAGAGTTTACCAAATTTTTAATTGGAATTTTGATATTTGTGATGATTTCGCTCATAAACTTCATGACATAGTAACCACACATAATTCCATCATTTTGTTGAAGAACCTACAAAAAACAAGTGTACATTATTTTCTATATTCAATTTGAACATCTTTATTATTCAATAGTAAAATTAATTAAATTATTAATATTCTCTTTTACATACCATAACTTTGTTCCATATAAGCTTATGAGATTTTTTAAAGGCAATGTCTCTACTTTTATTCCACAACATCCATATCCTATCAAAGTTTAAAACGGTTAGTTTTTTATTAAATATTACAAAGAACAATAGAAGAAAAATAGCTAGATATAACTCTTACATTTCAACAACTGTTTTTGTATCTTTACTCAATTCTATGGAAGATGAGTCACAATACCAAGCATGATTGTAATATAGATCAAAGATTACCAACATCCAATGATCTTAACTTTGTTTAAACTTTAGTGGTCAATAGATTATCAACTTCTGATTTCTGTTAAGTGTTAATACTCTATCACATAATTGTTTAGCTTTGATGCTAACATCCTTCTCTTAGTATTGATTTACAAATGACGAATCATAGAACATTGCTAAATATAATGAGTGATTAGCTTGAAATCGATAATAACATGCCTTATATAAAATAAATATATATAAATAATTAGATAATATAAATATAATTATATTCTACATAAATGAAAGTTATTTACTGATTGCTCATCTTATCCACACTTGAATTATATTTAAATAGATCATTTGATATTCAAATAGCTGCAATATGCACTCGATCGATATATAGGTTTGGCTAATGTATACACCAGAAATTTTTATAGGAAGTAGCACAGTCCATCCATCATTTTATGCTAGATGCCCTCACAACAATAGTCATTAAAGCGCCAAGATTTCTGATGAAGTTTATAGCATAATCATAACTATACTTTTCCATGGTTTCTTCTTGAATGAATTAGTGCATGATGATTTCCCATTAGACATAGATTTACCACAAAATACTTACTTTGTATCTCTTAAATGTGCCACACTTACTAATTCTGGTATAATAGACTAAATAATAAGTATTATATATGTTAGTAAAAATAAAAGAATAATAATATAATAGTAGTAAAAAAAGTGTTATCTTAAGTAAAAAAATAGTACCATGTCAAAATTAATCACAACTTGACTCGACGGCTAAGCCACATATTGTCCAACAACTTCTTGGACTGTGGTAGCATCAAAAGGCATAGGTAATGGACAATCATGGAGCAATGATTGATCAATTACAATTTGCCAATAATTTGGAAAATATTGATTATGAATCATTCTATCATCACTCAATTGTTGTATCATTTCAATAACAACAAAGTCCGTTGATGAAAGATGTTTCACCAAACATTTCATATTCTGTAAAAAATTTAAGCCTTATATATAATAAATAAAATATATAATAAAAAATAAAAATAATAGACTATCTACATAAACTTTAAGTCTTACCACAAATGATTCATCAAATAGAAGAGAACTCCCATGTAGGGTAGCTATTGGAAGGACATTCTCATCAAAACGTTCATCGTGATGTGGTGGATGGTAAGAATCCACAGATTGCATTGGAGGAAATGAACTGCTACCTGATTGCATCTGCATTCCTGGCATAAAGAGAGGATCAATAAGATGAATATATCTCATATAGAATATATGGTTGGGCGCCATAAGCATGGGTGGCATACCTGACATGGATGGTGGTATGCTTGACATGAATGATGGCATGACTGGCATTGATGGTTGCATGCTTGGCCAATAGGGCATGCCCTGATTGTAGTATAATGTCATGCCTAACATGTGTTGTGATTGATATTCTTTTAAAGTGTCAATCTCACTTAACATTGAGGCCTTAAAGGAGATGAGTTCTTCTTCAATTTTACAATACTTCTCTTCACTAACCATATGAGGCTTTTGTTTTAGAATGTTAAAAAACTCTATATAACCATCATATTTTCTTTTTCCCTTAACACGACTAGGATGCTCGTGTCTGAATGCATGATATATAGCATCTCTCCCTAGTTGTTCGATTATTTCACCCCTGGCTATGTGTTCTTGAACAACTCTCTACAAATGATAAAGCAAACAAACATATCATACATTATTACATCAATTAGCAAAAACCATAAGGACTTTGTATCAAGTTAAATTACTAACCAATTTATTTAATTGTTCTTCTCCTCGTTTAGTCATTGGTCTTGATTTTTTCATTTTGGGGGTCTTCGTTTCTATATACAATTCAGATCGGGTAACAGAACTACCCAATTTAGCTTTCTAAATAAATTAAATAAATTTATTAACCAGGATATCAACTTAAATTTGAGGAAAATAAATATAAAAATATTTATAAATTAACAACTTAATAATATCATTCTTTGTCAAATTTAGGATTTGAAGACCTCCCAATACGGTTAGGAAGAATATTATGCATTTGTATATTCTGATGTTCTTTCCTAATAATTTGAAATTCATCTGTACGTCTATAATCTGTGAAGTCTTTTCAAACTTGGGATTCAATCCAGGGGTGTTCTTCAGGGATTTTGTATAGTTGTGCTTCATCAAGTGAATCCAAATATGGAAACACATAATTTCTAACCAATCTGAAAGTAAGTTTTGTATTCCTTTCATGCTTTATTTGCAATCTTATAACATTTTCTCATCCAAGTGTCAAAGACTTTATAACGATTCTGTAAAAACACACTACAAAAGATGAGATATAATACAAAAAAGATATAATATATGTAATTAGTTATAAAATAAAAGAGACTTACACAAATGATTTTCCATATTTTAAACCTTTCAGCTTCATCAACCTTAGTCCAATCATTTATATTGATTAGTATACTTGACTTCACAAGTTAATCAATAAAGGATTTTCAATTGTTAGCCATTATCCCCTAATGGATTACCAGTAGCATCAAATAGAACATTTACTCTATCATCTGGGTTAAATGGAGTATCATGTATATTTGTCTATCCACTTCTTTTCAAATGCCCCAATGGATCATTTGGATCTATAAGCTCTAGTACCCTAGGATCCATGAAATATCTATAATAAACAATGATAAAATAGAAATTAATTGACAACATTAATTCCAAACATATAAACATGCAAGAGTTAATATATACAATAATATAGAACATTCCCTTAATTAGAACATATTTTCTGTCTGTATATTATGATAAGATGTATATAATCCACTCATATTCTTATTTATCTCTTTACCATGAGTATTATCAATATTTTATCCATGATAGTACCAACATTTATAACTCAAAAGAATACCACTACGAATAATGTGATACTTAATCTCATCAACATCATGAAATCACTCATTTTTACATTTAACACAAAACATCAAATCATATTAATTTCATTATTACTATTTCTACAAGCAAATTCCAAGAAACTTTCAACTCCAGAAATATAATCATACTAAATTCTACACTTTGACATCCAAAATTTGTTCATTTTCTATTAATGGCATTAAATATATTAAATATGTATCCAACCAATATATTTCAGATTGTATTATATATGAATTTTCTAATTATTAGAATATCTATCAAAACATCATATTTAATAGATAGAAACCAAACATAACAAACATATATACACATAAATATAATTATATGAGATTGATTGTAATTACTAATAATAATATATCACATCATTCGAGTTGATTTAAAATTTAAGATATCTAAAACAAATTTTATATAACTATTTTGTGATGTTTAATATTTTTTAAAATAACTACACTATTTCAAACATAAATTTTTAATGAGTATCATATTGTTGAATCATATATTTCCCATTTCATATTAACAAAAATAAATAAATTAAAAACCAACCTTAAATTATAGTCATAAATAGATAAATTTATTTCATTACAAAAATTTATACAAAACCTACATAATAAAAATAATAACATACATATATATAATACAAAACCTACATAATACAAAAATTTATACACATAATATACAAAAATATAAAAAAAAAATATATGAATAATAAGTGCGTAGGATTAATAGAAATATTTACAAGAGTAAATGAAGTGACAAAATGAAGGAAATGAATAAAAAAATTGTGTTTTGTAAGTGAGAAAATATGTATAAATTTTTTGAGTATTTCGCTCAAAAAAGAAGGGATCTAGAAAATAAATTGGAGAGGAAGAAAATCCACTAAATGGCGTTGGAATTGGTAGTCGTAGGTGGCTGGAAATGAGAATGAGTGAAAGAGATTTTGGGTTTTTGAGAGTTATGCAGCGTTGAAATTGTTTCTGTCTAATTTTGGGGAAGAAAAAAGATAAAAGGAAAATATTCACGTGTGTAACGTCGATTGACATACAGAACCGACTCCACGTAGGACGTAGCGTCGGTTTTACGTGTCAACCGACGCTACACACATGGATAGCATCGATTGACACGTAGAATCAATATTACACATGGGACGTAGTGTTGGTCCTACGTGTTTAAGTCGGTTTTTCAACAAACCGACTTTAAATTTTTTATAAGTCAATTTTTTTTTTCCAAAAATCGATTTTAAATTTCGACTTAAATGACCACTTTTGTAATAGTGACATTGACAAAAAGCAAGTTTAGCCAGCAGTTTCCATGATCTTCTCTTTTTTGCTGCTCAAGTTTCCATGTCATAATGTTCAAACATTTAACTCCATAAGAATTTCCAGGAAGTTGGGGTAAGTAAAACGAGAAGACCCATTTATCTCCAAATTCCAACCCAATAAGGTTCCCCCTACTGAGGTGAAAGGGATGATTAAAAAGGTGTTCCTTGTATGAAAAAATTGAAAAACGTTTTGAATGTTAGTAATTAAAATGCCATAAGTACCCACGCACCTACAATGATAGAGTTTGAATCGTTTTTGCTCAAAAGCTGCATATACTATTGAACTCCAATGCAATTTTATAACTAAGTTGCGTAATTAAATATACTTTTCACCAATATATATATATATATACAAAAGCTGCATATACTATTGAACTCCAATGCAATTTTATAACTAAGTTGCGTAATTAAATATACTTTTCACCAATATATATATATATATATATAAGAAAAGTATATATTTTCATGTTATGAAAAGTATCTTGTACTGTGTGGAAGGTTAAAAATAAATTTTTATCTATTAATGAGATTACGTCGTATAATTAAATCATACCGGCATCGCCGATCCTGCCAATACTTTAGTTTTATATTTATAAAACTCTTGCAAGTGTATGAATCATTTCGTAGAAAATGATAAGTATACTCCCAAGGTCGATCTAAGGAAGGAATATATGTATTTATATCTTTAACAACCTAAATAATATGAGCAAGCGTAATTAACTTAGTTATTATATCCATAAATACTCTACTATTTTAACAGATAAAATTTGCATAAATGTTTATTGAATCTATATCTATGTTTATTGAATCTATATAAATTTGTCTTTTTCGGAATCACGGGTATTTTTTTTTCTCAGGTACTTTCGCTTAAAAACGTAACTTAAAGACTCAAAGAGGAATACTAGAAGCAATACATCACAAATATATTAATAAATAAATGGGGAAGGGTCAATAAATATGGAAAAATTCGACAAAATGGGTCAAAAGGGTAAAAAATATCAAAAAGGAGAAAATTGCACCATCGCGCACGCCATGCTGTCGTTCCGCACGCGCCGCTACCCATTTTGCCCCATTTTCACGCACAGCTGCCCCCATAATTAACTTAGTTATTATATCCATAAATACTCCACTATTATAAAAGATAAAATTTGCATAAATATTTATTGAATCTATGTTTATTTTTATGTATGTAGATTAAAACACAAAAACCCAAAATATCGTGACAGAATGTTTAGGATTTAATTTCGTTTTTAAAAGTTTGAATAATAAATTAAAAACCAATACTTGGGAGTATACTTATCATTTCCTTCGAAATGATTCGTGCACTTGCGAGAGTTTTACAAATATTAAAACCAAAGTATTGGCAAGAATCGGTGATGCCGGTTTTCGCTCACCAGTTATGAAGAGAATGATGGTATTTATAGGTGAGAAAAGGAATAAAAATTGCGTGAAAAAATCATTAAAAATGCATAGTAGGTGAAGATGATGTCAGCGGGTAGGTGGCACGCAAGGACTGGGGCATAGATGGGCTCGCGCGGAAAGTTGTAGCGGCGCACACGGATTGGGGCAAAGATGGGCTCGCGCGGAAAGTAGTAGCAGCGCGCAAAGGTGCGCGCGGAAAGGGGAAAGAACACACGTGGATTGGAGAGCAGGGGCACGTGGGACCGAGCGTTGATGGGTGCGGGCACGCGTGGAATGGGTGCGCTACGCGGTTGGGAGGCTGCGTGCGTAATTTCCTCCTTTTTGATTTATTTTATCCAATTTTTCCATATTTGTTTACTTTTCCTCATTTATTTTTGAATATATTTCTGATGTATTAACTACAGTATTTCTCTTTGAGTCTTTAAGTTACATTTTTAAGCGAAAATACCTGAAAAACAATAAAAATACCTGTGATTCCGTAAAGATAAATTTATATAAATATATGATAAAATCATATATATATATATATATTTATATCAATTAATGTGCATAAAATCATGTTAATTTTAGTGCTTTTTGAGCACTCATCAAATGTACAATCCATGTAACCTAGTACATGCTCACATGAGATAAAATTTCTACGTCAAATTTAAAATGCATATGCATGATATGAAACCTCCATATGTATTGGTCAACTTTGACTTACATGGGCACATGTAGATCCACCTCCAATCCTATGTCAAACTATGTACGATCATACTCCAAGGTACATATGGCACATGTATTGGTAAACTCCCAAGTATGTGGGCGACCAACATCCTTATCATATGGACAGTCCACTCTAACACACATAGGAGGTCAACTTCTAAGGCCCATATGCAGTCAAACTCCAAGACCCATAGATGAATAAATTCTAAGACCTATGTATGAAAACTTCGAGATACATGTGAATATAATGCGTACACATTGCCCAACGAAAAATTAGTCTGCTGCAACCAGTAGCCCATGGGTACCATACTCCAACACATCTATACAGATATAACATTCCCCACAAAAATTTATTTCATGATGCATGTATAGAATCTTAGATGCCATATGTAATGTTTGTAAGACTTGTTTCATATTTTTTTCATGTATACATTACCACAAGTCTTTTATTATAATAACATTCATAATATTTTTCATAAAAAGTTGTGGCATCCATTTTCCTTTATTTGTAATATATTATACATGATATTTTTCTTAAAATAATGCATGAATAAAAAGTTGGAGTAAGAACCTCTAGTTGAAAACTCATTCGTACGTCCATGCTTTTAAGCCTACTGCTAACTCCTTTTATTTTTTAGTAGAAACTAAACACAAGTTTTATAGTTTTGTACAACAATTAGTGGTATTCTACGTTAATTTACGTAATGTAAATTTAATGTTTAAATGAAGAATTTTACCTTTTCAAGCTTGTTAGAATAGAAATTGCTAATTTTTTTGTACTAGCACTCAATATTTTCAAACTTGAATGCCTGGATATTTTATACTCAAATTGTATGCAAAAACTTATCAATAATCATAAAATTTAGATAGAGAAACTTTTATGGAGAGAAATAGAAGACAAGATTTGTTTTTCAAAATGAACTAAATATATAATTATTTATAGGCCAAAATTGTGCCATCACTACGTGATAACTCTACATAATTAGAGTCATTTAGCCACTTATAAACCTAATATTTATCTTATTTTGTGCTAAATATTATGAAAATTATTAATTTGTGTTTAGTAATTATAATGTAGGTATAACAAAGTTAAAACGAGTCAAAGGGGAAAAATCATCTCATGCCACAACGAGTATTTTTCTTTACCTTGTTGCATTTTTTTAGTATGCATTCAGAGAGCTCCATGCCTTGATGGGCACTTCCTATTATGCCTTTGTTTAACTAGTGATCAGCAAGATCCATGCTCTGGTGGGCACCTTTTGTGCCTCAATATGCTTTTTTTTTATTATCAAATTTTGCAACAATAAATCTGTTTTTTTTTATCTTGATTGCATCCTTAGCCCTTAGATCTTTTAAGAGATGATCCAATGGTTCATATTTAATCATTTCCCCCTTAATTTAAACCTAATGAGGAAAAAGTTAAGCACATAATTAAGAATTTAAAACCTGTAGTATGTGCCAAAAAGAGAGAAAAGAAAGAAAAAGTTCAAGAAAGAATTAAAAAAGATATAATTTTGTGAATAATTCAAAAGATGATTAGTGCCACAAATCAAGAGATTAAGTGTATTTCTTTATCCATTTTTATGAATTTTTTATGAAAAATCTTAGCTTTATAAATTTAATTATGTCTAGATAATTTAATAATTTAGGGGTCTTATGAATCTAATCTTCTACATGTATTGATATAATATTTTACCCTAATTCTGATTATAATTCAGTTATGTTATTTAACTTGAATTTTATCTTATTATTGCTAACAATTGATTTATAGAGATTATTAAATATATTTGGGAGAATTATTTAATTTTTTGTTTTGATTAGATAACATGTATAGTTTCTAGGTAGATATGTCTGATTCTTATGTGTGTGATCCATAATTAATGATCTTAATGACTAATATGCAATCTAATTAGCATGATAGTGTGATTAGATTAGTTACAATACAATGTGAAGTTTACTTGAGGGAGGAATGCATGCTTGATTATATTGAATTGATCATGTAATTAGTTAGTAATTATTTTTTGGTAAATTTTAGTGATTCACGTACTTAGCAAATTGGAAGATTAAACATTCCTAGGCTGTTTTCTCATATACTATTGTAATTGTTGAGTTTTGATTTGAGTAATTAGTTATCATTTATCCTTTTGTTTTTATAATTTGCTATTGTCCAAATAGTATTCATAATAATCACATTGGTGCTTAGTTATAAGTTATATAACTTACTGTGAGATCGATGCACAAAATTCTTGCATACAAATTTTGTATAATTTATAAGATAGATTTCAAGTGCAAGAATCACTTATAGAAAATAATAAGTATAATTTTAATGTCAATCTAAAGAGAAACCATTTAGTTTTTAAATTATTCAAAAAAATTCTTAAAAATGAAAATAAAACCCAAACATTCTATCACAATGTTTTGGTTTAGAAATCTTAACTAATGATATAAAAATAAAGATATGTTAAATAAACATTTAGGCAATGAAATATTTATCATGTAGTAGAGAATTTATGAAGATAAATTAGCTAGTTAGTTATGCTTGCTCAATATTAAATATGCTATTAAAAATATGAATTAAAATTATTGATTATCTCTTATGTATACAAATAGGAGATTAATTAGGTCTAATAGTTGTTATTAATTAAAACTACTTATTGCCTTTGGTAAGGTCTATCAGTTAATTTTAATTAAATTGTCCTTTTCTAAGAGACTAAGGAACCATTTAATTGCCGCCTTCGATCGGGTCAAACAATTTAAACTTTCGTCAAGATTTCTAAGTTAGGTTTATGATTAAGTATCTGAAATATAATTTGATTTTAACTCTATTCAAAAGGATATGTGATGAGTGCTCAAAAAGCACTAAAATAATCATGATTTTATGCACATTAATTGATTAAAAATATATATATTTATATGTTTTATCATATATTTATATAAATTTATCTTTTTCGGAATCACGGGTATTTTTATTGTTTTTCAGGTATTTTGGCTTAAAAACGCAACTTAAAAACTCAAAGAGGAATACTGGAAGCAATACATCACAAATAAATAAATGAAGAAAGGTCAACAAATATGGAAAAATTGGACAAAATGGGTCAAAAAGGACAAAAATGTCATAAAGGAAAAAATCGCGCCGCCGCGCCCCACCGCCCAGCTCCGCCCCAAGCAGCAGCGCGCGGCACTGTTCATCCGCGCGTACTGATCATCCGCGCGTAGTGTTCATCCGCGCGCACTGTTCATCCGCGCGCACTGTTCATCCGCGCGCACTATTCATCCGCGGTACTGTTCATCCACGGTACTGTGCAGACTCGGCACTGTTCATACCCGGTACTGTGCAGCCGCGGTACTGTTCATACCCGGTACTGTGCAGCCGCCCCCCGTCATGCTGACATCATCAAATGACGTCAGCAATCAATAATCCGCGTTTTTACATTTTTTTAACATTTTTTTTCTCTACTTTTTCTCTCCATCCTCACCTATAAATACCCCATTCCCTTCACTTCAAAACACACCTTCAAAACACACTTCTCTCTTATTTCTTTCTCTCTTTTCTTAGATTTTTAGGTTTTTTTTAGTTTTTCTTAGTTTTTAGTTAATTTCTCTTAGTTTTAGAGTTCTTCCCTTTTTGGGAAGAACTAGTTATGTTTTTGTAATATTTTAGCTCTTTGATTCAATAAATGGGAGTGCAAATTCCGCTTGGAGTTTTTCCAGCAACGGGAATAACGTCGAAGTTCTGTAAGGATTTTATTTTCTTTACAGTTATTTTTATGCTTTATTCTTACATGTTATATTTAATTTGTGTGTGGTTAAATTTAACTGTGCTGGCTATTTAGTAAACATGATGTAATAATAACGTTGTTATGCTTGCGAAATATTAAATAGGTAAAAATCTCTAAAATGAATTGATTTTGTTTTTATTCATGATTTTATATTAAGAATGTTAGAGAGAAATATATTATTTTTCATTACAAACTTAAACCTGAAAATTAGATTTTAAGGTTTAGTTATCCGATCTGATTTAGAGTAGTGCTCTTTTATTTGATGGTACAATCGCCCGGTAGTTAGAGTGAAGCTCTATTTCAAAAGTTTTTATAAGAATTATTATCTGAAAATGTATTGACAACATGTTTTCGGTAGTGGTTTTAAAACTTGAAAGTTAGTACTCGGATAACTAAATTCTTGGGTTTAATTTGGACACCTTGAATAAAGTTTAAATTGTCTAACCCCACCAAAGGTGGCATTTAAATGGGTCATTTTCAATCTCTTAGAAAAAGGAATTAATTTAATTAAGCAAATTAGTTATCAACCCCACCCATAGGTGTTAATTGATTTGTTTAGTTAACAAAGAATATCTAACCCCACCAAAGGTGGTATTCATACAAAAAAGGGAGAATCAATAAATATCAATTCATATCCTTAATAACCTAGATAATATGAGCAAGCATAATTAACTTAGTTATTATATCCATAAATACTCCGCCATTATAAATGATAAAATTTGCATAAATGTTTATTGAATCTATGTTTATTTTTATGTAAGTAGATTAAAAACACAAAAACCCCAAAATATCGTGACAGGATGTTTAGGATTTAATTTCGTTTTTAGAAGTTTGAATAATAAATTAAAAACCACATACATTCCTTCCTTAGATCGACCTTGGGAGTATACTTATCATTTTCTTCGAAATGATTCGTGCACTTGCGAGAGTTTTATAAATATTAAAACCAAAGTATTTGCGAAGATCGGCGATGCCGGTTTTCGTTCATCAAGTTTTTGTCGCCGTTGCCGGGGAAGGAATAACGGTTTTTAAATTATTTATCAAAATTTTAAAAACATTTTTGTGCTGTAAATAATTGTGATTTTTTTGTTTTAATAGAAAAAATAATAATCTAATTTCAAATTTCATAAGATATTAAAAAAAAAAATTAAAAATTAATTTTTTTAAATTGTAAAATAATTTAGAAATTTGAAATTTGAAGTAAAAAAATTTACCGTTCATGAATAGTAAAAAAAAAAACAAAAACAAAAAAAAAACAAAAAAACAAAAAATTTTAAGTTAAAAATAAATAAATAAAATTTATAGCGTATATAGTAAAATAAAATTACCGTTCATGAATAGTAAAAAAAATTAAAATTTTAAAATTTTAAGATAAAAATAAATAAATACTCTAATGTAAATAGTAAAATAAAATTACCGTTCATGAATAGTAAAAAAAAAATTAAAAATTAAAAACTGAAATTTTTTTAATATAGTGTAAATAGTAAAATAAAATTACCGTTCATTAATAGTAAAAAAAAAATTAAAAATTAAAAACTTAAAAATTTTTAATATAGTGTAAATAGTAAAATAAAATTACCGTTCATGAATAGTAAAAAAAATTAAAAAAAAAAATAAAGCTTACTTTTTAATTTTCATTTAATTTTAATTTTTATTTAAAATCTTAATTTTATTTTAATAAAAGTAATAATAAAAATGAATAAAAACAAAATAAAAAAAATCAATTTTTATTCTTATTTTATTTTCCTTTACCTTTTTCAATTTTATTTTATTTTTATTTTATTTTTGTTTATTTTATTTTATTTTATTTTATTTTACTTTATTTTATTTTATTTTATTTTATTTTATATCAATTTTAATTTAATTTATTTTTATTTTTATTTTTTTTTATTATTATTTTTTTTATTTCTCTCTTAATTTTTATTTAACTTAATTAACTTAGATTTTTCATTAACTTAATTAACTTAGATTTTTAGTTTACTTAACTTAATTAACTTAACTTTTTAATTAACTTAGATTTTTTTTTAACTTAACTAACTTAGATTTTTAACTTAGCTTTTTAATTAACTTAACTTAATTAACTTGAACTTTTTAATTAACTTTGATTAACTTAGTTTTTTTAATTAATTTAGATATATTTTTTACTTAACCAACTTAGCTTTTTAATTAAATCAGATTTTTATTAACTTAATTAACTTAGATTTTTACTTAACTGAACTTAATTAACTTAATTTTAATAGCATGAAAAGTAAAGGTCTAAGGGAGTTCTGTCTAGGAGACTAGTTCTTGGAAGCCTTTGTGCCACTAGTCTTTCCTGGGAACGTTGCTCTGTCTAGGAGGATGGTATTTAAGGAGCCTTTGCCCCACCATTCTTTCCTGGGAGCACTCTTGGTTAATACTAATTATGTTATTTTAACCTTAAAAAAAAAAAAAAAAAATTTGAAACTATCTCAAAAATTTTAAAGTTTTAATCTCAAGAGTTAGTTTCTTTGCTTGATCTAGGTACAATTGTGTTATGATGCCTTAATTATTTGATTTGCACCTAGATGTGGGTTATCTAAAACCCTCAAGCATGCCCTTAGTTTTTGGTACAGAAAAATTTAAAAGTCAATAGGGCATGTTTGAAACAGTATAGGTAGACAACATTGTCTTACTTGTAGGTATGATTGACTCAATGATGAGGGGACATTGAGTTTACTTAAGAGGCAATCCCCAAGTTACGTCTTGCTAAGACGTTAAACTAAGCGCTGGATGGGAGGCAACCCATCATTTTAGGTAATTTTCTGTTATTTATTTTATTTACTTAATTTGATTGTTCATTTTAGTTTAATAATTTTTAAATTGTTAAAACTAAAAATATTTGTTGAGATGTTAGAAGTTTACAGCGATCTGTCTGTATACACTTTAATAATGAATATGATGGATGCACTTGCATTTCTCCATTACTACTTACACATTCTCAGGAAATAGATAATCTTTCTTCTCTTTTCTCTTTATCTTTAATTTACAGTTGTTACATTGAGGACAATGTAAGTTCTAGGTTGGGGGTGGTGAAAAGTTACCATGCTTAATTAAAAAAAAAAGATTTAACAATTTAAAAATTAAAAAAAAAATTTAAATATTTTCTCACAAAAATTTATCATTTCTTTAAATCAAATTTAAGTAAATAATTAAGTCTTTTGTACTGTTAGATTAATTTTTGAAAACATATCATGAAATATTTTGTAATTATTTTTGATAATTAGTTAGTTTTTGTCATAACTAGTATTTCTTGATAAAATGTGGAAATTATATTAAACCCAAAATCGGTGTTTATGAATTTTTTTTAGTGGAGACTACCCTTGTGAGATATAATTTGAGCCTAAATTTTTTTATTCAGAGTGAAATATATTTTTTCTACTCCAAACACATTTCTTATTTATTCAAATTTTTAGATGATCTCTATAGGTATTAGCATTGAATGTATGAATTTTTTTCTCATCTTAATAGAGTATCATATATATTTTTTTATTTTTGTTTAGATTAAATGATTTGAGTAGAAATTGATAGTATATGCTTATATCTCATTTATGCATGACTGCTACAAAAACAAAAAGACATATCTGGGGTTACCTAAACCAAGATCAAACAGAAAAGCCACAAAATTAACCACTCACCAAAATCCAAAAAAATGTACAATCTGTACATGGGTTGACTCTCTAAAAAAAATACATATATTGAAAAAATATATATCTTCAGAAAAAAAAATAGAGAGATAAAAAAATTATAGTATCATCTACATACTATGACCCACATTGCCTACAAAGTTGTGAGTAAAGGCTAATTACAAAAGAAATATATAGGAAGTAATTCCCTAAAAAGTCATTGCAATTTCTTCATTTGTAAAAAGCATATATCTTGAAATTCTTTCTTAATGAGTTTGATTTATGCATTAAAATAATTTTTATATATGATATCTTTATAATTTATACATTCGATTCCTTTCATGAGATCAATGTTAAAATAACACTTTGAGCCTTTATTCTTTATACATATGCGAACCTATTAGTTCATTTCTATACATCAACTCTTTCGCATATAAATTAGTATGAGTGTTTGAACCCATAGGATTCAGTGCTTTGAGAGTATTGACTTGTGAGGAATAGAGTCGAAGCGAATTCTGATTCATGACACTGAAATTGGGCAAAATTAAATTGATACATTTTTGAAATGAAATATGAAAATGATTTTCGACTAATTATTATAATAAAATCATGATTGTTTAAAGAGATTAAAATAACTTATGCTTGAGATTTTAATTATGATCTTAAAGGAGATTAAAAAGTATGAGATATTTTTGTGATATGTTGTTTTCTTTTATTCTTAAATTAATTATTGATTGTGTTGTAATTGTAGTTTTTGATTTGATTGTTTTTATAGTTTCTTTTGATTTTTACAGTTAGTTCAATGTTTGTGGGTATCATTACTGAAAACCCTCACGAGACTCAAACTCGTCCACTAGGGCAACCTAGGGGTTTAACGGCTTGTTGCATAGGCTAAATGCAACCGTTTCAATCCACGAAAGTGTTTAACGGCTTGTAAAATAATTTAGAAATTTGAAATTTGAAGTAAAAATTTTTACCGTTCATGAATAGTAAAAAAAAAAAATTTAAAAATTCAAAATTCAAAAAATTTTAAGTTAATAAGAAATAATATAGCGTGAATAGTAAAATAAAATTACCGTTCATAAAAAAAAAAAATTTCAAAAACTTAAATTTCAAAAAAATTTAAGTTAATAAGACATTATATAGCGTGAATAGTAAAATAAAATTACCGTTCATGAATAATAAAAAAAAACATTACTTGAATTTATACCTAATTAACTAAATAACATGAAAAGTAAAAATCTAAGGGAGTTCTGTCTAGGAGACTAGTTCTTGAAAGCCTTTGTGCCACTAGTCTTTCCTGGGAACGTTGCTCTGGCTAGGAGAATGGTATTTAAGGAGCCGTTTGCACCACCATTCTTTCCTGGGAGCACTCTTGGTTAATACTAATTATGTTACAAAATAAAAAAAAATATAAAAAAAAAAAATTAAGAAAAAAAAAATGATAAAGAAAAAAAAAATTTCTTTTTTTAGGGTTTAACTAGTTTTGTTTAGTGCTTTGTATTAAATAACATGTAAATTTTCTCTAAATTTTTTATTTTGTTGACAGGAGTTTTAAATTTACGTTTACAATAGTCTATGCGTGGTAGGAGATCCTTAGGAAACCCTCTTACACCATATGTAAATAATTTTCATAAATTTAAACAAGTGTCAACAAAACTGGATTCTACCCATCAACCTGTTTTTGAGCCAAACATAGAACCAAGTCTTAATCCTTTGCTAGAACCAAAAGAAATGGAGGAAAACCAACATATTAGGGAAACTACGATGAAGGAGTTTGCAAGATCGGTGATTGGCACGGCAACTGCCGCTATCCAGTTGGGAGAGGCTGCTCGGAATTATGACCTTAAAAATATTCATTTTTCTATGCTTCCTTCCTTTTATGGGTTACCTAATGAAGATTCTCTTTCCTTTATGAGAGATTTCTATGCTACGGTCCAAACATTCCCCCTCGGTATTCTAAACGAGGATCAACTTAGGATGAGATGTTTTCCCTACACATTAAAGGATAAGGCCAAAACTTGGTTGATGTCACTTCCCCCAGGTTCTCTGATGACATGGGGTAACATTTACAATAAATTCATGGGAAAATTCTATTCCCACCAAAAAACATCAGAGTTGAGAGGAAAGATTGCTACTTTCTCTCAGATGGATGGAGAACCATTCCATGAAGCTTGGGATAGGTTCAAAATGTTTCTCACTCAATGTCCCCATCATAGCTTTCCCCTGCAGTTGGAGAACCAATTCTTTTACGATGGACTTACACAACAATGTCAGTTCATTGTCGACAACGCTGCAGGAGGAGCAATAGGAGAAAAAACTGCCTCAGAGACGTATAACCTCTTTGAGATGTTGGGTGCTAATTCCCAACAGAAAAGCTCCCGAGTGAGAAAAGTTGGAGTTCATGAAATCGACTCCAATAATGAAGTTCAACAACAACTTGTTCAACTGACTAAGCAAGTTGCCCTTCTCGCTACACAAACCAACACCAATAATGATCAATATGGTTTGTATAACAACATTGGACATGGTACTGAAGCCTGTCCATATCAAGGAGATACAACTGGACCTGAATAGGTCAATGTGTTGGGAGCATATCAACAGAGACCAAGGTTTGATCCCAATTCAAATACCTATAATCCTGGGTGGAGAAGTCATCCAAATTTTTCTTGGAGGCAAAACAACCCTCCTTTCACTCAAAGCTCAAACCAGGTAGGCCAGCAATTCCACCCACCTATTCCAAGAAGCATTCCCAATAAACCAACCCTGGAGGACAACTTGAATTCTTTTATTCAAGTTTGTAGGGATAACCAATCTAAAACCAATCAACGGTTGGACTCTGTGGAAGCTTCTATTAAAAAGGTGGAAGTTCAAGTTGAACAGTTAGTTGAACATTTGCAAAAAGGCAAAGACTAATTTGATACTTAAATGAATTCAATGAAGAGGAGACATTGAGTTTTTCATTCTGCAATCTCCAAGCAACGTCTTACTAGAGGACGATAAATTTTAGTCCTGTATGGGAGGTCACCCATTATTTTATTTTGCTTTGTTTTAGTTTGCGTGTAATAAAAATTCAAATGAAATAAATTTGTTTGTTTCAAAAATTGTGTCCATTCGTTTAAATTTAAATTAAAAAAAAAATTTAGGTTCCTTGCACCTTTTTGCTTTAAGCCTTTACGTTTTATCAAGTTATAAAAATATCTACTAAGAGCAAAATGTTGATACACAATAGGAGGAGGATCATTTTCAACTACAAACAACCATGGGAGATGCTAAAGATAGGCGGAAAAAGATGAAAGAATATACAATGCCAATCATTGGCAATGTAACTTCCGGTATCCAATTACAAGAGGCTGCAAGGAATTATGAATTGAAAAAGATTCATTATTCTTTGTTGCCTTCCTTTTACGGTATCCCTAATGAAGACCCTTTAAATTTCATTCGAGAATTCTATGCTATTGTCCAAACCTTTCCACTACATGCAATTAATGAAGATCAACTTAGGATGAGGTGTTTTCCTTACACTCTCAAAGATAAAGCTTGGTCATGGTTCATTACTCTACAGTCAGGTTCTCTTAAAACTTGGGAGGCAGTTTATGAAATTTTCATGGGTAGGTTCTATTCCCATCAAAAGACTGTTGATCTAAGAACAAAGATAGCAACATTTTCTCAAATGTATGAAGAGCCCTTTCATGAAGCTTGGGAACGATTCAAACTCCTTTTCATTCAATGTCAAAATCATAGCTTTCCATTACAGCTACAAAACCAATTCTTTTACGATGGATTGACACTACAGAGTCAATACATGGTTGATAATGCTACTGGAGGTGCTGTAGGAGAAAAGACCGTAGAGGAAACCTATAATCTCTATGAGCTATTGGGTTCTAATTCCCAACAAAGAGGTGGTAGAAGGAAAGCAAAGGTCAATGAAGTCGGCTCTGATAATGAGATAACCTTGCAACTTGCTGAATTGACTAAACAAGTGAAATTCCTCACTTCCCACCAAATTTCAAATCAAGAGGTATGTGAAGTGTGTTGTTCAATTGGGCATGGTACTCATAATTGTTCAAATACTTGTGATTCTAGTGTCGATGCCATAGAGGAAGTCCAATCTTTTCAAAGGTATCATCCAAACACCTATAATCACCCAGCCTACACCCAATATCCAACACTAAGGTCGGATAACAACCACCCTTACCCACCAAGCCAATCTTTTAAACCAACCTTAGAAGATAGCTTGAATGCTTTTATTCAAGTTAGTCGTGACAACCAATTGATGACTAATCAAAGGTTGAACACCATGGAGGCTTCGGTTAAAAGAATTGAATCTAAAGTTGGGCAACTGGCTGAACAAATGCAAAAGAAAGAACCAGGAAAGTTGCCCAGTCAACCAGAACAAGAAAAGGATGTTAGAACCCTTCGAAGTGGTAAGGTAGTCAATACCAGTTTACCTGAAATCTCTAACAATCTACCTTGTACTTCAGGTAACAAAGAAGGCGATACTCTAATCTCGCAAAAAGGAGAAACAAGTGTTAAACTTAACAAGCCTTCTGAAAAACTCATTGGGGGGTCATCTGACACCCCCAAAATTCAAAAGACAATAGAACCACACCAGATACAAGTACCTTTTCCCCACCGGTTAAAAGAGTCCAAACAAGATAAGCAATTCAATGATCTTTTTAATATGCTCTCTAAAGTGAATATCAATTTACCATTGTTAGAAGTGATCATGAATGTGCCCTCATATGCCAAGTTTTTCAAAGAGTTGAACACTAAGAAAAGGAGGTATGAACTGAATGAACGAGTAGTAGTATCAGAAATTTCTAGCGCTGTACTTCAGCACAAACTACCCCCTAAGTTGAAAGACCCTGGAAGTTTTATTATAAACATAACTATAGGGGATAGGAAGGTTGCTAAAGCAATGCTTGATTTAGGTGCTAGAATAAATTTGATGCCCTACTCTATATTCTTACAGCTCAATCTAGGGGATTTAAAACCCACAACTATGTCCCTTCAACTTGCAGATAGATCTCTTAAATATCCAGAGGGAATAGTTGAGGATGTTTTGGTACAGGTAGACAAACTGATAATACCTGTTGACTTTGTGGTTCTGGATATGCAAGAAAATCCAGCATTGGACAGAGAGCACACAATATTGCTTGGTAGACCATTTATGGCAACTACTAAAACTATTATTGATGTCCAAGATGGAAATTTGACAATGACAGTCTTAGAAGAGACTGTTCATTTTAAAGTTTTTGATTCTTCACCTTTCCCTTCTATTTTTGCCATCGATGAAATATTCGATGTGGATCCTTTGGATAATCTTGTCCAAAACACCTTTTTCCGAACCAGAATAGAAGACAAGCTTGAAACCGTTTTTACACTTGAAAAGGTTGAAGAAGATTTAGATGAAGAAATTAAGGGGTACCTTGAACAACTAGACAATAATGAAGTGATGAAAAAATCTAGTACACTTTTAAATCTACCCAGTTCTTCATCCAGTAAAGAGGCCAATCCACCTGAACTTGAACTCAAAGACTTACCTGAGCACTTAAAATATGTGTTTTTGGGAGAAGGGGAAACTTATCCAGTGATAATTTCTTCAACCTTGACCAAACCACAAGAAGAGGAACTCATCAAAGTGCTTAAACAGTTTAAGAAATCTATAGGTTGGAGTATAGGGGATATAAGAGGCATTAGTCCAACAATGTGTATGCACAAGATCAACTTGAAGGATGGTGCTAAACCTGTACGAGAGGCCCAAAGAAGACTAAACCCAAACATGCAAGAGGTAGTTAAAAAAGAAATTCTTAAATTATTAGAAGAAGGGATTATCTATCCTATTGCGGATAGTAAGTGGGTTAGTCCAGTGCATGTGGTACCAAAGAAATATGGGATAACAGTTGTTAAAAATGACAAAAGTGAATTAGTGCCAACTAGAATAATCACTGGATGGAGAATGTGTATAGATTTTAGGAAACTAAATTTATATACGAAAAAGGATCACTTTCCTCTTCCATTCATTGATCAAATGTTGGAAAGATTAGCTGGGCACGAATTTTACTGTTTTTTGGATGGACTGTCTGGATATTATCAAGTACCCATAGCACCAGAAGATCAGGAAAAGACCACATTTACATGTCCTTTTGGGACATTTGCTTTTCGCAGAATGCCATTTGGGTTATGCAATGCCCCTGCCACGTTCCAGAGATGCATGATATCCATTTTCTCGGACATGGTGGAGAAATTCATTGAGATTTTCATGGACGATTTCTCTGTCTTTGGGAACTCATTTGATGATTGCTTACATAAATTGACTTTGGTTTTAGAAAGATGCATTGAATGCAATCTAACCCTTAGTTGGGAGAAAAGTCATTTTATGGTTCAACAAGGGATAGTTTTAGGACATATAATTTCAAACAAGGGTATTGAAGTTGATAAGGCAAAAGTTGAATTGATATCCAAACTACCTCCCCCTACATCTGTGAAGGGAATAAGAAGCTTCTTGGGACATGCAGGATTCTACAGATGATTTATTAAAGATTTCTCTAAAATAAGTCGTCCATTATGTAACTTGCTATCCAAAGATGCTGATTTTGATTTCAACAATGACTGCCTTACTTCCTTTAATACCTTGAAAGATAAACTCACATCTACTCCTGTTATAATGGCACCAAACTGGTCTTTACCCTTTGAAATAATGTGTGACGCTTCTGATTATGCAATAGGAGCAGTCCTGGGACAAAGAGTGGATAAGCGTTTACATGTCATCTACTATGCTAGCAAAACACTCAATGATGCCCAGATGAATTACACCACCACTGAAAAGGAATTCTTGGCTATAGTATTCTCTTTAGACAAATTTTGGTCTTATTTAGTAGGATCTAAAGTGATTGTGCATTCTGATCATGCTGCTTTAAGATACCTATTAAGTAAACCAAATGCCAAGCCAAGATTAATCAGGTGGGTCTTACTCTTACAAGAATTTGACCTAGAAATCAAGGATAAGAAAGGCAGTGAAAACTTAGTAGCTGACCATTTGTCTAGGTTGATTTCTGACTTCAATTCTCTTAAAGATGAGAGTAATGACGATATAGTTGAAACCTTTCCTGATGAACAGTTATTTTTCATAGGTCCGAACCCATGGTATGCTGATATTGTAAACTATCTTGCCACTGGTGTTTTGCGACCTAACACTTCATATCAGGACAAGAAAAGGTTTTTTAAAACTATTAAGGACTATTTCTGGGATGACCCTTATTTATACAAGATTGGTCAAGATCAAGTCATCCGGAGATGTGTACCTGAAGAAGAACATAAGAGCATTCTGACTTTTTGTCATGAACTTCATTGTGGGGGTCATTTTGGAGGAGAAAAGACAGCCCGTAAGATATTACAGTCTGGATTCTTTTGGCCCACTCTTTTTAAAGATGCTCATATGTTTTGTGCACAATGTGATAGATGTCAAAGAACAGGAAACATAATCAAAAGAGATGAAATGCCTTTGACATCTAATTTAGTTGTTGAACTCTTTGATGTATGGGGGATTGACTTTATGGGTCCTTTTCCCCCATCTAATGGTTTTCAATACATTTTGGTTGCTGTGGATTATGTGTCCAAGTGGGTAGAAGCTATCCCCACCAAAACCAATGATGCTAATGTTGTTGTGAAATTCTTGAAAGATTTCATATTCAGTAGGTTCGGAACGCCTAGAGCTATAATAAGTGATGGAGGTAGCCATTTTTGTAACAAACTCTTTGATGGAGTACTAAACAAGTACAACATCACACATAAGGTAGCTACTCCATATCACCCTCAAACTTCCGGTTTAGTGGAAGTAAGTAATAGGCAAATTAAGGGAATATTGGAACGCACTGTGCGTCCCTCAAGGAAGGATTGGGCATTTAAGTTAAATGATGCCTTATGGGCATACCGCACCGCTTACTGAATATTCCTGTTTGGGGTTTTGTGTTTTTAATCTACTTACATAAAAATAAACATAGATTCAATAAACATTTATGCAAATTTTATCATTTATAATGGCGGAGTATTTATGGATATAATAACTAAGTTAATTATGCTTGCTCATATTATCTAGGTTATTAAAGATATGAATTGATATTTATTGATTCTCCCTTTTTTGTATGAATACCACCTTTGGTGGGGTTAGATATTCTTTGTTAACTAAACAAATCAATTAACACCTATGGGTGGGGTTGATAACTAATTTGCCTCATTAAATTAATTCCTTTTTCTAAGAGATTGAAAATGAACCATTTAAATGCCACCTTTGGTGGGGTTAGACAGTTTAAACTTTATTCAAGGTGTCCAAATTAAACCTAAGAATTTAGTTATCCGAGTACTAACTTTCAAGTTTTAAAACCACTACTGAAAACATGTCGTCAATACATTTTCAGATAATAATTCTTATAAAAACTTTTGAAATAGAGCTTCACTCTAACTACCGGGCGATTGTACCATCAAATAAAAGAGCACTACTCTAAATCAGACCGGATAACATCCTGTCACGATATTATGATCTGAAATATAATTTGATTTTAACTCTATTCAAAAGGATATGTCATCAACATATCTTTCAATAATAATTCATATAAAAATCCTTGAAATAGAGCATACTTTGCGATTAGATTTAGACAGTAAATATCTAATATCTCATAGTATTATTTTAAATTAGATTTAGATAATTAAATCCTAAATCTAACTCTCTTATTTATTATGAAAACATTTCGTCAATATATTTTTCTTTTAAAAACTTCATTTTATCCTTGAAGAAGAAATAAAACTTAAATTTATTTTATAAAAATGTTTAGTCTACTTTACTATTTCACAAAGGTAACAAAATTACTAGTATTGGCTATTATTTATAGCCAGACGCATCTTTTAATAAATGATTAATAAATTAAACACATAGCATGTAAAACAAAACATAAAGATAACCTGAAAAGAATACATTTAAATATACCTCAATAAAATTTTAGACTTGTTTAGTTCCAAAAAAACCTGCAAATAGAATTGTCAAGAGCATATATTGGATTTAAACTAAAACTATTACATAAACTAAATTTATTTAACAATCAAATAAGAGCAGAACTTTAAACTAAATAAAAGAACAACTAAGAAATCTTAAAAGACTAAAAAATTAGCTTAAGAATGAAGTTGTAGGATGATAAGTGATATAAGGTCCTATTTATAGATGGAGGAAAGGAGAGAAATATGGATTATTTGGACTGACATCGTGGCATACAAATGTCTCACACCATGGCATATACAAGTTATACATGGTTTTGGGGCTCAATCCATTACATTCGCGCTTTGACATAAAATATTTTATGCCATGGCCTACATCTTATTTGGAACGCATTAATGTCAATTATTTTGCCTTGTGCTCCAGCATATAAAAATTTCACATTATGACCCACTCAATTCTACACAATTTTAGAACCCTTGCTCTTTATATATCCTTTTTCAAGTTTTAAAACATATGTAATGCTTTACATATGTTTTCTTTTTAATATTCAAAATTATAATAGAGTGCTTTCAGATATATTCTTCAAGAGTTTGATGAATTCAATCCTTTTTTAGAATAAAATTCCTAAAAAATAACAAAACATATCTATGATTTCTAAAAGATAGATTTTGTTTAAAATGCTAGTAAAATTTAGCAAATATAAATCTATTTAATCATTAAACATGTATAAAATTATAATATATTGAGTGCTTTTGAGCATTCCTCAGGGAGAGATATCCATACTTAGGTACATTATATTACTCGCATAACCTATATACTTGCGATTAGTATATCAAGTTTTTAGTGCCATTATCGAGGAGTTGGTACTTGTAATGGATATCAATAATGGTTACTACCATACTAGTTTGGACCTTTAGTTTCTATGTTTGCGTTTCTATTTTATGTGTAGCTTTGTATGTGACAATCTTGTACCTTGTGATTCATAAATAGAGAGAACCATATATCGCTTAAGAAGGGAACGATTAGAATAACATCAATAAGGGGTTATGGTAGAACAATGGGATCAATAAGCTATAGTGGTCCCTAAACTTTTAAGGGATTTTGGTGTCCCATAATAAGATAGAGCCCAATTATCTATCAATAGATTGGGTATCAATGCTAATAATTTCAAACTCATGCTAGGTGTCATTCAGATGGTATTGGCAAACCAGTTCGGAAGGTTAGTCAACGATGACCCAAATCTTTACTTGAGTTCATTCTTAGAGATCTATGAAACCTTTAAGATGATACCTTTACTTGTTTCCTTTCTCAATGATAGATAAGGCTAAGGCTTGGTTACACTCATTGCATGCTGTGTCAATCACTACATGTGATCAATTGGCTCATAAATTCTTAGAAAAGTACTTCCCACCTCCAAAGATAGCTAAGCTAAAAAATGACATCACATCTTTTCAACAATTTGAAGGGAAATCATTTTACGAAGCTTGGTAATGCTTTAAGGAGCTGTTAAGAAGATGCCTACACAACGGTCTTCCCACTTGATTGCAAGTGCAAACATTCTATAATGGGTTAATGGGGTAGCTAAGGAACATAACTGATGTTGTAGTTGTGGGAGATTTAATGAGTAAAACTAAAGAGAAAACCTTTGTACCACTTAATGAGATGGCATCCAACAATTACCAATGGCTTGTGGAAAGGATCAACCTAAATAGAGTGGCTAAAGTAGTAGATGTAGACACCACAGCTACATTGCAAGCTCAAACAAATGGTTTGCTGTTATGGTCAAATAAAAGGTTGGATGGTGGCCCTGTAGAGGTAAATATGGTACAAAGTTCAATCATAGTGTGTGATTATTACAATGGATTTCATTATACTGAGCCATGTAGGAACCTTCTTGAAGTGCTAAACTATGTCAACAATCAAAATCACAATGGAAACCCATACTTAGACACATACAACCGAGGATGGAGACCTACCTAAATTTCTCTTGGAATAATAACAAAAATCAAGGTGGTAATTAGTTCAACCATCAACTCTTCGCACCATCGATTTTTCAACAACCACAAGCCCAAGAGAAGAAGCCACCTAGTAAGGACAACACAAGTGCCTTAATGAGGATAATGAAAGATTTTATCTATTTAGTAAATACAAAAGTGGATTTCCTAGAGTTCACTCATAGGGCTTCTATCTAAAATTTAGAGAACCCAATAAGGCAACATGCCTAGCCATATTTTAAAGGCTTCAAGTTAACCCCCCAAATGATATATTAGTAAACCCAAAAAGAGAATGTAAGGAGCACTGTAAACTAATAGCCTTGAGGAGTGGTAAAATTTTAGAGGACAAATAGAAAGCTCAATAAAGTGAGGAGGAAAAAGTGAGCAAAGAGAATACAAAATGAAGTAATTCCACCAAAATAGAGTAACCTCTACACATCCATTATACCTTTATTTCTCTCTTATTTTAAAATAAAAACACTAATACCGAAGTCCTATCCATTTGTATATGGAACTTCTACTGGATGAATGCTCTTGAAGTAGTTAGTCTAGCCCTAAATCTACATGCCTATGACTTCATTTCTCAAATTTTTTTGGCACTTTACTTATTCTTTTATGAGAATCTATGAATCAAATGATTTTGTTTTTCCAATTTTTCCTCCTTTTCTCCTTCTCAATCAAAATTTTTCTTGCCATAATGGTGTAATTCCTAAAGATTTTGCATGAGATGGAAAATGAAACTATTAACCCCACATAGGTTTTATGTATAAATGGTTTTCTGATATACTATCTAAGAAAAGGAGGCTTGGTGATCGTGAGACAATAACCTTGATTGAAGGTTGTACTACCATAATTGATAGAAAATACTATAAAAGCTAAAAGATTAGAGTAGTTTTGATATCACTTGCACTATTAGGAACATACAATTTGGCAAGGCACTATGGTGCCTGTTGTGTGTTTTACAACACACAAAAAATGTGCAAGTATACACGGTGTCAAGTAATAATATGATAAATAAATTATCGCTCCCACAGAGAAATGTTACAAACTCTTGCTAATTACTAAAATTATTTAAACCTAATTTTATTCAAACAATCAATAATTTTATGCAGTTTGACTTAATCAATACTTTTTTTTTCTTTTTAACAATTTTTATGAAAATTCTAGGATTGCAGTTTACCCAAATTAATTCACTTGAATATTTTATTCTCTCTTGATTTATGTTCTTCTGTTTTAAGTTGTTAACCAAGAACTCCTAATTTATCCATATATCTCTTTCAAGCTCCATACAAACACATCCACTTAAAATGATTCACTATATTCCTATGAGAATTAATTCAACAGATTTATTAAGTTCTGAGTTCTCAAAAGTTACACATACAATAAAAGTATATTTCTATCCCTTATGTATATGCGTTATTTTATCCCGAGCACCCCACATAAATTCCTTTTTCAAGTTTATTTAAATGTCACATATCAGTTAATTAATCTTCCGATTATTAAAAACATTTTAAGCATATAAAATAAACAACTTAAAACAGTTCCATAAATCATTCAAAAATAATTACTTCTAGTTTCATAATTTACGTAACACTGCAATCCTAGAACGAATATATTAGTTCATAGCAGAAATTAAAATTACAACACCACAAAAATAAAACATTGCAGAGAAACAAAAAATTAAAAGAAAATGAGTTAGGAGAAACTCTTTCAGGATTCCTCAATGAAAAATAATTTCTTCCATTTCATTCTTCTTCATCAACCTCTTTCTCTATAATTTCCCTAAGAGAATACAAAACAAAAATGTTAAAATAAAATTTTCTGCGTGTAAAAGAGACACGCAGAGAGGGAAAAATTAAACTTCTTAAGAGGAAATAATCAAAATAGGTAGAAGAACTCGAAAATCCTTCACAAATTTTGAGAGAAAAACTCCATGTACAGAAAAAATGAGAAAATGAAGAAGAGATGAATTCTGTGAAAAAAAAGGAAAACTAAAACGTGTACAAAAATGAAAAAATTCCCGTTAAATATATCCCCCACTATTTAATTATTCCTTTTTTTTAATATTTTTTTTAATATTAGCGGGGGACACGAATACATGGGGGAATAAAAAATTATCACGCGTGAAAACAATCCTACGCGTTTCTAAATATATTTTTTTTCTTATACGCATGCCACGTGTCGCCATGTGATTGGCTGCGAGCAATTCAGAGACACGTGGCAGCGTTTCATTGGACGTGCAGGTCGGGCTCATGGAAAAACGATGCAGCGCAACGCACGGGAACATATCGGGTAGCGGCTCGGTGCGCGACAGCTAGACCCACGTGTTGCAATCTGGACCGTTCAACGGATCCAACGGTGAGCGATGCGCCTCGGAGAATTCTGCGCAGCCGACATGTGGGACCCACCCTACACGCCAGTATGCGCAGCCAGTGGGCCCCACTCGGGCGCCGCGCCGCGTGAAGTGAATTTCTGCTCCCACTCTCCTTGGTCGGGTTTGAAGAACACGCGCCCATCCTAACCGTTTCTGCGTTGATCTGACGGTCCACATTGAACCGTGGATGATGCCGCGTGGAATTCTTCACCTGCGCAGAAAACTTATTTTTATTTAATTGTATTTTCACCCACAAATATATTTCAAATTACATTTTAAACTTTGTTTAATTGCAATATAGCCCTTTTGGTAATTTAAATTAAATTTTTAAACTTTCAATAATTAAAATTAAGCCCAATTTTAATTTAAATTATATTTTTGACTTTTACAAATTGCAATTAAATACTCTTTTATTTGAAATTATATTTTTGGATATATATTTGCAATTAAGTACGTTTTTGATACAAATTATTTAATTTTTTATTAAAATAAAAAAAACAATAAATATTAATTTATTAAACTAAAATTAACTAAAAACATTATGAACATAGCAGTTTTAATTAATAAAATATGTGAAAATAACTATATAAAATACAGTTATCAACACCCCCAAATTTAAGTTTTTGCTAGTCCTCGAGCACACGAAAAGAAATAAAACAAAGATAACTGCATTTAAAATAGTGATTTTCAAAATATTTCTTTTTGGTCATTCCAATTTACATAACTCAAAGAAATAAAAGAATTTTATCTAAGTATCAAAATCAATTTCAAATATATTCCATTTTCACAATGAATTGTAGTTTGTGTAAAGTCTTTTCATTTTTAGTCGCATGCAATCCGGATCAGTTTATGCAAATATAAAATCATACCGATTTTGATGAAATCACAAATCTCATACGTTTATTTTTCATTTCTCTCTCCACTAATGTAGACAAACACAACCAAAAATCAATAGGACTTAATTAAGCTTGTAATGTATGGCTTAGGTAAAGGTAGGATAAAGGATATATTTGGCTCAATTTTTCCTAAACATTTTAGGATTGAAACAAGAGATTTTCTATCATCACAATAAATATTTCCCAATTTGGGATTTAACGTCACATACAATAACCCTTTCTGTTGTTTTTTTTTCTTCTTCTTTTTTTTCGATATATAATTAAATATTTACTAACAATTGTAACATGTTAGTTTGATAAGAAAAATGGACATATCTCCACATGTATATATATATATTAGTAGGCTTTGAAATGAAATAAAAATATATATAGAACTTTGTAGCTCAAAGGGGTATACTATGGATAAAGTATGTGAAGGTAGATAGAAAGGCTCAAACGATCCAAAGATGGCCTAAATCATTTTCTTAGTTAAATGTTATCTATAATTTCGCCTCGAGAGAAAATCAAATAAATTCTAAGAGTTGTGATACCACACATATCAATCGAATCCCATACTCACATAAACATTTTCTAAATTACCATAGCAATTCAAAATTACAGACAAGTGATCATAAATATTTCAATTTGTAAAACTGAAACATACGTAAAAATTATTCATCGCTTAGACAATATTCGAATTTTTCAAGGAGTTATGTATTACTTAAAATGAAGAAATGACATAACAAATTTAGGTCACCATTAAACGCAAAATATCTTCTGATGTTCGATCAACCAAACAAACAAAACTAGACAAGCAACAACATCAAGCAATATTTTCAATAAGTTTTTAATTTCAACACTACCAAACTTAATATGCACATTGTCCCCAATGTGTGGAAATTTAAAGAACAAAGGAGATGTGTTAAAAGAAACTTCCCTGAATGGTGAGTTGACTTGTGAGATTGAATTCCAAAATCGTTCTCCTCCTTCGATTTGCACCTATCAAAACAAAATAACAGCATGAAGAAATATGCAACTACTACATGTTCTAAAAGAAAATAAACAAATAAATAAAAATTAAAACATATGGGTTGTCTCCCAAGAAGCGCTTGATTTAGAGTCATCAGCTTGACTGCCTTTATCCTTGGTTTAGGTTGGATCGGATAAGAAAATGGTGGACTTTTGACGATCAATGTCACCCCCCCAATAATGTTTGAGTCTTTGCCCGTTCACTTGGAAACTGTTTTGTGCTTCTTCACCTTTAATCTCAACAGCTCTATATGGGTGTACCTTGATAATAATGAAAGGCCCTGACCACTTAGATTTCAATTTTCCCGAGAAGAACTTCAAACGAGAGTTGAAGAGGAGTACTTTCTGTCCTGGTTCAAAGTGTCGATGCAAGATTTTGTTGTCATGCCACCTCTTCGTTTTTTCCTTATAAATCTCGGCATTTTCATAAGCGTGTAAACGAATATCATCCATCTCATTGAGTTGTAGGAGACGTTTTTCGCCAGCGGCTCCTAAATCAAAATTGAAATTTTTGATAGCCCAATACGCATGGTGCTCTAATTCAACCGGGAGATGACAAGCTTTTCCAAACACTAACCGATATGGGGACATCCCAATGGGTGTCTTATATGTTGTTCGGTATGCCCAGAGTGCATCATCAAACCTTTTAGACCAATCCTTCCTTGAAGGATTTACCGTCTTCTCCAAGATCCTCTTCACCTCTCTGTTTGATATCTCCACTTGTCCACTAGTTTGAGGATGGTAGGCAGTTGCGACCTTGTGAGAGACACCGTATTTAGCAAGGAGGGTGTCAAAATATTTGTTGCAAAAATGAGTTCCCCCATCGCTTATGATTGCCCTTGGGGTGCCAAAACGAGTAAAAATGTTTTTCTTTAGAAAATTTAACACTACTTTTGAATCATTGGTAGGCAAGGGAATTGCCTCTACCCATTTAGAAACATAATCCACAGCAACCAAAATGTAGAGATTGTTGTAAGAAGAGACAAACGGCCCCATGAAATCAATTCCCCAGACATCAAATATTTCTACCTCAAGAATATTGTTTAGAGGCATCTCGTGTTTCTTAGAAATGTTACCAACTCTTTGGCACCTGTCACATTGTGAAACAAAGGAATGTGTATCCTTAAATAGATTTGGCCAGTAAAAACCAGATTGAAGAACCTTAGCTGCTGTTCTTTCTCTACCAAAATGGCCTCCGTAGGCTGAAGAATGACAATGTTTAAGTATATTTTCAATTTCTTCCCTTGGGACACACCTTCTGATAATTTGATCTGCACAATGCTTAAACAAGTAAGGCCCATCCCATAAATAGTACTTAACATCATGTAAGAATTTTTTCTTTTGTTGGAAAGACATTTCAGGAGGGAACACATTGCTTACGATATAATTAACATAGTCTGCGTACCATGGCACACTTCTATGATCTAAGAAAAATAGTCGCTCATCAGGAAAAGTCTCACCAATGATTGTCTTGTCTACGACTCCATTATTATTCTCCAATCTCGATAGATGATCAGCCACTTGATTTTCGGTTCCCTTTTTATCCTTGATCTCCAAATCAAATTCTTGCAGTAGGAGGATCCATCTAATCAATCTCGGTTTTGCATCTTTCTTAGCCATAAGATATTTTATAGCAGAATGGTCCGTATAAACTATCACCTTAGTGCCGATTAGGTAGGAACGAAACTTTTCAAAAGCATATACAACAGCAAGTAATTCTTTTTCAGTGGTAGCATAATTCAGTTGAGCTTCGGTCAAAGTTTTGCTGGCATAGTAAATGGCATGGAAAACTCTCTTTTTTCGTTGTCCTAAAACAGCTCCTACCGCAAAATCACTGGCATCACACATGAGCTCGAACAGTAGCTTCCAATCTGGTGCAATAATGATGGGAGCCGTGATCAACTTTTCTTTCAAAACCCGAAAAGCTTCAAAACAATCTTCGTCAAATATGAATTTTGTATCTTTCTCCAAAAGGTTGCAAAGAGGCTTAGATATCTTGGAGAAATCCTTTATGAATCGCCTGTAGAATCCTGCATGACCAAGAAAACTTCTAATTCCTTTCACCGAGGTTGGAGGCGGTAGTTTCTCAATGGTTTCAATATTTGCCCTATCCACTTCAATTCCCTTTGACGAAATTAGATGGCCAAGAACAACACCTTCTTCTACCATGAAGTGGCACTTTTCCCAATTTAAAACCAAGTTTGTTTCTTCGCATTTTTGTAAGACCAAAGAAAGGTTATGCAAGCACATATCAAATGAATCTCCAAACACTGAGAAGTCGTCCATAAATATCTCAATGAAATTTTCCACCATGTTTGAGAAGATAGCCATCATACACCTTTCAAAAGTGGCTGGGGCATTGCAAAGTCCAAACGGCATTCTTCGAAAGGAAAAAGTTCCATATGGACAAGTGAAAGTGGTCTTCTCTTGATCCTCAGGTGCGATAGCAATTTGGTTGCATCCTGAATATCCATCCAAGAAACAATAGAATGAATGTCCTGCCAATCTGTCTAGCATTTGATCAATAAATGGAAGAGGAAAATGATCATTTCGAGTGGCCTTATTGAGCTTCCTATAATCCATACATACTCGCCAACCCGTCACTTTCCTTGTGGGAATCAGCTCATTGTTGCTATTAACCTACACTGTAATTCCTCCTTTCTTCGGAACACAATGAATTGGGCTGACCCAAGAGCTATCTGAAATAGGATAGATAATACCTGCATCTAACCATTTAATGATCTCATCTTTTACTACCTCCTTCATGATTGGATTCAGACGACGTTGATGCTCAATAGTAGGTTTGAAATCTTCCTCAAACAAGATCTTGTGCATGCATAGTGAAGGGCTAATTCCTTTAATGTCAGAGATAGACCACCCTAATGCCAGCTTGTAATTTCTCAACACTCTTAACAACTTCTTTTCTTGATCTTCATCTAGAGATGCTGAAATAATCACAGGCATGGTTGACATTTCACCCAAATAAGCATATCTCAAATGGTTAGGCAATGGTTTAAGCTCTAACAGTGGTTTTTGTTCCATAGATTACTTCACATAGGTAAACTTAGACAGTGCTACAACTTGTGATTCCTCTTTTTCAGCTTGAAGACTAACGAGTTGTGGGGATGCTTCAAGTAACTTGAGATATTCAAGAGAATCAAAGTTATCAATAATATTGTCATTCACAAGTGCAAGTTCCAAAGCATCAGTACTCAAATTTTCCTTGAAATTGCTTTCAACTAAATCATTTACCATGTCAACTCTGAAGCAATCATCAGATTCTCTTGGAAATTTCATAGCTTTAAAGACATTGAAAGTTACCTCTTGGTCTTGAACTCTCATGGTGAGCTCTCCTTTTTGAACATCAATCAAAGTCCTACCAGTTGCTAAAAATGGTCTCCCGGGAATAATAGGAATCTCTTTATCTTCCTCCATGTCAAGAATTATGAAATCTGCAGGAAAGATAAATGTGTCAACCTTAACAAGCACATCCTCTATAATGCCTCTTGGGTGTTTCAACGACCTATCTGCAAGTTGCAGAGTCACAGTGGTCGGTTGTGCTTCTCCTAATCCAAGTCTCTGATAGATGGATAGTGGCATTAAATTAATGCTTGCGCCCAGATCGCATAGAGCTCTACCAAAGAATTTTTCACCAATAGTACAAGGAATGGTAAAACTTCCTGGATCTTTCAGCTTAGGTGGTAGATTCTTCTGAAGGATGGCACTACACTCCTCTGTGAGAGCAACTGTCTCAAAATCACCTAACCTCCTTTTTTTAGAGAGAATGTCTTTCATAAATTTCGCATAACTGGGCATTTGCTCCAAGGCATCAGCAAAAGGAATGTTAATATGAAGTTTCTTAAATACTTCAAGAAACTTGGAGAACTGTTTATCCAACTTTTGCTTGTGGAAGCGATGAGGAAATGGAATTGGTGGATTATAAGGATCGAGATTATCTAGAAATGGTTTTTTTAAAGGATTCTCTGTTAATTCATTCTCTTCGACCCTCTCATTAGCTTTTTCTTGTTTTTTTGGGTCAATAGCTTTAACAATAAGAGTTGATGGAGAAATGGGCTTGTGTATTTCTTCTAACTCTTTTCCACTTCTCAATGTAACTGCTTTACAATGCTCTTTTCCATCCCTTTTTGGATTGATTTCGGTATCACTAGGTAAAGCTCCTTGAGGGCGGTTGTTGACAGCAGTAGCTAGTTGACCCAATTGAACTTCGAGATTTCTAATCGATGTTGCCTGATTCTGGAGAATAGTCTCATTCTTAGCCATGTATTGAGCAAACATATCCTCCAATGATAGCTTTCTCTCTTGTTGTGGAACTTGATTATGAAAACCTGGAGGATGAGTAGGCTTCATGGAAGATGATTGGCCTTGATTATTACTCCAAGAAAAATTAGGGTGATTCTTCCATCCTGGATTGTAAGTGTTGGAGTAGGGATTGTTTTGATTGTTTTGATTCCTATTGTAATTGGAAACAAAATTGACAGATTCAGCGTTGTGAGGACATCTCTCACTGGCATGATTTCCATTGCAAATTTCACATGCCACAAAAGGACTCTGAATAGAATGGACACCCATGGTATCCATCTTTTTTACTAATGCGGATACTTGTGCAGTTAAAGTGGTCATAGCATCAATCTCATGAATTCCAGCTGCTTTCTTAGGCAACATCCTCTCTGATGCCCACTCATAACTATTTGAAGCCATTTCCTCTAATAAGTTGTAAGCTTCATCAATTGATTTCCCCATTAGAGCACCACCTGCTGCAGCGTCAATCATGTTTCTGGTTTGTCCCATCAAACTATTATAAAATGTTTGCACTTGAAGCCACTTCGGTAATCCGTGGTGAGGACATCTTCTAAGTAGCTCCTTGTACCTCTCCCAAGCTTCATATAATGATTCTGAGTCAAACTGCATAAAAGTGGTGATTTCATTCCTCATCCGAGCAGTTTTTGCTGGTGGAAAGTATTTGGCCAAATATTTTTGTGCCAAATCCTCCCAAGTAGTGATAGATCCACATGGTAATGAATTCAACCAATTTTTAGCCTTTTCCCTAAGTGAAAAAGGAAAAAGTCTCAACCGAATAGCATCATCAGTGACTCCATTATGCCTAAAGTTGTCACAAATCTCTAGAAAGTTTGCAATATGGGAGTTTGGATTATCATGAGGTAAACCTCCAAATTGAACCGAAGTTTGAATCATATGAATTATTGTAGGCTTAATTTCAAAATTATTAGCTTGAATTGATGGTCTTCTTATGCTTGAATGAATGCCGCCAACCATAGGCACTACATAATCTCTTAAGGATTTTGGTTCTTCTACTTCTAGAATTTCATTATCCATAACTAGATGTTCTAAGGTGTCTTGTTTATTATTTTTCTTTAAATTCAAAATAGTTCTATGGATTTCTAGATCTAAAGGAACTATGTAAAGATTTCTTATGCGTCGCATACAACGTTTCCCTTAATCCAGAAATCTAACAAGAAATAAAGAAATAATAAATAAATAAATAAATAAAAATAAGTAAAAACATAAATAAACATACAAATCTAAGAAAATAACAGTAAGTAATAAAACCAAATATTAATATTTTTTTTTGAACTAAAATCAGATTAATTGGAATTAGTATCAACAATGAAAATGGTAAAACAAATCCCCGGCAACGGCACCAAAAACTTGTTGTGTGTTTTACAACACACAAAAAACGTGCAAGTATACACGGTCTCAAGTAATAATATGATAAATAAATTATCGCTACCACAGGAAAATGTTACAAACTCTTGTTAATTACTAAAATTATTTAAACCTAATTTTATTCAAACAATCAATAATTTTATGCAGTTTCACTTAATCAATACTTTTTTTTTCTTTTTAATAATTTTTATGAAAATTCTAGGATTGCAGTTTACCCAAATTAATTCACTTGAATATTTAATTCTCTCTTGATTTATGTTCTTCTGTTTTAAGTTGTTAACCAAGAACTCCTAATTTATCCATATATCTCTTTCAAGCTCCATACAGACACATCCAGTTAAAATGATTCACTATATTCCTATGAGAATTAATTCAATCAGATTTATTAAGTTCTGAGTTCTCAAAAGTTACACATACAATAAAAGTATATTTCTATCCCTTATGTATATGCGGTATTTTATCAAGAGCACCCCACATAAATTCCTTTTTCAAGTTTATTTAAATGTCACATATCAGTTAATTAATCTTCCGATTATTAAAAACATTTTAAGCAGATAAAATAAACAACTTAAAACAGTTCCATAAATCATTCAAAAATAATTACTTCTAGTTTCATAATTTACGTAACACTGCAATCCTAGAACGAATATATTAGTTCATAACAGAAATTAAAATTACAACACCACAAAAATAAAACATTGCAGAGAAACAAAAAATTAAAAGAAAATGAGTTAGGAGAAACTCTTTCCGGATTCCTCAATGAAAAATAATTTCTTCCATTTCATTCTTCTTCATCAACCTCTTTCTCTGTAATTTCCCTAAGAGAATACAAAACAAAAATGTTAAAATAAAATTTTCTGCGTGTAAAAGAGACATGCAGAGAGGGAAAAATTAAACTTCTTAAGAGGAAATAATCAAAATAGGTAGAAGAACTCGAAAATCCTTCACAAATTTTTGAGAGAAAAACTCTCTGTACAGAAAAAATGAGAAAATGAAGAAGAGATGAATTCTGCGAAAAAAAAGGAAAACTAAAACGCGTACAAAAATGAAAAAATTCCCGTTAAATATATCCCCCACTATTTAATTATTCCTTTTTTTAATATTTTTTTTAATATTAGCGGGGGACACGAATACATGGGGGAATAAAAAATTATCACGCGTGAAAACAATCCTACGCGTTTCTAATTTTTTTTTTCTTATACGCATGCCACGTGTCGTCATGTGATTGGCTGCGAGCAATTCAGAGACACGTGGCAGCGTTTCATTGGACGTGCAGGTCGGGCTCATGGAAAAACGATGCAGCGCAACGCACGGGAACATGTCGGGTACCGGCTCGGTGCGCGACAGCTGGACCCACGTGTTGCAATCTGGACCGTTCAACGGATCCAACGGTGAGCGATGCGCCTCGGAGAATTCTGCGCAGCCGACATGTGGGACCCACCCTGCACGCCAGTCTGCGCAGCCAGTGGGCCCCACTCGGGCGCCGCGCCGCGTGAAGTGAATTTCTGCTCCCACTCTCCTTGGTCGGGTTTGAAAAACACGCGCCCATCCTAACCGTTTCTGCGTTGATCTGACGGTCCACATTGACCCGTGGATGATGCCGCGTGGAATTCTTCACCTGCGCAGAAAACTTATTTTTATTTAATTGTATTTTCACCCACAAATATATTTCAAATTACATTTTAAACTTTGTTTAATTGCAATATAGCCCTTTTGGTAATTTAAATTAAATTTTTAAACTTTCAATAATTAAAATTAAGCCCAATTTTAATTTAAATTATATTTTTGACTTTTACAAATTGCAATTAAATACTCTTTTATTTGAAATTATATTTTTGGATATATATTTGCAATTAAGTACGTTTTTGATACAAATTATTTAATTTTTTAGTAAAATAAAAAAAAACAATAAATATTAATTTATTAAACTAAAATTAACTAAAAACATTAAGAACATAGCAGTTTTAATTAATAAAATATGTGAAAATAACTATATAAAATACAGTTATCAGTGCCAGCATTACTCTCATGTCATTATTGCAAATGGTAAATAGGTTAATCAAGTGACCTAGGGAGTGGTAGAAGATGTGTTGGTAAAAATGGACAAATTAATCTTTCTAGTAGATTTTATTGTACTAGACATGGAGGAGGATCATGACATTCCTACCATACTTGGTCGTCCATTCTTGGCAACTAGAGAAACCTTCATTGATGTACAAAAAGGTAAGCTTAAAATGAGAGTGTAAGATGAGCAGGTAACATTGACATTTTAAAGCAACTAAATTTTTTATACTAATAATGCTAGTGATTTCTTTATGATAAATGTTACTAATGAGCTTTCCATTGATATGCTTTATGACATGTTTCCTAGTGATGCTTTTGAATTTTTTTCTAGTTAATTCAATGAACATATATGCTAATGAATACCATGACACTCACTTAGGTGCGCACACTTATACTGAAAATTAATAAAATCCATTAAGCCATCCATACTTAAAACATTGACATATGATGCTATGAACAATGAAATAAATTTACCAGAAAACAACTCAACCTATTTTCATTCTAAAACTATGGATTCTATTATGTAAGTTGATATTGCTGATATGTGAAATTTTTAGAGCCTATACCTCACATGTGTGTACCATGTAGTTATGAAGCGTCTTGAGATAGATTTTAAGCTCAAACCATCCATTAAGGAACCACCTAAGTTAGAGCTTAAGGTTTTACCAAACCATATCCATTATGAATTTTTGGGTGAGAATGAGACACTCCCAATTATCATGTATGCTAGTTTAAATATGGAGGAAGAAGATTCACTATTAAAGGTGCCAAGGAAATTCAAAAAGACTATAGGTTGGTCTATTTCTGACATAAAAGGCACAAGTACATCCATATGCATACATAAGATCTTGTTAGAGAGTGGAGCTAAACCCACCAAAGATGAAAATCACCAGTAAAATCCTCTTTATTAAAGAGGTGGAGAAGAAGGAAATTTTTAAGTGGCTAGACATGTGCATCACTTACCCAATATTAGACAGTGAATGAGTAACCCTAGTTCAATGTGTATTGAATAAATGAGGGATAACTATGTTATAAAATGAGTCAAATAATTTAATTCCTATTAGGACTATCACAGGATGAAGAGTATGCATGGATTTTTTCAAAGTTAATAAAGCTACAAGGAAGGAACATTTCCTTCTCCCATTGATGGATCAAATGATTGATAGATTACTTGGGAATTCTTTCTTTTACCTTCTATATGGATACTCTAGATATAATTAAATCATCGTGGCACCTGAAGACCAAGAAAAGATCACCTTCATATGTTCTTATGTAATTTTTTTCTCCAAGAGAAGGGAATTTGGGTTATGCAATGCTACTTTAACATTTCAATGTTTTATGATGGCTATTTTCTAAGACATGGTAGAGATCTTCATGGATGACTTTTTGGCCTTGGAAAATCATGTAATGTCTACACTATCTCTCTATAGTGCTACAAAGATGTGAAGAAACAAACTTGGTTTTAAACTAGGAGAAGTGTCACTTCATAGTTCATGAGGGTATAATCTTGGGTCACAAAGTCTCAACTATGAGTATTGAAGTGGATAGAGCTAAGATAGAAGTAATTGAAAAGCTACTACCACCTATTAGTGAATGAGGAGTGAGAAGCTTTCATAAGCATGTAGGCTTTTACCATATATTCATCAAAGATTTTTCCCATTCCTCAAAACCCTTGTGTAATCTATTGGTTAAGTACATGCCTTTTATATTTGATAATAAATATTTAGAAGCATTTTGTGTGCTTAAAGATAAATTAGTGTTAGTTCTAGTTATAATAGCACCATAATGGAACAAGCCTTTTGAGTTGATGCGTGATGCAAGTGATTTGTCCATTGGGGCTGTTTTGGTGTAATAAAGAGACAAAATGTTTCATGCCATATACTATGCAAGTAGGACACTCAATGATTCTTGAATGAATTATACTAGTATAGAGAAGGAGTTCCTAGCCATTGCTATGCCTTTGAAAAATTTAGACTTTATTTTGTTGGAACCAAAGTGACACTCTATATGGACCATTCTACAATAAAGTACCTTATGACAAAGAAGGATGCCAAACTAAGACTAATAAGAAGGGTTCTTCTACTAGAAGAGTTTAACCTAAAATCTGTGATAAAAAGGGATAAAAACTCATTTTGTGGACCATCTATTTAGGTTGAAGAGGGAAGCTAATTTTGGATGACAACATGGTGATTGGGGAATCTTTCCCAGATGGGCGACTTCTTTCAAAAGATCAAATTGGCATCCCATGATATGTAGACATTTGCAAATTTTCTAGCTTTCAACATTCTTCTACCGAAACTCACATGGCAACAAAAAAATGAATTATTTCATGATATTAAATAATATTTTTAGGATGAGCCTTACATCTACAAATAATTTGGTGATGTTATTTTCAGAAGGTGTGTCCCTTATGATGAAGTTGGAAGTATACTTCATCATTGCCACAACTCAGACTATGGAGGCAATTTTGGGAGCACAAAAATAGTTGCTACGGTACTTCACTTGAGTTATTTTTGGCCCACATTGTTTAAAGATGCCTACCTTTATGTAAAGATATGTTATAAATTCGCAAGTATAAGTAATATTTCTAAAAGAGATGAGATGTCCTTGAATAATACACGTAAAGTAGAATTATTTGATGTTTGGGTCATTAACTTCATAGGATCATTCCTATCATCCTTTGATAACCAGTACATTTAAGTAGGTGTAGATTATGTGTCAAAGTGGATAGAAGTCATAGTTAAAAAATGTGATGCCAATTTTGTCCTAAAATTTCTAAAGATAAACATTTTCACTAGGTTTAGAGCTCCTAGGATCATTATTAGTGATGAGGGTAGTCACTTTTACAATAAAGCCTTTAACTCTTTATTGTCTAAGTACAGGATTAAGCATAAGTTGTTTACCCTCTATAATCCCTCAACAAATGGGTACGTGAAGGCATCCAATAGATAGGTGAAAAGAATTTTGGAGAAAATCATGAATAATTATAGAAGGAATTGAGAATCTAAGTTAGATGATGCTTTATAGGTGTATAGAACTACATTTAAAGCAATAATTGGTACCACCCCATATAGGCTAGTAAATATAAAGGCACATCACTTACCAGTGGAATTTTAACGCAAAGTATATTGGGGTTTAAAAACTTTGAATATGACGATGGATGTAGCTTGTGAGAAAAAGGATGCTACAAATAAATTAACTATATGAGTGCTTATGAGAATGCCAAGCTATATAAATTGAAAATAAGGAGATGGTATAAGAAAAAAATTATGCACCATATTTTTAACCCATGACATATAGTATTAATGTAGAACTCAAAACTCAAATAATTTTTGGGCAAACTCAAGATATAAGATTTATGTGAGTGTTAGCGATATTAGTGAACAAAACATATTATTGTAATTTTAGTTTCTTGGTGTCTCTTTGAAGAATATTTTCAAATGAAGAAATTATTGAGCCTCAATGATCATATCTTAGGTATATCACTATTCCCATGCATGTTAGATTGCATAATATACACATAACAACAATATGAAAACATGCTACTCAATCGATCGAGTAGTGACTAGATAGATCAAGTTATATTACCTATTGAATTAATTATTTATATGACTAGATCAATCGAGTAATTAATAATCATTAGCACTAGATCAATCCATTTTTTTGAGAATTAATTATTTGATAAAGTGGATTTGATCGAGTGGCCAAGGGTTTCATTTTAAAACCTATTTTTAATACTAATTAGCCTTTTACTATATTTTGCTTATTCCTTAAAATTCATTTAATTGATTTGGACAAGATGATAATTTTACTTTGATCTTAAATTCTTCAATATATTTCATAAATATAAACCTAAGCACATAATTGAAATTAATCACATAAGAGCTGAATTGTGCTTATTATCTTCATATTTTATTCTCTCTCTTCTTTTGCTAAAATCTTTCATGAAGGCTTTTTCATTTAGTTAATTTATCAAACATTTATGATTCTAACTGATTATTTACTACTATAAAATGAGTATTTAAGTCAATATGTAAAGTCAGTTTTTGGAAAAAACTGACTTATAATGAATTTAAAGTTAGTTCGGTGTAGAACCAACGCTATCCACGTAGGATGTAGCATCGGTTCTAGGTGTCAACTGACGCTACACTATGTCGATAGCATCAGTTTACCATGTCAACTGATGCTATGTCCACGTGTAGCGTCGGTTCGACACGTCAACCGACTCTACTATGCTACAAAGCTTTTCTAGCCACCTACGACCACCAATTTCAGCGCCAGTTAGTGGGTTTTTTCTTCCTCTCTAACTAATCTTTTAGATCCCCTATTTTTTTGAGCAAAATACTAAAAAAATTTATACTCATTTCTCACTTACAAAACACCATTTTTTCTTCATTTCCTTCATTTATTTCACTTCATTTACTCTTGTAAGTATTTCTATTAATCCTACGCACTTATTATTCATATTTTTTTGTTATTATGTGTTATTATTTATGTGTATAAATTTTTGTATTATATATGTAGGTTTGTATTATAACATCAGAAAAAGAATATGATGATCTTGAATAACATAGGACAACACCATGATAATTTTTCTACTATTAATTAATATTTTATTTTTCAATTATTTGTATTATTTAAACTATTTGTTAAACATATTTTGTTTTTTTTGCTCTTATTTAGTGATCGAATATAGGTTTTAATTTGAGTATAACAGAAAATGAGTAAATTTTGTAAAACAACAATTAAAAATTTGAAGTCGGTTCACGCGTTGAACCGACTTTAAATTGGTTTAAAGTCAATTTTTAATTGACTTAAATACCCCTTTTGTAGTAGTGATTATAGAGTTAGTTGTTTTTGATTTATCTAATATATTATTTAAATCAACTAGTTAGGGTTGTTTATTATTTAATATGCTTTAGGACACATACTTGCAATTGTTTTTATATGCTAATTTTTCAAGTGATAGCGGTGCATATTCAATTAAATTATGGGACCTAAGTTTGTCGGAACGTTGGTCCAAATCTGAATGTCTTTCTTGTAGAGACTATGATGAAAGCAACAACTTGTAAGTATGTTACATGGGGGCATTACCTAGATGGGTAGTTTAAGTCCATGCCTTGTAATTGGGTAAGTGCTTTTCATAGTGGATAGTTAAGTGGTTTAGTGGACCGGTGTTTTTCTCATAGGTGTGACCTAGGTTTTTTTTTGCTTAAAAATCTCATGTGTTGATCTTTATATTTCAGCTTACTTTATTTACATGTGATTGCATGCTTGATGTCTCAATAAATTTTAATTTATTGTACTTCAACTAACATTTCACTAATTAAATAATTAGATCCATAATTAAATAAATAAGCATTCATTTGGTATTAGAGCACGTCACTAGATACACTTAATGTACCCAAAAGCTTGTTATGGATCACTTGAGAGAGGGTTCATCTACAACCTATGCTTCTTAATTTGATGGGTCCAATTACCTATATTGGAAGGCTTGTATGAGAACCTTTCTATGATCTATAGATGAAAACATCTGGAACTCTATGCTTTATGGTTGGGAACCACTTATGGATACAAAAGATAACTATATGATATGAACCACACCAACTTATGACGAAACCCATAACAAAATTTAGTTCCTAGGATTGTTCTACTATTGGTTTGGATGGAAACTATAACCAAACATCTATAAAGAGATGTGAACCTTAATATGAGGAAGACACCATAGTCAAGGAATGGAGACTTGATTCATAAGTCGAGGTATGATCGCCAAAAATAAATATGATAAGTTCAAAATATTCTTCAAACAACCAAAGATAATTTTTACTCACTTTTTGATATGAAATATTCTCCTTTCTATTGAATTGAAAAGGTCTATTTATAAGATATTACAAGCCTTACATGCCCATATAAGAAAGGTCAGCTACCAAAAAAAGAAAAAGGAAACATAAACTAAAGGAAATGTCTAGGTTCTTCCCCCTTAAGATACCCGCCCAAAATGGTAAAGAATACAACCAGTAGGATCTTTAGGATCTTGAATATATTTTTAAGATCTTGAGAATATTTATAGGATATTCATAATATTTACAGGATCTTGAGAATATTTGCAAGATCTTGAGAATATTTGTGAGATGTTGAGAAAATTTGTAGGATCTTGAAGATGTTGAGAATATTTGTAGGATCTTAGAGATATTTAAAATATTTATAAGATCTTGAGAATATTTGTAGGATTTTGAATATCTTGAGAATATTTGTGAGATCTTGAGAATATTTGTAGACATCAACTTGGTCACCACCTCAATCTCTATTATTCCCCTCTTCGAAAAGATTCATCCTCAAATCTTAGCTTTGTAAGCAGGTTGATTTGGTAATCCATTGGGAATCTCTATAAAATATATCCTCAAAGTCCTACAAGATAGAAAATTTGAGCTAGACAAAGCACCATCAAGTTGGTTAGTATTCAAAAATACCTCTTTGTACATAAATACAATCATTGGTTGATTAAAGAATATTGCTCTCCTGATTTCACTCGCTTTTGCATAGACATTTGTTTTTTTCTCTTTTTTTTCTCAAATTTTTCAATCTATCTTTCTTTTTCTTTATAATTTTCTCTCAATTTATTTTTACCATTCTCTTTGTCACTTTTCTTATCTTATTCACTATCTTTTTGAAACCTCTTTGATCCTCATAAACTTATTTTAGTGTCAAAGGTATATGAGTAATTGATCTTTGATTGTGAACAAATGAATACTTGTTGATGAAGCCATCATGCTTGACTCGCCTATCAAATTTCCATGGTCTTCCTAATAACAAGTTCCTTACATGCATAGGAACCACATCACATAACACTTCATCTTTATACTTCCCAACATAAAAAGTGAATAATCCATGTTTATGAACCCTTACCTCCCCACTATCATTTAAATATTGCAATTTGATAAACCAATTCTACCAAAATCTTAAGCTTTCAGTAGGGGCACCATAATTCCCTTTAATCCAGAACCAAAACGGACCTTTCTCGGGCCTTATTTGGAACCACCTGAAGGACCTTCCTCCTTACCAGCACATACTCAAGGTACTAAATGATGGATTACATCATTCTCTCATTCATAAAGGAGGTCTGTCCTTGAACCTACGCCAAGAAGGATTCGAGCCCTTAACCAAGCTCTAATACCAAAATGATACAAACCACGCCAACTTGTGATGAAACTCATCACAAAATTTAGTTCCTATGACCATTCTACTATAGGTTGGGATGCAAACCAGAACCCAACACCTATAAAGAGATATGAACCTTGGTATGAGGAATACACTACAATCAAGGAATTGAGACTTGATTGATAAGTCGAGGTATGAACGTCATAGATAAATTTGATAAGTTCAAAAATTTCTTCAAAGAACTAAAGAGAAATTTTACTCTTGCTTTTTTTATTTGAAATATTCTCCTTTCTATTGAATTGAAAAGGCCTATTTATAGGCTATTACATGCCTTACATGCCCATATAAGAAAGGGGAACTACCAAAAATAGAAAAAAAGGAAACATAAAATAAAGGAAATGTTTAGGTTCTTGTCCCTTTAAGTTAAACACCCAAAATGGTAAAGAATACATCCAGTAGGATCTTGAGGATCTTGATTATATTTGTAAGATATTTAGAATATTTATAGGATATTTATAATATTAATAGGATCTTAAGAATATTGAGAATATTTGTTGGATCCTGAGAATCTTGAGAATCTTAAGAATATTTGTGGACATCAACTTGTTCAACACCTCAATCTCTATTACAATGTTACTCCTTAACCTAGGAATGATTGGACCACTAAAGATAAAATTGATAGTAACTGTAATTAAAAAATTCTAAATTCTATTTTCACTATTGTATTTGTTGACAAGTTTCATCATATTTCTCTTGTTGAAATTGCTAAGCATGCTTGGGATATTTTGAAGGTTCGTAAGGGTATCACACAAATTAAATGAAAAAAAAGTTTATATACTTAGTACTCAATTTGAGAATATTAGGATGAAAGAAGATGAATTTTTTTCTAAATTATATGGAAGATTATGTGATATTATTAGTACCTCTTCCAATCTTAGACAAAAAATTGATAATTTTCGATAGTTCAAAAGATTCTTTGCTTGCTACTAGACCGTATCCATGCAAAGGTCACTACCATTAATAAAAGTAAGGAGGTGGAAGCCATCAAAATAGAAGAATTTTTTGGTTCACTATAAACCTTTGAGGTGAGCTTTCGAACACCTCCAAAGGACATGTATCATTTTCAAAACAAGCATGACTAATAATGGTGATAAAGATAGTGAAAATGATGATGAAGAACTAGTACTCTTACCTAGAAGATTGAACAAAATCATCAACCAAAAAGAATCCTTAAAATAAAGGGATATCAAGTTGTCATAAGGATCATAATTTGAGAGAACTCAAATCTATGAGTTATGATAGTAAGAAATTTAAACTTACTAGACCTCAATTTTTTAAAGGTATGGGTTTTGGTCATTTCACAGTTGACTCTGTAAACAAGAAGAACCAAACTAGAAGAGCTTTCAATGCTACACTTATTGACTCTGAATGTGATAATGATAATCCAAATGAATTTCGACGACTGCGCATGCGATTTTGGCCTTTTGACCTTTTTGACCAATTTTCCATCCTTTTGACTTTTACTCATTTATTTTCTCAATATATTTGTGATGTATTGCCTCCAATATTTTTTCTTCGAATCTTTAAGTTATTTTTGAACTAAAATACCAAAAAAAAATACCTGTGATTTTGAAAATACAAATTTATATAAAAATATGATTAAATCATACAAATATAAATCTATTTAATCAGATAAAGTACATTAAATCATGGTAATTTTAGTGCTTTTTAAGCACTCATCAACCCTCTAAGAAAATAACCCTAGGAACCCACATACTCAAAGTAATAGGAACGATTGAATTGCTAAGAATGTGTTGAGGATGATCAGATTAGAACCCTAAGGAAACAAAGTCCTTAAAACCCTAATCTTGAGATGCCACAAAGTATGATCACTCTCTCTGATATGTCGAATTCAAGCATTCAATCAAGAACACAATAGGGAAAAACAAAATCTTTTTGAAATATACTTTTCATTAATGATATTTTTTGTTCTCTCCAAATTACATAGCTGCTCTTTTATAAGCAAGAAATCCTAATATAAAAACACTAGACAACATGGGCTTTGTTTAATGGTGGATTGGGCCTAATCCTACCTTAAAAATAAAAGATTAAAAGACTTAAAATAAAAATCCCACAATTAACTAAACTAAAAAATTGCTAAATATAAAAGGACCATAATTAATTAAAACAAAAATTACTTCCTAAAGTAACCCTTGCACCCAACTTGATCTTCCAAATCCATCCTTAGTCATTAGATTGCCAATTCCTTGCAAATTATCTTGAGAATATTTGAAAACATCAACTTGATCAATACTTGGGAACATCAACTTCCTCTTCGAAAAGATTCATCCTAATATCTTAGCTCTATAAGCAGGTCAATTTAGTATAACAGATGTATGTGTGAAGTCTATTTTATGCCCAATTTCCCTCAAATGAGGTAATCTATAGGGAATCTCTTCAGGAAGTTGATCCTCAAAATCCTATAATAAAGATACAATGACACTAGGAAAATATGATTTAAGATCATTAGTAGAAAGATAAACATGCTTGTACATAAGTATAAGTACTTTTTGCCTTCCTATCATTGCATTCTTAATCTCGTGTTTTTCATCAAATGCACTCATACTTTTATCTTTCCCTCCTCTTTGCTCACTTTTCTCTCCACTTTGCTCACTCTTTTCTCCTTTGTGCTCACTTTCTTCTCTTTTTTGCTCACTTTTCCCTCCATTATGCTCACTTTTATCTCTATTTTTTCTCACTTTTCTCTCCATTTTTACTCTCTACCTCACTTACTCTTTTCTTTATTTTCCTCTTGCTCATACTTTTGTTTTTCCCACATCTTGCACTATACTACTATCCTAATTTGGTCTTCATAAGCTTGAAAAGGTTTAAGAGGGGCTAATCTAAATTTTTGATTGTTCAATCCAAAAGAATAGCGATTTGTGTACCCATAATGTGACACCCTCCTATCAAACTGTCATGGTCGGCCAAGAAATATGTGAGCAACATATATTGGTTCCACATCACAATGAACCCAATCTTTATATTTTCCAATTAAAAAAGGAATCCAAACTTTTTTCTTATCCTTCACTTCTCCACAATCATTCAACCATTGTAGCTTTTACGGTTTGGAATGCTTCTGCCACTTCAAATTTAACTTTTCTATCAATAAGGTACTAGAAACATTAGTGTAGCTCCCACTATCAATAATTAACATGCATACCTTATCTTTCATATGGAATCTTGTGTGCAAAATATGATCATGGTGCTTCTCATCGCTTTCATCCTTAGGTGGCATATTCAGTACTCTCATTGTGACAAGTGAATCTCCATGCATAGGTTCTTCCACTTCAGCATTAAAACAGACACTTTTGATTTCTCCATTTGTCTTTGTAACCATAAATATTTTGTCTCATTTATAACATGTTGTATCTTCCTCATTGGAATCAATTTCTTCTTTGTCTAACTCACGTCTTCTATGTCTTCTTTTACGTAATTTAGAACCAGAAGATGACTCTAAATCATCCAACCTTGCATTTAGCTTCTCAAATTTTTCATTAAAAGTCTTAAAGATGAATTTTAATTTGATCTCTTATGGTTCTCTTCCTTCCTAACTCATATTTTCAACTTGTAGAATAAAATGAGATAACTTATAAACTCCCTCACATGTTTACTCTCTTAATCAAAATTGTTATCACTTTTATTTTTCACTATTTTGGCTTTTTTGTTTTACTAAATCAGACTTGGACAACAAGTTTGATGATTTGCTGGAATGAAATAGACAAAACTAGGACAAAATAAAAGAAAATCAATTTCAACAAGAATAATAAATCTTAGCAAGAAAACACGAGAATTGAAATCTTGAACAATATGGTACTTTGTTCTCCCTTCTTTTATTGTTTTTTTCTTTTTTTCCTCTTTCTTTTATTTTTATTTTTTTGAATGCTTCTATGGGTTCTATTAATAGAAAATTCACAAACCTAATGAACAAGAACCAAAAACAACAAAAAAGGGGTGAAAAATGTTAACCCCTCAATTAGTGGTGTAAATGAAAGAATTTAGGGTAGTGGAAAAAATGAGCTTTGATTTGATATATTATAGTAGTCATTTCGATACCTGAGTCAAAATTTATGACTGTTTGGAGTTACAAATCCGATTTATCAAATTATTTTTTTTGAAACTGTGAATAGCCTAGCCCTCTTCTTTTTTCTCTTTTTTTTTTGGAAGAAAAAAGTTGGATTGAACAAAGAAATAAAGAACAAGAAAAATATACAAAGAATTCAAAGAAAACTATGAAACAAAATCCAAAGATGAAAACAACAACAATGAAATTGAAAGAAAACTAAAAGACTTGAAGAACAGATTCTTTTTTCCTTTTTTTTAGACTCAAGAATACAGAAAAAGATTGATAAATATGCACTTTTTTTAAAATTGTGACAATAGCAATAAAGAAATTTTGTTTTTTGAAATCAAGAATTTAAAACGAAGATAGATGAAGATAGATAACCTCATTTCAATAACCAAAGCTTTGATACCAAATGATGAAGACCCTCTAGGCGAATAACCCTAGGAACCCTTAAACTCAAAGGAACATAAACGATTGAACTACGTACTAAGAACTTGTTAAAGATGATGAGATTAGAAACCTAAAGAAACAAAGTCCTTAAAACCCCAATCTTGAGACACCACAAAGGATGATCACTCCTTTAAGTTTGTTTTTTTTAAATTCTGATTTTCAATATTTTGAAAAATATTCTTTCTTAGTTCTTTAGAGTCCTATTTGGAATTTATTTCTATCATACATTTCCATTGATTTTTTAAAATTCTGATCTTTCATATTATCACCAATAAACCAATTATTTCTTGAGATTAGTTGAATTCTTTGATTTTGTTAAAAATACCAAAGTAAACATATGAGGGAGTGTGTGAGTTATCTTGTTTTATTTTATAGATTGAAAACATGAGTAAGGAAGGAGTAGAACTAGAAGAGATCAACTTGAAATTCTTCATCAAAGCTATTAATGACCAATTTAAGAGGTTGAACGCAAGGTTGTATGACTTAGAATCCTTTTTCAGTTCTAAATCACATAGAAGAAGATATAGAAGACATGAGATCAATAAAGACGAAGCTGATTTTAATATAGAGGAGAAAGTAAGTTATAAACGGGATACAAAGGTTGACTCCAAAGAAGATAGCGATATAGGCAGTATAAAGATGCCAATTCCACCTTTCAAGGAAAGAATGATCGTGAGTTATACTTGGAGTGGGAAAGAAAGGTTGAACATGTATTTTATTGGCATAATTACTTAGAGGAAAAAATAGTAAAGCTAATAGCTATAGAATTTACAGATTATGTTGGTATAAGATGGGATCAATTTTTGGTCAATAGGCAAAGGAATAGTGAGAGATCTATTCGGTCATGGGAAAATATGAAATTGGTGATGTGTAAGAGGTTTATACCTAGCCATTACTATAAGGATCTATATAGAAAGTTAAAAGGGCTGGTTCAAGGTTCCATGGGTGTAGAAGATTATTATAAGGAGATGGAAAATTTCAAGATTAGAGCAAACAAAGAGGAAGATAAAGAAGCAACAATGGCCAGATTCATTACCAGATTAAATAGGAAAATTACTAATGTGGTTGAATTGCAACATTACGTAGAGATGGAAGAACTACTCCACAAAGACATTAAAGTGGAGAAGAAAATCAAGTGAAAAAGGTTGTGATATGGTTCGTCCTCTCGTTCTCTGTGGAAATCAAATTGGAAGGACAACAAAGCTTCCATTAGAAAAAAAAGGTGAAGAAAAGTCAAACAATTATGTTGATATTCATATAGGTAAACCTAAAACTAAAACTCTTACTAAGTCAACGTGATATTAAGTGTTTTAGGTGCCAATGATTAAGACATATTGCTTTTGAATGCCCAAATAAAAAGGGTTATAGTTGTACAGGCAAATGGAGAAATCAAAAGTGCTAGTTCAAGTGATGATGAAATTCCACCATTGGAGGATTGTTATGATGTTGAATTGGAAGAACCTGTAGATGGAGAATTACTTGTCATAAGGAGAGTCCTGAATATACAACCTAAAAATGAAGGAGATTAGGAGTAACATGAGCATATTTTTCACACAAGATGCAAAGTGAAGGACAAGTTATGTATGATTATTATTGATAATGGGAGATGCATTAATATTGCTAGTACTTTGTTGATAGAAAATTTGAATTTGAAGTGGTAAAAGTATCCCAAACCATATAAGCTACAATGGCTGAATGATTATGGAGAAATGAATGTCAATAAAAAAATTTGGGTTCCTTTTTTTATTAGCAAGTATAAGGATGAGGTTCTTTGTGATGTGGTACCAATGTATGCTGCTCACATATTGCTTGGCCAACCGTGGCAGTTTGATAGGAGGGTGTCGCATGATGGGTATAGAAATCTCTATTCTTTTGAAATGAACAATCGAAAAGTTGTATTATCCATTCTCAAACCTTTGCAAGCTTATGAGGACCAGATTAGGATAGCAAGAGAGTGCAAGTTGGGGGAAAAACAAAAGTGTGAGCAAGAGGAAAATCATAAAAGAGAGAAAAGTGAGCACAGAAGGGGGGAAAAGTGAGCACAAATGAGAGAAAAGTGAGCACATAAGAGATATAATTGAGCACAAAAGATAATAAGTGAGTAGAAATGAGAGAAAAGTGAGCACAAAAGATAGATAAGTGAGTAGAAATGAGAGAAATGTGAGCACAAGAGCAAAAAATGAGCCAAAAAGAGAGAAAAGTGAGCAAATAGAGGAGAAAAGTGAGAAAACAGGAGAGGAAAATAAAAGAATGTGTTCATTTGCTGAAAAATGAGATTAAGAGCGTAATGATGGCAAGGTAACAAGTACTTATAGTTATGTACAAGGATGTTTATCTTTCTACTAACCATCTTAATTCATCTTTTCCTAGTGTTGTTGTGTCTTTATTGCAAAACTTTGAGGATTTATTTCCTAAAGAGATTCTTGATGAATTACCTCCTTAAAGAGGAATTGAACATTAAATAGACTTCACACCCAGATTTGCAATACCAAATTGAAATGCTTATAGAGGTAATCTTGAGGAAACGAAGGAGATACACAGGAAATTGGATGAGTTACTATTTGTAAGAGAGAGTCTCAGCCCATGTTTGGTTATTGTCATCTTAGTCCCAAAGAAAGATCAAACATGATGCATGTGTGTATATTATTGAACTATTAATAAGATAATGATAAAGTATAGACATTCCATCCCCATATTAGATGATATGCTTGATGAATTGCATGGTTCTAATTTGTTTTCTAAAATTGATTTAAAAAATGAATATTATCATATTCACATAAGAGAAGGGGATGAGAGGAATACTGCCTTTAAGACTAGATATGAATTTTATGAATGGTTAGTAATTCCTTTCGGTTTAACTAATGCACGTAGTACATTCATGAGGTTAATGAACCATGTTTTACGTGCTTTTATGGGAAAATTTATGGTAATTTACTTTGATGATATTTTAATCTATAGCAAAAATTTAGAGGAACATGTGAAACACTTGCATGCTACTTTTAGTGGGTTGAGAATGAATAAATTGTATGCTAATATTAAAAAGTGCACATTTTGCATGGAATCTGTCATGTTCCTTGGATTTTTCGTTAGTTCACATGGTATTAGTGTTGATGGAGAAAAGGTAAGGGTAATAAAGGATTAGGCTACACCTAAGAATGCAAATAAGGTAAGGAGCTTCTATGGTTTGGCAAGTTTTAATTGAAGGTTTATTAAAGATTTTAGTTCTATTGCTGCACCTTTGAATGAACTTGTTAAAAAATATATTTTTTTTAAGTGGGATGATGTGCATGATCAAGCTTTTAACACTTTAAAAGATAAGCTAACTAATGCACCTTTGTTGTGTTTTTCTAACTTTGATAAAGCTTTTGAAATAGAATGTGATGCATCCGAAATTGGCATAAGAGCTATTTTGATGTAGGATTCCAAACTAATTGCTTGTTTTATTGAAAATCTAAGTGAGGCTATGTTGATTTATCCTTCTTATGACAAGGATCTTTATGCATTAGTGAGAACTCTTCGAACATGGCAGCATTACTTATGGTCGAGGGAATTTATCATTCATTTCGATCATGAGAATTTGAAGTTTTTGAAGACCCAAGGTGAGCTTAGTAAAAGACATGCTTAGTGATTGGAGTTCATAGAAATGTTTCCTTATGTAACCAAATACAACCATGGGAAGGAGAACATTATGGCTAATGCATTGTCTAGGAGGTACATATTACTTACTTCATTGCAAACTAAATTACTTGGTTTTGAATTGCTTAAGGATTTGTATGCCAATGATTTTGATTTCATCCAAGTATGGAATGCATGTGATAAGTGTGTGTTTGGTAATTTTTATAGGCATGAAGGATTTCAATTCAAGAAAGATGAAATATGTGTTCTTATTTTTTCTATCCAAGAGTTACTTGTTAGGGAAAGTCATGGGGGAGGTTTGATGGGGAACTTTGGTATTCTCAAGACTTTAGATATTTTACGTGAGCATTTTTATTGGCCTAATATGAAGCATGATGTACAATCTGTTTCTGAAAAATGCATTACATATAGGCAAGCAAAATCTAAAATTAAACTGCTTGGCTTATATACCCATTTACATGTTCCTAATCAACCTTGGATTGATATATCAATGGATTTTGTTTTAGGATTATCACTGAATCAAAGTGGTAAGGATATCATATTTGTTGTTGTTGATAGGTTTAGTAAAATGGCTCATTTTATTGCATGTTCTAAAACCAATGATGCAGCACATATTGTTGATTTTTTTCTTTAAAGAAGTGGTTTGTTTGCATGGGTTGCCTAAGAAAATTATTAGTGATAGGGATGTTAAGTTCCTAAGTCATTTTTGGTACATTATATGGAGTAAATAAAGAACTAAACTATTATTTTCTACTGTTGCACATCCTCAGGCGGATTGTCAAATTGAAGTAGTTAATAGGACATTCACTACCTTGTTATGTTCTGTCATTCAAAAGAAGTTAAAGTAGTGGGAAAAGTGTTTTCCACATATTGAGTTTGCATATAATAGGATTGTTCATTACACACCTTCTTTTCTCCTTTCGAAATTTTTTATGGCTTTAATTGTTTAACACCTACTGATATTTTACCTTTTCCTACTAATAAGCATGTCAATCTTGATGGTAACATTGAAAGAAAGAATGAGAAATATGCTAAGCATGCCAATAAGGGTGATTGAAGGTTTTTTTTCAACATGGAGATTGGGTTTGGGTGCACATGCGTAAGGAAAGGTTTCCTACACAATACAAATCAAAATTGCAGCCTCGAGGAGATGGACCTTTTCAAATCGTAGAACAAATCCATGATAACGCCTATAAGTTCAATTTGCTAAATGACTATGGTAATGTTAGTGGCACTTTTAATGTTGTTGATTTATCTTTGTTTGATGTAGGTGATTCGAGGACGAATCTTTTCGAATAGGAAGGGAATAATGGAGATCAAGGTGCTGCTGACCAAGTTGATATTCCCAAATATTCTTGTATGTTACCGATGATACAAAATTTTAACATGTTTTTGATGCCATTACTAGTTCTCCGAGAATGGCACCAAAAACTAGACATGTCAAAATTAGGCATAAATTTTTTGTATAGTTTAGAAAAGAGCTTATAAGTGCACGAATCATTTATAGAAAATAATGAGTATATTTAAGGTTGATCTAAAAAGGAATCGTGTGGTTTTCATATAATTCAACTAATTCTTAAAAACGAAAATAATAACCTAAACATCATATAATGGTTGTTTGGTTCAAAAATCCAAATTAAAGACATAAAAATAAAGACAGATTCAATAAACATTTAGGAAATTAAACATTTATTACGTAGTGTAAAATATATGAGATATATTAGCTAGTTAATTATGCTTACTTAATATTAAGTAAGTTATTAAAAATATAAATTAAGATTATTGATTGTCTCTTATGTATTCAAAGATCAGATTAATTAGGTTTACCTTTTGTTATTAATGAAAACCACTTACCACCTTCAGTCGGGTCTTGTAGTTAATTTTAATTAAATAATGCTTCTTTTCTAAGAGATTAATGAATGATTCAATTACAACATTTGGTTGGGTCTAACAATTTATACTTTAATCATGGTATCTATGTTAGGTTTATGATTTAATATCTAAAAACTAACTTTCAAATTTTAAGACTACTATGAAGGATATGTCATTAATATATCTTTCAATAATAATTATTATAAAAATCATTGAAATAGAGCATCCCTCAAAATAGATTTAAACTATTATTATCTAATATATGTGAGTATTGCTCTAAATGATATTCAAATAATTTCAATCCTAGATCTAACTCTCTTGTTTATTATAAAAAAAATACTTTGTCAATATATATTTCTTTACAAACTTCATTTTAATCTTCATGAATAAAGAAAAATTTAGTTCATTTTATAAAAATATTTTTCTACATTAATATTTCACAAGCATAACAACATTACCAATATCACATATTATTTATAACCAAGCATACATATTTTAATAAATGATCTATAAATTAAACATATAACATTTAAAAATACACATTAAGATAATTTGAAAAGAATACATTTCAAATATACCTCAACAAAATCTCATAATTTTTTATGTTCTAGAAAATCTCCAAACAGGGTTGCCAAGAATATTTATTGGATTAAGACTAAAAGTATTACATAAACTAAAATTGTTCAACTCTCAAATGAGATAAGAACTTTAACTAAGAAAAGAAAAGCTAAAAAGCTTAGACATAAAGTAGAGAAAATTTGAAAGGAATGAGAAGTGATATGGATTACAATGAAAATAGTATCCTATTTATAGAGAGAGGAAAGGAGAGAAATATGGAATTTTTAGATTGCATCACGACATACAATTGTTTCATGCTGCAGCATACACGGGCTATATACGGTTTTGGCTCGATCCTACATTCATGCTATGGCATACAACTTTTTCACATCGTGGCCCATATCATTTTTGTGACACATCAATGTCGCTCCTACTGCCTCGTGCGGCAGCATATAAAATTTTCATGCCACTCCATTGATAAGCAAACCCGACATCGCCGATCCTGCCAATACTTTAGTTTTATATTTATAAAACTCTCGCAAGTGTACGAATCATTTCGTAGAAAATGATAAGTATACTCCCAAGGTCGTTCTAAGGAAGGAATATATGTGATTTTTAATTTATTATTTAAACTTTTAAAAACGAAATTAAATCCTAAACATCCTGTCACGATATTTGAGTTTTTGTGTTTCTAATCTAATAACATAAAAATAAACATAGATATAGATTCAATAAACATTGATGCAAATTTTATCTGTTAAAATAGTGGAGTATTAATGGATATAATAACTAAGTTAATTATGCTTGCTCATATTATTTAGGTTACTAAAGATATAAATTAATATTTATTGATTCTCTCTTTTTTATATGAATACCACCTTTGGTGGGGTTAAATATTCTTTGTTAACTAAACAAATTAATTAACACCTATGGGTGGGGTTGATAACTAATTTGGTTAATTAAATTAATTTCTTTTTCTAAGAGATTGAAAATGAACCATTTAAATGCCGCCTTTGGTGGGGTTAGACAGTTTAAACTTTATTCAAGGTGTCCAAATTAAACCTAAGAATTTAATTATCCGAGTACTAACTTTCAAGTTTTAAAACTACTACTGAAAACATGTTGTCAATACATTTTTAGATAATAATTCTTATAAAAACTTTTGAAATAGAGCTTCACTCTAACTACCGGACGATTATACCAACAAATAAAATACCATTACTCTAAATCAGACCAGATAACTAAACCTTAAAATCTAATTTTCAGATTTAAGTTTGTAATGAAAAAATAATATATTTCTCTCTAACATTCTTAATATAAAATCTTGAGTAAAAATAAAATCAATTCATTTTAGAGATTTTTACCTATTTAATATTTCGCAAGCATAACAACGTTATTATTATATCATATTTATAAACAGCCAGCAAAGTTAAATTTAATCATAGACAAATTAAATATAACATGTAAGAATAAAGCATAAAAAATAACTGTAAAGAAAATAAAATCCTTATAGTACTTTGATGTTATTCTTGTTGCTGGAAAACCTCTAAACGGAATTTGCACTCCCATTTATTGAATCAAAAACAAAATAAATTACAAAAACATAATTAGTTCTTCTCAAAAAGAGAAGAACTCTAAAACTAAGAAAAACTAACTAACAAAAAAACTAAAAACTAAGAAAAACTAAAAACTAAGAACATGGAGAGAAAGAAAGAGAGAAGCAGTGTGTTTTTAGGTGCATTTACTTATGAAGAGAATAAGGGTATTTATAGGTGAGGAGGGGAAGAAAAATTGGGTGAAAAAATGATTAAAAATGGTGGAAATGCGGAGTATTGAATGATGACATCATTGTTGACATCATGTTGGCGTGGGGTGCGGCGACGCGCGTGGACCGGACCGGTGAGGAAAAGTAAAAAAAGATGGAAAAATTGGACAAATAGGTCGAAAATGAGGAAATCGCGCACGCAGCCGCGGAATGGAGAGCAAGCGTGCGCGTTGGCCTGCGCAGTTGGTCGGCTGTGTGCGCGATTTTCTCCTTTTTGACCCATTTTGTCCATTTTTTCCATCTTTTTTGACTTTTCCTCATTTAATTTGTGATGTATTGCCTCCAGTATTTTTCTTTGAGTCTTTAAGTTACTTTTTTAAGCGAAAATACCTGAAAATCAATAAAAATACTCGTGATTCCGAAAAGATGGATTTATATAAATATATGATAAAATCATATAAATATATATATATATTTAATCAATTAATGTGCATAAAATCATGGTAATTTTAGTGCTTTTTGAGCACTCATCATGCATGCTATGTTAGGAATCACTTGGAACTCTTTATTCCTTGGATTTCCTTTTCAAGTTTTAAAACATATATAATGCTTAACATATGTTTTCTTTTTAATCTTCTATGTTATAATGGATGCTTCAAATGTAATTCTTCAAGCTGAATTATTTAAATACAAAAAACAACAAAATTGACGCGTGATTCTAAAAAGATAGATTTGTTTAAAATAATAGTAAAGCTAAACAAATAAAAAAATCTATTTAATTATTTAACATGTCTAAAATTATGATATATTAAGTGTTTTTGATCACTTATCACTTACTACCAAGTGTAAAGGTTACAACACGTCACCACATACCAAAGTGGACATAATCCAATATGCATGAGGTAATGTGAGTACTAGGTGGAAACTTCACCCCCTTTTGCTTCCCTAATATAAACTTTTCACACAAGTTCATATTCAAAACCTGATTATCACTCAACAACCCTTTTTTAGATAAAGAAAAGAGTTTTTATTCTCACTAATATGGCCTATAAAATTGTGCCACAAAGTTGTATTATCAATGGCTTTTTTAGGAAGAGCTATAATGCCTAGGTATAAACAACCTTCCAAAATATACAATCCATGTTGCTTAACTACACCACTAGAGAACGTTTACCTATTCTTAATATTCCAAGTTCAATTCTAACAGCATAACCCAATCCATCCAACATACCCACTAAGATAAAATTCATTTTTTATTTATAGCATAAACCTAATATTAGATAGAAGCTTCACTGACCTGTCATACAACTTCAACTTGATCTTGCCTTCACCTTGTACTTTACACTCAAAATTGTCACCCAATAACACACACCTACAGTCCCTTTCTTAGAGGTTAACAAACCACTCCTTCATATGACATAAATGAAAACAACAGCCAAAGTTAATGTCTATTCATTGTGTGATTTGCAAGTTGATATATTTAACACACTTCAGCTATCATAAGATCCACATACAACATAAGTCTCACCATTACTAGATTTTTAATCCCTTATTAAGTATTGGACAATATTTTCTAAGATGCCTTTATCTTTGACATGCCAAACACTTAGTATCATTACCATGCTTTGTTAATTTAGATCTTCCCTTCTTCTTGGATCCAATTTCTCTCTTATTGGACCTTCCTTATATGTATAACGAGTCACCATTTCATTAGTCCCTTTTATCTCCTCTACGTAACTCCTTCTTAAGTTTCTATTCTGATTTCCTTTTACAAAGAGAAGGCATAACAATATCATATTTAAACCATACCTACCATCTTTGGAATTAAACTCAAGAGTATAATTTCCTAGTTCTCAATTTAGGACTCTTTACTGAAATCCATAAGCTTAATGATCATATTCTTCAATTCATCAAGATTACTCTCAAGACTTTAAGTTGTGTCCATACAAAAACTAAAAATTTGAACATTAAGACTATTTATACTTGATAAGGATTTCATAAGAAATAGTTCATCAAGCTTTTTCCAAACCTTTATTGTAGTCTTTTCTTTATTAAATTGGAATATGATATTGTTTGCAAGATTCAAGATTAGACTTGTGATTACCATCTAGAGTAGTTTCTCTTTGCTCTAATCTGGATAATTCTTAAGGTACTGAGGATCATCAACTATCCCTTCTACAACATCGTGTTGAACTAGTAGTGAATACATTTTTTTGTTTCTACAAACCAAATCTCATGTACCATCAAATTTATCAATGTTTTACTTACTGTATCCCATTTTTCTTGATTTCATCTAACCAAGAATACCAAGATAAGTCTTCAATGTTGTTTGTAAGAGGTTTGAGTTGATTATGCTCTTACTAGGGCAACATCATAATTACCTTTGATTAATAAGAACTAAGGTTCTAATACCACATTTTTTAGAAATTTTAGTCAAATTGAAGCATATCAGATAAATAATGGCACACAAGTAATCATGACACACACACACAAGATTTTATGTGGTTCAATACGCTATGTGTGAATGTAATCTATAAGAGGAGAACCCTACCAATTTATTACTATCTTGTTCAAATGATACACCCTAAAGCACTCAATAATGATACTTGATGAGTGCTTAAAAAAACTAAATATATCATGATTTTATGCATGTTAAATGATTAAATAGATTTGTATTTGCTTAGCTTTACTATATTTTAAGAAAAATCTATTTTTCAAAATCACGGGTATATTTTGTTGTTTTTAGGTATTTTAACTTCAAAATGATTTAATTAATCAATATTCGAAGAATAGTACCTAGAAGCATTCCATTATAACATTAACATTTGAAAAGATAACATATGAAAAGCTTACATATATTCCAACCCATTAAAATATGGGATAAACTAGAAAAATAGGGGTTCCAAGTTCATCAAAACAATGTGGACAGTGGTGTAGATGCTTTATGTGCCGTGGCACGAGGCTAATGGACTCAAATGAAACATTCCAAAATTGATGTGGGCCGTGTATTGAAAATATTGTGTGCTGCGACAAGTATGTATTAGATCGACCCATAACTAGTGAGAACCTATGTATATCGGGAGGTGAAAGAAATATGTGGCACGATGCCAGCCTTCTAATCCATGATCGGACACATGAATTGCATGCAATGAATATGAAAGTATACATATTTCAACGAGTAATATAATGATAAGAAAATATCATTTCCACAAATATTATATCATTAGAAATTAATTTTTAACAAAAAATAAAAATCTAAATTTTATTTGTATTTTTATATTTTAAGAAAGAAAAATTAATAGAATTAAAAATAAATAATAATAATTAATTAGATTAAATTTGGTAACTAAGAAGATATATAAGAAAGTATCAAGGAATACTTAATCCAACAATTTTCTAAATATGTGAATAACTAAAATCTCTCTAATATAATTATCAATAAATTACACGATCAATTAAATCTAATATATCATATATTCCTCTCTCAAGTAAACTACATAACATCTAGTAATTAACCTAATCATACTCTCATGTCAATTGAATTTCATACTACTCATTAAGTTCATCAATTATGGATCATATACATAAGAATCATACATTTCTCCCTAGAAACTATGTATATTATTTAATCAAGATAAATAATTAAATAATTCTCTCAAAATCTATTTAATTGTCTCTACAAATCAATTTTCAGCCAAACAATTCAAAGTATAAAAATCAGGTTAAATAATATAATTGAATTGAATTATAATTGGAGTAATATTAGATCATCACATGGTAAAAATTGGGTTCATAACACCCCGGGATTAACAAATAAACTAGACATAATTTTGTTCATAAAAATTCAATTTTTTCATAAAGAAATACATAAAAATTGATAAAGAAAGGAGTAGGAGAAGAAATATAATCAAACTCTTAAATTGTAGTAATAATGTCCTCTCGAATTGATACAAACCATGCCGACTTGTGATGAAACCCATAACAAAAATTAGCTCCAAGGACCATACTACTACAGATTTGGATGGAAACAACAACCTAACACCTATAAAGAGATGTGAACCTTGGTATAAGGAAGATGTCACATTTAAGGAATGGAGACTTGATTGATAAGTCGAGGTAGGAACGAGACAGAAAAATTTGATAAGTTCAAAAACTTCATCAAAGAACCAAAGAAAAATTTTACTCCCAATTTTGATCTGAAATATTCTAAATTTTATTGAATGGAAAAGACCTCTTTATAGGCTATTACATGCCTTACATGCTCATATAAGAAAAGACAAGTACCAAAAATAGAAAAAGGAAACATAATCTAAAAGAAATATCTAGGTTATTCTCCCCTGAAGCTACACTCTCAAAATGGTAAAGAATACAACCAGATTTCTTTCTCTCCAAATCACGTCCAAAATGGTAAAAAATCAACCAGATTTATTTCTGTCTAAATCAAACGCCCAAGATTAGAAAAAAAAACTAAACTAAATGGCACATGCCTTATTTGTGTAAACTACAAATTAAAAACAATCGCACATATTATTCAAATTTAATCCACTAATTATTTTGAATTTCCTTGTTGGATTGTTCTAGAATTTGCAACACGTTTACACGTATTTTATGAAGATTTTGGTCTTCCTCCATAAGCTTACACAAATTGGCTTGAGCCTAAACTTCTTACATCAGCTCATTTGAATCATCCTTGAATCTCTTTGCACGTGCTATTGTAATTGGACCAAGTGGTACTTCAAGCGAGTTCACACTCCATTTTATAGCCATATTTCTATCATTCCTTTTCTCTTGAAAAGGATATGTCCTCAAATTTTCACCTCTCCTATATCGGATGACGTAGGGAAATGTTACTATGAACTCCACCTAATGTGCATATATTTTGTTCAACTTTTGTTGCCCCTTCAAATATTTCAACAACTCATGATCAATGTGGATCACGAACTCCTTAGGTCAAGGATAGTGTTTCCACATTCCCAAGGCGCAAACCAACGTGTACAACTCCTTGTCATTTGTATGATACTTTAATGTATCACTACTTAGTTTCTCACTAATGTATGCAATTGGTCGTCCATCTTGAATAAGAATAGTGACAATACCTATACTTGCATCACATTTAATCTCAAAAGCTTTTGCAAAGGTATGTAAAGACAATAAATGAGCATGATTCAATTTTTCCTTAACCAGTTGGAATTCCTTTTTTTTTCTTCTCCCAATTTGAACCTAACATTCTTTCTGGTGACTTCGGTTATTGATGTGACTATGCTACTAAAGTCTTTCACAAATCATCGATTAAAGCTAGCGAGTCCATGAAAACTTTGAACATTACTTACAATTGTAAGGCTTGGCCACTCCTGGATAACAAAAATCTTTTCTTCATCAACTTGTACTCCTTATACACTCACAAAAAACCTAGAAATACAAGTACGAAATTTTTGATTGCTAGGAAGTCTACGCATATCCTCCATTCCCATCCTTTTTAGGATAAAAAATTACTAGAACAACACATGGACTCATGCTTTCTCTCACGTACCCTTTTTACATCAACTCACTAACCTACCTTTGTAGTTACTTCATCTCTTCAGGATTACTCCTATAGGCTGGTTGGTTTGGAATGGTAGCACCAGGTACAAAATCAATTTGATGTTCAATCCCTCAGATATGAGATAATCCATTAGGAATCTCCTTAATAAACACATCCTCAAAATCCTATAAGATATAAACAATTGAACTAGGAAAAGCATCATCATGTTATTTAGTATTCAAAAATTCCTCTTTGTACAGAAGTAAAATCATTAGCTAATTATATTGTAATCCATATCCCTTATCCCTCATTCCTTTCAATTTTCTCAAAAGCTTTTCATTAGCTTTTATTTTTAGTAATTTATAAGTATACTCTTATTTGAGAGTTAAACAATTCTAGTTTATGTAATAACTTTATTTTCAATTCATTAAGCGGTGTTGATAATACTGTTTGGAGGTTTTCCATGACATAAATGATACTGAGATTCTGTTGAACATAATTTCAATATATTATTTTTAGATGATCTTGTGTTATTTTACATGTTATGTTTAATTTATTGATCGTTTATTAAATTAAGCATATATTGTTGAAAAATACTATATGGGATATTAGTAATGATGTTATTCTTGTGAAATAATAAAATAAGTAAAAACAATTTATAAAATAATTAAGTTTTATTTCTTCATCAACATTTAAACAAAGTTTTTAAAACAAAAATATATTGATGAAGTATTTTTCATAATAAACAACAGTGTTTGATTTATAACTTAATTATCTAGATATGATGTGGAATCAACTCTTAGATTTTGGATTTGACTATTAGAATTGTTGGAGAACTCTATTTCAAGAATTTTTATAAGAATTACTATTGAAAGATATATTGACGACATATCCTTCGTAGTAGTTTAAAAGTTTGAAAGTTAGTTTCTAGATACTTAAATCATAAACTTAAGTTTGACACTTTGAATGAAAGTCTAAATACATGCTTAGTCTTATGCATCAATTTAATGGTTTGTTAATTCCTTATAAATAAATTAGAATTTAAGAATTAATCAACTGGTAATCTCAACCTTAGGATATTAATTGGTTTGTTTTTAATAAAAGAATCTAAATCCTACCTTAGAATATTTTCTTATTTAAAAGGGAGAATCAATAATCTTAATTCATATCTTTACTATCCTAATTAATATTGAGTAATCATAATTAATTAGCTAATAGATCCCATAAGTTCCCCATCACATAATAAATATTTATTTTCTTAAAATTTTATTTAATCCATTTTCCATTTTTATTTTTGTGGCATTAGTTTAAATCTTCAAACCAAAACAATTGTTACAGGATGTTTAGGTTATTATTTTTGTCATTAAAAATTTGTTGAGTTATTTAAAAATCACATGATTCTCTTATACCGACCTTAAAAATATAGTTATCATATTTAATAAATGATTCGTGTACTTGCGAGTTATTATATAAATCATACAAAATTTTCACACCAAATTTTAGCATCATTAGTGCTTCAGTGTCATCTCATGTTACAAGGAAGAAAACACTCTCATTCAACATCTCTTCTAAGAACCAGTCTTGAATAAATCAACACTCTCTAATCCTTTCCTCGCACATTGTTCTCTCCATTGCACATTAATCATGCGATCATAATTATTTATAGTTGATAGTATATTGACTTATAGAGGAAAGTACTACCTGGTACAACCAATTCCATGCATGTAGTTTTGTCACGTGCACTTCAACTTGTTTCATGCATTTTAAATAGGTGTAGTGTCATCTTGAGTCACTCACTTCACACATTACTCAACACTTAAATAACACAATGAAGTACTAATTTGGTGGTTTATATTTTTTTCTTTGACCAATTAATTCTAAATTTTTTAATTTAACAAATTTAATACTCTATCTATTATGCACCAATCAATTTTGCTGTTTATATTTTTACTTTCCTAATTTACTCTTATATTTTCTAATTTGATCAATAGAGTGATTTTCATTCATTTTTGTTTGAGATAATTAATTAAAATATCACATGATTTGTTGTTAAATTAAAACTAAAACTAATGAAAAAAGTGTGTATTTCATATGATATTTTTCTATTATTTATCTCCAAATAAAATTCACAAAATTGACTTAATTAATTAAATTAAGAAATTTTTGTTATCAAAATAATAAAATAAAATAAAAATAATTAAATTTGTTACATATTTTTATTATTTTAAAGTAATTTAAAATAACATGTCATATTGGTCAAATGATGAAAAGATAATAGTAGTTGAAAAGGTAATCTAACACTAAGATTCACCTTACTTTGTTTCATTTTACAAGTTCAAACCAATTTAAGTAATGTTTAATCTTAAAAGACTATACGGGGCAAAAATTAATTAATAAAACAAATCATAACGTACGAGTTTTATTTTTTTAAAAGTAAAATATACGTAAAATACTCAGGATAGATCTCTGATAATAGGGTAGATCGCAATCAAAATAACGAAATTCTTGGATCATCTCAATGGATTCAGAAACCATATGTTTATTTTGTGTATGAAGTACTTCACTTAATTTCCTCTACAATATCATTCAAAATGAACTCTAGAAAACGTTTATTGTAGATTTACAACCAACTCTAAACGTCGTCTCGGACACAAAACATATTTAGATCTATTTGTTTTGTCAATTGAGATTGTAATAAAAAATATAAGCTAATATTCAAGTGTTTTAAAAATAGAAATTTTCTTATTTTATTAATAAATACGGTTTTCACAAATATGAGTATGATTTGTTAAAACTTTTCTTTATGTGTAGATAGATATCTTGAATTTCAACTAATTATTAGTTAAATTCTCTTCTATTTGTTGTCATAGTTAAACTTGGTGATAAACACAAGCAATCTCTAAACTTCAATTTGTATTTACCTAATTTAACTCAATCTTATTAGATGGATAGGTAGCTTGTACATAAAGGGCCTTAAAGTAAGAGAAATCAGGCTTAAGCACACTAACAAGAGCCCGATAAAAAATAAGCATGACCGATCATGAAAATTGAAACATGGCAAGTATACAGGTCCATCAATAATGACGCCGATGACAAAAATGCTTTTTCAACTTTGTCATTATATTCTCTTCTAAGTTCATATCTCATCATTAGTATTGTTTAATTACGCAAATTTATTAACTCTCATTATTTTCATTGCTTCCCTTCTCCAACACTTAAACCAACTAACAACACCACCCGCACCAAACCCACTTTGCAAGTTGCAAGCTTCCCCATTGGCTTTGCTCTTGCACTATCTTTACGAAAAGCTTTTAGACTTTGTAGCAATCATTTCAAATTCAAATACTTCCAAATACTAAAAGGCGGTACAATAAAATATATGCAATAAATTGTTGTCTGTATAAAATAATATGTCTGTTAAAAACTTAAATAAAAAATACGATATATTGAGTAATAATACAATAACTTATTAAGTTTACTATTGTGTCATGTCATAAAAAAAAACATTTTTTTTCTCTAGCTTTACTCTTTCCTATATAGCTAGGTAATTAACTAGGTTGCTAAAAACCCATCATCCTTTTCTCTCTAATATTCTTTCAAATTAAGTTCCTATTATGCCTCATCTCTATAAGATGCTTACAAGCTAAGATGGACTAATTTATATGAATATTTGAGAGGTTTTGCCTGGTTTGCTAGGGAGAACTAGAAGGTCTACAAAGAAATGACTACATCAAGATTTATAAAATGTGTTACAGTGGGTGATGGAGCTGTGGGAAAAACATGCATGCTCATTTCCTACACAAGCAATACTTTCCCAACGGTATATATGAGTACATACTATGACATTAATTTGATGTTTTATTAATCAAAATTGCATTTTAAATCCCCTTTTTTTTAACATATCATAGTAAACCCAAAAAGTAACAAATCTAAAAGGTTTTTAAAACTTTTTGTTGTTAATTAATACCCTGTCTCTATGTTACCTTGGTATGTTTCTAGGATTATGTTCCAACTGTTTTTGACAACTTCAGTGCTAATGTGGTTGTGGATGGTAGTACTGTGAACCTTGGCCTATGGGATACTGCAGGTACTCTATTATTTATTACAACTAGAATTATTGTCCTCGTGCTTTAATCCCAGAGCTATCTTTTTCTATGATAAATTGTGTTACACTATGAATTAATACAATAAACCATTAATAGTGTGATTGTTTGTTTATTACAGGACAGGAAGATTACAATAGGCTAAGGCCTCTAAGCTACAGAGGAGCAGATATTTTTCTGTTAGCCTTCTCTCTTATCAGCAAAGCTAGTTATGAGAACATTTCTAAAAAGGTATATTCAACTTTGCTTAATTATCATCCCTAGTTTAATTGTTTTAAGTTTAGGTATATATATACAATCAAATATATCTGATAATAATTTATTATTCAGAATTTTACTCTTTAAAAAATCACTTATATATGATTCATTAATCTATAAAAAGAATATTTTTAATTTTTTCCATTTCTTTTAACATTTTTTTAGTGGATAAATAAAATCTTATGACTTTTTTATGGATATTTTTTTCTAATTATGGATAATTATTGAAAAATAAATGATTAAAAACATAAAATTTATTTTAAGAAAAACCCATAACAATTATTAATTACCAAGGTTTTCTAAAAAAGAATTAGAAATAAGAAATCGTTATTCAAGAATTAGTAGATGGTTTTTGATTATTTTTTCAAAAAATGATTAACTATAAATTATCATCGATGATTATTTTTAAAAAAATAAAAAAGAATATATTATTTAATTAGAAATTAGAAATTATAAATAAAAAACGTTTTCTTTGAAAGATTAAGACATCTAATTTTGACATATTTGAGTTTATATATATTGATGTCGATGACAGTGGATCCCAGAGCTAAGGCATTATGCACCCAACGTTCCAATTGTACTTGTGGGAACCAAACTTGGTATGTACTTCATTCAACTAGAGCTTATAGGATCTACTCTTTGAATTTCATGTATAATTCATTTATTATGTACTTAAATCATTAGTATTACTGACAAATATACCTTAAATTATGCAGATTTAAGGAATGACAAGCAATACTTGATTGATCATCCCGGGGCAAACCCAATAACAACGGCTCAGGTATGCTTTTCTATATTTGATTTTCCTTTTTTATCCATATTTAACATTATATATATATATATATTCTTTAAAAGTATATTGTAGCAAATTATTGTTTTGGACCTTGAAATTGTTATTCAGGGAGAGGAATTGAAGAAAATGATAGGCGCTGTTACTTATATAGAGTGCAGTTCCAAGACTCAACAGGTTATAGTACTAAATTAAACAAAATATATGCTAAAGTTTTGAACAAATTGATGAGTCCACAGCAATTATAATAATTTTGATCATTTTTACACACAAACTTATGTTTTTAGGTAAGGTTAAAACTGTAATAAATAATAATTTGCTCCGGAACAAGTCATTTGAACTTTGAGCTAAATTTTGTTGGATATTCAACTTACTGTGTTTTGCAGAATGTGAAAGCTGTGTTTGATACTGCTATAAAGGTGGCTTTGAGACCAACAAGACCAAGACCAAAGAAAAAACCCAGGAAGAAAAGAACATGCTGGTTCTTCTAATTCGTATATTGATTTTTAATACCAATACAATGTCATACTCCATAATATTTTTTTTGTTAATTAATATGCTACCTTCCATAATATTATACCTATTCTTCTTTTTTAATCAAAGTCACAAAATTGTGTTCATATTCAATCTTTCTGTTCTCTGTTTTTCCTCTCTTTCTCTATCTCCCTCTCCCCTTTTTGTTAAACCTTTTCCTTTATACCTAGTTGGAGTCATGAGGGGTGGCTCAAGAGTACAAGGCCTAAAGTGAAATATGAAATTATAACCTTAAATATTTTTCATATTAAAATAATACAAATAAAAACATTTATTTTTATTATAACAATTTAGTTTAAAATATGAAATATATGTTAAACAGATAATGTATATTTTTCTTTTCCATCATTAACCTAGAGTTTTTTTTTTTCTTTCTCAAACGATATAAATCACAACAATGATATATTTTTAGTCAAACATCCGAAAACAAATATTAAGTACCGAACTTATACATTTAGAGATATTGATTCTCCCTATGGATTGGTCACTAAACGATCACACTTTGATCCTTCTTTTTAGCATACAATTGCATATACCTGGTGTCGGCTTGGGGAATCGGCTCCCTACTGAAGGGTCAACCCCTTTCTGATCCCATAGTTGATCTTGTTAAACTACATAACTTTAACAAAAGAAGTTGGAGGAGGGATCGATCCCCACCATAGAGGGATTGATCCTCCATCTCTTAGGCGAAATAGTATTTGAGAGAGATTAATCCCACCAATGGAAATTAACCGAATGCATCTTGTGTTTATGATTTTTAACATAGCAGTGGAATCAAATACTATTTTCATGCATCAATTAAAATCATCAAATAAAAATATCAAATATATATTTTTAAAAAATGAATGAAAATGCAAAGAATGCTAGGAAATTTATTTTCTATTTTTCTTTTGCAATAACTAATTCTCACAACTTTGTAGGACTTTTAGGTCATAAAATTTAGTTTATACTATTCATTTGTATCTCTCTTTTTTTATATTTTTTTTTCTTCTAGAGAATGAATATTTTGTGCATATATTGTATGAATCAATGAGTGACTAATTTTGTTCCTTTTTGTATTGGCTTAGATATCTCCATATATGTCTCTTTTTTGGAAGTAATGCATAAATGAATAAGGCATATATTTTTAATTTCTACTTAACTCATTCAATTTAAGCAATAAAAAATAAATATATGACACTTAATCATATGTAAACCTTCTAGCATTAAAATAAACAATCTAGAGATTATCTATCAATTTGAATAATAATAATAAAAATTTAAGAAAAATAGAAAAATATTATCACTCAAAATGAAAAGATGAGCACTCAAAATATTCTTATCAGTTGGTCTCTACTAATTGATTTCTAAACACCTATTTCGGGTTTATTTTAATCTCAACATTTTATCATAAAATTCAAACTATGATAAAAAAAACTAATTATCATATTAATCTATGATATGTTCAAGACATTAATCTAATTGTGCATAGACTCAATCATTTACTTAAAATCAACTAAAAGCATACCAATTTTGCAAGGAAAAATTTTAAAATTCAACATAACTCTCCCTAAACCAATAAATAAACTAAATAAAATAAATAAATAAATGTAAAAACATGTTTAACAAAACAAAATTTAAAATGGCCTAAGTTTACTATAACTTTTCCTTCACCCCAACCTAAAATCAACATTATTCTCGATATAACAAATTCACATTAAAGATAGAGAAAAGGTACCCATTTATTTTAGCTTAATTTGATCAAGTAGTAATGTGGTAAGCCTCGTACATCCATCATCTCAACATTTTAACCGCATAGATAGATTAATGTGTTCTTTTATACATCACATCTCAAAAAACATTTATAATTTTAACAATTCTAATGAAACAGATATGGTTTCACATAATAGGAAAAAAAACAAATTATATAAATGTAAAATAGATAAAATAAAATAAATCTAGAATAAAGTTGGAGCTTAATTCTCCATATAGTTTAGTTCTTTCTCCAACTCAAATTATAATATATAAGGTGAGAGAAAATTGGGATTAAGAAACATGAGAAAATTTGTATTGGTTTGATTTGAAATACATTTTCTAAGGTTTTTAGTTTTAAAATTCACCTCAACAAAAATAAAAGCCATTGTATTCAAAAAGGGACTTATATATAGATATATTTTTCTTCAATCCAATTGTATTATGAGAGCCCGATGTTATGGCTAGATGAAAAATCATATCTCAACTCAGAATTGTTTTTTTTTTTACTAAATAAAAATAAATAACAATTAAGGAATAAGAAAAAGAAATGAAAAGAAAAGAAAATTACAAATAAAAATACAAATAAAAGAAATAAAAAGAAACAAAACAAAACAAAACAAAATAAAATAAAATAAAAGAAATAAGTATGACATAAATAATATTAATACAATAAATATGATACAAAACATTTATGTTACAATAATACCATTTATTATATAATAATATAAATTAAATAAATAATTACAACAAGTTGAAATATATTATTTAAATTAAGTATGAATTATAGAAATACTAAATAAAAAAGGGTTAACAAAGAGAAAATGAAAATAAAGTTAAAATAAAAATTAAAGTTAGTACACAAAAATATTCAAAAGAAAATTCTAAAAAAATTAACTTAAACAATAACAATGATAAAGTAGTTAGTTAAAATAAAAATAAACTAAAAAATCGATTTTTTTTAAATATCTAAAGCCAATTAATAATCCATATATATATTATTGTGAAAACTTTTCAATTTTTTTATTAAAATTATCCAATGTCAATTAATTACCCCTATTTTTCTAAGTAAATTAATAATTTCTAGAATTTTTTATTTTCAAATCATAAATATTTATAATACAAAAGTTTTAAATATTTTTTATAATAAAAATTAAAAAATGCAATTCTTACTTTACAGCGGCACCAAAAACTTAATACACAAATTATGTATTTTATAAATAACTCACAAGTGCACGAATCACTTTGTAAGAAATTATAAACATACTTTCAAGATAGATCTAAATAGGAACCATTTGATTTTTAAATAATTTAAAAAAAATAAAACTATGAATTTGAAGATAGATTTTCAAATAATAACTTGAATTTGAAGATAGATTTGATTCAAGAATTAGGAGATATATAAACATTTAATCATTCAATAGGAAATTTATAGGATATATTAGTTAATTAATTATGCTTCTTCACATTAATTAATATATTAAAGATATAAATTAATTTTTGTATAAAAACATCCTAAGGCGGAGCCCAAATTCTTTATCAATAAAAACTAAATATTATTCTTATGCAACGCCTACCAGTTGATTAATCTTAAATTATGATTTATTTTAAAGAAATAACAATCCATCTAAATCACTACTTAAGGCAAATAACATAATTTAAACTCTATCAAAGTTGAATTTAAGATTAATGTATTTGACAATTAAACTTTAAATTTTAAACTCTTATGAAAAATATATTCTAATTTATTTTTCAATAATAAATCTTTGACATAAAATATTATTCCCAATAAAATCAAAATAATAAGATCATAAATCTAACTTTTATATTTTAAGCTTATTAGGAAAAATATGTCGTCAACTAGTTGTGTGAAAATTACAATACAAGAAAACTGTGCCGCGACACACATATAATCACCGCCGAGGCCCATGTTGTTCTATTTGTCTCCAATTTTCTTCCTATTTTACCCCCTTATATCTTAATTGGTACATATGTAAGGCTTGCATATATTTGTTCTTTAATTATTAAGATACATATGTAAGGCTTGTATATATTTGTTCTTTAATTCTCGTAAGTTCTAATTGAGTAGTTTTAGGTATGATTATTCATGTATTGATCTTTTAATCAATTTGAAGCTATAATTATTTGAAAAGAAACAAAGTATACATATGATTCCAAAAACATCCATTTGCTAAAATAATGATAAAATAATGCAAATATAAATTTATTTTTTACATTAAATTTTAACTAAATCATGTAATATTTAGTGATTTTCAAGCATTCATCAGAGTCATCAACTTTCTTTCCAGATCTCAAGTCTCTCATACTCAACCCATCTCTTCTGAGTCCACTAGAAGGGTGTGTCTTCCTTTGTAATAACTTGGTAAATATTTTTGGGAAGAAAGGTCATTTTCTCTTCATCGCTCTCATGACTAGCCATATATTTACACTTCTCTTTGATGCTTCCACTTTTTTTAGTGGACTTAAGTGCAATGCTCTTCCCTTTTTTGGCAGCAACTTGACCTATCATGGGTAGAAAATGATAAATTTCATAGACTTGGATATCAAAAATCATCTTATTCATCTATAATTGACCAGGCTTGAAGAAAGCCCCTAGAGTAGTAACTTTCTCACTAAAGCTAGTGGAAGACTTACGAGACTTACAAGAATCTTTTCAATGTGCTTTTTCTCGTCTATAGGTCTACCAAGGTTGAGAAACAAGTTTAAAAAATTAGAGAATTGAGCGTAGAACTTATCAAAGGTTTCATCTTCATCCATCTAAAGTAGGTCAAAATATCTATTTAAATTAATGACCATGGATCTCTTCACTATATAGGTACCCTCATATGTCATCTTTAAGATATCCAAAACTGCTTTAAAAGTGTGACATGCTTGGATTATTTGGTATTCATGAAGAATATATTATGGCTCAAACGATAGCATATAGACTATTGTTGTTCCATTTAGATTCTTTACTTTCCTCCTTCATCCAATCGATCATAGGATTAAAGATGAGGGAGTTATAAACAAGGGTTTTTGTTGGATACATCCAACCACTTTTAGCAAGATACCAACTAATTTTTCCAAGCAACCACAAGAACGCATGCATCTAATAATTCAAATAGGCATATTTCAGCCCACCAAAAAGTGGATGTTTTCCCACATTATCTCATTCTCTTGAATCCATTAGAAGAGAGTGACAGTGTCAGAAAAACAAGTTACAATAAATCAACATCGAAGCTAAAGTCCAAAGGGGTGTACCTACTTCAAGACCAACTAAGAGAGTCATAGACCCAGTAACAAACCAATGTAAGGAGGTATGGACTCTTTGGGACTTACACCTAACTCACAAGCAGTGGACAACAAGAAAATACATGCATAGCACATAATAAAGTAGATAGCGATATTCAACAATAAAATAATTATATAATCAATACTATACTTGAAAAATCAATATAATTCCAAATAAAGAAAGCATGGCAATAGAGAGAAAGAAAGGATTTTCAATCACAATCAAATCCATCTATGTGAGAACATATTTTGATATAATTTTGATTGTACTATCATAACATCCTCAGGTTAATTATAGCAACTACTCGGTAGCAAACAATTCATTTATCAGTAAATTAACTATTCATAATGAAAAGATAATATAAAACTGGTGAGACATGCTCAATTGCACCTAAGCTACCTTCATCTACCATTTACACAATAACTATGATCTGAATCGAATTTGGCTCTCCTCTAGAGCTCTACCACCATAGGAAGTGGTAAGTCAGCAATGTTTAGTATATAGTGAAACCTAGAGTAATGACAATCCCATGCATCTTGATGCACAAAATTATTGTGTACAAATTTTGTATGATTTATAAAATAGCTTGCAAGTGCATGAATTACTTACAGAAAATTATAAGTATACTTCCAAAGTCGGTCTAAAGTGGAACCATGTGATTTTTAAATTATTCAACAAATTCTTAAAAAGGAAACTAATAAACATCCTAACATGATTATTTTGGGTTGAGTTTATAAACTAATGACATAAAAATAAAGATAGATTTAATAAATATTTAAATAATTAAACATTTATCATGCAATAGAAAATTTAAGATATACTAGTTAGTTAATTATGCTAGTTTAATATTAAATAGGATATTAAAGATATTAATTAAGATTATCAATTATCTCTTGTATTTCAAAATAGAAGAGTAATTAAGTCTACCATTTATTATTATTTGATATCACGTAGTGCCTTCGGTTGGGTCTAGCAGTAATTTTAATTAAATTATGCTTCTTTTCAAAGATATAACAAACCATTTAATTTTTACCTTCATTTGGGTCTAACAATTTACACTCACATCAATGTGTCTATGTTAGGTTTATGATTTAAATATCTTGACTTAACTTTCAAAATTAAAAGCTACTATGAATGATATGTCGTCAATATATCTTCCAATAGGAATTCTTATAAAAATCCTTGAAATAGAGCATGCCTCAAGATCAGATTTAGATATGTACATATATAATATCTAAGAGTATTACTCTAAATCAGATTCAGATATTTTTAATCTTAAATACAAGTCTCCTAGTTATTATGAAAAATTAAAAATACATTGTTAATATATTTTTCATTTATAAACTTTAATTTAAATCTATATGATGAAATAAAACTTAATTTATTTTACAAAAAATGTTTAGTCGACTTTAATATTTTACTAGCATAACAACATTACTAATATCTTATACTATTTATAGCCAGATATGTATAGTTTAATAAATGATCAATAAATTAAACATATATCATATAAATCAACACTTAGAAATATTCTGAAAAGACTACATTTAAATATACATCAAGAGAATTCTTAGAATTGCTTCTCGAAAGCCTCAAGATAGAATTGATGCATTGTTTATTAAATGGAAACTAAAAACTATTACATTAACTAAAATTTTAAAACTCTCAAACGAGAGAAGAACTATAAACTAAGAAAAGAAAAGAAAATATAGAAAGAAACTAAGAAATCAGCTAGAAGAGAGCTGATAGGATATATGAGATATCTATTACAAAATAAATAAGGTCTTATTTATAGGGTCAATAAAGGAAGAAAAAAATTGTTTTATTAGCTTGGCATTACAACATACACAATTTTATATGGTTTTAAGCACGATCCATTCTCTTTGTGATACAATACACAAAATTTTCACGCCATAGCCTGCATGTTTTTGAGACAAATTCCTCTGGCCTTGGGCTATGGCTTATAATGTTTTCACACAACGACACATTTCAAGTTGTATCACTTTAAAACCCTAAATCCCTTGTAATTTCTTTTTCCATATTTTAAATATATGTAATATTTCAAAAAGACAAATTTGCATAAAATGATAATAAAACAAGCAAATATAAATCTATATAATCAATAAATATGCATAAAATCATGATATATTCAATGCTTTTGAGCACTTATCACAACCCCTGACTAGCTTCATGGTAGTCTCTTAACAAAAATGAAAAAAAAACTAAAAATTAAATCATCCAAAATCATTTTTGTATATTGACACAATTACATTTAGCATATGCAACAAGCCTTTAAACCCCTAGGTTTTCTTAGTGGATGAGTTTACATCTCGTGAGTGTTTTTAGGTATGGTACCCACAAACATCAAAAGTAAAACAAATAATGGACAAATAAAAAACATAAAAACAAATTAAATGTAAAACCAAAGATAAAAGATAAAAGATAAAATAATAACAAAACTTCTCGTACTTTTAAAATTTCTTTTAAGTCTATAATAAAAATCTATAGCAAAAGTCATTTCAATATTCTAAACATTCATGATTTAATATAATAATTAGATTGAAAAATCACTTTCGTATTCAAATAAAAGATGTATCAATATAAAGTTTACCTAATCTTAGTGAAAGGATTCTAATTCAATTCAACTTTAACCTCACAAGTCATACTCTCAATAACACTAATTCTATTGGTTCAAGCACTTATTAAAAAGTATATGCGAAAGAGTTTACGTATAAAAATGAACTAATAGTTTCCATATATTTAAAGAAGAAAGACTCAAAAATAGTACATAAATATTAATCTCATGAATGAAATCAAATGAAAGGATTTATAAAGAAATCACATATTACTTTCATGCATCAATCAAATTCATTAAATAAAAATTTCAAGTAATGCCTTTAAGAAGATGAAGAAAATGAAAATGACTTCTTAGGAATTTATTTCCTATATATTTTTTATTTAACTAATTCTCACAACTTTGTAAGATAATGGGTTATAGTATTTAATTCATATTAATTTTTCTCTTCTTTTATTGTATAATAGAGAGAGTAGCCAATTTGTAGCTTTATATTTTATTAATTTAGGTAACCCCATCACTTTTTTATATGTCATGCATTAATTAAGAGAAAGTCATATACTTTCAATTTCTACTTATACAATTTAAGCAATAAAAATGAATATATAACACCTTATTAGATGTAAAAATCTTAACACTCAATGCAAACTCCTATAGAGATAATCTAATAATTAGAATTGATAAGAAGAGTGTTCAAAGAGTAGAAAAACATATTATCACTTAGAATGAAAATATAATGGCTCAAAATATATTCTCACAATGGTAATCTCCAATATTCAATTTTTAAACACCGATTTTGGATTCATCGAAATTTCAACATTTTATCATGAAATACTAATTATGACAAAAACTAATTAATTATCATATTATTGCATAGATTTTTTTAAATTAATCTAACAATGCAAAGAATTTCTTAATTTCTTAAAATTAACTTTCGCAAACATAATAATTTTGCAAGAAAAATTTAAAAATAAACCACAAGTTTCTAATTCAATAAAAATAAATAAAAACACACAAAAATGTGAATAAAAACAAATCTAAAAATGTAAACATATGAACATAAAAATTTAATTTTAGCCGATAATTTTATAAATGCATTTTTCCTACATCCAACCTAGATTTTACCTTACCCTCGATGTAGCAATTATAAATTAAAGATCAAGAGTAAAGGGAGAAAAGATACCCATTTGTTTGAACTTGTTCAAAAGTTGGTATGGAATTGTAGGTGCATCTATCAATCCAAACATATCATAATTATATAGATGTATACTTTTCACAAATTCAACAAATAGTTATAATACATTTTCAAATAATGTTCAGAAAATAAAAATAAAAATTACCTATAACATAATAAAACTAAAAGAAAATACATTATCCATAATAAATAAAAGTTTAAAAATAAAATAAAACCAAATGAAAATACATAAAAACAAATGAAATTCTAGATATTTTCAAAGCTCTTCCTCTATGTCATCTGGTCCTTGATCTTATGTTCTTGTTATTATGATCTTTTTGGCAATATAAAATTGGTTATAATATGGATACTCAGATGTTATTAAATGACTTGTATCTACCATGAGCTGACTTAATTGTAATTGGTTCATTTCAAACATAAATCGATTATATTTCACTCTATCATGGTACTTTTCTAAGTAGATTATTCTCCCAACAAAGTTGTGAAATGGATCTTTCATATACATTCTTGATGGATGAATGGCAGTCCTTTCTCCTAGAACGATGTTCATACTAGATGTATGCTCATCAAATTAAGTTATATTCAATAATTTATCGGGTTGTATAACAACCTCACATATTTAATGGGTACCACTACTTTCTTACATAAAATTAGTTATTAACTAGGGGGGAAAAGAAACTCATATGGTGACTAATTGCAGATATTTTAATTCATTGGTGAATTATTGCTCCAACATCCATGGGTATCTTACATGCGATTGCACACAGAAAAATAGCTCCCTCTCTATCAATAGTGTTGTAGTGTTTGGTAGGAATCATCCTAGAACATGCAAATTATTGTCTAATTCTTGAAGTTTGGTCTGAATACTTTCTTTGAAACCTTTATGTTTCCCACCAATAATAATCCATCCAGTAATTTGTATATTCAAGCCTTCTAATACTGTAGTATAATCTATATTATGAAGATATTTCTCATACACACCTTTTCCAGCATATACCAAATAAAAATGATCATTTATATCATTAGGTCCATATGGAACTCGCACATTCGAAACAAAAAAAAAATCATCAATAGTGTTCCGAAAATTTGTGTAAAAATATGAATTAGAGATTCAGTAGAAGCCTCTGGTTCCTTTACAAACCTTTTCTAGCCTATGAATGCTATTATATCATCGATCCCTTCAAGATCATTGTTAAATTCCATCCCCCTTTTTAGAATAAAACCCTTATTGAATTTCCTAAACCTCTTCAGTTGCATTTTTAAGTTTTTAGCACAAAATCTAAATAGTGTTCACTAAACTTTTCAACCACATAATTTAATTCCAAATAATTCCTAAGTCTCACTTTATCGTAAATATGGTTTTGGACTCTTAATAAATATATAAATACTCCATAAATTCTAAAAAAATTAAATTGAAGAAATTAATTCCAAAATTTATGAATACTTTTTTTTGTTGAAGATTTGAAGAAAAATTGAAGAACATCACTTTGCAAATGAAAATCTTTAAGGAACATAAAAAACTTCAAAACTTCTTGATAGAATGGTAAAAATTAGTTAGGAAATTTGTTTTTAGAAAGGAATTTTGAGGGAAATTTGAAAAATGTGGTAATTTTGAAGGGTTAAGTATGTTTGGGGGAGATAAAAATTAGGATTTGAGAGAAAGTGTTGAAAAATGGGTGAAAAAATGAGGTTTTCACATGGTAAAAGGATTTTATAAGAAAAAGGATGTACGCAGGCCATAACACATTTTATTCATGCAGCAACATGGTCCTTTCTAACTTTTACTTGTTACATAATTAATACTCCATGTCGTGGCGCATATAAATTTCATGTTGTGTTGTGCCCTTCCCTATTTCACTTTTTTTTGTTTAATATTTCTTCAATTTTTTATACATATAAATTAAAAGAATAAAAATCTAAATTAAGCACATATAAATTAAAATCACAAAAAATAATTAAAATACAAAAAAAATTAAAGAAATAAATAAATAATTAATTGGTTACATCCCATCTAGGACTATTTTTTTCATCTTTAGTGAGACATTGCTTTGGAGGATTTCAACATTTATGTAAACTTAATATCCCTTCATTGTTCTTGAAGTTATTCCTTGCTTAGCTTCTACAAGGGCTCGGTCAACTAATCCACATGTATTTCCATCTTATTGATGGAAATTTCTACAAAGTTCAACCTTTGATTTGTCTTTCACTACTTATGTTTGCTCACTTTAATAAATGAATTCAAGGTTTTTCTACCTTCAAGAGAAATGAGGATGATTCCCCCACCAAGGATTATAAGTATTGGCATTGGGGTTATACCTAGGTTTCGATTGGTATCTCTCCTACTTGGGTCGAGCAATAGCTTTTAATTGATAGAGATAGATATCAGCACCATGTCCCAAAGTATTGCATACATCATATTGTTCTTTATTTTTTGTGGCATGGGTAGTTATAAGTGAAACTTTCTTGGTCAATTGAGCAAGCTGCACCTAAATTTTAGTACTAGATTCAATTTTGTAGACTCTTGCTCTCCTTGCTCTGGAGCTCTTTTTTTGGGAACTAACACCCAACATCTCAAAGAGATTGTAAGTTTTTGAGGCTGTTTTCTCTCCCGCCCTACCAATAACATTATTAATTGTAGATTATTGTGTCAATCCATCATAGAAAAATTGGTTTTGAAGTTATGATGTATAGCTATAGTAGGGGCATTGAGTGAGAAAGAATTTGAACGTATCCCACAATATGGTATGTTCGTTGTTAAACAAACTAGTCATTGTTACACTAGAGATCCACATCAAAACCATACCACCAATACTAACATAGATAGATTCAACTTAATCAAGTAGTTCACCTCCATTTTACTTTAGATTCTAGCAAAGAGATTGCTACTAGATGAATCTCATCATATGCTTCCTTTTTTTTTCTTTTTTTTCTTTTTTGATTTGTAACACAAGCTTCCTTATATGCACCGAGTGTTTCCCCCTTTCCAATTCCATGAAAATTCCAAACCAAAATCTTCTTAACTTCTAAACAATAAAACAAAACAAATGAGTAAACAACAATCACAAAAAGAAATGAACAAAACAAGATCAAGAAACTAAGAAGAAGACAAGCACGAAGATAGATGGCCAGTTCAAAGAGTCAAGAGGCTTTTGGAGAAAATTTTGAAGCCATGTATTTTGGAATGGCATTAATAAACCATATAAGAACTAGTATTGGCATAGAAAGTCTTTGAACAATAGTGAATTTCTTTATTGAAGTTAAAGTAGATCTATTTTGTTCAATATTTTCTCTTTTCATATTCTATTTATAAGTCCTATAGTCCTATAGTCCTTTATGTTTTGTTAGCTTCCCGTATGCAAAATATGGAGTCTATTTATGTTATTTAGTGTATATGTCTTCCACTATGTAAGATTGGTTACTGACAACTAATAATGCACACACGCACATGGTTAGGTACACTTTGTATGAAAGCATTTTATATGCTTGCTTGCCCGCTGATGTTGTCGCTTATGTTTCTAGTTTGATTTGAGTATGAGTATTTATGAAAATTACTTGGTAATTTTAAGATCAATTTTTTTTATCACCTCAATGAGATTTTTACAAGGGCCTCATTGAACCCCTCGACGGATCTCCGATGAACTTATTAGTGAGGATCCTCGACAAGGCCTTAGTGAGGTTGGTTGTGAGATTGAATGAGTTCTATAAATACGCCATCACTTCTTGTTTCCTATCCAGAAACATGTAGTAAAGCTCTATTAAATTGACATCTAATTTTTTGCTTCTAGATCACTAGTACCTTGAGTCTTACTTAGTATTAGTTTGTAACTATGTGGAAACAATTGTGCTATTGATGAGTGAGGACTTAAGATAGTGTTTGAAAGTAGTTTTTTTGTGAAGAGCTTCTGTTGTTGTGAGCCATGTGTTAACTAGTAGGTAACTTGGTGCAACTTTTTCGTATATGAGGTGTTTGTGTTGCTGTAAACCATGCATTGGTCAGTAGTTACTTTCATACAATTATTTTTTATATGAGGAGCCTATGTGGTTGTGTGCCCTATCGGTTGATAATTTCTAGGATGTAAATTTTTCTTGTGTGAGAATTAAATTGTGAGATTAAGTTAGGGTGAATTGATTGAGTTATCATATTAGTGTTCTCAAAACATTGGCTATATGTTGTACATGGTTGATTGTGTGTCCCACGTAAATGATTAGTGATTCGTGGTTGAAAGTGGTTCCCACGGTGGTTGCTAGGGCTTAGTGATTAATGGTAGTCATCTGATAACTGTATTTTATATAGTTATTTTCATCTATTTTATTAATTATAATTGCTATTTTTTTAATATTTTTAGTTAATTTTAGTATAGTAAATTAGTATTTACTACTTTTTATATATTTTAAGAAAATTAAATATTTTGTATCGAAAAATGTAATTAATTGCAAATTTATGTCTAAAAATATAATTTCAAATAATAGAGTTCTTAATTACAATTTATAAAAGTCAAAAATATAATTTAAATTAAAATTGGGCTTAATTTTAATTATTAAAAGTTAAAAATTTAATTTAAATTAGAAAAGGGCTTAACTGTAATTAAAGAAAGTTTAAAATGTAATTTGAAATAAATTTGTGGGTCAAAATGAAATTAATTAAAGTTTATTTTTCTGCACAGGTAAAAAGAAACCACGCGCCATACAGCACGCGCGAAATGTGGACCGTTCGATTAAAGAAGAAACGGCTAAGATGCACGCGTCCTGATCACACCCGACCAACTCGCGTGGGTGCAGATCTTATCTTTCACGCGGCTCGGCACCCGAGTGGGGCCCACCTGCCGCGCAGGCCGACGTGCAGGTGGGACCCACATGTCTGACGCGTCCAGCCGTTGTCCCCCACGTTACGCGCGCCTCTGATCCCGTGTGCTGATCCCTGCATGCAATCGAATCTTCAGCCAATGAAAAGTAACCACGTGGCACATAAATAAACTTGGAAGAAGCATTTTTGTGTATATTGCTCATAGATAGAATGACATGTATGATGAAGGATAGGAATATACCCTAATTGTATGTGTGGCCATTTGAGAACTTAGAATGTAATGAATCTTGGTGAATTTAATTCTCATAGGAATATAGTGAATTAATTTAACGAGGTGTGTTTGTACGGAGCTCGGAAGAGATGTATGAATAAAATTAGAAGTTTTCGGTTGACAAATTAAATGTACTAAAAAAATATAAATCAAAAGAAAATAATATGATTTGAATTGATTAATTTAGTGAAAAATTGCAATCCTAGATTTCTTTTATTTTGTTATTAAACTTCTTTCTTAAATTTGTTACAATCAACGATCATTTTGAATAAAATCAGAGAGAGATAATTTTAGTACTCAACAAACTATAGTAACAAATCTCTGTGGGAACGATAACTTACTTATCAAATATTATTACTTGGGACAGTGTATGCTTGCACGTTTTATGTTCTGCAAAATAGATAATAAGTTTTTGGCGCCGTTTCCGGGGATTTGTTTTAACTATTTTCATTGTTGATATTAATACCAATCAATCCGATTTTAATTAAAAAAAAATTATTTATTCTTGTTGTTTATTGTTTATTGTTTCTTGTTTAATTTATTTTTCAATTTTCTCGTAAGTGGAGTTATTGTTTGACACACAAATCATAACTTACAAAAAGAAAAAAAATTATGTTTATTGTTGCTTATTTTCTGTATTTTTTAATTTTTCAAGTAAGTTGAGATTTTGTTTGACACACAAATCTTAACTTACAAAAAGAAAAAAAATCATTTTTTTTGTTTTGCTTATTGTTTCTTGTTTAATTTATTTCTCTATTTTCTCATGAGTTGAGATTTTGTTTGACACACAAATCTTAACTCACATGAAGAAAAAAAAACAACAAATTTGTTATTTATTGTTATTTGTTGGCTTCATTTATTTTTCAATTTTCTCGTAAGTTGAGATTTTGTTGACACACAAATCTTAACTAACAAAAAGAAAAATAATTGAGAAGTCAAGCTGATGACTATAAATCAAGCGCTTCTTGGGAGGCAACCCATGTGTTTTATTTATTTATTTATTTTTATTCGCATTTATTAGTTTTTAGATTTTGTTATGTTATTTTATTTTTTCTCGTAGGTGCAATTTGGAAGAAATGAAGCTATTTTGAATTAACCACTCAACCCAACCAGGAAGTTTCTTTAAACCATTCTCATATGTTCTTTAACTTTCGCACATTGAGGACAATGTGTATATTAAGTTTGGGGGTGGTAGATATATTAAACTTAATTGAAATATTTTCTGGATGTTATTGCTTGTGAATGTTTTTTTTGTTTGGTTGATTGAAGATATTATGCGATGAATAGTGACTTAATTTTATTTCTTTGGTTTAAATGATACATAGCTCCTTGAAAAAGTTGAATATTGTCTAAGCGATGAATAAACTTTACGTATATTTCATTTTTACAAATTAAAATATTTATGATCACTTGTCTTGAATTTTGAATTGATGTGTTAATTTAGAAAATGCTTATGTGTGTATGGAATTCGATTGATATTTGTGGTGTCACAGCTTTTAGAATTTATTTGATTTTCTCTCGAGGCGAAATTATAGATAACATTTAACTAAGAAAATGATTTAGGCCATCTTTGGATCGTTTGAGCCTTCCTATCTACCTTCACATGCTTTATCCATAGTACACCCCTTTTGAGCTTCAAAGTTCTATATATATTTTTATTTCATTTCAAAAGCCTACTTAAATATATATATATATATGTGTGTGTGTGTGTGTGTGTGTGTGTGTGTGTGTGTGCAGATATATCTATTTTTCTTATCGAACTAACATTTGACAATTGTTAGTAAATATTTAATGATATATCGAAAAAAAAGAGGATACTCAAAAAAAAAAAGATTCTGAAAAGAAAGAAAGAAAAAAAAAATAAAAAAGGGTTATTGTATGTGATGTTAAATCCCAAATTGGGAAGTATTTATTGTGATGATAGAAGATCTCTTGTATCAATCCTAAAATGGTGTTTAGGAAAAATTGAGCTAAACATAATCTTTATCCTACCTTTACCTAAGCCATACATTACAAGCTTAATAAAGTCCTTTTGATTTTTGGTTTTGTTTGTCTACATTAGTGGAGAGAGAAATGAAAAATAAACGTATGATATTAAGTTGGGTTGAATTGATTGAGTTATCATATTAGTGTTCTCAAAACATTGGCTATATGTTGTACATGGTTGATTGTGTGTCCCACGTAAATGATTAGTGATTCGTGGTTGAAAGTGGTTCCCACGGTGGTTGCTAGGGCTTAGTGATTAATGGTAGTCATCACATTTGATTCTTCACTTCACATTACTGATCTAAGGTCATTGATTACACGAAATTGGATGGTGTTGGCTTTAGAAAAAAATCAAGTTTGTGTGTCAAACTACAACAAGCAAGGGTAGCAACAAAAGTTCAAACAATGGTCCTAACTGATAGTGGTAATGGGATTTTTATTTCTATAAGGGTTTTAATTATTATATTGTGAAATGGATTTATTGGTTGCCAAGTGGTTGCCATAAGTAACTCGAGGATATTACACATAGGTAGGGCTTCTATGTTATACCTGGTGTTGTGTATACTCTATTTTTTGGTTAGTACAATGAAAATTTAAATTGTGTATGTTTCTACATACTAAGTTTTAAACTCTAACTAGAAAGCCTTTAAGATTTATTGATTTCTTTCTTTATACTTATAATATATTTGCTATTTATTTTTTATCTATATGTAATTATTTGTACTGCTACTATGTTTATCAGTTAAGTATTTATCTATTTTTCGTTATCCATGGTTAATTTATGTACTAGTATATTATGAGTTTCTATTATATATGAACTAACATATCAAATGTAGACTTTGATTAGAAAACCTATTTGTTATAAGTTGTCATATGTTTTCTTTCATTTCCGTGTAGCATGTCTATAGCTTTCTATGTATTATTTTTACTGTATTAAATTAATCTACCCCTTTCTGATTAATTTATATTTCTTTTGAATTTTATCTATATGCAAGTTTATGTAAGTCTCTAAGAAATCAGTGTCTTCTTATCCTAGTAATGCACCATGTATCAAACTCTTTATTATGGTTTTTTATGTAATGTATAATTACATCTTATCAAAATAAAATCATCATTCACCAAATATGTTCTCACATATAAGGTCATGAAATGATTTAAAATTCTTTATAGGCTTTTTTGTATGTATGATTTCTTTGCATGTTATGTGATGTTTTCTTGTTTATGCATGTTACTAGTCTGGATATAAGCCTATGAGAATCACCATCACTAATCTTTTTATCACAATTTTCTATTTCTAACTGTTGGGTATTTTTATTGTGTGTTGAATTGAGTATATTGTCTTGTACTTTTGCTATTTTATTTACTTAATTCATGTTTGTGAGACCATTTTGGCCAAATTGATATAGAGCTCATGACTTAGCGTTTTCAACCCTCATCTAGATCCTGATTACTTATTTGAATCAGAAGAACAATTGATCTTCGTGCAATGTACAACATATAATGGAGAGCTAGGCCAACTATATTTCTTCTTAAATTTAGAAATTTCAAATTAAAATTAAAAATTAAAGATGTCGAATAGAATAATGAAAGTTTGTGATACAGTCCAAGAAACATTCAAAATTTCAAAATTTTCCAAGTGGCTCAAGAAATGAGGCAAATAAATGTCCAAGAATTTATCAAATTATGGCCTATGATAGAGTGTTTGGGCATGAAATAACTTGTAAGAAATTTGAAATAATTTTCAATATGAAAGTTATCATAAATAGCTATTACTGTTAATGAAGTATCTTTCTTGTCTAATATCCAATTGACATGATTCAAAATTATTTAAATCTTACATAACGGCCAACAATTCATGAAGAAATAAGAGTTTTCCAATTCACACGTTTACTAAAAAATTTGGACATATTTTCATTATCTTTTATCTTTTTATTACTAGGATTTTTTGTTATTTCTTTATTAGTTAGGATTAGTGATTTATATTTTTGGCTATATTTATATGTCGTTCATCCATATATAATCAATCTTAGAATGGAATGAATAAAAAATTTATTTGAAACTTTTTAGCCCTTATTTGATTCTTATACCAAACACATTGACATATCAAAGGTTGCTACCTTTTGTAGCATCATTAATTATACCAAATCTCTTAGTTTCTATAGTCTTTGGGTCAAGACCCTATTAAATTATCAACTTTTGAATTTTTTTGTGAGTTAATCATCATCTTGCTCATGATTTCAAAGATTTTTACAATTCCATTTGCATTAGTTGGACTAATAATTAAATCAATTTTTTACGATTATCGATCTTCAACAACTAATCCAATGATTTTTCTATGATTTTTCAATATTCACTGCTAAAGTTAAAAAGATTTATGAGAAAAGGGAATTTTTAACAAAATCAACTAAATACAAAGAAGTTAGAAGATACAAATTTTTATTCATAAATTGTAAACTGAGTTAAGAGAAGAGAAATTTAAGAGAAATTTAAAAAATAAAGAAAAAAAGGTTGATATGATCCCAACCATTATTTTTATTTTAGATTAGACCCTAACTTATAATTATATTACTATTATATCCTTAACAAACATGTAGTTGAACATATGACCTAGATCCTATTTTGGAGACATATCTCCAATTTTATATAATAAAATTAGACAATTGTTCAATCAAGTACTATATGAATAAAAATAGAAAAAATAGGTGTAATTAGTTATTTAAATACATATTAACAGGTAATTTGGTCACATGTTGGTTAAAATTCAATCATTTGATCATGTGTTCAATTTGGTTTTAGTAAAATGTCCAATTTAGTTGGATATATGTCCAATTCTGCTCTGGCGAGTAGGGTCATTGGTCGACCAAACTCGAGCCTAAGGGAGAACCGTCGATATAGTTGCACATGTGTCATTTTTAGTTCTGATAAGTGGGGTCATCATCTGATTAAAATTGACTAATTGAAAAATTGTATAATTTAATTGGACTTGTGTCCAACTCGACTTTGACTAGTATGGTCATTGGTCGACCAAATTCCGACCAGTTGGACAATTGTTCAATTCTATTAAACATGTGTCTAACTAGATTTCGACAAGTGGGATCACCGTCCAACAAAAATACTATTAGTTGAACATTCATTCAATTTTAGCATGAAAAATTAAACAAATATCTAATCAAAATTAAATCATTATTAATCAATAAAAATTAAAGTTATTTTTTCACTTTGTGTAAAAATTTAAGTAAGAAGGGATCATATCTAATTTTTTATTAATATAGGATCATCACAACATATAACCTTAAAAACGACATACTTAAAACTTACATAATAAGAATAGAACCACAATAATATTTAGTTGGTATAATTAAATAGATCAAAATTATCATAGTTTATATTAGATAATGTTTAATTTAAAATGATATATTAAATTTTTTTAATAATAAAAATATATAAATTAGATATAAAAGTGTTATTTTGGTTATTATAAATTTTATTTGTATTTATATTTTTGTTATTTTTTTTTTTAAAAGAAGAAGTTGTGTATGAAGTTCGGAGCACGTGAATGCGTAGTAGTCTTCAATTCTGATCATCTCTCATCAATTGCAAGAAATTTTGCAAGAAATTTGTTGACTTCCCAAATGTTCAAAACAAATATAAATTAGAGAAAGGGAACTTTGAAATGTCACACATTTTATTAGGTTATACAAGTCACACATTATAGTCCTTCCTACTTAATAATAAAAGAGACTACAAAATTACAACCATGACACGTGAATAGAACCTCATCATTCAAATCAGAAAAGCATATTCTTGAAGCAAAGTTGAAGTGTGAAATACAATTATAGCCAATGTTTTGCTATATAATTTCAAACCATCGTAAATTAATGATTTTTTTTGAGTTATTATAAAAAAAATTAAGAAAATAAATATTTAATAAAAAATAGAAAGAAAATAATTTGGTTGATAAAAATATAATTTAAAATCAATAAATAATACCCCTACAAGTTAAACCCTTATTTTCTCTCCCTCTCTCGTTCGGTTATGGTTTGAATTTTCTGACATAGGAGGAGAGAAAGAAACAAATTTATTAACCATTTTAAAATGCACGCAGCTTTCAATCAAGACATGTCAAACGACCTTTAGACTTTTCTTATGCATGCATGTTTAATATATGGTATAATTTAATAATTGAAAAATAAAATTTATGATGTTAAATTTTAAAAAATATACGTGCATTTAAATTTCTTTTTCTGAAGGGATGTATTTTAAATAAAATTATTGAGTAATATAACTCATTTAAAGTTGGGTCAATCAACTCATAAGGCAAAACCAATCAACTCACTTATGAACTAACTCACTAGTTTATTTATTAATATTTGAAGGAATTTATTTTTTTAGTTAAACTTATTTTATAATTGAATTGTTTTTTAAAAAAATAATAAAAATAACTCATTTAAAATTTTGAACTACAAAAAAACATACTCATTATATCTATCTTATGTAATTTTACCATTTAAAAAAAGTATAACACATTATTTTATTTCAAACAACTTCTAACTTAACGTCGTTCAAATTAAAGTACGATTATTTAGACTCATTCAATATTAAACATCATCTAATTAATCTCGTTTAATGTTATTACAGTATTATTTTTTGATAAGTTTTAGAATAATATTTTTTACAATTTGTTTTCCACTGAAATATATTTTTCATTAATGATAATCATTATGCCTCCAAAACGCATAGTTGCTACATTTTTATAACAATGCCCTTATGAAAAATGCCACTTCAACCCTAGACGAAACGAGCCAAATGTGTCTATTTAGTTGTGGATTTAGCCTAATCCATCCTTAAAAAATAAAAAATATTTATGTTAAATAAAACATAAAATATCCAAAATTAACTAAAATAAAAGTTGCTTCCTAAATATGATAAATAAAACATAAAATGATCAAAATTAATTAAAATAAAAAAAATTTAAAATTAATCCTTGCATCTAACTTAATTTTTCATATTTATCCCTAGTCTTTACACAACCAATTTTTTCCAAAAGATTTTGAAAATATTTGAAAACATTAACTTGATAATCACTTGAGAAAATCAACTTAATCAACAATTTATTAACTTTATCATATTATCTGTTATATTTATTTTGAAAATTATGTAACTGCTTCATTTTTATATATAATATTAATGTGTCATAACATGTGTGTAAAAAATAATATAAATTTACGTGTATTCAAGTTAATGTTTAATCAAATTTTGATGATTCGTCTCTAAAATTGAAGCCACGTTTTTAATCTCATTAACATTTAATTCTCCTTTAACATTTAATTGTCCTTCACCCTAATGATGTGACAAAAGTAGCTCATAATATTGTATCACGTGGTTGGATTCCTCCTACCTTTAATCTAGAAAGAAAGACCAATGCATATATATTTTACATACACATTTCTATATACAACTACAACACTTTAAAGCCTATGCAAGTCTTCCGAAAAAAATATTTATTTGAGAGAACTATTGGGTATTGTAAATATTTTTGCATTAAGTAAATAAGCTTGTGCAGGCTCATCTTTATGTACAGCATGTAAAAAATTTAATATATGAGTCCCAATCTTAGGTGTCTTAGGTGTGTGTGAGTAACGTAATTATCAAAAAATTTGCATTAAAGTAAATTACACTACTACAATATATACTTTTAGTCTCGGAAATTTAGCCTCGGTTTTTATAAAAACCGAGGCTAAAAAGCTTTGGTCACGGTTAAATAAAAACCGAGACTATAGGGTATGTTTATGGCCTCGGTTTTTATCAATAACCGTGGCCATAAGTTATATCAAAAATTTCATTTTTTTATTTTTTCCTTTTTTTTTCCTCTTCCTTCTTTTTGTTTTTCTTTTTCCCTCTTTTTTTTCTTTTTTTTCTTTCACCGGCCCATCTTTTTTTTCTTTTATATTTTTTCCCAAATGTTTTTTTCTTTTTTCCCAAATCGATATCTTCTGATCCCCTCTCTTCTTCCTCATCCCCTCTCTCCTTTCTCTTCCCCTCTCTTCTCCTTCTTCCTCGGCCCTGTCGCATAACTTTCTTGGTCCTCTTGTTGGTCGTTGGTTCACAGGTTGCTGGTTCGTTGGTGTTGTTCGCTGCTCGTTGTTCGTTGTTCACTGTTCACTGTTCGCTGGCGCTGGTCGATGTTCGCTGGCGCTGGTCGCTGGTCGCTGGTCGCTGGTGCGTTGACAAACTGATTTTTCATCTAAGCTTGGACTCAACCAATTATGAATCTGGAATTCCTATTGAGTTGGGATGTTCTTGTAAAGCTGATTTGGTAATTACCCATAAACACTGTGCAAAGGCTTGGTTCAAAATCAAGGGTAACATTGATTTAATTTTTAAGTTTCTTATGTTTCACGACATATACATTTTATTGTTATCTGATTGCGTTAAGTTTCATATATCCTTGAACGTGTGCAGTTTGGTTGCTAGGGTTTGATTAGTTTATGATCTAATATATATTGAGCCAGTTACTACCTTTCATTTTTCCACTGCTCTGTGATTCATCTTTTAGCTCTTGATATTATATTGAAATCACAAGACCTAAAATCAAAAAGAAACATTTTGTCTAATACTCTTTCCAAGATTTTGGTTCTCTGTTTACTCTCCCTTTGGACTCTTTTCTTTAAAAGATTTTGGTTCTCTATTTACTCTCTGTTTACTCTCTCTTTGGACTCTTTTCTTTAAAAATGGTGGTTTGGAGTGGCTTATCCCTCTTTTCTTAGTTGCTACTTTGCCTAATACCTTAGTCATGGGCATCCATTTGCTTAAGGCTATGTACGATGATTTCACTCAGAGTCTCATGTTTCAAATTGTTGTTCTTCGATGTATTATTTGGTAATTCTTATACCTACTTAATTTACTTCATTTTTTTTCAATCCTGATTAATTTCATGCGTTCTTGCTTTCTTTATTTAGTGGTTTGGCATCAAGATTAACTTACCGTTTGATATTAAAAAAATTAATTACATAAATATATAGATTTCTTTTTTTGGGTATATTAATGTCTTATATTGTTTTTAGTAGCTAGATGTTGGATCTTCTGTTTTTTGTTTGTGTACATAAATTTGCACCTTTTGTACCCACAGCCTTTATATTGTGCCACATGTCACTATTATTTAAAAAAAATGAATTAATTCTCCAATTTCCAAATTAATTCTAAGACATGGCACAATATAAGAGACATATGTGCAAAAGTGAGAGAAAATTTGTGTGATATTATCATTTCTCTTTGGATTATCCTCTATTTGTATTGTAATCGCTGCTAATTCTAATTAAATTTTACGGTTTATGTAAAAAAAAATTGTTGCTAATCCTCTGAATTTGATGTTTTTACTTACAGTATGATTTGAGAAACCAAAATCCAAAGGTTTGAGAAAGATTATGTGCTCTCCTATCATCTAGTAGAGTAAGTCCACAGTAATGCCCTTTCATTTACATTAGTAGATTCAGTACCAAGTGGTGATTATGGACCATTTGTTGGTCCATTATGTGCTCTCCTGCATGCAACTTCATTTTTTCATTGTGTATTTGATATGATTATGTAGTTTATGTTATCTTATACTTAAACAGGTTGTAAATTTGATCAAATGAAAGGTTCTGCTTTAAACAGGTTGTAAATTTGATTGGGAGTTAGCATTTTCTCATGAATTGGCTGCTATTAGGCCTATGGATGATCACATGCTATTGTAGTTTTTTTCTGTTTTCTTTTTCATGTTAGGCACTAGGTGCAACAGCATCATACGTACCAAGCATACTAGGACTCAATCTGGGGGAAGACCATTGATGGATATGAAGATTTTCCAAAAAATGGTGAGAAATCCTTAATAAAGGTTGAGAAATCACTTACATAGACTTGATGAGTTGACATTGAAATGCATATTGTCTGTCTACTTGTGAGAAAGCAGAAGATACAGGAAATGAGGATGAAATTTCTGGTGCTGGTGCGTTGCGCTGGTGCTGGTACGCTGCGCTGCACTGGTGTTGGTGCTGATGCTGATGCACTACGCTGGTGCTGGTGCGCTGCGTTGCGCTCTGCTGCACTGGTGTTGGCGCTGATGCTGGTGCACTACGCTGGTGCTGATGCTGGTGCGCTGCGCTGCACTGGTACTGGTCCTGGTGCTAGTGTCGGTGCGCTACATTAGTGCTGGTGCGCTACACTGGTGCTGGTGCGCTGCACTGGTGCTGGTGCGCTGCACTGGTGTTGGTGCGTTGCACTGGTGCTGGTGCGCTGCACTGGTGTTGGCGCTGCTGCGCTGCACTGGTATTGGTGCTAGTTCGCTGCATTGGTGCTGCTACGCTGCGCTAGTGTTGGTGCTGGTTTGTAGAAGATGGAGTCAAGAAAGACTTCAGAGATTTTTCAATAAATTGAAAATCTGGAATTATCATTATAATCTTTTTTATAGCATATTATGCTTGTAATTTATAGAAAAAAGTCAATTTGTAATAGTAATTTTTATTATGTTTTAGTGTAGAATAAACTCTCGAATGTAATTATACTTTTAATTTTAATATAATATTATTTTTAATATTGTTTTAATAAATTTATTGTAATTTATATTAATTTTTAATATTGTAATTATAATTTTTTTTTAATTTATGTATACCCTATGGCCTCGGTTATTAGAAAACCGAGGCCATAGGGGTACTTATAGCCTCGGTTATTAGAAAACCGAGGTCATAGGGGGTACCTATAACCTCGGTTATTAGAAAACCGAGACCAAAGGGGGTATCTATGGCCTCGGTTATTAGAAAAACTGAGGCCAAAAGGGGTACCTATGGCCTCGGTTTTTGAATAACCGAGGCCATAAGTCGTTACCTATGGTCTCTCTCACTTAGGCCTCGGTTTTTATAACCATGGTCATAGACCTACGGCCACGGTTAAAAACCGAGGCCATATGTATTTTTTTTAGTAGTGAAATGTTGAAATTTTTGTAGAAATATTATTGCTAAATAGTGGTTCTAAATTTTCATGTATTGTGGTAGTGTATTTTAATAATAGTGGTGTCCTATTGTAGGAGTTGTTACCTTAATGAAGGTCATGATCTTGTTCCAAAAGACATGAGCTCATGGAGTTAGTGAGTTAGTATTATAAGTTTTGGGTTGTCAATTTCTTAGAATTTATAAGAATTTTGAGCTAGCAAAATCTCAAGAAATTAACACTAAATAAAAGGTCACTTGCAATTTTCATTTGCATGCCTATGTTATTTCTTAAGGGAGATTTATAAGTTTTTGTTTTCTTGGCCTCCTAAGTAAAAGAAAAAATTTACTAACATTAATTTGTAAAAAAAAAAATCTACTTTGAATAATCTCAGGGGCATATATAAACGGTAAAGCTGATAGAAGTTTAATTCTACCGATGTATAAATTGTATATTCGTTTCATGTTTTTAATTTTCTTCTCGCTATAACGTTTTTAATGGATGAATACTATATAGTTCTTTTAACAGTCAGGCAAAACATAATATAAATGAGAAGCACATGTTTGTAATATAGGAAAAACATGGGTTTTATAACAACCTTAAATTTGTAATTAACTACACAAATTCTACTTTTATTTTTACTAATATATTATTATTACAAAGAAAAAGATTATATATTTTATATTGAACCTAAATTAAATTTCGAGTATTTAAACTCATTTAATATTTAATATATTTTAATTTAACTCGTTTAATATTATTAATATTATTTTTATTGTTATAAACTTTAAAAGTATTATTTTATATAATTTCTACCAAACAAATGTAGCAATGGCATACTCTTCCAAACCCAACAACCCAAGTTTGAAAATCTTAGATCCCATAAATTGCATAATAAACGTTAGTCAACATGATAAAATATTATATATTCAGCGCATAAAATTCAACAAATTACAAAAGCCAAAGATATATAAAGGTTCCCTTGAAGAGAAGGATAAAAAGAACAAAAATGGTTTTAACATGCTCCCAAAGTGAACTACCTTTAAACGAGAATGACTCACAAGACATGGTTATCTATCAAGTTCTAAATGAAGCCATGACTCTAAACAGCTCAAATTTGTTCCAAAATCACCAAAGCAATCAATCAAAGGGTCTTCAAGCAACCAAGAATATCGAGAAAAAGCATTACAGGGGCGTGAGGAGGCGTCCATGGGGCAAATATGCAGCTGAAATTCGCGACTCGGCACGACATGGTGCTCGTGTTTGGCTAGGTACCTTTGAGACAGCTGAAGAGGCTGCTTTGGCATATGATAGAGCTGCTTTTGAGATGCGTGGCTCTAAGGCTCTCCTTAATTTCCCAGCTGAAGTTTTGGCTTCTTCTTCAATTAATTTAAAGAGAAATATTACTAGACCAGACATGTCAACAAGTAATTCAAATTCAATGGTTAGCTCAAGCGTAGTCTCTAATATGATATCCACATCAGAATTAGAGATCAATAGTGCAAGGAATCAGGAGGCGGAGATTTAGATAATCGAAGGCTAATTAGGAAGGATTTTGATTAGGGTCCATGTTTAAGGAGTATGTCTATAATTAAATTATCTTAAAATAAAATAATATTTATATATGCACTCAGTATATATAAAATTAAAATGTTGTTTTAGATCGATTTGTGTATATAGATGTTATTTTGATTTTAATAATAGCATGCTTAGCTATCTACTTCTAGATCGATTAAAAGCACTAACACTACTACAAAAAGGGGCATTAAAGTCGGTTAAAAACCGACTTTAAACTAAATGACTTAAAGTTTAAAGTCGGTTCAAGGTGTGAACCGACTTTACGTTTAAAGTCAGTTCACGGGATGAACCGACTTTACGTTTAAAGTCGGTTCACGCGGTGAACCTACTTTAATTTTTTTTTTTAAAATTTATTCATTTTCAACCTGTATTCGAGCAGAAAAAAAACCAAAATCAGTTTAGCAAATAATACAAATATTTGAAAAATAAAATATTAATTAATAATAGAAAAATTACCATGGTTTTGTTCTATTTTATTCAAGATCGTCATATTCTTCTCCTTATGTTATAATACAAACCTACATATATAATACAAAAATCTATACACATAAATAATAACACATAATAACAGAAAAAAATATGAATAATAGGGGATCTAAAAGATTAGTTAGAGAGGAAGAAAACTCACTAATCGATGTTGAAAATGGTAGTCGTAGGTGGCCGGAAAATGAGAAAGAGTGGAGGAGGAGGTTTTCGGGTTTTTAGAGTTCTGCAATGCTGAAAATAATTTCTGTTTGGAAAGAAAGAAGAGAAAAGATTTATCCACGTGTGTAGCGTCGGTTGATGTGTCGAACCGACGCTATGTTACGTGGATATCATCGGTTCCAGGTGTCAACCGACGCTATGTGTGGATATAGCGTCGGTTCTAGGTGTTACGCTACGTAGAGTCGGTTGACGTGGCGAACCGACGCTACACCTGGACGTAGCGTCGGTTGACGTGGTGAACCGACGCTATCCACGTAGCGTAGCGTCGGTTAACACCTAGAACCGACGCTACGTCCACGCATAGCGTCGGTTCGACACATCAACCGACGCTACGTCCTACGTGGATAGCGTCGATTCGCCACCGAACTGACTTTAAACCAATTTAAAGTCGATTTTTGGAAAAAAATGACTTTACGTATCGACTTAAATACCCATTTTTGTAGTTGTGTAGGGACGTCTTAAAAATTCCGTTTTGGATGTACTAAACATGTAGGAGGCATAAATGTTAAACTTTGTCTTTTAATGGGAATCCTTTGAAAGGGCTCTTGATTTTGTATACATGAAGAGAATAGGTGTAAAATGTAACCTATGTTGGGAAAAATTAATGGTCGTAAATAAATAAATTTTACAAATTTAGGATAATTTTTTAAATCAAAATAGAACAAAAATAACACCAAAAGTTTTAGCATAAAAAATCTTTCAAAAATGAAAGTAACAATCACGTGATCCATAGGTCACTTAAAACTTCTACTATAATAAAATGGAATTATAAAATTTACTTTTAGTTAAATCTCTTTAAAAATATAATAAATATGTATCTTCAATTTGTAGATAAAATTTCACAAATTTAATCTCAATTTTCTTTTCTCACAAAACTCTCTGTAAGGTTCTCTGTAATTTCTTTTCTCTCAACTTGTTCTATAATTCAAGATTGAAGCAAAGACTCTATTTATAGAGCCAAAGCTCCATCCTTCCATCACAATTCAAGCCAAAACTTGCGTAGACAAACAACCTAAAGTTTTGACTTTTGTTTTCTTCTTCTTCTTCCCACAGCAAGCCTTCATTGTTGAATGCCCTTTTATTTTTTTATTTTTGCTGCTAGCCCACATGAGATGGACCAAAAAACTTCCCCCTCCACTTTATGTGGGACAAGGCTTTTTCATACCTGTAATCTCTTTACGTGACAAGATTTTCTCTAGTCAGGGTCTTTGTTGTCATATCTGTCCCGTTATCATTGGTGTGAATCTTCTCAACTTGTAGTAATTTATGTTCCAACACATCACGAATCCAATGATATTGTACGTCGATGTGTTTAGACCTTGAGTGGAAGGTTGGGTTCTTGCTAAGGTGAATTGCACTCTAACTGTCGCAATAAAGAACATAATTTTCTTGGTTCTAATGCAATTCTTGTAGGAACTTTTTCATCCACAAGATCTCCTTACAACCTTCTGTGATTGCCCAATGTTCTCTAAGATACTTGAGTATCCATTTGACAGCTGCCCAATGTTCCTTTGAAGGATTTGATAGGAATCGGCTCACAATGCTAACAACATGTGCAATGTCTCGTATGGTGCATACCATAACGTACATTAGACTGCCAACCACCGATGCATAAGGCACCTTGCTCATCTTCAATTTATCCTCCTCACTTGAGGGACATTGACTCGTAATAAGATTGAAATGGCTTACAAGTGGACAACTAATAGGTTTAGTTTTGCTTATGTTGAATCTTTCAAGAACTTTTTCAACATACCGTTTTTGGGAAAGTCAGATCCTTTGCTTTTGCCTGTTGTGGTTAATCATCATGCCAAGAATCTACTTGGCAGGTCCTAAATCGTTCATTGCAAAGGACTTGCTCAACTCATTCTACAACTTATTAATCTCGTCAATATTTTGACCCACAATTAACATGTCATAAGCATAAAGCAGAAGAATAATAAAATCACCATCAGAGAATTTCTTGATGAAGACGCAATGATCAGTTGTCATTCTGTTGTATTCATTTTTCTCCATGAATGAGTCAAAAAAATTGTGCCACTGCCTTGGTGCTTACTTCAAACCGTACAAGCTCTTCTTTAGTCTGTATACCAACTTCTCTTTGCTTTTGACTTGGAAACCTTCGGGTTGCTCCATATAGATTTCCTCATCAAGATATCCATGTAAGAATGTGGTCTTTACGTTAAGTTGTTCAAATTCCAAATTAAGGCTAGCTGCCAAACCAAGAACAACTCGGATTGAAGACATTTTAACTACTGGTGAGAATATTTCATCAAAGTTAATGCCCTTCTTTTGCTCGAATCCTTTCATAACCAATCTTACTTTGTAACATCATTACGAGTTGCCTTCTTTGCTTTTGATTCTGTACACCCACTTGTTCCTGAGAGCTTTCCTTCCCTGTGGTAGTTTCATCAAGTCAAATGCATAGTTCTCATGTAGAGATTTCATTTCTTCATGCGTGGCTTTTAACCACTTAATCTTATACTAATTAGTGATAGCTTCGCCATAACTCTCTAATTCTCCCCCTTCAGTGAGCATCACATACTCGTTAGAAGAATATCTACGACTTGGTTGTCGTACTAGGGGGATCTCTTTATCTATACTTCTGATTGGACCTGTTCATAAACTTGTTCTGGTTTTGAACTACCAGTTGGTGGATTAACATCATCAGTATCTGGTATAACTCCCTCATCATATGAATTTTTTGGTGGAGAGACTGGTTCCAGATTAACTGGAATTTCATCTAACTGTGGTTTCTCATATTTCTCAAAATCCTCGATTGTTTGATCTTCAAGAAACACCACGTCTTTGCTTCTGACAATCCTTTTGCTAATATGACCCAAAATCTATAGCCGAATCATTCATGGACATATCCCATAAAGATACATTGTTTCGCTTTTCCATCCAACTTGGATCGCTTATCTTTTTTTATGTGAACAAATGCTCTACAACCAAATACTTTCAAGTGTTTGTAAGAAACATATTTCCCCGTCCAAACTCTTTCTGGTACATCGTAGTTTAGTGGAATTGATGGAGAAAGGTTGATTAAGTTTATTGTTGTCCTCATTGCCTACCCCCAAAAGGAGTTTGGTAGTTTTGCATTTGGGAGCATACATCTAACTCTTTCACAGATGGTTTTGTTCATCCTCTCAGTGACATCATTGTGTTAAGGTGTTTTTAGGATTGATTTTTCTAGCCTGATGTCAAAAATTTTACAGTACTCCACGAATGGTCCACGATACTCACCACCATTGTCTGCACGTACAAACTTTAAAAGTCTGCTAGTTTCTCTCTCCACTTTTACATGAAATTGCTTGAAAACTTCATGCATTTGATGTTTAGTTTTCAAAGCAAAAATCCACACTTTTCTAAAATGGTCATCAATAAAGGTCACAAAATAATGAGCACCTCCCAGTGACTTACAACTCATTGTACAGACATCTGTGTGTATTAAATCTAGAATACTTGCCTTCCTTGATGGTGCAAAACTACAAAATGCAACTCTATATTGTTTTCCCATAATACAGTCAACACAAGTTCCCAAGGGTGTACCTTTCATTCCTCGCAAGAGTTGGAAAGAATTCTGAGACCTTTTCACTCATGTGATCGAGTCGCTTATGTCATAGCTCAGTGGGAACTTCTTTCCTAGTCGTGTTTACTTCTCCCCTACATAGTCTGGCATCTGTGAGGTAGAGTGATGTATCTTTCTTACCTTTTACTACTACTAAATTGCCTTTGGTGAGCTTCCACTTTTCTTCACCAAAATAATTAGTATATCCATCATCATTAAGTATACTGGTAGAGATCAAATTGAGGCGGATATCTGAAACATGCCTCCCATCTTTCAGAAGTAATTTGCATCCAAGATAAGTCTCTAGATAAATGTTGCCAATGCCTACAATTTTTTATGTATCATCATTTCCCATCCTCGCACGTCCAAAATCACCTTGAGTGTAGGCTGAGAAGAATTCCCGTCGTGAGGTGACATGATAGGAAGCGCCTGAGTCAACTAACCAAATAGTATCTGTACATGCAAGATTGACATAATCAACATCTCGAACAATGACAACTTCTTCAATGACAGTTGTGGTGTCATTTGTTTGGGTTCCTGCTTCCTAATTTCAGGATTTTCCACCTTTAACCTTCTACATTCTCGAATGAAGTGTCCGGGCTTGCTGTAGTAATGACACTTCTTGTCATGCCTTGATCTAGACTTCGACCGTCTTCTTTGTTGACTTTGGTTATGGGGATTGCTACTCTTACTTCTCCCGTGCCATTCTTGCTTGCCTTGTTTCTGCATAACAAGCGCTTCAGTGTTAGGAGTATATCCTTCATCTTTTCGTCTAGACTCTTCATTTAGCATTCTGTCTTTTACCATATCCATGGTAAGCTTGTCGTCAGTAGCTAAGTTGCTAACTAACACAACTAGAGTATCTTAGTTTTTTGGTAAAGAGCTCAGCATCAACAACGCTTGTAGCTCGTTATCTACAATCATCTTCATAGAGTTGAGTTGATCTACAATGCCTTTGAATTCACTCATATGTTTGGATACGTTGCCTCCGTATTTATACTTCAAATTGACTAATCGTCACATCAGATTAGCTTTATTCTGTGCAGTTGTCCTCGCATACATTTTCTCCAACTTTTACCTAAGAACGTATGTATCGTGTTCATTAGCAAAATTTTGAAAAATGCTCTTGTCAATCCATTATCTGATTTGAGCAGCATACTTTCAGTTTAACATAGCCCAGTCAACATCTACGCTGGTTATTTTTGGTGTCTTGTCTTCGGTTTTCTCATCCGTCGAAGTTGTAGACACTGCTTTTTCCTTCGACATTATAATTGGCTTCTAGATATCTTTAATGTATAAAAGATCCTCCATCTTTGGCTTCCAAATTGCATATTAAATGCGGTCAACTTAATCATGTTACTTGTGCTCTTCTCCATTTGAATCGTCAATCAACCGTTTTTGTCGAACTTGATACTTTTATGACGATTACTAGTACTATATGAATAGTACCTGCAAAATAGCACTCTATGAATTAGTGCTGGTGAATAGTACTTTGTGAATAGTATTTATGTTGGAAAAAATTGATGATTGTAAAGAAATAAATTCCACCAAGCTAGGATAATTTCCTAAACCAAAATAGAACAAAATATAACACTAACAATTTTAGCGTGAAAAACCTTCCAAAAATGAAAGTAACAACCACGGGACTCGAAATCCACTTAAAACTTCAACTATAATAAAATGAGATTACAAACTTTTACTTTTAGGTAGATGTCTCAAAAAATACAATAAATAAGTATCTTTAATTTGTGGGAAAAATTTCACAAATTTACTCTCAATTTTCTTTTATCGGAAAACTCTCTCTGATGCTTTCTGTAATTTCTTTTCTTTCAACTTGTTCTATAATTCAAGATTGAAGCAAAGACTCTATTTATAGAGTCAAAGCTCCATCCTTCCATCACAATTCAAGTCAAAATTTGCGGAGACAAACAATCCAAAGTTTTGATTTTTTTTTCTTCTTCCCATCGCAAGCCTTCATTATTAAATGCCTTTTTTTTATTTTTTACTATTGACACACATGAGATGGACCAACAACCTACCATTAGTTTCAGTAAATAACAAGTACCAAAATAACACACACAATAAAATTATCTTTTAACTAAAACTAACTTATGTTACTTGAATTCAATATTTTTATCTACCGCACTCGTGTTGACACGACACAACACCAACACGGGTGGAAAATGTGTGTCAATAGGCCGCTATGTTCACCCAAACCTCCTTAGCCATGGAGGTGAAGGGGAGAAGAAAACCACTTAAAATGTTTTAACTCATAATATTCATTGAGATCTTTGAGTAAGGAAGATGAAGACTTGAAGAACAAAAAGATATCTAGGAACTTGAAAATCACTTGCATATTTATCTTCTTTTTTCTTAAAAATTTTTAAAATTTTCTTGACCATTTAAGTTTTTTAAGATTAGCTTTAGATTAGTGGGCTACATTTTTTTTAAAGGTGACTTTAAGTAATTTCAAACTTTTAGTCCCATTCTATTAAGACCCACCTTACTAAATACATATCCCAATTACTAAAACATATTAAAATAATAGTTAAATATTTTTAAAGAAAGAACCTCTCGCTGCATCCCACAAACAAATCACTGTCGGCAATATTATCATCAACGCCACCTCCACCACCACCTCTTCCGCCATTGCTGCCACCGCCGTTTCCACTTGACGTTGTTTTCCTTCTGCTGTTGCCCATATCCCACATTAAGCCAAAAGGTTTGCCAAACATGTCTCTTCCCCAAATGCTAGAAAATGAAAAGGAATCCAAAGATTTATTCGTATTTTTTTCTATATGTTGGGCGGACCAAGTGCGTATAAATAATTTATGTTTGGTTATGATTGCCGAACATTTACATGTTGAAAAAACACTCCTATGTACGTTCGGTCATATTTTCCGAACGTTTTGAAAATGTTTAATGTCCATAACAGAACATCTGTAAACTGTTCGACATATTTTAATGAACATTTTCAAGATGTATAGAGACCCATGTCGGACATGTTTTATTTGTTTTGTTCTCCGACTTCCGAACCCCAGTTTGCGTGACTTGATTTACAATTTTTTGTGTAGATTATTCTTTCTTACAATGATCATCAACATGATAGATTTCAACTGTTTATTTGACACAAATATGGTAAATATATCTCATATTTAAATTATTTCAATTAAATTAAATTATCAATAGGTATTTTTCTCCTTACAAGAATACCTAATTGAGTGGATAAAATTTACTAAAAACCAAAACGGAATGATTATTACAATAAAAATGCTTAAATTAGATTCAAAATGTGAAAGCTAGATTTTGCTTATCTAAAGAAATGGACTTCACAACGCAATGAAAAAATCTTCAAAAACACCAAACAAGAAGTAAAAAGTAGACAAACACAATGGGACAAAGAAATGTAACTGTCCATTTTTCTTAAAAAGAAGAATGAGCCAGACTACTAGTTCAAAGATTAACTTATTGGTTTATATGTAAAAGCATAATGTGAGACCTAAAGATATTTTACATAAAATCAAACAATGTAATGAGAATAATTCCACAACAATTAAACATATTTATAGATTTTTATATAAAATTAAATAACGTTACGAGAAGAATTCCACTATAATTAAGTGTCTTTATAATGTACGTTCAAAGTATATAATCACTAAATAATTCGAATGGTCTATATCTAAATAGTTATTGCACAAATTGCAAGAGCATATATACATAGAGTGGCATAGGAAAAATGAGAGGAATAGTTACAGATTTTTTCTTTGCACACCCACAATCTATTGACTTATTATGAACTTTTCCACATGTTCTAATTATGAATTGCATGTATAAAACCAACAAATATAGGTTACTTTTTCTTGAAATTACTGGGGTGACATCTATAGAGAAGACATTCTCAATTGCTCATGTTTACCTTGAATAAGAGAAAGAGGAAAATTATCATTGGGCATTAATAATCTTGAAGAGTTTGATGCATGGTATTATGTCTGGTGTTATCTTAATAGATAAGGATTGGCTCTCATGAATGCAGTGAAGAATGTTTTCCCTCTTCATTTAACCCACTTTGTAAGTGACACGTTTCAAAAAATATGATTTCAAATATAGAAAAACACTTCGGAGATCGAGATAGATGGATTTGTTTCCAAAACATGTGGAAAGATGGTGAGTTATCGAAATCTTTTGAAGAATATACTAATAATGTATCTGAACTTGAAAAAACAATTAGAGATGTCAATGATGCAATTTAGATATATTAAGGATGCTTGGCTAAATAAATATAAAGAATTATTTTTCTTGACATGGAAAGACTTGCATACGCATTTTGATAATACCATAACAAATAGGTAAAATTATATTTATATTGATTTTGTGAAATTACATTGTTAATAGTAATTGTGTTGCTATAATAAGAATTTATTTATTCATATGATAGAAAGTGCACATTCTGCATTAAAGAAGCAATTAAGGTCATCACAAGGAAATTTAACTATTAATTGGAAAAATATTCATGCTACAACATACTGAAATCAAAACCTCATTTGAAAGAAGCTTATCACAATCCAACATCATTTCAAAATAGTATTTAGTGGGTTAAGAGGCTTTATTTCTTTGAATCCAATGAAAATAATTTTGAAAGAAGAATAAATGGCAGATAATATATGGGTTGATGTTGTAGCATATGGTTGTGTGAAGTATCGAACTCATGGTTTACCTTGTGCTCATGAGATTGCAGAATATAAACAATTGAGTCAGCTCCTTAAATTATCATTGATTCGTTCTTATTAGGAAAAACTTAACTATGCTTCTACCTCACAAGTTAAGAAAGAGAAGTTGGTTTCTACAAATTTTTTGAAGGCTTTCAAACAACATTTTGATTCAAAAGATTAGATACACAAATGCAAATATAAGCACCATATAATTAGATAAGCCACTTTTAAAGATTAACAATTAGGTCATCCTTCAAAGAAATTTACTTCAACACATCAAGATCCTTCTACATTTAAGTACGCATTAGATGATAAAGCACTTAATTCTACTTTATAGCAAAATGTAGTTCCAAGATTCTATAGGTAAAAAGGTGAATTAAGTTTTACTATCGTAGTTTAACCTCAATATTATATAAATTATATTTTCGAAATCATGTGATATATTTAAGGTACTTTGGACGTTAAAATATTCAAATGACAAAAGATAAATCAAATCCTCACATCCATATGTATAATTATCATACAATGGAGAACACAAATGCAATCATTTATACAAGATACATCAAGGAGGGGTCCAAATATTAAATGGTCAAAAATAAGGGTGCCTCATGGCATGATTATATGTGCACCGTGACATGACATCCTTAATATAAATCTCACAAAATTGGAAACAAGGTGACATTGTGGCATGAGTTGACATGCGTTACGACCCGCACAGATGGATATGCATAGTAATCTCTACATTTTCAGCATATGTGTATCCAAGTTGTTCCAAATTTGTATAAATGTTTTAGATCTCTATAACTCTATCCTAACTAATTGTAATTACATTTTAATTCTTTTACTATAAATATGTAGCAAGGGTCAATAACAAATAGAGCCACAAATTTTACATATTATATATATATATATATATATAATATTTTTAAAAATATGTAGATCTATAGAGAATTAAAGGCTTGAGGAAAGATTGGAATTCAAAGAGGTAATTAAGGAGTTGTAATGTAGCCATTTATATTAATCAACAAGCTTATCTTCTTCTTCTTCTTCTTCTTCTTCTTCTTCTTCTTCTTCTTCTTCTTCTTCTTCTTTATTTTCTATTTATTTTAATTATGAATTTACCTAGCTAATTTATTTATGTGATTGTAGATAATTTTCAAGTCCTATACATTGATTTTAATTGATAAAATGTTATAATAATTTTTAGATATCATCCTTGAGTTTTGAGATGTTTGACTCTATGAATAAATTCAATGTTTATGTATGTATGAATTAGAGTAATTAACTAATTTACTACATATGTATGTTTAATTCCAGTTTAAAATGTTACTAGATTATCTTAAGAATATATAAGTTTCCGCGTGTAACATTAGGAATACTTACCCCTATTTATTTCACTAGTTACAGTATTCGCTATTATTCTTATTCGAAGTGGTAACTTGTTTCTTTGTGATAGTGTGACAAGTAAAGTTGATACCTTCGTTGAAAGTTACTAAGAATTGTCATTTTGCGGAGTTTAGTTTTCTCCTTTTTCATACATTATGCAATGAATGAATTTTATCTAGCAACTATGACTAGATTTATATTATGGTTTATTATTGATTTATAATGTTATTCTACTTCAATTAAAAGTAAGAAAATGTGGATTGAAAGTCGTTGCCAACTAATGCATAGATTTTTCAAGCTACTATTTTTAATTTAAGGATAGTTCTAATATTAATTTATGATATAATTGGTTAAATAATCAACTAGTTCTGAGGATTATTCCATAAGCACATATTTCTCTTGATATGTGTTAGTCATGTATCTTATTCATTATTTTATATTTTATTTTTATTTTAAAACTATTTTCAAAATGTCTTATTAATTTATTAACAAGTTAATGATTAGTGATATTTATTTTAATAATTCTTATGGGTTTGATAATATTTGTTCTTAAATTACTTATCATTTGTACAATTTGATCATTAATACTTGTGTGTTTCTAAGCGTATCAAGTTTTTGGTGCCATTATTCAGGTTTGTCTGAGATTCACAAACTTGATAATTCAACATTATTGAGTTTTGGTGCTATTATCAAGGTTTGTTTTATAATTTCGTCATCAATTATTAGTTTATTTTTATTAAAAATAAAGTTATATGAACTTATTTTTTCACTAACTATTAGATTAATTTTTATTTTATTTTTATCAGATTTTTTTATTTTTAGATTTCTATTTTTATTTTTATCTATTTTAAAGATTTAATTTTAACTTCTATTTAGATTTAATTTTTTACTTCTTTTTAGATTTTTGTTTCACTTTGTAGTTTACTATTTTTTTTTCTTTTATTTGGTTTTATTTTAATTTAAATTATTTATAGATATTTTTATTTTTATTTATATTGTATTAACTTTTATTTATTTATTTATTTTTGTTTCATTGTTTTGTTTTTTTAGTTTATTTATTTTTATTTTTGTTTCGTAGTTTTTTTAGTTTGTTTACTTTTATTTTTGTTTCATAGTTCATTTATTTTATTTTTGTTCTAGTGTCAATTTGTCATAATGTGGATATTAGCTATGGTGGATGATTCATGAAAGATAGGTCTCTTTATTTATTTTCTTTTATTTTTAGATTTTGTTATGATATTTAGTTGAATCTCTTAATTTTATAACTTTGTTGGTGATGTTATTATTTGTGAGATAAACTTAAATTCTCATTGGATGTTGGAACTCATACATATAATGGACTGAGAATGTGAATTTAATGCTCAGAATAGCCACAATTTACCTCCATAAGAAAGATAAATGTTTTTTAGATATATTGGGGATAATGTAGATTTTAGATTGGGAATGAGAAACATTCCTTTTATATGTTTTTATTTTTTACTAAGAGTTCAAACAAAATTTCAGATACATTTTTTCAAAAAAATTATCTTTAATTTTATTTTGTGTAATGCTTTTTGTTTTTTGTTTTGTTTTAGTGTTTCAAATCAATTTATATGTAAATGATAAGAATATGATTGTGATAATTTAATATTTAGAGAACTCTAAGTTTTACTTCAATTAAGGAGTGATTTGAATGTGAATTAAACTTAGTGTGAAACTTTTATGGTTGGTAGTAAGAATAATTAAGTAATACAAGTACTTAAGACTATTTTATGTGTAAATATTTTATACATATTTAAGGTCCCAACAAACTCTAGAACTTATGTTAAAAGACACTTAAGGAAAATTATAGAATACAAAATGCTTAGAAAAGGATTTAGGTCATTTTTGAAATGTTTGTAATTTTTCAATTGTACCACGCAAATAAAAGATGCTCAGCTCTGCACAACATAGGGATTAGCACACTTTCGAAAAAATAGAATAGTAAAAGATCAAGCATGCAGAACACGACGATCATTAGGAATGTTGTAATATACTCTTTCACATAACTTCTCATAATAGACCAATCCACTAAAATGAAAATAGGGATCTATCATGAGTATCTTTTTTAAGCTTACCTGAATTATAAAACTTTCTTTTTTTAGCATGCTATAAACTACCTTTTTATGATTAACAAAAAAAAAAGTAAAAAATATTCTACAACCCCAAAAAATATATTGAAAATAACAAGTTGGGATTGTAGAAAATAAAATAAATTGAAAAAATGGTGAAAGTTTTGTAATGTAATTTCATATCTCTTCATTTTCTTCTTCTTAAAGCAAAAAGAGGAGAAAAACAAAACAAACAAAATGACAAGATGAGAAAAAAAAAATAGAAAAATGAAGAGAATTAATGAAAACAAATAGTAAAAGAAAAGAAAGAAAAATAGTATATTGGTATTTGTACTATGTGAAATTGTACCCATAGTATACTTAACTATGAATATGAAGGTAAATACTTGTCTAAAATTATAACCTTAATAAAGACCTATTAATCCAAAATATTGTGACCATTATATATTAGTAGAGAGTGAATAGAAAGGTAAGCCTATGGAGTTTGTGATTACAATGCTTACACACATCATATTTGCATAATCTAGAGACCAAGAATTTTGTTCTATGAATTTCATTTATAAGATTATCTGATACGTACGTTTATGGTTAGATGGATGTTTAAGAGTTTATCATGAAAGTGAAATTAATATTTGAATTTATCTTTGATGAAAAGTGAGAATTAGATAATCTATGTATTGAATATTATGGGATAATTGATTTGATTTTTAGACTCTTTATTTATTTTTACTTTTATAATTTTTTTAATTTAGTTTAGTTATGATGTTTATAGGTATAATCACTAAAAAAATCCTTATGAGATTATAACTTGTCCATTAAGGCTTACTGCATATGCTAAATACATTCGTGTTAATCTAGAGAAATAATTTGGTTTAGTTAAGTTTAATTTAGTATTTTCTTTTTGAGAACTTCTTTTTAGAACTTATCTTTTTAAGGACTAGCTAGAAGCTGGTTGGGGGTTGTGATATGTGCCTAAAAAGTATGTATATCTTGTGATTTATCATAATTAAAAAAAATCAATTAAGTTTTAATATCACATTTTAACCTAAGTATTTTATAAAATGTGTTTTTGGAATAATGGGATATGTTTTGATATATTTGAGGTATTTTGAACATTAAAATATTCAAATGATAAATGACAAACTAAATCCTCACAACCAAGTGTGAATTAAGTTTTAATATCACATTTTAACTGAATTATTTTATAAACTATGTTTTTGGAATAACGAGATATGTTTTGATGTATTTCAAGTATTTTGGAAATTAAAAGATTCAAATGATAAACACAAATTAAATCCTCACAACTAGGTATATAATTGTCATACAACAGAGGGCCTAAATGCAAACATTTATACAAGATACAACAAAGAGGGGTCAAAACATTAAATAGTCAAAATTAAGGGCACACTACAACATGATATATGTGTCGTAGCACAACACCCTCTAGATAAATCTCACAGAACTAGAAACAAAGTGGCACCATAACATGAGTTGATATACGTCATGATCCTTGTAGACGGATATGCATAATAATCTTTAGATTTTTAGCATATGTTTATGCAAACATTTATATATTTGTAGATTAGCATTTTAAATTTTTTAGATCTCCACAACCTTATCCTAACTAATTGTGATTACATTTTAACTATTTTACTATAAATATGTATCTAGGTTTAACAACAAATAGAATAAAAAATTATACATATTGTAGATACATAATTTATAGAAAATATGTAGACCTACGAGAAATTAAAAGCTAGAGACAATATAGGAATTCAAGGAGGAAATTAAGGAGTTCTAATTCAATCCTTGATATTAATCAATAAGCTTCTTCTTCATCTTTTTTATCTTCTTTGTCATTTTATATTTATTTTAATTATGAATTTTCCTATCTTCTTTATTTGTACAATTGTGGGTAATTTTAAAGCCCTATACATTGATTTTAATTAATAAAATATTATAATGATTTTTAAAAAACATCCTTTAGTTTTGATGTGTTCGACCTATGATTAAATTTGATGACTATGCATGTATGAATTAGAATAATTAACTCATTTACTACATGTGTATGTATAGTACTAGTTTAAAAATATTATTAGATTATCCTAAGAATATATATGTTTTCACGTATGACAACTGGAATTACTTACCCCTATTTATTTAGTGAGTTATTGTATGTAGTAATATTCTTATTCAAAGTGGTAACTTGTTGCTTTCTGACAGTGTGAAAAAGCAAAGTTGATACCTTTGAAGGTTATTAAGAATTGTGATCTTAAGAAGTTTAGGTATCCCTTTTTTTGTATGTAATATGGTAAATGAATTTTATCTAACAATTATGACTAGGTTTATTCTAATTAAGGATTGATTTTCGATGGTATTATACTTCAATTAAAAGTAGGAAAAAGTAGTTGAAATCATTGCGACTAGTCAATAGATTTTCCAAACTATTGCCTTTAATTCAATGATAGTTCTAATATTGATTTCAATATAATTGGTTAAATAATAGGCTAGTGGTAAGGATTTTTCTATAATCATATATTTCTCTTTACATGGGTTACTCATGTATTTTATTTATGATTTTATATTTTATTTTTATTTTAAAAACTATTTTCAAGACTCCCTTATTAATTTATTAATAAGCAAATAATTAGTGATATTTATTGTAGCAATCCTTGTTGATTCAATAACCTTTATTCTTAAATTAGTTATCACTTGTATAATTTATCATGTATACCTTCATGTTTCTAAGTGTATCAGTTGAAACTTAAGGTGTCACATTCAAAAGCTTCAAACGCCTCTTCATTATAACTAGTAAACTACCTATTACAATTGTACCATGAATCAAAGGTGTCAATAATGTTAAGGGAAATGGTAGTTGTAGATATAGAGCAATAGTTGTTGCACTTGAAAATGGTTAGGATAGATGGGATCAAATAAGGACTAATATGCTTTAAAAATTAAGAATCCATTATAATAATTACACATATGTTTAGAGATGTTGAAATAGTCAACAATCTTATCCAAAAACTTGATCATTTTCAAAGTCCAAGAGATTATGAGAAGTGGATGGTATTACCTAACATGGGTCATATTATTGCTGCTATATATAATACTATGGTGGCCACATTTAGCATGCATACATCACATATAATTCTTCCCCTTTGATCTAAGGTGCCACAACATCATTGATGAGTGCTCAAAAAACACTAAAATTATCATGATTTTATGCACATTAATTGATTATATATATATATATAAATCTGTCTTTTCAGAATCATAGGTATTTTTATTGTTTTTCAAGTATTTTTGCTTTAAAAAGTAACTTAAAGACTCAGAAAAATACTGAAAGCAATACATCACAAATATATTCATAAATTAAATGAGGAAAAGTAAAAAAAGATGGAAAAATTGGACACAATCTGTCAAAAATGTCAAAAAAAAAGGAAATCACGCACGCAGTTGCCCAACAGTATCGACCAATGCGCTCAACCGCCAACCAGCGCCGAGTAGCACATGTTGCAACGCCCATCCGTGTCGAGCAACGCGCGCGCATCGCCTAAACAATGCTGAAGCCATGCGCACATCGCCCAAACCACGCCGAAGTCGCGCACCCATTTGCACCCAATCCGTGTACGCCCCACCTATCATGATGTCAGTTGACGTCATCATCACCTACTACACGTTTCCTCCATTTTTTAATCATTTTTTCCACCCAATTGTTTTCCTCTCCTCACCTATAAATACCTTCATTCTCTACACCTCAAAAACATCTTCTTTTCTCTTTCTTTCTCTTCATTTCTTACTTTTTAGTTTTTCTTAGTTTTAGAGTTCTTCTCTTTTTGAGAAGAACTAATTATATTGTTGTAATTTATTTGCTTTTTTATTCAATAAATGGAAATACAAATTCTGTTCGGAGGTTTTCTAGCAACAAGAATAACATCAAAATACTATAAGGATTTTATTTTTTTTACTATTATTTTTTATGCTTTATTCTTATATGTTATATTTAATTTTTCTGTGATTAAATTTAACTTTGTTGACTGTTTGTAAACATGATATAATAATAAATTTGTTATGCTTGTGAAGTATTAAATAGGTAAAAATATCTAAAATGAATTGATTTTATTTTTATACAAGATTTTATATTAAGAATGTTAGATAAAAATATATTATTTTTCATTACAAACTTAAATCTGCAAATTATATTTTAAGATTTAGTTATCTGGTCTGATTTAGAGTAGTGCCCTTTTATTTTTTGGTACAATCGCTCGATAGTTGGAGTGAAGCTCTATTTCAAATTTTTTTATAAGAATTATTATTTGAAAATGTATTGACATGTTTTCAGTAGTAGTTTTAAAACTTGAAAGTTAGTACTCTGATAATTAAATTCTTAGGTTTAATTTGGACACCTTGAATAAAATTTAAACTATCTAACCTCACCAAAGTTGGCATCTAAATGGTTTATTTTCAATCTCTTAGAAAAAATAATTAATTTAATTAACCAAATTAGTTATCAACCCCACCTATAGTGTTAATTGATTTGTTTAGTTAACAAAGAATATCTAACCCCACCAAAGATGGTATTCATATAAAAAAGAGAGAATCAATAAATATCAAAAAATATCAATTTATATCTTTCATAACCTAAATAAGATGAGCATGCATAATTAACTTAGTTATTATATCCATAAATACTCCATTATTATAAATAATAAAATTTGCATAAATATTTATTGAATCAGTACCTATGTTTATTTTTATGTTATTAGATTAAAAAAAAAAACCCAAAAATATCGTGACAGGATGTTTAGGATTTAATTTCATTTTTAAAAGTTTGAATAAGAAATTAAAAACCACATATATTCCTTCCTTAGATTGACCTAGGGAGTACACTTATCATTTTTTATGAAATGATTTGTACACTTGCGAGAGTTTTATAAATATAAAACCAAAGTATTAGCAGGATCGAGGATCCCGGTTCTATTCATCAATCATATGTTAATTCTTATAAGTTTTGTTAGTAATGATCATTTTGTGCAGGTAACAAATGTTTTATACTACACCAATTTAGAATTATTTTCAAATTTAAGTGGTCATATAGGAAAATATATCTTATATGTGACACTATATTGTTGTAGTTAGAGTAACAAAGAGGATGTCCAATGCCACCAATCATTTATGAGTAGGAAGCATTCAATCATACTTGTGCAAATGGATGGGCCTTGCCTTAGATAAAAGAAATTCAACTTTTTTAGTCAATGAAACCCTTTTGTAATTCAAAGGAAGATGAAATTATTATGTCAGACTAGATATTTGATGTGACAATGTTCAAATATGGTTGCCAAATATATGCAAAATATTCAAATGTGGGTGCCAATCATATGCAAAATGTTCAAATGATATTTTCGAACATCAATAAAAATTTTATATAAGCATGCCAAACATCAATAAAAAAAATTGATATAGATATACAAAGCATTAATAAAACATATATATAGGTATGCCAAACATTAATAAAATGTTCATATGGTTATGCCAGTCATCAATATAACATTCATATAGATGGAACATATTGTAAAATAGTCTTCTTACCCTAAAATGATTAAATACAAGTATAGAGTATTTAACCTACTTTAAAAAAAAGCTAATAAAAGATAAGAACTAGTCATATATGTAAACATCTCCAAATTAAAAAAAGTCAAGTACAATGTTAAAAAAACTTATATACAATTGTATAAGGTTAAACAAAATCTAAAATTCAAATTACACATCTATGAGTTATGATCTCCTGCTTTCAAATGGTTGTGCTACATTTATTGAAGAAATTCTTCTACTCCCTAGTAGGATTTTTTTCAACCTTTTAAAGTTTTTTCAACAATGTTTTTGATTGATTTTTAGACATTACTAATGTAAGTTGTACTACTCTCATTGCTTTCGACACACGTTGACGAAAATAAACTATTTGTTAATTACAATTGTAATATTATTATCTCAAATAAAAATATAATTTCGAAGATAATGCTCGATAAGAGTCAATTTATTGCATTTTTGTTATGATTTAAATGTTGATATTTGTGTGAAAATTGCGTTTATATGATTATTTAATCCACAAATGTCATTTCACGGGTATTTCGTGTTTAAAGTGAAATTTCAGGTAAAATCATAATTTTGGAGAAGTTTGGGACAAAGTTCAATGATCGGGATTGAGTGAAAATAAAAAGAAAAGAAAGTTTCAAAATTTGGAAATCCCGCCGCAGGCTAGATTATTCTCGCTGCCGGCGAAAAATCTACAGAAAGCACGGCGAAAATTTTCCCAAGAGCACAAATTTTGGCAAATTCATCTCGCCGCCGGCCAAATGCATCTAGCCGCTGGCCACATTAATTTGGCCACATCCAAAATCAGAAAACCAAAAATTTTATTTTCCAGAAATCTCGCCGCGGCGAGAATAATGTCGCCGCCGGCGAGTTTCGTCCGAAAACACATTTTTTTGGTTGTTTTGTTCCAAAATTACCCCCAAAATCCTAGATCTATATATACAATATGATGGAGAAAGGGGCCACGACAGAAAGAGGAGTTCAAAGACATTTTTGGAGGAAAGAAAAATATTTGCAGAGAAAGTTTAGAGAAGCTTGAAGGATCTTCACCATTGTTGCTACCAAATATTCATCTTCTATAGTTTTTCATCTCTTCTCCTTAGCTTTTATATTCTGCAGTTTATTCAGATTTGTTATTCATGGATTCAATTGAAATAATGGTTGTTCTTATTTCCGTTATGAACTAATTCGTTTTTGCTAAGGCTAAGATGTAGTTGAATCAAGGAAATCTGATTTCTGTTGTTATTGTTATATGAGTTCATTGTTTTCAAGTTGAGTATTTATTTCCATGCTTAATGCTTTTAAATTTCTGGCCAAGATTTAGATTATTAGTTGCATTATATTGAGACCAAGAGGAGATATGTAATGAATGCTTCTTGTGATAAATACCGTATGTTGAATGTGAGTGTGAGAACTAATGCATGATGTATGTGGTTATTCTAGAAATTCCATAAATCGTAATGTGCTTGTTTGTGATTAAATCTTCATAGAAATATAGTTGGTTTTCATAGATAAGTAATTCTAATATAACTCGAGAGAGAGTATTAGGTAAATTTGGGTTTTTCAACCATCACTTTTAGCTTTGATTCTCATATAACATGACTTGAAATCAGATTGAATTGATTTAGCGAAATCAAATGCCTTAGCTTTTTTAATCATTTATGAACAACATTAAATTTTGTTATTTGCGTTTAGTTTTATGTTAATTTTCTTTTTAAACAATTTCAACAATTCGGTTTTCAAATAAAATTAGGATTAGTCAATTTCGGTACTTAGTAACGCCATTCCTTGTGGGTTCAATATCCGTACTTTTGTACACTTTATTACTTGAACGATTCGTACACTTGCAAAAATAAGCATCAAGTTTTTGGTGTCGTTTCCGGGGAATGGTTTGATTTTATTAATATCGATACTACCTAATCTTAGTTTTAATTTGAAGTTAATTTTCTTTATCATTGTTTCATTTTTAATTTTGTTTATTGTACTGTTTTTTTTATTTATCATAAAAAAAGTAACTTTGTGTTGTTTTTGTGCTAGTTGATTTTCTGGTTGTAGGATTTTTGTATGAGACGTACAAGAAGCCTTAACCTTCTTCCATTTGATCCGGAGATTGATAGAACATATAGGCGTCTAAACCGAGAGAGAAGACATTCAACTTCAACTCCTAATAGACAATTAGTCATGGATCCACCATTTGTTGAGGGAGGTGGAAATCGTAGAGCTTTGAGGGATTATGTTGCGCCTAATATTGCTGGAACTACTTCGGGTATAAGGAGGCCAACTGTTCAAGCCAATAACTTTGAGATAAAACCATCCTTTATCAAAATTGTTCAAACAAATCAGTTTGGGGGAATGTCAAAGGATGATCCAAATGCACATATTACTTACTTTCTGGAGGTGTGTGATCTTTACAAGATAAATGTTGTGTATGAAGATGCTTTGTCGGCTCAAGTTGCTGTTCTTTCAAGAAAGATGAATTCTTTGTCATCCAAATTCGAATCCAAACCAACTGCATAATGTGATTTATGTGGTGGAAATCATGCTAGTATCGAGTGCCAAGTTGGAAATCCATTTGCTTCACTAAATGCTGAGCAAGCAAATTATGTTTCAAATTTCCAAAAACCTCAACATAACCCATACTCGAACACCTACAATCCAGGTTGGAGAAATCATCCAAATTTGTCATGGGAAAATAACCAAGAGGGATTCAAACCGTCATCATCTTCCTACCAACCCCAAGAGAAAAAACAAACAGATTTGGAAGAAATTTTGGGAAATTTCATTGAGGAGACAAGAGCAAATTTCAGAAATCAAGAGGCAATCATAAGGGACATCCAAAACCAACTGGGGCAGCTTTCAAAGAAGATTGCAGAAAAGTCTCAAGGATTGCTGCCTAGTGACACAATAAATCCCACAGATCATGCAAAGGCTATCACATTGAGAAGTGGTAAAGAACTTGAATGGCAGAGGAAATCGGAGAAAAAGATGGAAGAATCTAAAGAAAATCCATCAAGATCCCAAGATATTAAACCTTCCCTATATGCGAAATATGAGCCTCCTATCCCATATCCTCAAAGATTGAATAAGAAAAAGGTTGATAATCAATTTGATAAATTTCTGGATATTTTTAAGAAATTGCATATTAACATTCCTTTTGCAGAGATGTTGGAACAAATGCCGAAGTATGCAAAATTCATGAAGGAAATTCTGTCAAAGAAGAGAAAGCTGGGAGATTATGAAACTATCATGCTAAATGAGGAGTGCAGTGCAATTCTTCAAAGAAAACTGCCACATAAATTGAAAGACCCAGGGAGTTTTACTATACTTTGTACTATAGGAAGTTGCAATTTTGATAAAGTCCTATGTGATTTAGGAGCAAGCATTAATTTGATGCCACTTTATGTTTTCAGGAAACTAGGCCTGGGAGAAGTGAAGCCCACTTCAATCTCTTTACAATTAGCGGATCGATCGGTGAAATATCCTCTAAGGGTAATTGAGGATGTTTTAATTAAAGTCGACAAATTTATTTTCCCTGTAGATTTCGTGGTGCTTGACATGGAGGAAGATAGAAAGATACCGTTGATATTGGGGAGACCGTTCCTTGCAACTGGAAGAACATTGATTGATGTTCAGCAAGGAAAGCTCATTCTATGGGTGCAAGACGAACAAGTGACTTTTGATGTTTTTGAAGAAATAAAATTTCCAAGTGACGTACATTCTTGTTTTCAAATTAACACTCTTGACGGGTTAATCTCGGAAACTATTGAGGAGAAAACTCCTTTGCTACCACTAGAAGCTTGCCTTGTGAAATCTGCAACAATTGAGGAGGAAGATGAGGGGATGAGACAATGTTCCAAATTACTGGCAGCACCTGATGAATATTTGTGCAGTAATGAAACATTTAAGGAGTTGGGAACAAATGAAACTCCAACCTCAGTGGTAAAGAATGGATCCAATAAGATTGAGCTAAAGCCAATGCCATCCCATCTAAGAAAAAAAATCTTACGTTCACCACTAGCGAGGGCAGTTTCACTATCGGCGGTAAGGAGATCTCTCTTTCCTTTCTTACATTGAGGACAATGTAAGGTTTTGGTTGGGGGTGCGGTAGATGGTAAATCTTTTCTTCCCTTCATTTTTAGTAGTTTTGTTTGTGTGTTTAGTTGTGTTTAATTTTGATTTTCCACTTATTTTTCTGCATTTTGATTTAATTTCTTTTATTTCTTTATTGTCTTATTTTTATTTTTATTTTTCATTTGCATTTTACTTATTTTAATTTGCACGTTGATGATAATAATGTGATTGTGATAATAAGTAGCTTTTAGAAGACATTAAATTTTGCTTCGGTTTAAAGATAATTTCAAATATTGATTTTACCTAGTTGGCGACTCTTTTGGTATGTGGTATGATTTGGTTGATTAGTCTAAATTCTTAGAGAAGTCTTATGTGCAAATTTTTCATGGACATTTTTGTGATCTCAACAAACTCTAGAACTCATTTGAAAACCTCTTGAGGCGAAATAATTTGGAATTGCACTGTTTAGGATATGATGTAGGCCATTTTTGGATCGATTGTGCCATGTTAAGCCTACCTTGTTATCCTTATATCACTAGTTACCTCTTTGAGCCTATTTAAATATATTGTTAGCCTTACTTTTCTTTATTTTTGCCTTCTATAACCTACCTTTTATTGAGCCAAAAATATATTTATATAATTCCTACCTTATTTGTTAAGAGCCCTTATTTTTATTTTGACACTTCCCATTCTTTCTTAACCAAATACCTAAGCCTAACATTACAAGCCTCATAAAGTCCTATTGATTCGAAGTGGTGTATTTTCCTTCATTAGTGGAGAGAGGTTTGAAAAGTGAGCCTATAGAGTTTGAGATTTCACCTTTTTGTTTGTGGATGTTATGCATAATATTATCCGGGCATTATGGCTATTGGTTTGTGGGTTGATGGGTGTTTAAGAGTCAATAACAAAAGTGAAATTGGCATTTGAGATTTCTTAAAGCTTAGGTGACATTTAATTATTCTATATGTTGGGTGTTATTTACAATTTTTGAGACATTTGTGCAAATTATTTGTTATGTGATTTTATTGTTTTAAGTTAGGATAGTTATAGGTAAGATGTTTGTGGGTATCATCACTGGAAGCCCTCACGAGACTACAACTCGTCATACTAGGGCCGCCTAGAGGTTTAAAAGCTTATTGCATACGCTTAATGTAATGTTGTAAATAGAATAAATTTCCTTTGAATTTTTCTTTTAATGTCTCCTTTGAAATTATTCATAGATCGCTTTTCTTACTAGAGACTAGCAAGAAGCTGGTTGGGGGTTGTTGATAAGAGTCAAATTATTGCATTTTTGTTATGATTTAAATGTTGATATTTGTGTGAAAATTGCGTTTACTTGATTATTTAATCAACAAATGTCATTTCATGTGTATTTCATGTGTAAAGTGCAATTTAAGGTAAAATCATGATTTTGGAGAAGTTTGGGACAAAGTTCAATGATCGGAATTGAGTGAAAATAAAAAAAAAACAAAGTTTCAAAATTTGGAAATCTCGCCGCCGACGCGAAGATTCTCGCCACCGGCGAAAATCTTACAGAGAGCACGGGTTTTGGCAAGATGCATCCGATAAGGTAGAAATTGAATGCACTAGTTGCTTATCATCCATCATAACTAAGTTACTAAACATTTTTCTTAACCACCTTAGCTTCATAGTTTATCCCTATCACTTATTTATTTTTTTAATTCATCCTTATTGATTGTAAAAGCATTCATAAAAAGGCGAATGTCATCATCTCTTTTCAACTTTTCCTCTAGCCCAATGCAAGCCCGTCCCATAATGTAAAGACCTAAAAGACATTTGACATTATACAAGATAATAATTATCTCTTCAAATGACATAGGAAAAGTGTTTTTCTAAGGATGCTATCATTCAATAAATTCAACACTAAAATCTTGTCAATTTACTCATATGTTGCACTTACCAAATGTCCAAGGCCATAGTAAGCTATATGATCTTAGTTACAATTTTGATAATTTCAAGCTCTTAGTTTATTTGAGTGGCCAATAACTTTCAATAAATAATGCTCTTAAAATTTATAAGTCAGGGAATCAATTTAAAGATATAGTTATACCAAGAATTAAAATAGTATATTTCATTATATTATATATATATATTACACTTACTTTATTATCTCATATTTTGGATGTTATATGAGTGTTATAACGCTTCAACATTGTTAGATTATATGACCCATTTGAAATTGATGAATTTTGCTCACATCTCCCATCATCCCATTTCTCATTATGTATATGTCCACTCATCAATAAATTCTTATTATTTATTGTATGCTTCTCTACCTACCCAAATTTCATGGCTATTATGGGATAATGCTTCTAGTGGAGTCTCAATCATCCCTTAATTTTAAGGTGGTACTTTTATGGTACTTGTTTTCTTACTTTCTTCAATAATAAATTCCTTCCATTTTGTTCACTTCTTCATTCATTTTCTGAATAGATTTTGTTTGTGGTTGTGTTAACATATCTATAAATTAAATTTCAAAAATAAGAACTACGTTAATGATCATTAATATAATTTGTGTTCAATTACTATAATTTGTGATAGGAGATGCATCTAGAATTTATAACAATTAAATTTTAATAGCACAACATCTACAACATGGAAAATAGATGGTAACTTGGACTTGAATGACATTAGGTTTATGGAAGCTTCTAAAAATTTCAATGGTTTGTCTACATTAGATATTCCTATAATTACTTTTTAAAATCTATGAATGATGTTAAGACTAATCATTGGTATATTTTTTTTGCACATGCCATAAATACAATATGGACTAACGATGTACTTTATGCCCAGATTAATGAGGCTATAATGGCTACTATTTTGGAGAAACCAACATTAGCAAAAAGTAACTCAGATACCTTTGTTGTTGGTACCATCAAAGTAAAGTACTTTGAGCTTGCACTGACTAATATGACACCATCTATGTCAGGCAAGGTATGGTTTGATTATGATTTTAATACCTTATGCAAAAATTGATTTATGCATCTATTAGACTATATAATGATATTATGTATCTTAGTATAGTGTATAAGTATTGTACAACTAACCAATAGAATTGTAAGTGTGTGGGTGTATAGAGATGTATTATGTGTGTACTACATCTCTTATATAAGATATTGTTGTGTAGTACTCTTTGTTAAGAATTCATTCAATAAAAAAAATGTAGTGTACTTTGAATCCTAAAATGGTATCAAAGCTCTAAAGATTCTAAGACCTATAAGTGTACAGTCTAATCACTTCTAACTCAATCAATTTATTCTTCAATTTTATTTTGCTTCTTTCTAGTTTTCTAGAAATAATCTTGTATTTCAACTTGATATCAGAATACTTGTTGATTGCTTTAAAGGTGTCCTAGAGCTGGAAATCAAATGGTTAAGTTTTCTTGTGCTTCAACTCAATTCTCTACTTTTCTTGATCCTTACAAAATTGTTGGGCTTTGCATTGGTAGTTTTCTTAATCCTTACCAAATTAATTGGATCTTTGGACATTAAACTTATCTCTTTTTTGCATTCATTTCTTGAGGTTAATCCAAAACCACCTCTCAATCCTCACAAATTTCTCTCTCACATTCTTGATTCGCTATCTCTTGCATCAATACTCACCATCTTCCTCCTCCTATCACCACTTTCCATGTTGTTAATCAACACCAAATAATATAGTCCAAAGGTGTATGTTCTCCTCCAAGCCATCAACTCATCAATGGGTCTTCTTCCAATGGGCATCACAGGTTATGAATTGAACAAATAAAATGGAAAATTCCTTGTCAATTTGAACGTGCTTGCAGTTTCTCTATGAAGGGTTCATACTAATTGAATTACAAGTCCACCATTAGTGGCTATAATACTAAGGGAAAAAAATTCGTAACTCTAATTAACAAGAACCGAAAACAATGCAAAAAGGTGCAACAAATATTTAACCCCTCTATTAGTCGTGTAAACGGTGGAATTTGGACTAAAAATGCAAGAAAATAGGGAAAGCTAATTTATTTCTGTAGAAATCAAAATGAGGTTCGATTTGATATATTATAATAGTCATTTCGTAATTCGAGTAAAAAGTTATGGTCATTTAAAGTTGCAACTCCGTTTTATCAAATTTGTTTTTTTTAAACTAAACAACAACCTTCTTCTTTTCTTTTCTTTCTTTAAAAACAAAAATAAATTGAACACAAAAATAAAGAACAAGAAAAAGATACAAAGAATTAAAAAAAACTACAAAACAATGACAACGAAATTAAAAGAAAACACAAGACTTAAAAGAATAAAATTTCTCTTTTTTGTGATTTGTGACTCAAAAATGCAAAAAATAAATAAATAAAGAATGTAGAAAATAATCAAAGGATAATTTTTTTTAAAATCTAGAATTCAAAACCAAGATAGATGAAGATAAATAACTTGTTTTAAACAACCATGGCTCTGATACCAAATGATGTGGACCCTTTAGGTGGAAACCCCTAAGAACCCACGAACTCAAATGAATATGAACGACTGAATTGCTAAGAACGTGTTAAAGATGATCAGATTAGAACCCTAATGAAATAATGTTCTCAAAATCTCAATCTTGAGACACCACAAATGATGATCACTCCATTTGATAAGTCAAATTTAATTACTCAATCAAGAATACAAGAAAGTAAAGAAAAATCTTTATGAAATATACTTTTCATTAATAATATTCGTTTTTCCATCCAAATTACATAACTCTTCTTCTACATAAGTAAGAAACCCTAAAAGAAAAACCCTAGATGAAATGGGCCTAATGAGCTTATTTAGTTATGGATTGGGCCTAATCTAATCTTAAAAAATAAAAGACTAAAAGGCATAAAATAGAAAGCTCATAATTAACTAAAAAAAAATTGCTAAACATAAAAAGACCTACAATTAATTAAAACAAAAGCTACTTCCTAAATTAATCATTGCATCAAATTTAATATTTTAAATCTATTTCTTGCGTAGGATCTTGAGAATATTTGTAGTATCTTGAGAATCTTTATAATATTTGTAAATATAAACTTGATTAGCACCTCAATTTCCATTATTAAAAGACTTACAAATTTAAGAGTAAAATGCATAAAGGTGTGTTTTTTATTGTTCTTTTTTTCGCTTTTTCCATTCTTTCTTATGAATAGAACATGGATTGTGTTTATGGAAAGTCTTGTAGTAGAAACTCTCTTCTCCTCCATTGTTATGTTCTTGGTCTTTCTCTCAAGGCCAGAAGTGTAAGATGGAGATTGTTGTAATTCCTATAAAGAAGTATCAAAGATTCAATCTTTTAAGTACTTTTGGATATAGTTAACTAGTTTTGGCTTGTAGAAGCAATTGATGATGGATTTTAGTTACAAGACCTAAGAGTCCTTTGAGGAATCTCTCAAATTCCCACTCTGAAGAGCTTTGATTTATCATATTTTGCAAGAAACACATTGACAATTTTCATTCTTGTACGCCATTTTCTGTGTACTATCATTTATTCTAAGTAGAAAGAGTTGGGATCATATATTAACTATGAAAATGACATGGAGATGAGCTTCATTGACAAAAATGAAGAGGGAAAGGACCTTAGAAAGCCATTTCTTCACACTAGAAGCTAGTATAGAATGGGATTGAGATAGTCTTCTAGTACCATGGGTGGGTCTTCCATGGTTCTTTGTGATCACTTTCTCTCTAACATGCTTTTTGTGTCTTTATTATTGCTTTGAGGCCTATCTAACTCAAATTCAAATGTGGGTATTCTTCCATAACTCAATCTAATATCACTAGTGATTTTAAACTATATGTTTCAGAGTTCTCGTTGTTTGGTCTTTATTAAATGTTGGTGATGGATTTTAGCCTTCAACATACAACTAGTTTTGGCTCGCATAGAAAGATAGTGTTGGATTTGTGGATGGTACCTTATGTGAGATTCTTCTATTATGGCATGTTCTGCTTGTTGGTGCCATCAAGAAATTTGTTAGGTTTGGCCCATTGGCTTATATTTAGTGAATTTTATTGGTTATCTATTTGTATAATAGTGTATGCATTTTGTTTCTTTTGCATTGTTTGATTGTTTGATAATATTAATCAATAATCTAAGTATTGTCTCATATAGTGATACAGTGTTCCTCTAGTGATGTTTCTTACTTTTACTTTTATGGATGTATGGTCACTATAACCAAAAGTGTGAGCACTGTTATGTTCAAAAATTTATTGATGAGTCGAGTGCTAATGTTTCCATTTTTAAGACTAATAGGTTGTGTTTTTTAAAATGTTGTCGTTTCTTCTCCCTACAAATGTTTCATTGTCACTGATGTTCATTAATACAAAAGTATCTTTCTTTAACACATATTTAAAATAATTTTAATTTTCTCTTTTATTTCCATAATAATTGATGATTATTATAATTTGTATGAGTCTTTTGATTTTCTTTATAATTATCAATTTTATTAACGTTTTTACATATAATTAAATATTCCATAAAAAATCAAAAGAAAAAAATCAAATATTTCAAGAATCTTTTGATTTTTGATTTTTTTTCTTTCACTAAGAGATAATTAGTAATACATATAATTACTTGTTTTTACATTAAATATAGTTTAGATATTGAATTAATTAAGGTAACCATTGCCAACAATAATAGTTTAAACAAATGATTTTCCAAATGATTTCAACTTTTGAATAAATACAATCTAATGATATATGTATTTCTAGTTATAATTAAATATTTTTCTTAATTTTAAGAATCTGATTTAAGTTTTTATATTTATTAACATCTATACTTTTAAATACTTTCATCTAAATATCAATATGATTTATCATACTATATATTTAAATCATTTGTCATCGAAACATGCACGATAAATTAAAATTTAACATATATTTATGAGACTTTTGATTTTCTTTTTTAATTTCATAATACTAGATAACTATTATAATAATCACTAGTATTTTGATTTTCCCTTTCTAAATTTCAATTAAAAAAATCCATAAATTTTAAGTTTATTCAAATAGAATTAATTATTTTATGATACTTTTAGTTTTTCAGTTTATTCTTTCAATAAAAGATAATTATTGATATATACATATATATATAATATATATATATATATGTATGTATGTATGTATATATAATCAATTATTTTTATAGTAAATATAATTTAGAAAATAAATTAAAATTTAACATATATTTAGAAAGACTTTTTGTTTTTTGTTTTTTGTTTTAATTCCATAATGATATAAAATTATTATAATAGTTATAAATCTTTTGATTTTTTTCTTTTTATAATTTCAATGTGAAATAATTAAATTTATTTACATAAAATGTATTATTTTATGAGTCTTCTAGTTTTTCATTTTAATTCTCCCTCTAAAAAATAATTAATTTTTATCACTAAATATAATTTATAAAATAAATTAACTAAAATTAATATGTTATATGAGAAAATACATTGGTATTTATAATAGACTTCTTTGTAAGTATACTAATTTAGCACATATTTAAGAAAACTGATTTTGTTTTAATTTTGTAATAATATATAATTATTATAATGTTGATGAATCTTTTGATATTTTTTAAATTATAAATTTTATTAACTCTTTCACATAGAATCAAATATTCCATTAAGAAGTCAAATATTTTAGTAGTTTGTTGATTGTCCATTTTATTCTTCCAATAAAAGATAATTATTAATACATATAATTAATTATTAAATTTTTGGTTTTCTTTTTTAAATATACCCCAAGAGAGAATTTATAAGTTTTAATTTTTTTTACATAGAATCAATTATTTTAGAAATCTTTTTTTATTTTTCCTTTTAATTTCTCTACTAAACAATAATTAATACATATAATAAATTATTTTTAACATTAAATATAATTTATAAAATAAATTATCTAAAATTAATTATAATTGATTTATGTTATATTATGAAATTGATTGATATTTAAAATAAATCTTACCAATTAAAATATGACATGTTATCTATAGAACTAGAATAGTCATTTTCATATAAAATTATAAACTCGTTACTTAAAATAGTTATAAGATAAGATAAATACATGTAATATTTATTTTGGCCAAAAAGTTATAAAGGAGTAGTTAAAATATTTAAATAATTACTTAAATTAATAATTAAAATTTACATAATGAAATATATATTAATAAATAAAAAATTTATTCTACAAAATAAAAAATCTAAAAATAAATACGAAATTATTCTAATTTCAAAGAAATGATCTAAAAGATATAATAATAAATTATTTATTAAAATAAATAATATTTTATTGATATTAATACAAAATTTAACAATTTTTTTTCCACTAAAATAACAAAGTCCTGGTATAACTTTATATTGGGATAACCTGAAATTTTATACAGTGAGAAGCAAATACAGATTTATAAATTTTATTGGGATTAAAAGTGCCACATAACTCCTTTTTCATTCCCGTTTCAAAACTGATCTTACTTTCGTTAAAAAAACATTCCATTTTTTTGTGAAAGTTTTCATAGCTAGGTTTTACGTTTTTATTTTTGTTTTCTTTGTTATAAATTTTTTCCTTAATTATTTTTTACATTTTTTCAATTTTTTTCACGTTCTTTATTTTTACAATTACTTTTCAATAACATAAAAAAATGTGTACAAATTTATATAAATTTTCAACATATATTTATCACCAATTATCTAAAATATTTATTATTAGTTAATATGTATTCCTATCTTACATAAATATTAACATTGTATGTTAAATGTGTATACATCGTGAGCATATTTAATTAATATAAACTTTATTTTGGTTTTATTCTTATGATTATCTAAATACGTTATATTTGAAATAAAAATATCAATAAATGTTAAAATTATCATTTCAAGTGGTGTTGTCCAAAGAAAGTGTTGAATCAAACATATTTTGGTTAAATTTGTAAAATGTTTTTTTTTCTTTGAACATATTTCATTTTGAGCCTGTAATTTTTTTTTCTTCTGGACTGAATATGTAATTATTTGAAACATGATAACCGTAAGAAATAGATTTATTGATTATGAATAAACGAATGTTTACAACTTATTTATACAAAAGAAAAGTAAAATTATAATAATTAAAAATAAACACAATTATGGAGAGGCATGTTCTTGGACACCCTATCCTTCCCCACCAAGCTGTTGGTGGCTGCTTCCAACTAGTGTGTTGGTTGTCACCAGCTGGATCTCATGTTCTTTAACATTCCCCCTCAAGTTAGAATATATGTTAATTATTCCTAACTTGCTAAGTAAGCTTGAGAACGGTGGAAAACTCAAGGATTTGGTAAATATATCTGCTGGTTGCTCTAATGTAGAGATATGATAAGTTTTGATCATTCTAGCTTGAATCTTTTCTCTTACTAGATGGAAATCGATCTCTATGTGTTTGGTTCGCTCATGAAACACTAGATTTGATGCAATGTGAAGAGCTGCTTGATTGTCACAATATAACTTGGTTGGTTGGGAGTGTTTGATACCCAAGTCATCCAAAATATATCGTAACTAGGTTACTTCGCAACATGTTGCTGCCATAGAGCGGTATTCTGCTTCTGCACTTGATCGTAAGACGGTATTTTGTTTCTTAGTCTTCCAAGAAATTAGCGAGTTTCCAAGAAACATACAATATCCTGTGGTTGATCGTCGTGTATCTGTGCATTTTGCCCAATCTGCATCACAAAAAGAATTTAGTTGTAATGAACTAGTTGCTGAGAAAAAGAGACCTTGCCCTGGTGTGTTCTTGACATATCGTAGCACTCGTTGAGCTGCTTCCAAATGTGGTTATCATGATTTATCCATATATTGACTGAGAATGTGCACGACATACACTAAGTCGGGCCTTGTGATGGTCAAGTATATTAATCTCCCAACAAGTCTTCGATAGGATGTGGGATTACTGATGAATTCCCCTTCAATCTTGCTGAGGGATAAATTTTGTTCCATAGGTGAATTGGCAGATTTGGCACCAAGATAACCCATGTCCTCTAATATTTCAAGTGCGTACTTGCGTTGTGATAGAACAATTCCCTTCCTGGAACGTGAAACTTCTATGCCCAAAAAATACTTTAATTCACCGAGATCTTTAAGCTTGAATTGTCTCATGAGATGATTCTTTGTTTCTTCAATGTCTTATATATTGTTTCCTGTTATGATTATATCATCTACATAGACAAGAAGAGCAGAGAAGGAATTACCACGGGTTCAGACGAATAGTGAGTGATCATACTTGGATTGGTTAAAACCAGCTAGCTTAAGTGTTGTTGATAGCTTGATGAACCACTGTCGTAAGGCTTGTTTGAGTCCATACAAAGATTTATGTAGCTTACATACTCGTGTTTCCCCCTTTCGTCTGAATCCAGGTGGAAGGGACATGTAGACATCTTCATGAAGATCACCATAAAGAAAAGCATTGTTGACATCGAGTTGTCGAAGATGCCAATTTTGAATAGCAGTAACGGCAAGGAGAAGCCGAACAGTGACAAGTTTGGCTACTGATGCAAAAGTTTCTTGGTAGTCAAAATCTTCAATCTAACTATATCCTTTGGCCACTAACCGAGCCTTGTATCGTTCCACAGAGCCATCAGGATTATACTTGATTTTGTAGATCCATTTACAACCAACTGGTTTCTTGTTTGGAGGAAGCTGTTGAAGCGTCCAAGTGACATTAGTTTCAAGAGCATCCAGTTCTTGTTTCATGGCAAGCCTCCATTTTGGATCATTGAAAGATTTAGCAAAGGTGGTTGGTTCCCTGAGAATGGAAATAGAAGTAGCAAAAGCACGATGTGCAAGTGATAATTGGTCATAGGTAAGTACATGAGATAAAGAATGAGAAGTACCTTTGTCTTTGGACGATGCTGAGTGAGACGAAGGGAAAGACCGAGAAGGAAAAGAAGCTTCTACATGATATTTTTAAAGGTAGCTAGGAACATTGGTGGATCAAAGAAGCCTATGTGTGACTGGTGTTGGAGGAGTTATGTGTGGTGGAGAAGTTGATGATGATGTTTTTGGAGATGAATTTTAAAGATAAAGATGAGGATGTTTCTGGAAGGACAGATGGTGTATGATCAAGTGATATATTTGGATTGGTTGATTGATGAATGTTGGGTATGTCATCATAAATAGTATCTTCTGATGGAGGAAATAGAGTTAGAGTGTTGACAGCGGAAGTGAAATAACGAAATACATGTTCATGAAAGATAACATCATGAGACACTAAAGTCTTGCTTGTTTCCAGATTGTAGACACGATAACCTTTGATCCCTGATGGATACCCAATGAATATGCATTTATGTGACCTAGCATCAAACTTGGTGAGTCGATCATGATGTGTAGACACAAAACAAAGGGAACCAAAAACACGAAGATGTTCATACCTAAGAGTTTTGTGAAAAAAGACTTCAAATGGTGTTTTACCCTTGAGAACAGGTGTTGGAGTACGATTTATGAGGTATGTGGCTGTAAGAATGACATCTCCCCAGAATTGTTTAGGAAGATTGGCTTGGAAGAGCAATGAACGAGTGACATTGAGAAGATGACGGTGTTTGCGTTCAGTAACACCATTTTGTTGAGGGGTAGAGACACAACTAGTTTGATGAAGGATTCCCTTGGTAGAAAACAACTGGGTTATAGAGAATTCTGATCCATTGTCACTACGAATGATTTTAACTCACAACAAGATTGATGAAGGTGGTAAGAAATGTGCGTGTATCAGATTTAGTATGTAAGAAATAGACCTATGTGCATCTTGAGTAGTCATCAACAATAGTGAGAAAATAACGTGCTCCATTAAGTGTTGGAATGTGATAACCACCCCAAATATCAACATGAATCATTTCAAAATGTGTTTTTGTATTGATGGAACTTAAAGGAAATGGATTACGTGTTTGCTTAGCTAATGGACAAATAGAACAATTACTAATGGAACAAAAAGATGTGTTGATGGAAAGAGAAATTACACACAAATTGTTATTAGATAAATGACCAAGTCGTTGATGCCATAGATGAGAGTTCGTGGAAGCAGTGTTTGAAACGAAGAAACATCTAGCCTTTTCAGAAATAGTCAGGTAGTAGAGTCCTGCTTTCTCAGTTCCCATCCCAATCGTCTTCCCTGAGCATTTGTCCTGAACAAAGCACATACTATTAGTGAAGGTGACATGGAAAAATGAGGTTTGAGTTAGTTTGGCTACTGAAACTAAGTTTAATTTGAAAGAGGGAACACACAAGACATTATAGAGTATGAAATTATTTGAGAAATGTACAGTGCCAATATGTGTGACACGGGCAAGAGAATGATCAGGTAAATGCACATGCCGATTAGTGACTGGAATGCTGGAGCTCATAATGTTTTCAGAAGATACCATGTGATCAGTTACCCCTGTATCAAAAATCCAACGAGTTTCTAAATGAAAAACAGTTGCACATAATGTGTTACCTGAAGAAGTAGTCACTTGACTTGCCATGCTACCTGATTTGGATTGATTTAGAAGTGTAAGGAGCTCTTCATATTGGGCAGATGTAAGGTTGTGGGATGGTGTCTTTGTGTCGGAGCAGCTTTCCTGAAAGTCAGTATGATGAGCTTTGAGAGGGAAACCATAACTTGTGTTTCTCTTATCTTGAATTGCTCCTTTCTTCCGACACTTGTTGATGTCATGTCCATTCAAACCACAGAAATTACATTTGAGACGCTTTCGACAGTTTTCAAAATTGTGTCCATTGAGACCACAAAAATCACATTTGAGGTGACTTCGACAATTCTCAGAATTATGGCCTATATTGTTGCATCTATTGCACTTGAGATGTGGGTTCCTTGGTGGGTAATTTTTGTGAGGATATTGTGGACGACTATCTCTGGCAACAAGTGCGGCAGCTTCTGGCATCCTTTCTATGCTTTGAGTGGAGACAGCTCTTTGCTTTTCATCTTGAACAATGAGTGAATATACCTTATTTACTATAGGTAATGGTTCCATGAGCAAGATTTGTCCACATGTTGATGTGTAAACCGCGTTAAGGCCCATGAGAAACTTTATGGTTCGCTGCTTTTGTTGATATTCTTGTAATTCCCTTCCGACATTTCCTCCACAATATGGAAGAGGACATAATGCATCACGACTATCCCATAAACTTTTCAATTTGGTATAGTATTCTCCAATGCTTACACCTTCTTGCATGCAATCATGGATCTCTTGCTCAATGTGAAATAGGTGCACGTTGTTGGTGTGCGAAAAGCGTTCCTTTAATTCTTCCCATAGCTCATATGCAGTATCACTATACATAACACTTTCTACAATTTTGGGTGATATGGTGTTGATGATCCATCCTTTGACAAGAATGTTGCAGCGAGTCCATTGTTTGATTTCTGCTTCAAGGTTTGTTGATGGCCTTTTGATTGTGCCGTCAATGAATCCTTCTTTGTTTTTGGTTATTAGAGTCATCAACATTGCATGACTCCAAATGTGATAGTTTTCTTGGTTTAAGGATTGAGCTACGAGAACCATGTCTGGTTGGTCTGAGTGGTGTAGATATAATGAATGACTAGGGTCATTATACCATTTTGGTAAAGTAGGGTTGGTATTAGTAGTTATAGACATTTTTTGTTGAATAAATTTGAAAGAACGGGATAGGTTTAAGTGTGTTTTATACAATAATGACTATTTATGAAATAAATAATGGACTAAAATATGCTTTATCTTATAGAAAATGAATCAAGGATTACAGAACCGGAAATTTCAGCCGCAGAACCGGTCGGAAAATGGGTGAACCGGCGTCTGGAGTGGTTGGAACGGCGGCTGCAACGGTGAAGCACTGAACCGGATGAAGACCGAACCGGATTGGACCGGATGAAGGACCAAACCGGGTGAACGACGCGTTGTTTGTTTCAACGGCGAGCGAACAACGTGTCGTTGGAGTCGTCTTCCTCAGCAGCTGGCGCGTGTGGCTCCGACGAGGAGCGTGGAACGCCGATGAGTTTAAACAAGAAGCGTGTGAGCGCGTGGAGAGGTATTTTGGCTTGATTTTAATTGCAGATTGCTCGGATTTTTTTGAATAATATGTTGGGATGAAATTGAAATTGTTTTGTGAATCGAAATTGGTTTTGAAAAAAAAAACAGATTGAGGAAAAATGGGAAAAAATTTCTATGAGCTGAATTTTCTGGGAATTGTTTCCTAAGCTCTGATACCATGTAAGAAATTGATTTATTGATTATGAATAAACGAATGTTTATAACCTATTTATACAAAACAAAAACAAAATTATAATAATTAAAAATAAACACAATTATGGAGAGACATGTTCTTGGACAGTCTATATTTTTTCACCAAACTATTGATAGCTGCTTTCAACTGATGTGTTGGTTGTCACCAGCTGAATCTCATGTTCTTTAACAATATCATAAATTTAAATTATTACTTATTGATTTGTACCAAATCTCCTTAAATACGTATTACACCATTTACCATTATATGGCTCAGAATTGAATGAATGACAAATAATTGGTAGTAAACTCTTCCTTTTTACATGGACTACATGAACAACAAAACCTTATATATTCTTATAACAGACGCTGCCTGACTGGCGATAAATTATCTCACTTGTTTGGTAAAATATCAATCATTATAAATATTGTTTATATTTGTTGTATATTACAAATGTAGTATAAGTATAAAAATTTATAGTTTGATTTTGTTCTTGAAATATAAACTGCAAAGGTTTACGGTTATATTATATACTATATTTATAGATAATTTCCCGAAACTGACTGTATTGCAGTATAAAGAACTTCTATGCAACCCTCAAGTTCCTATATGTAGGTACGATATATTATATACGAAAACAAATTTGTATATCACAAATGTATACTACTTACTGTCACCCCCTTCTACGCAATTTGTTGCAGATAAGTCGTTCGTGAAAATGTCACAGAGAAGCTAGCAAGTTATCCAAGTAATCACTACCAAGGTCGTGAAACTCAAACACATCATCAACTAAGTTCTTGAAGCTTTCCTTTCTCTTTAACTTGGGTTCTTCAATCATCACTTTTTCTTCTTCCCAATCTCTCAATACCCTTTTTCTATTATTTGGAACGAACCCATTGTATCCAAGAGATGTCCAAGTAGAATTTGTAGATGAATAATATGATAAGAAATCAATTTCTGAGGAATATTCTAATCCCATAGCTTTTGCAACTGTCTCAATTGGAAAGTTAAGGTACGCTTTAGGCCCTCTAATTCTCAAAGCAGCTTTGTCATAAGCCATGGCTGCTTCCTCTGCAGTTTGAAAAGTTCCAAGCCAAACTCGAGCTCCTTTTCTTGACGAGTCTCTAATTTCTGCGGCATATTTGCCCCACGGACGCCTCCTAACTCCACGGTATCGCTTCATCACAGCGGTCTTTTCTCTCTCAATATTCACTTCTTTTTTTGTATTAAGAAGAGTGCTATTTTGCTCTGATTTTTCTTGACATGTATTTTCCTTGTTAAAGCTTGCAGGTATATTAATACTGTTAAGAAGCTCTTCCCAAGTCTCTGCTCCCATCGATATCCACCGTCCTAGACTTGGTAACCTATGCAGGACTTCCATTGATCCATCTCTTTCATGTAACTTGGGCAGTTCTTCCCAGGTATGGGACATTTCTGAGGTATTTCTTCTTACTTCATTTTTTTCTTCTCCGCCAATATAACTTGCCCACACATTTTCCAATATAGTTTCAGATTCTGTTTTGCAGTTATCACTATGTATAACCATGTTGTCAATCATTAATTAATCAACCTCACAAATTCATATATCTCTAGTTTGAACAAAACAAAATTAGTTCCTATAAGTTGAAAAAGAAAGAAAGAGAGAGGAGGTGACGATAGAGACTTAGAGAAATATAAAGCTGAATGTGTGATTTGAACAGCTCAATGATGTTTTATCCTGATTTATGACTGAGAACGCCATATTGGAAACTTCCTGTTTACTTCAGCTTCTTAATTGAAAGACATAGGAGTGGATACTTATACACTCTAATTTTGTGTAAATTTACCGAAAATTTAGAAAGTTGAGTATGCCTGACGCCTAATACATATAAAAAAGTTTCCAATTTTCGGTGTCTTAAAAGATTCGTGTTAGAGTTTTAACTTTTAAGCGGTAAGCATGAGGTGTGCACTTTGTTTTATATTCCTAGCATTGACTTTTGTGCTTGTTCCAATCATATTTTCAGCTATATCAATGTAGATTCTATGTACTTCCCTATAATTTAATTGATAAACCTGCCTCAAATTCTTGATTGATTTTGTAAGAAACAGAGGAGGAGGAGAATGTAAAGTTGTCTAAGAGTATAAACTAACTTTTATGTTGCTTTTGCTTCATTTCCACTGTTTTATTATTTATTTTTATTCCCCATTTATTGCTCATTCTTTCTTATATTTTTGCACTTTTCTTGGTCAAATTATATTTGGCATGTACATTACTCAGCCTTCATGCACTATCTAAAATTTAATGCAATTATGCTCTTATCTCTTCAAGTTTACCTCTTAAATTTAGTGCTATGCTCGTGTTTTTGTCACGTATTTTCTGATTGGTGCACACTTGTAAAAGACAGCATGATCTTGTAAGATTATGGATGATTTGAACTTACAAGAATAACAAAGACATGTCACATAGGAGAGGATAAGGGTTTCTTCCAAGTATTATTTCAATTACTTCAATTAGAAATGCTATGAAAATATAAATTTACACAGAAACATTAACCATATATATCATCGCATCACGTTGCATCATTATTTTGAAAAATGTAGAAGTTATATATTTTTATAGATAATTTTTACATGTGGTAAGATATATGTTGTATGGGTATAAAAATGTGTACAACTTTACATGTATTTAGTATTCCCTTCAATTTTAAGAATAGTGATTGAGTGGTTTTGAAAAAGAGGGAGAGGAAGATTAATGCCAGTTGCAAAATCTTTGTTTAAGTCTTAGTCTTCAAGCCTCTTGAAATCCAAAAGGTACATTCTGCTTCTGCCATGCTTTTAGGGAAGTTCTCCTGTGATGGTATAATTTTAATTTACTTCTCGAGAGTAGAGACTTTGTTGTTATTATATGAAGAAAACAAAACTAAAAAGCTATTAAAACTGGTTTCCACATCACATTGGTACTCTAGTTTGGCCTACACTTTTGAACCATTTTCATAGCATGGGAAGATTTTTTTTTTTTCCCTTGGAGTCATTGCAGCTTAGGAAGAGGAATAAATTGTATCAATTTAATTGGAATTTGAAAAATGAGTTAATTATGTATAAAATGTATTATTTTAATGATATTTTATTAAAATATTGTTTTACCTTTCACGTTATAAATTAATATTAGAAAGATTATTAACATAATATATTTTGGTTTTAATTTACATATTTTTAAAAAATAATATAATTAAATAATGAAAATTTTAATTTAAAATATTAAATAACACAAGCTTTATATTTTAATAAAGCTTATAGCTCCTCCTTCGTTAATAAATAAATATAAAATTATACATGGAATATTTGAATATTAAATTGTCCTCTTATGCTTGCCAAAAGCTTGTAAGAGAATTGTATTTTTTAACATTCACATTTATAATTATAAATTAACTATTGTTTTAAAATATATGATAATATAATATTTTGAGTTAATAAAATATAAGTATTCAATTCTCAATTAAAAAAGCAACTAAAGTCATAGGTGAGGAATATCAATTTACGACTAACTCCTCATTTGAAATGATGTCTGCAAATTTTTCCGAGTGACTTTAAATTAAATATAAAACGCAAGATTTAGGCTGGCAGTTACTTAAGGCATAAGTTTGACAAAGGTGTAGATTTGCAAGCCACACGGTTGCCTCTTTACTTAAAATGTAATCTCTTCGACTAACAGAACATGTTTACGGGGATAAGTGGATTGTACTTGAGATATATTTAGCTAACGCGACTTCCTGAATTCAATGTATTTTAGATATTAAGAGATTATTTTTTTTGCCATTAATAAATTCGTCCATTATCAATCAATCATATTAAAAGCATAATTCTATCTCTGTTTAGGTTTTTCTATTTCAAATAAAAGCGATATATTTAGTATTTGACCCAACATTTCGAATCATTTTTAAGAATTGTATCTCCTATTTAAAAACTTTAAAAACAAATTTAGGAATTAGTTCCCAAGTTTTTTTAATTGTCTTTATATTAATGCTTGGACAATTTTTGCTCCATAAATGTTGTTGATGTTGATCTTTCAATTTCATTCCAATCCAAAAAGTTAATTCAATTTATGAAGATACTCATAATACTTATAAAATCTATCAATATTTAATCAATAAAAAACATTATCTTCAAAATTAACCCTCAAAGTGTGAGTCTTTTACTCGAACCTACCACTTTATATTTTTAACATATTTTATTATATTATATTCAATTTAATTAACTTTTTTTTTTCTCTTTCTTTTACAAGACCCATTTTATAATTTTTTTAGGAAAAAAGGTTCTACAAGTCTATTAATTGTTATCAAATAAGCACATTAGTCTTATAATTATTGATTTAGGTACTAAAGATATCGTAAATTTTCAAAAGGAGCACTATAATCCTGTAATTTATGAGTTAGACATTACTAGTCCTATTATTATCAAAAGTAAGTACTTCTAGTCTTGTAATTTATTAAAATCTATACATATAGTCCATCAAAGTATAAAAAATTGAGGGTCTCTTGTGCTTAACTTTCATAAATAACAAGATTATAAATACCTAATTCAAAATTATAGGACTAGAGTTTTCATTTTGAAAAATTATGGAACTAGAGTGTTCATTTTAAAAATTATGGAACCTTGGGTACTTAACCCAATAATTAGAGGACTAAACTGCTTAAAGTAAATAATTATAGGACTTTTCGTGCCTAGCATCCTTTTTTAGAGGAGTCCTAGAACTTTTTATTTTGCCCAATCAAATGAAGCTATTATACCACGTGAAATTTCATAAGAACCATGGACTTCTAATCTTAATAGATTAACCAAATAGGTGAAGATATTCAAAATCTTTATAAATTCTACTATGATGTTGTTATGTATGATAGATGGAATGCTATATCTGGTTGAAATGATGTTTATATGTTGGACTTGTAAGAAATAACACACGTGACAATCGCAATGAGACCATAAAGGAGTTGTTGTGCGACTGATTAAATTATTAATTAACTTGAGAAGAGAGTAATTAGACTTAATCACAATCTTTATTGGGATTGGAGTTATATTCCTTATTGAATTAGACTTGTTACAAGTGAGTATAACTCATATACATAGAATTTTTAAAGGAGTAAGTTTTCTTATGTGTAAGTTCTGTTGTACTTAATTTTTGTGTGTTGGTTTTCCATGTATAAAATATGATATCTATTTACTTTTACTCCAGTTCTATCTTCTTTTATGCAAGGTTGGTTACTGTAGATTAGTAATACACACACATACATATAATTAGGAATATTGTATTTGAAAGCATGTTTTCATAAACCATGGGGTTGGTTCGTTTCGAGACTATTAAAATCGGTTAGGTCAACCGACTTTAAATTGAAAGACTTAAATTTAACGTCGGTTCACCATGTGAATTGACTTAAAATTTTGTATTTTTTTTACACATTTTACTTATTTTCTACTATCATCAGAACCTGTATTAGATCACATAATAGCAGAAAAACCAAAATCTATATAAAAGAGTTTAAATGCTACAAATAATTAAAAAAATTAAATATTAATTGATTACTTGTGAATTAAATTTATTACAAAAAAATAATTTACATACAATATATATATATATATATTTAACTTAAATTATATTATTACTATATCTACAAGCAAATTCCAAGAAACTTTCAACTCCAAAAATGTAGTTATGCTCAATTTTATACTTTGACATCCAAGATTTGTCCATTATCTATTAATAACATCAAGCATATTAAATATGTATCCAACCAATATATTTCATATATTATTATATATGAATTCCCTAATTATTAAAATATTATCAAAGCATCATATAAAAATAAATACATAAAAACCAAACATAACAAATATATAATATTAATAATATATAATGTATACTAAATTATATATATATAAATGCATGTTACTATTCAATAATTTATTTAATAATTATTCGCTAATTTGTGATCGTATCCGACATAGGCTATCCAGTCATATTAGGAACACCGTTCATGAATATTATTACCCCATATCTTGTCAAAAGTGATACGATTTCTTCAAAATTCAAGAGAAAAACCTTCAGTTTTCACTTCATCAAAGAACCAAAAACCAAAAACCTCAACCTAATTAAAGCCAATTCCATCCATCAAAAGGAGATTTCTGTTCTTATTAACCATAGAAAAAAGGACCTTCTCTATCTCAAATCTAGAGTTCAATCTCATATAGTTGAGAAAGAACTTCAAATTCCAGAGATTCAAGATAAAATCTCTAAACTCTAAAATTCTTTTGAAAATGAAGTTTTTTTCTAAACTATCCAGCGCTTTTTGGAATAGAAAGGAACATATGGTAGACTTACCATATGAATCATCTTTCAATGAGAAAGATATTTCAAAAAAAGCAAGGCCAATTCAAATGAACAATAACCTTGAACAATTCTATAGAAAAGAGATCAAAGATCTCTTATTTGAGAAATTAATATCAAAATCCATATCACCGTGGAGTTGTGTAGCTTTCTATGTCAACAAATCAGTTGAGATCGAATAAGGAACACCTCAATTTGTCATCAACTACAAACCCTTTAACAAGGCCTTAAAATGGATTAGGTACCCTATTCCTAATAAAAAATACCTTCTTCAAAAATTCCATTCTTCATCACTATTCTCAAAATTTGATATGAAGTTAGGTTTTTGGCAAATTCAAATCGAACCAAAACATAGATATAAAAGAGCATTTACTGTTCTATTTGGACAGTATGAATGGAATGTCATGTCCTTTGGACTCAAAAATGCACCTTCTGAATTTCAAAGGATTATGAATGACACATTCAATCCTTATTCAGAATTTTGTATTGTATACATCGATGATGTACTTATCTTTTCTAAGGATATCAAACAACATATCAGGCATCTCAAAGCTTTCTTTCATATCATAAAGAAAAGTGGATTGGCTCTATTAGCCAAGAAGATGACACTTTTCAAAACTAATATCAAGTTTCTTGGACACAATGTATCCAATGGAACTGTTATTCCAATCGAACGGTCTCTTCAGTTTACTACCAAGTTTCCTCATAAGATCATCGAAAAAATGCAACTACAAATATTTCTTAGTAGCTTAAATTATATTTTAAGTTTCTGTCCCAATATCAATAGATTGGAAAAACAATTACATAATAGGCTCAAGAAAACTCCTAAGCCATGGACAGAAGAACACACCAAAATTGTGCAAAGAATGAAAGCACAAGTCCAAAACATTCCCTGTTTACATCTTGTGGATCCAAAACTTCCCAAGATGGTAGAAACTGATGCCAGTGAACTTGGCTACGATGTGATATTAAAACAAGTCGAAAAGGATAAAGAACTTATTGTTCAGTTTGTCTTTGGCCATTGGAATGATTGTCAAAAGAATTATTCTACTGTCAAAAAAGAAGTATTAGCAATAGTACTTTGTATTTCAAAATTTCAAAAGGATTTATTAAATCAATTTGTTTTACTAAGAATTGATTGTAAATTTGCAAAAACGATTTTATTAAAAGATCTTAAAAACATTGCATCGAAACAATTTTTTCCAAATGGAAAGCATTATTAAGTATTTTTTATTTTGATATTGAGTTTATGAGAGGATAAAATAATTCATTACCAAACTTTCTAACCAGAGAGTTTCTCCAAAACAGGTTTAACGATGAGTAGGAAGAAAAAAGATAAGGAGAAAAGGAAACCTCCTCCAAAACCCTCTTATCTTAAAAACCAATTATTACATGGTCCCAAGCGGCCCAAACCAAAACTGCAGAAGCAGAACCATCCTCCCAGCAATCCCTGGAAGAATCATTACTAGAAATATCCCCATTAGTAATAAATTAATATATATCAAACATCTAAATACATAAAATTATTAAAATAAATAAATGAATAAAAATACCTTCTTCTCTTCTAGGCTTAAATAAAAATATAAAATACACATAACACAAAACTTTATACACATAAATAATAACACATAATATACAAAAAATAAAGAAATATGAATAATAAGTGTAAAATAATTCATAGAAATACTTACATGAGTAAATGAAGTGACAAAATATAGGAAATGAAGAAAAAATTATGTTTTGTAAATGAAAAAATTGGTATAAGTTTTTTGAGTATTATGCTAAAAAAACTAAGGGATCTAGAAGAGAAATTGGAGAGGAAGAAAACCTACTAAACAACGTAGGAATTGGTGGTCAGAGGTGGCTAGAAAATGAGAAAGAGTAGAGAAGGGAGTCATCGTTTTAAGGTTACAATAGCTGGAAAATACGTTCTGTTGGAAAATAAGGGAGAAAGAATAGAAAAGAAAAAGAAACACATGTGTACCTTCGCTTGACACGTAGGACGTAACGTTGGTTCTACATTTCAACCGACGCTACTATTTTATTTTTCTTTAATTTTTTAAGTAGGTTGACACATAGAATCGACTTAAAATCCTACATATAGCGTCGGTTCAACGTGTCAATTGACTTAAAAAAATTAAAGAAAAATAAAATAGTAGCATCGGTTGACACATATAACCAACGTTACATGTAGGATTTTAAGTCGATTCTATGTGTCAATCGACGCTACATGTGGCATAAGTCTATTGACACATAGAACCAACTTAAAATCCTACATGTAGCGTCGGTTCTACGTGTCAACTCACTTAAAAAATTAAAGAAAAATAAAATAGTAGCATTAGTTGACACGTAGAACCGATGCTACACATAGGATTTTAAGTCGGTTCTACGTGTCAATAGACGCTACACGTGGCTTAAATCGGTTGACATGTAGAACCGACCTAAAATCCTATGTGTAGTGTCGATGTATATGTAGGACCGATGCTACTTTTTTTTATATTTTAAGTTGGTCTTTCAGCGTACTGACTTAAAATTTATTATACGTCAATATTTTCCAAAAACTAACTTTAAATCCCAACTTAATTACTCTTTTTTGTAGTAGTGTTCATACATGGGCATCAAATCATACTAGTTTCATTATTACTATTTCAATAAGCAAATTCCAAGAAACTTTCAACTCCAAAAAGATAGTTTTACTCAATTCCACACTTTGACATCCAAGATTTGTCCATTTTCTATTAATGGAATTAAGCATATTAAATATGTAGCCAACCATTATATTTAAGATATTACTATATATGAATTCCCTAATTATTAGAATATATATCTATCAAAATATCATATAAAAATAAATACATAAAAACCAAACAATTAATAATAAACTCACAATAGCATTAACAAATATATAATATATAATATCTATATATATAATAATAAATATTAATAATCTCATTATAGATTATGTACATATAAAAATATATTTTTATATTATATATATATTTCATGTACATGTTAATAAATTTCAAAATATTTAAGTTTAAAATAAATTAATATATATCAAAAACCTAAATACATAAAATTATTAAAATAAATAAATGAATAAAAATATCTTCTTCTCTTGTAAGCTTGAATAAAAATACACAATCTACATATAAGTAATAACACATAATATATAAAAAATAAAATATATGAATAATAAGTGTAAAATAATTCATAAAATTACTTACAAGAGTAAATGAAGTGACAAAATGAAAGAAATGAAGAAAAAAGGTGTTTTGTAAGTGAGAAAGTGAAGGAAAATTGGTATAAAACATTTGAGTATTATGCTAAAACAATAGGGGATCTAGAAGAGAAATTGGTTAGGAAGAAAACCTACTAAACGATGCCGGAATTGGTGGTCGAAGGTGGTTGGAAAATGAGAAAGAGTAGGAGGAGGTGGCCAGTTTTTGGGTAGCAGTTGGGACACAATGAATGATTCTATTTGGAAATGAGGGAGACAAGAGAGAAAAGAAAAAAAAAATGGATAGCATTGGTTGACACGTAGGACTGATGCTACATGTAGGACGTCGCATCGATTCTACATGTAAACCGATGCTACACGTAGATAGCGTCAGTTGACATGTAGGAATGATGCATAGTATGTAGCATTGGTTAACATGTTGGACCGCCGTTACACATAGGACATAGTGTCAGTCTAACGTGTAAACCAACACTATCCACATGTAGCATCGATTGACACGTAGATACATAGTATATAGCATAGATGGAGTTGGTTTGAATAATGTTGATATTCTTGGTTTTGGGTTCATCGACAAAGAGAAAACTGAAGGTTTCCTCTTCAATTTTGAAGGAAATCTTATCATGTTTAACAAGATATAGAGTAATAATATTCATAAATGTGTTTCTAATACAACCTTATGGAATATATAGGATACCATTACGAATGACTCTGCTAATAAAAGTGGTTTTATAGTTTTGAAAATCATTCATCTTCTAAAAATGTAGGTTGAAGAGAAGATCATCGTTTTTATCTATTAAATGGGAGGAATCTCCTATAAAATGGTGAGATATTGTGAAAAGTAATGTGGAGACTGTTGATGGATGATAATGAAATCGCAAGACCGACATTTCAAATACTGATCTTGCGAAATTACCCTTTTGGGTTTTATTATTTGTAAAACTCTCGCAAGTGCACGAATAATTTTATAGAAAATGATAACTATACTCCCAAGGTCGATCTAAGGAAGGAATTTATGTGGTTTTTAATTTATTATTCAAAATCTTAAAAACAAAATTAAATCTTAAACATCTTGTCACGATATTTTGGTTTGTTTGTTTACTAATCTAATAACATAAAAATAGATATAAATTAAATAAACAATAATGCAAAATTTATCATTCATAACAGTGGAGTATTTGATGATATAATAATTAAGTTAACTATGCTTGCTCGTATTATTTAGGTTATTAAAAATATAAATTAATATTTGTTGATTTTTCTCTTTTTGGTATGAAAGTGTCCTTAGGCGGGTCCCAAATTCTTTTGTTTAATATTAATTAACTAATATCCTTAGGTGAGCTTTATTAATTAATTAAATATTAAATTTCATCTTTATTTATAAGAAAATATCAAATAATCTAATCTTAGACGAAGTTAAATAATTAGACTTTATTCAAGGTGTCCAAATTTAATTTAAGAATTTAATTTTTCAAGTACTAATTTTCAAGTTTTAAAACAAATACTCAAAATATGTCGTCAATACATTTTCGAATAATAGTTCTTATAAAAAATCTTTTAAAATAGAGTTTCACTTTAAGTAGAGGACGATTGTACCAACAAATAAAAGAACATTAGTCTAAATTAGACCGAATAATTAAACCTTAAAATCTAATTTTCAGATTTATATTTGTAATGAAAAATAATGTATTTATAAAATCTTGAATAAAAAAAATCAATTTATTAAAGTGTTTTACCTATTTAATATTTTGCAAGCATAACAACTTTATAATTATATCATATTTACAAACAATCAGCTATGTTAAATTTAATCATAGACAAATTAAATATAACATATAAGAATAAAACATAAAATGATAACTGTAAAGAATCCATTAAAATAATATCTTAAAAGAATCCTTACAATAGTTTGATGTTAATTTTGTTACTGGAAAAGCTTCAAACGGATTTGCATATCTTCTTATTGAATCAAAAACTAAAAATTTATAAAAACATAACTAGTTCCTCTAAAAAAGAGAGCTTTAAAAATAAAAAAAATAAAACTTTCTATAGAGAAAAATTTAGAGAGAGAAAGAGCTTAGAAATTTTTTGTATTGGAATGGGGGAAGAGGGTCCTTTTATAGAAGATAAAAATGCCAAACAATGGGGCGAAATATTTCAAAATTTGAGTTTGGTCGTGTTTGGACAGGTTAGCGCGCGTATTGGGCGCAAAAATCTTGGTAAACGAGCAGTTGGCACGCAATGAGTAGGTACGTGCGAGACTCACCATGCGACTTGATGCGGATTGTATGGTGTATGCGGAACTTGGTGGGATGGGCTGATGCGCGCAATTTTTGCCTTTTTCACCTTTTTGACCCATTTTGTACAATTTTTCCATCTTTTTTACTTTTCCTCATTTATTTTCTCAATATTTTTGTGATGTATTGCCTCCAGTATTTTTTCTTCGAGTCTTTAAGTTATTTTTGAACTAAAATACATGAAAAACAAGAAAGAATACCCGTGATTCCGAAAAGATAATTTTATATAAAAATATGATAAAATCATATAAATATAAATCTATTTAATCAATTAAAGTACATTAAATAATGGTAATTTTAGTACTTTTTAAGCACTCATCAACTGCATCTTGGATGTGTTCTCCATGTTTATCAAGTATAGGTTCACCATAATCTGCAATCATGATTGCGTTGAAGATATCTAATTGTTGTTGTTTTGATAGGTGGTGATCTCACCATCCTTTTAGTTTTCCAGAGAAGCCTGCTATAAGAAGTTCAACGACTATTTTATCCGTTGCTCTGGACCGAATTTTTTAGGCATTTGACCCCATCATCATTTGTTGCAATGTGTTTAATATTTGATGCTTTATCATTCCATCTATGTTCCATTCATAGATAGATGATGTGTTATATTTTTCTTGAATAACTTGATTTGGTTGGGTACATATATCTAATTGTGAGTACCTATTGGGTATAGGTTGTTTCCAAACTAGTTTTTGGATTTGAGGAGTTGATTCAAGAGATATTTCTTGAAAGACTTCCTCGTCAGAGGTAGTAAGTTCTTGGTTGTTAAGAACACTAATACTCTGAGTGAGATTTTGTGGGGTCTTGGGTGTTGGAAGTTACTTAGGAATAATTGGACCCTTTTTTGAGTTTGAGGTTTGTTGTTCAATTGAGACCTATGAATGTTTCTAACAAGCTCAATTTTTTGTAATAATTCTTCCTGGGCTATTTTGGATATTTGGAAGGGTTTAAAGATAGAGTTTTTAACTTTATTGTCTACAGTTTTATAAGAGGTAGATGGGATATCAATGGTTTGATTCTTCTCTATCCTAGTGAGCTATTTACCTAAGGTACTTAAGCTGATATTGGTAAAGTTGTTTTGAGTAACTGTGTTTTTAAGCTTGGTGTCTAGGTCCGAACTAGGGTTCTTGAAGGGACATGCATCAATTGTGGTGGTTGCATATGGAAAATTTATTGGTCACAATAGAGGACTTTCAGTCTCGATTGTTCCATCTAGGGTTTTCCATATTGGTATTTTCTTTTTGGTGTTGACAATGTCAATTGATTTAATTGGTACAATGGTTTTTATTTCTTTGGGTTTTTGGGTTTATAGGAAAGGAAACTTTTCTCCTTTTTGAGATAAATATCCTTCAGGCCATTCAAAGAAGACTATATTTTGTTGGTATTGATTAAGCTTTCTTATTATGCTTAAAAGTATCTTTTTATAAACCAAGTTTTAATATGACTATTGCTTGGGAGTTTTATGTCTAGATTTAGGATTTTTATGTCTAGTAATTTAAACTATTTGTTTAATTCATTTAATTCATGTTCTTTGGCAACATTAAGTGATGGGGTCGTGGACGTGGTAGGTGATGATGAAGGTGAATCACTCAACTCTGATGTTGGATCAATGGTATAGGTTGGTTGGGGCACTGGTGTACTAAATTCTACATGTTTGAGGTTTGTCCTTTGTAAGTATGAGATAGATTTCCTAGGTCTGGTTTTGAGTGGTAGGTTAAGAGATGACAAGTTTGAGATATCCGCTGAAGAAACAGAGGAATGCCTCAAACTAGTAGCTCTATCGAAGCTAAGTCCAATACTACCATCCTTATATATAGTTATATCCCTAAGTTGGTTATTTTTCTTAGGTTCTTAGGGTTCAGACTCTAGTTGAGTCACTCCTTCAAGGAGCCATTCATCTGGTAAGGTGATATGGTTCCAAGTGATAGGTTTTGGAATAGTTTTATTAGATCTTGTGAGATCCGTTTATAGGAGGATTTGTTTTTCCCTTTTTGGATTAATTAATGTGTCTAGTGTTCAAAGAAGACATCATTACTATATAATGCGCTTTGAATATTAATGCAACTGGGATAAACCCTAATTTCATGCCATAATCATGGGTTTTGATTTGTAATGTAAGTGACTTCATGATATTTTTGTCACTCAAGGAAACTGTGAAATTAGGAAAACAATTAAATGATATCGGTCCTAAGCAATAGAGTCGACTCAATTTTTCCCAATAGAGAATCCTAGAAGTTGTTGAATCTAGCATCTCGAAAAACTACTAGAATTGATATGTTTAGACCTTCTTAGTCAAGGGTTTTAATTCAACTTGGTCTAACCCTATATGAACATAATTGAAGTATTCGTCAATATGTTTTTGTAATGATTTTTTTGAAAATAGTTGAATTGTTCAAAAGGGAAAGAGAGTTGGATATTCATCTTTACAGTTTTAATAGTGTAATCAGTTTTGAAAAGATTTATCACCTTTGTATTATAAATATGATCCTTATGAATTTTGAGAATTCTCCAAGTATCAATTGATTTTGAAAAAGTTTTCAATAGTGAGTTCATCACTACGGATTATATTTTTATTTTTATTCCTCAAAGAGGAAGATGATGATGTTGATGAAGATTTAGAAAGTGAAAAATTAAAAGTGGACATTTTTTCCTTTTTGTTTTACTTATATTTAAAGTTGTAAATTTAAACCAAAAATAAATTAAGTTGAAAAATTGAAACAAAAATTTAAAAGTGGATTTATAAACTTATAAGTGTTAACCATTAATATAATATCCTTACTTGTTAATAAAGAATCTTCCCATTTAAATTTGTTAATAAAGAATCTTCCTATTTGAATTTGTTAATAAAAAATCTTCCTATTTATATTTGTTAAAGGTAAAAAGTAATGCAAATTAAGTAGGTTTACAAATCCACCGGTATAGAGGCTCAACACTTTATTTTCTTGCCAACATTAGTGTTTGGGAATGAATAATGATAAATATGAAAAATAAGGGGTGTATAAATTACTAAATTTTATGTATTGTTCTCACAATATTAGTGTTTGCAAATGAATTTTGAGAAGTAAAGAGAAAATAATCCATGTTTGAGGGTATAAATATCACGAACATGAACTTATTTGATTATTTTTGGATGGAAAAATGTGTGTTTGAGCCTAAATATAATCTCTCTCCTACCCATACCTCAGCCTATACTTAAAAGCTTTGAAAGACCTAGTGATTTCTTCTAGGTTGACACCTAAATTAGTGGAGAAAGAGGGAAAAAGTGGACATATAAAGTTTGGATCTACTAGGGTCTATATTTATATTTGCTTGGTTCACATAAGCATATCTTGATGACATATAGTGTAAAAAGGTTTAGCACAACACATACTAAGCTTGTAATCAAGTATTTAGTCATACCCTTTCATGAATGCACCATGGATTGATGGTCATGAGAATCTTTATGTTGAGTGCATTGTTTAATCTACGGACATTCTTGTGTTTTGAACTTGCTTAATTTGCTTCTTTTTTTCTATTTCATGCTTTCTACTGTGTGTAGTTACTCCTATTTTGGGGAAAAGGTGTATGTCTATCTGTAATGTTACATTATTGTTAGGATTATTGCATATTCGTCTGCCTTTTCTCCCTCATATAAGGGTATTTCATTGACTTTCAATGAAAAAAAGGGAAGAAGTTTTTGTGCACAACTATGTACTTTTACCATGTTATGTGTTGAATGGGTGTTGAGTGTAGGATTACACTGCATCTTTTTGCTAGAATTGCGTATAATGAAGGGGAATGTTGCATGAAGTTAGGGAAAATTGTGTACTTTAGACTACACATTTTTTCTATATGATAAATTCATCGGGTGTGTGTAGATTACATGAGTAGATTGAATTCTTCAAGCTTTATGTATGTTGTGTGTAGTGGTGTTAAGACCCTCGAGTTTCAAAGTAGATGAGTGAAGATGAATGAAGCACACAAGAATCCACATTTGATATAGATATGTCTTTCAATTTTTGGTATGCATCAATGTTTTGTTCATGGGAACAAATAGTTTTAGGTATCTTCGTGAGGTCATGATAAATGTGAGTATGTATTTAGTTATATAATGTTTGACACGAAAAACCAAAGGAGAGAATGTAAGTCCTGTTATTCTCATTTTCTATGTGTCGGCTTCTTATATACAAAACATTACATTTGTTTATTTTTACTCAGTGTTTTGTCTTCTTCTTATAAGGTTGGTTACTACAAATCAATAGTACACACACATATAGTTAGGAACACTATATTTGAAACCATTTTTCACACATCATAGGGTTATGTTAGGTTGATGGAGTAATTATTGTCATAATAATTAAGTTAATTATACTTTCTCATATTATTTAGGTTATTAAATATATAAATTGATATTTATTGATTCTTTTTTTAAATATAAATACCACCTTTGGTGGAGTTAAATATTATTTGTTAATTAAACAAATCAATTAACACCTATTTATAGGGTTGATAATTAATTTGGTTAATTAAATTAATTCCTTTTTTCTAAGTAATTGAAAATGAACAATTTTAATGTCACCTTTGGTGGGGTTAGACATTTTAAATTTTATTTAAGGTATCCAAATTAAACCTAAGAATTTAATTTTCTGAGTACTAACTTTTAAGTTTTAAAACCATTATTGAAAATATGTTGTCAATTTATTTTCGAATAATAGTTCTTTTAAATTTTTTTGAAATAAAGCTTCATTCTAACTATTGGGTAATTGTATACAAATAAAAGGGGGCTACTCTAAATCAGACAGGATAATTAAACCTTAAAATCTAATTTTTAGATTTAAGTTTATAATGAAAAATAATATATTTATCTCTAACATCCTTAAGATAAAATCTTGAATAAAAACCAAATCAAATAATTTTATAAAAATGTTTTACCTATTTAATATTTCGCAAACATAACAACATTATTATTATATCATATGTACAAATAGTTAGCCATGTTAAATTTAATCATAGACAAATTAAATATAACATATAAGAATAAGATTACATTAAAATAACCGTAAAGAATTCATTTTGAAATTATATATCAAAAGAATCCTACCAGAACTTGGATGCTAATTCTATTTCTAAAAGACCTCCATTTGGATTTGCATTGATTGAATCAAAAATAGAAATTTACAAAAGCATAACTAGTTCTTCTAAAAAAGAGAACTTTAAAAATAAAAAAAACTAATAAAAAGTAAGAAATCTTTATAGAGAGAGAAAGATACAAAGAGAATAGTTAAGATTTTCAGGTATGATTTTTACAGTGGATGAGAGAGTCTTTTATAGGTGAAGAAAAGGATAAAAATGGGAAAACAATGTCTTGAAACAATTTTATAAATCAAAAAATCTGTTTCGGTTTGTATTAACTAAAACCATTTTTTAAATGGTTCAATCCGGTTATATTAATTTTTAAGTTGGTGGACTAGATTGGACTGGTTTTAATAATATATTAAATTTCCCATATCACTTCCAATAAACCGTTAATTAAATTTTCCATATTTTAGTCAAAGGTATATCATTAGGTGTATTATATTTATGTATTATTAACCGGACCAAACCATTGAAAATCGTTAATCAAATAGATCAAACTGTTCGATTACAACATTTTTAATAACCAAATGGTCTGATTCGGTTAATTTATTTTTCTCAAAACCGGACCAAACCGGACCATGGACACCCTTACGTGGGACAAGCATTGGGGTGTAGGGGACTTGACATGGCTTGAGTGACACCGCTAGATTGGGGCATTTTTCATCTTTTTGGTCATTTTGTCCAATTTTTCCATTTTGTTTTTACTTTTTCTCATTTTTTCTCGACATATTTGTGATGTATTTGCTACAATATTTTTTTTAAGACTTTAAATTATTTTTGAACGAAAATACCTAAAATAATAAAAATACATGTGATTACAAAAAGATAAATTTATATAAAAATATGATAAAATCATATAAATATAAATCTATTTAATTAATTCAAATATATTAAATTATGGTAATTTTAGTGCTTTTTAAACACTCATCAGAACCCCTAACTAGCTTCTTCTAGTCTCTTAGCAAGAGAAGCGGTAAAAACTAAAATGTAAACTATCCTAAATCATTTCCATTAATTGACACAGTTGCATTACCATATGTGACAAGGCTTTAAACCCATATGTTTCCCTAGTGGACGAGTTTAAGTCTAATGAGGGTTTTCAGTAATGATACTTATAAACTTTGAACTAAATGTAAAAATAAAAAAGAAATAATAAAAATAAACAAATCAAAAACTAAAATTATAACAAAATAAAAACTAAATTAAATAAAAAATTAACTTAAAAATAAAATGAAATAAAAAAAACATAAAAAATGTCTCATGCTTTTTAATCTCCTTTAAGATCATAATTAAAATATAAAGCATAAGTTATTTAAAACTTCTTAAACAGTCATAGTTTATAATAATTATTATTAAAAAAAATTATACTTCATTTAAAAAAAATTCAATTTAAATTTACCCAATTTTAGTGTCAAAAATTTGAATTCACTTTGACTTTATCCTTATAAGTCAACATTATGAAAATATTGAATCCTATGGGTTCAAGCACTCATACTAAGGCATATACAAATAGAATTTTATGTTTAGAAATGAACTAATATGTTTGCATACTTATAAAAAAAGACAGGTTCGAAAAAATAGTGCATAACTTCGATCTCATGAAAGGAATCAAATGTTTAGGATTTCTTAAGGAAATCAAAAATTTATTTTCATGCCTTAACCAAAATCAAATAGAATGAAGAAAATGCAATGACTTTTTAGGTATTTACTTCCTATAACTTTCTTTTATAATTAACCCTTTCTCACAACTTTGTAGGCTATGTAGGTCATAGTATGTAGATTATACTAGTCATTTTTCTTTCTCTCCCTCTTTTTAATATATATATATATATATATATATATATATATATATATATATATTAGAGAGAGGACATTGTACATTTTGTTTTTGGTATGATAAGGTGAGTGACTAAATTTTGTGGCTTTTCTATTTGATTTTGGTTTTGGTTTAAGTAACCCCAGATATGTCTCTTTTTGGTAGAAGTCTTACATGAATGAGATAAATGGAATATACTATCAATTTCTACTTAAGTCATTCAATCTAAGCAATAAAAATAGCATATGCACACTTTACTAGATGTGGAAATCCTAACATTCAATGCTAATATCTATAGAGATCTTCCAAAAATTTGAAAAACTAAAAGATTTTTTTGGAGTAGAAAAATATATATTTTACTCAAAATAAAGGAAATTAAGCTCAAATTATATCTCACAAAGGTAGTCTCCACTATTTAATTTCTAAACATTGATTTTGGGTCATTAGAATTTTCACACTTTATCACGAAATACTACTTATGACAAAAACTAAATAAATACTCCATGATCCCCTTTGCCTACCAAGGATATAGGAAGACTTAAGATCTCAATGAATAAGAAATAGGGGTTTATGGCACAAGATCAAAAGGAGAAGTAGAAATGTTTTCAAAAATTAATCGAACAGTGCAAAAGACTATTTACTTAAATTTGATTTAAAGAAATTACAAATTTTTGAGAGAAATATTTTAAAACTAATCCTAAAATTCTAAAAATTACTAAACCACACAAAGAAAATACAATGAAACACGATAAAAATGAAAATGTGAATTATAATTTTTTTGAAATTAAGCATGGTAAATTTTCACCACTCTCAACCTAAAAACTTATATTATCTTCAATGTAATAATTTTAAATTAAAGATAACGAGAAAATAGAAGAAAATTTACATATTTCCTGAGAATGTGCAAGTAGTGATGAAAAAATGCAGGTGCATCCATCATGTTCATCATTAAAGTTCACACAAATAGATTGTTTTAAACTTCTAACATCTCAAAAAATATTTTTAGTTTTAACCATTCCTAAATTATTTACATACAATTAATCTAAAATACACAAAAGAAATTAAATAAATGAAACAAATAAAAGAAAATTACCTAAAATGATGGGCTACATCCCATCTAGCACATAGTTTAACATCTTAGCAGGATGTAACTTGAGGATTTTATTTTAAGTAAACTCAATGTTCCCACATTATTGAGTCAATCAAAACTATAGGTAAGACAAGTTTGTCTACCTATATTTTTTAAGTCATGATTGTGGGTTTTAGATAAACCACTTCTAGGTGCAAGTCAAATAACTAAGGCATCAAAACAAATTTGTACCTATATCTAACAAAGTTGCTACCTCATTTTATTAGAGATTGTGATTAAAACTTTAAAATTTCAGAGACAACTTCAGAAATGTTTTTTTAAAACTAATATAACACTAAGTATTAAAATAAATACTAAACAACAAAAATAAAAATTAAGTAAAAGAAACAAAACAATAAACAAATAAAGTTAGTAAAATAAAGAAAATAATATAATTATATAGATTTTACAATATATATAATACAAACAATTGTTATACAAATTTCGATACATATAATTATACATATTTATAATACATTATATCTAACATATAAAATAAATACATTTTTTTACAAATAAATATACATGATTAAATTATACAAAATAAATATTTATAATACACCCTATCTAATATATAAGACAAATATATTTTTATACAAATAAATATACATAATTAAATTATACAGAATATAATATATTCTATCTAATATATAATACAAACACATTATATCATACAATATTTACAAGTTAGTACACAAAAATACTATATAATAAATAACAAGAATAAACTAAAATTATACAATCTAAATAAGTTAATCATTGCTGAGTTAATAATTAAAATTTAAGTTAAAAATTAAGTTAATATATATTTTTAAATTATAATTAAAAGTTAAAATTAAAAATTAAATAAATTAAAGTTAAAAAATCACAATTATTTACAATACAAAAAGATTTCAAAATTATTTATAAATAATTTAAAAATGTTATTCTTTCCCCGAAATGGAACCAAAAACTTGATTAAAAAATATCAATGCCATTCAACGACAACGACGCCAAAAATCTTGATGAAAAAAATCGACATCGGGTTAGCAATACCGATTTTGCACATACTTTGGTTTTATATTTGTAAAACACTCACAAGTACACAAATAAATTCATAGAAAATGACAAGTATACTCGTAAGGTCAAACTAAGGAAGGAAGATATGTGATTTTGAATTTATTATTCAAACTTTTAAAAAAGAAATTAAATCTTAAACTTCATGTGAGTATATTTTGATTTTTTTTTGTGTTTCTTAATCTAATAACATAAAAAAAAATAAACATAGATATGAATTTAATAAACAATTATGCAAAAAATTATCATTCATAATAGTGGAGTGTTTATGAATATAATAATTAAGTTAATTATGCTAGTTTATATTATTAGAATATTAAACATATAAATTGATATTTATTGATTTTCTCTTGTTTTATATAAATATCATATTTGGCGGGGTTAGATATTCATTTTTAATTAAATAAATCACTTAACACCTAAGTGTGAGGTGGATAATTAATTTGGTTAATTAAATTAATTCCTTTTTTTTATAAGAGATTGAAAATGAATCATTTAAATGTCACATTTGGTGGGATTAACCATTTTAAACATTATTCAAGGTGTCAAATTAAACCTAAGAATTTAATTATCCAAGTACCAACTTTCAAGTTTTAAAAACATTATTGAAAATATGTTGTTAATTTATTTTTGAATAATAGTTCTTATAAAACCTTTTGAAATGTAGTTTCGCTTTAACTACCGGGCAATTTTACCAACAAATAAAAAAACACTACTCTAAATCAGACCAGATAATTAAACCTTAAAATCTAATTTTCATATTTATGTTTATAATTAAAAATAATATATTTCTCTCTAACATACTTAACATAAAATCTTGAATAAAAATAAAATTAATTTATTTTATAGATATGTTTTACTTATTTAATATTTCGTAAGCATAACAACGTTATTATTATATCATATTTATAAACAGCCAGTCATGTTAAATTTAATCAAAGACAAATTAAATATAACATATAAAAATAAAAGTAGATAATTCATTTAAAAATTATACCTCAAAAGAATCCTTATAGAATTTTGATGCTAATTCTGTTTCTAGAAAATCTCCAAACAGATTTGCATTTCCATTTATCGAATCAAAAACTTAAAATTTACAAAAACATAACTAATTCTTCTCAAAAAGAGAGATAAAGCTAGAGAGAGAGTAAAGAGCTTAGATTTTTAGATATGCTTTTGAAAATGGGGGAGAGGGTCCTTTTATAGGTGTGGAAAAGGCTAAAAAAGTGGAAAAACATATCTTGAAAATCGGTGTGAGATGCATTTTAGAAAGATTGGAAAGCGTGTCTATAAAAGTGCGCATGGATAGTCACTTGTGCCTATAGATGTGCGCAGACAGAGGCGTGGATCTCCACGTGGTGAGTGTTACCAAGCTAGACTCAACATGCCGTACGTTGGCACTATTGGATTGGGCTTTTTTGACCCTATTGATTGTTTTGACCCATTTTGTCCATTTTTTTTTGTTTTTTTTACTGTTCCTCATTTTTTATCAACATATTTTTCATGTATTGCCTCCAATATTTTTATTTGAGTCTTCAAATTATTTTTGAATGAAAATATCTGAAAAACAATAAAAATACCTATGATTTCGAAAAGAAAAATTTATATAAGAATATGATAAAATCATACAAATATAAATCTATTTAATCAATTATATAATACATTAAATCATGATAATTTTAGTACTTCTTAAACACTCATTAGGTTATCTCACAACTAGTGTGAAAGTTATATTGTTAGGTTTGTGGCTAGTGCATGTAAAAAAACAAGAAGCAAAATGGATTGCTTATAAAAATGGTAATTGGCTTGCACCAAAAGAAAGTGTTAATAGAGGATAAAAAACTAAATAATTATGTGCCTTAATAATAAAATAAATGGAAATAAAAATTTTAAGTTCTGTCTTTGTAGATATATTTTATTTTGTGAGACTGAAGACTCGATAGCAGTTTTACATGATATTTGGTACTTTTTGGCTTAAGTCTTTCTTAATTGATTATAAATGAGTTGATTGGCATATTTGTGGAGTTCAAACATATATACTACTTTTAAGCAAATGTCAATATATCATTATATATGCTAAGTGTATTTGTGTACGTCTTTACTCTACTTGCTTCTTTATTCAATAGATAATTAAAATTTGAGTAAAAAATGATTTCTCAATTGATCATGTGCTTGTTTTTACTTGAATGAGTTTATTACCTCACATGGTTATTTTATAAATAAAAAAAAGTTAGATTTTAATTTTTTTATTTTCTACTTATTTATTAACTAATTTATTGGTTTTACAATTAAGGAGTCATAAAATTTAGGGAGAGTTTTAAAGCATTTCACTTTTACATTGATATATTTCTACATTTCCCTTTTACCTTTACAGGGATTTTAGCTCCATAGCATCATTGCATACATGTTTTTCTAGTTATTCATAAGTTTTTAATTTTTCTAGTACTTTGTCCTTTTCGAATGTCAAAAAGGGCGAGAATGATTCATTGTTTCATTATCATGTTTTATGCTATTATGCATATAGGGCGAGAACATATTAAGGGTAAGAATGTTTTGCATCATTTTGTGTTATATTAAGCTTGATTGATATCAATGCATGCACTACATGATTTCTCTCTACAATTTGTTATTTATATGTAAACTGAACTAGTGTATAATGAGGCTTTCAAGTAAAGTTGTCATATGCTTTGTCTATGTGATTTAAGTTATATACAAGATTATCAAGTTGCAATAAAGATGGATTCACCAAAAGCTAGGATAATTCCACTATGGATTCTAAGACATCAATGTATGTTTATTATATTCCTATGAATGTCATGTACAGAGAGAGATATTACATCATGAAAATACAAAAAGAAGAGTTTGTAAGGACTATAAATGTTGGCTATTTTTGTAGAAAAAACATTTATTTGTCATCTTATCTTTAAGATCCCTGTCAAGTCCATCAAGAATGTCAAGTCTCTCAAGAAAAGCTAAAGAAACACTCAAATTCTAAATAGTCATAATTCAAGTATATAATTTATAACTATTAAAATAAAGAATTACATACATGTTTCATTTAGGGTTTTGATTGGATCAATTTTGATATTACATAATAAAGATATTAGTCTTTTTAGATATAGGGATCGATCCCTCTAGTAGACAGATCAATTTGTAATTGATCACATTTTCATCCTCCCTTCTATGCGTAAAAAACTAACCATACCTGAATACTTAGAGGGAACGATCTCCCTTTTAGATAGATCGATACTCGATGTTACATAAGCATAACCTATTTTTAGGAGGAATCAATCCACCTTATAGAGGGATCGATCATGATATTGGGAACTGACGTATTTCATCCAATCCAATTCATTTTTTAATCCCAATCAACAGTCAACTACCTATAGAATTATGCATGTATGACATTTTGGCACTTTAGGTTTTATATGTATATACCACTTTGATGATCACAAGACTGACGTGCAATACCGATCTTGCGAAGGCTTTTGGTTTTATTGTTTGTAAAAATCTCGCAAGTGCACAAATCATTTTATAGAAAATGATAATTATACTTCTAAGGTTAATCTAATGAATGAATGTATGTGCTTTTTAATTTATTATTCAAAATTTTTAAAAAAATTAAATCATAAACATTCTATCACGATATTTTGGTTTATTTGTCTCCTAATCTAATAACATAAAAAAATAAACATAGATATGGATTCAATAAACAATAATGAAATTTTTTATCATTTATAATTGTGGATTATTTAAGGATATAATAATTAATTTAATTATGTTTACTCATATTATTTAGGTTATTAAAGATATAAATTGATATTTATTGATTCTTTATATATATAAATACCACCTTTGCGAGGTTAGATTTCTTTTTTAATTAAATAAATCAATTAACACCTATGTGTAAGGTAGGTAATTAATTTGTTTAATTAAATTAATTCTTTTTTATAAGAGATTGAAAATGAATCATTTAAATGCTACGTTTGGTGGGGTTAAACATTTAAAACATTATTCAAGGTGTCCAAATTAAACTTAAGAATTTAATTATATGAGTACTAACTTTCAAGTTTTAAAACCATTATTGAAAATATATTGTCACTACTCTAAATCAAAGCAGATAAATAAACCTTAAAATCTAAGTTTCAAATTTAAATTTGTAATGAAAAATAATATATTTCTTTCTAACATACTTAACATAAAATCTTGAATAAAAATAAAATTAATTTATTTTATAGAAATGTTGTACCTATTTAATATTTTGTAAGCATAACAATGTTATTATTATATAACATTTACAAACAGCCAGCCATGTTAAATTTAATCAAATACAAATTAAATATAACATATATGAATAAAATATAAAAATAATTGTAAAGAATTCATTTTAAAACTATACCTTAAAAAATCCTTACAACAATTTGATGCTAATTTTGTTGTTAAAAAACCTCCAAATAGATTTGCATCTCTACTTATTGAATCAAAACTAAAAACTTATAAAAACATAGCTAGTTCTTCTCAAAAAGAGAAGAACTTAAAAACTAAAAACTTAAAAAATGTAAACTTTCTAGAGAGAGAAAGAGCTCAGAAAATTGTGTGTTTTGGAATGGGGGAAGAGGGTCCTTTTATAGGTGAGAAAAAGCCAAAAAAAAGGGGAAAATATTTCAGACTTGAATTTGGACACATTTGGATAGGTTGGCACGCATTTGGCGTGGTACACGGGAGTTAAGCACTCGGTACACGCCGTGAGCATGTGCCAGCACACACTAAAATTGGTCGGTCATGTGTTGGGCGTGTGCTGGCTGGATGTGTGTCGGCTGCGTGTAGGCATGTGCTTTCCACATATGAATGTGTGATAGGCGTGTGCATGTGCAAGCGCTCTACTGCGCAGGGGACTCGGTAGGAATGGGAAGCTGCACATGGAACTTAATGCAGATGGGTAGCTGCGTGTGATATTTTCCATTTTTACATTTTTGACCGTTTTGAACCATTTTATCCCATTTTTCCATCTTTTTGACTTTTTCTCATTTCTTTTCTAAACATATTTTTGCGTATCACTTCCAGTATTTTTCTTTGAGCTTTTAAGTTATTTTTGAATGAAAATACCTTAAAAACAATAAAAATAACCATGATTATGAAAAGATAGATTTATATAAAAATGATAAAATCATACAAATATGAATCTATTTAATCAATTAAATACATTAAATTATGGTAATTTTAATGCTTGTTAAGCTCTCATCATAATTAACCTCCAACTAGCTTCATGCTAGTCATGTGTGGGTTTTTAGTAAAGATACTCACAAACATTAAAAAAATGAAAACAAAATAAAAGAAATAAAGTAAGAAGTTAACTAAAATTTAAAATAAAGTTAAAAGACTAAAATAAAATAAAGAAATGAAATTAAAAAAATATATCATGATTTATTATAATAATTAATTGAAAATCATTTTCATATTTCATATAAAAAATGTATCAATTTAATTTCACCCAAACTTTGTGTCAGGAATCAGAATTCGCTTCGACTCTTTTCCTCACAAGTTAATACTCTTAAGAACACTAAATCAAATGGGTTCAAACACTCATACTACTTTATATGAGAAAGAGTTTATGTATAGAAATTAACTAAAATATTTAAATATGTATAAAGAAGAAAGACTCAAAGTGTTATTTTAACGTTAATCTCATGAAAGGAATCAAATGTAAAGATTTATAAAATATTATATATTATTTTCATGTATCAATCAAATTCATCAAATAAAAATATCAAGGAATATGCCTTTTAGAAAATGTAGGAAAATGTAACGACTTCTTAGGGAATTACTTCCTATATTTTCATTTCCATTAAACCATTTCTCACAAATATTTAGGTTTTTTGGGTCATAATATGTAGATTATACTATTCATTTTTCTCTCTTTCTTTCTATTTTTTCTTCCTTTCTCTTATATTCTTTTTTTATAAGAGAATCCATTTTTTTAGAGAGTGGACCCATGTACAGATTGTACATTGTTTTATATGGTAAGATGAGTGGTTAATATTTGGCTTTTCTATTTGTATTTGTATTGGTAACTATTGTCTCTTTTTGAGAACATAAAACGTGCAAGCATATACGGTCACAAGTAATAATATTTGATAAGTAAGTTATCGTTCCCACGAAGATTTGTTACTATAGTTTGTTGAGTACTAAAATTATCTCTCTATGATTTTATTCAAAACGCTCGTTGATTGTAACAAATTTAAGAAAAGAGTTTAATAACAAAATAAAAGAAATCTAGGATTGCAATTTTTCACTAAATTAATCAACTCAAATCATATTATTTTCTTTTGATTGCACATCGTAACATGACACGTGTCAGCACATGATTGGCTAAAAAATAGAGTGGGACATGTGGCATCTTCTGATTCGCTGAAAGGATTAGTGCGGACACGTGGCAACATTTCATTCGCTGAAGATTCGGTTGCATGCAGAGATCAGCACACAGGATCAGAGGTGCACGTAACGTGGGGGACAGCGGCTGGACGCGTCAGACATGTGGGTCCTACCTGCACGCCAGCCTACGCGGCAGGTGGGCCTCACTCGGGCACGGAGCCGCATGAAACACAGAATCTGCACCCACGCGAGTTGGTCGGGTGTTATTGGGACGCGCGAATCTCAGTCGTTTCTTCTTTGATCAGACGGTCCACGTTTCGCGCGTGCTGTATGGCGCGTGGATTCTTCTCACCTGCGTAGAAAATTTAACTTTCTTAATTGCATTTTTACCCACAAATTTACTTCAAATTACATATTAAACTTTATTTAATTACAACTAAGCCCTTTTCTAATTAAAATTAAAATTTTAAACTTTTAATAATTATAATTAAGCCCGATTTTAATTCAAATTATATTTTCGACTTTTATAAATTTCAATTAAACACTATTTTATTTGAAATTGTATTTTTGGACACAAATTTGCAATTAAGTATGTTTTCGATACAAATTATTTAATTTTCTTAAAATGTATAAAAAATAGTAAATACTAATTTATTATACTAAAATTTGCTAAAAACATTAAGAACATTACAATTATAATTAATAAAATAGATGAAAATAACTATATAAAATACAGTTATCAGTAACCCTAGATATATCTCTTTCTTAATAGAAGTCATGCAAGAACGAAGAAAGGCATATACGATATGTATATTTCAATTATTTAATCTAAGAAAATGAAAAATAAATATGTAAGACTTCATTAAGATGTAAAAATCCAGATATTCAATGCTAAGTCTTATAGAGATTATCTAATAATTTCAAGAAATAAGAAATGTGTTTGCAGTAGAAAAAATATATTTCACTCTAAATAAAGAAGATTAGGCTCAAAATATATCATCTCCACTATTTGATTTCTAAACACTGATTTCAGGTTTTAAATAATTTACACACCTTATCAAGAAGTACTAGTCATGAATAAAACTAATTAATTACCATATACTCCATGATATATTTTCAAAAATTAAACTAAGTAACTAATTTATTTAAAGAAATGATAAATTTTTGTGAGAAATTGTTTAAAAACTATTCTTAACATTCTAAAAATTACTCAACCACACAGAAAATAAAATCAAACACAATGAAAATGAAATTGTGAATATAATTTTTTTAAAATTGTTAAAATTTTGAAATTAAGCATGCTAACTTTTTACCACTCCGAACCTAAAGCTTACATTATCCTCAATATAATAGTTGTAAATTATAGATAAAGAGAAAAGAGATGAAAAGTTACCTATTTTGAGAGAATATGAAGTAGTGATGGAGAAATGCAAGTGCATCCCTCATATTCATCATTAAAGTACACACAGACAGCTCATTGTGAACTTCTAACATCTCAACAAATATTTTTAGTTTAACAATTCTAAACTTATTCACATGCAATTGAACTAAAATAAATAAAACAAATAAAAGAAAATTACCTAAAATGATGGGTTGCCTTTCATCCAGTGCTTAGTTTAACAATGTCTTAGCAAAACGTAACTTATGGGGATTTCATTTTATGTAAACTCAATGTCCTCACATCATTCAGTCATTCAAACTTACAGGTAGGACAAGGATGTACCTATACTTTTTTGAGTCATGCCTTGTGGATTTTCAAAATTTTCTTTATTTAAAACTAGGGACATGATTGTGGGTGTTAGATAACACACTTCTAGGTGCAAGTCAAATAATGAAGGCATCAAAACAAAATTGTACCTAGATCTAACAAAGAAACTACCTCCTTTTATCACAGATTGTAATTAAAAATATTTAAATTTTGGAGATAGCTTTAGCAATTTTTTTATTTTTTTATTATAATCTCTAAGTTAAATAACATAATCAGTATTAACCAATAGTGTTCCCAAGAAAGACTGGTGGGGTAAAATCTCCTTAGAAACCATCATACTAGATAGGGCAACGTTCCGATGAGAGACTAGTAGCATAAAGGCTTCGAAGAACTAGTCTCCTAGATAGAACTCCCTTAGATATTTACTTTTAAGTTAAGTTAAAATCTAAGTTAATTAAGTTAATAAATTAAGTTAAGTTAAAATCTAAGTTAATTAAGTTAAGTTAACATCTAAGTTAATTAAATTAACATCTAAGTTAATTAAGTTAATAAATTAAGTTAAGTTAATTAAATTAATAAATTAAGTTAAGTTAATTAAATTAATAAATTAAGTTAAGTTAATTAAATTAATAAATTAAGTAAAGTAAAAATCTAAGTTAATTGTTTTTTATTTATTTATTTTTTAGAGCTCATTATTTAAATAAAACAAATTTAATTTTTTTTGAATTATTTTTAAAAAGTTTTTAAAATTTTGATGAGCATAAGTTCGGCGTGCAATACCCATCTTATGGAATCTTTTGGTTTTATTATTTGTAAAACTCTCAAAAGTGCATGAATAATTTTATAGAAACTCATAAGTATACTCTTAAGGTCAATCTAAGGAAGCAATATATATGGTTTTTAATTTAATATTCAAAATCTTAAAAACGAAATTAAATCCTAAATATACTGTCACGATATTTTGGTTTGTTTGTTTCCTAATCTAATAATAAAAAATAAACATAGATATAGATATAGAGTCAATAAATAATAATGCAAATTTTTATCATTTATAATAGTAGAGTATTTAAAGACATAATAATTAAGTTAATTATGTTTGTTCATATTATTTAGGTTATTAAAGATATGAATTGATATTTATTGATTCTTTTTTATATGAATACCACATTTGATGGGATTAGATATTATTTGTTAATTAAATAAATCAATTAACACCTATCGGTGAGATCGATAACTAATTTGATTAATTAAATTAATTCCTTTTTTCTAAGAGATTGAAAATGAACCATTTAAATGTCACCTTTGATGGGGTTAGACATTTTAAACTTTATTCAGGGTGACCAAATTGAACCTAAGAATCTAATTATCCGAGTATTAACTTTCAAATTTAAAAATAATTACTGAAAATATGTTTTCAATACATTTTTGTATAATAGTTCTTATAAAAATTTTGAAATAGAATTTTACTCTAAGTACTCGGCGATTATACCAACAAATAAAATATCACTATTTTACAAGCATGACAACATTATTATTATATCATATTTATAAACAATCGGTCATGCTAAGTTCAATTACATAAAAACTAAATATAACATATAAGAATAAAACATAAAAATATAATTATAAAGAATATATTAAAGTATACCTTAAAAGAGTCCTTACAGCAATTTGATGCTAATTTTGGTGTTAGAAAACCTCCAAACGGATTTGCATCTCTTTTTATTGAATCAAAAACTAAAAAATTATGAAAACATAGCTAGTTCTTCTAAAAAAGAGAACTTAAAAAATAAAAACTAATAAAATGAAAATTTTCTAGAGAGAGAAAGAACTCAAAAAATGGGAAAATATTTCAAAATTTGATTTTGGACACATTTGGACATGTTGGCACATGTATGGGATGTAAATATTTCAATAGGCATGCATTTGGCGTGGTAGATTGGCCTTTGACGCCTGTGGGTACACATGGGACATGATGCAAGAGTGTGCTGGCTGGGCCTGTGTCGGCTGCATATGGGCATATGTAGGGTATGTGCCAACCACGTGTGGGCATGTGTTGGGCATGCATGCACTGCTACATGTAGAACTCGACAGGAATAAGAAATTACATGTGAAACTCGGTACGGATGTGCGGTTGCATGCACAATTTTGTCCTTTTTGAAATTTTTGATTATTTTGACCCATTTTGTCCAATTTTTTCATCTTTTTGACTTTTTCTCATTTTTGTTCTTAACATATTTTTGATGTATTGCCTCTAGTAGTTTGCTTCGAGTTTTTAAGTTATTTTTGAACAAAAATACCTAAAAAAACAATAAAAATACTCGTAATTCCGAAAAGATAGATTTATATAAAAAATGATAAAATCATACAAATATCAATCTATTTAATTAATTAAATTACACTTGTCATGGTAATTTTTGTACTTTTGAAGCACTAATCACATTTTCTAATAATTAAAAACACAACTATATAACAGATTTTTAGGAGCATAAGATTCAACAGCTAGGTTTCTTTTCTCCTTTCTTGTCTTTAATTAGGTTGAACCTCATATTTTCATATAAAGAGATGAAGTTTAGTCTAGTTAAAGATGAGCAAGGAGAAAAGAAACTTAACTATTGAATCTTATGCTCGTAAAAATCAACTCTATAGTTGTGTGTTTAATTATGAGAGAAGAGTGACATATATATAGAAAACCTAAAGAGCCAAAATTTCACACATTTGATGTGGCATAATTCTTTAGGTAGTTGACTACTAATTGGAATTAAGAAAATGAATCAAAGTGGATGAAATATGTTAGTGTCGAATAGCAGGATCGATCCTTCTAAGAGATGGATTAATCTGTCCCAAAATAGGTTACTTCTAAATAACATGAGGAATTAATCTATCTAAACAAGGGATCACTCCTTTTTATATATTCAGGTATGTACAATTTTTTACCCACACAAGAGAGCATCGATTACAAATCAATCCATAGGTAGAATGATTCGTCTACTAGGGGGATCGATCCTTCTATTTAAAAAGACTAATATATTTATCATTCAATATCAGAATAGATCCAATCAAAAGCCCATATGAAATGTACTTAAACATGTATAAAAGTCTATATGTGATAGTTATAAAGGATATATCTGAATGATGACTATCTATAATCTAAGCATTTCTTCATCTTTTCTTGAGAGACTTTTAATTCTTGATAGACTTGATAGCGAGCTTAAAGATAAGATAACAAATAAATATTTTGTCCATAAAAATATTTTGTTTTATGTATGTCTATTTTACTGTAATTTGGTTATTTTCTATTATTTTATTTATTGTTTATGTGAACCTAAGTTTATTAATTTAGAATTATTAAATTGTAACTATTTTTTAGATGTGATGTATGAGTAGTACATAAATTTATGTCTGTGTGGTTACATTGTTTAAGATGGTGGATGCACTTGACTTTCCACATCACTACTTCATCTTTAATTTATATTTGTTTCATTGAGAACAATGTAGATTATAAGTTATGTGTAGAGAAAATGTTACATAAATTTATTTTTTAAATTTTTTATTAAACATGTGTTTACATTTATTTGCTTTTATTTAGTTTATTTATTGGTGTAGGGGTAGGATCATTTTTAAAATTTTTTGCAAAATTATTTTGCTTTTAGTTGATTTAAAAAGGAATGATTGAGTCTTTTATAGGGTTGATGTCTTAAGCATGTCATGAAATAATGTAACAATTAGTTTATTTTTGTCATAGTTTGTGTTTCATGCTTGAGTGATTAAGATTGTGATAAACTTGAAATTGATGTTTAGAAATAAATTGTATAGACTATCTTATAAGAATATTTTGAGCCTTAATCTTTTCATTCTGAGTGATGATATTTTTCTACTCCTTTAAATACTATTCTTATTAAATCAAATTATTAGATGATCTCTATAAGTTTTTGCATTGAATGTTATGATTTTTAACATATGATAAAGTATCATGTACTTATTTTTATTGTTTAAATTGAATGATTTGAGTAAAATTTAAAGTATATGGCTATTTCATTCATGCATGACTTTCAAAAAGAGATATACCCGGGGTTCTCTAAAACCAATACAAAAAGAGCCAAAAACATTAGTCACTCATCAAATACATATATTTATATGTGTCCACTCCATATATAAAAAAGAAAGAATATATATAAAACATAGAGTATAACAAAGAGAGAAAGATAAATGATAGAACTAGATACTATGACCCAAAAGTTCTTCAAAGTTGTGAGAATGACTATTTTAAAAAATAAAAAATAAAAAAATCCCTTTAATGTCATTGCATTTTCATTCATATATGATGCATGTACTTAATGTTATTGTTTGATGATTTTAATTGATGCATGAGAATAATAATGTGATTTCTTTATAAACCCTACCATCCTTTCATGAGATGAAAATTACACACTTTTTGAGCCTATCATTTTAATCATATGAAAACTCATCAGTTCATTTCTTTATACAACTTCTATTAAAATATATCTTTGATTGAGTGCTTTAATCTATAGGATCAGTGTAATGTTGAGAGTATAACTTGTGAGGATTAGAGTGTAAGAAAATTTGGATTCCTAACTATAAAATTGGGTAGTTCATTCATTTTTTATATGGAATATGAATTTATGATTTGTAACTAATTTTTACAAGAAACTATGAATCTTTATGATATGAATTTAACTTGTGCATTGGATTTTAATTATGAACTTAAAGAGATTTAAGCATTAGAAGTTATGCTATTTTACTTTCTAATTTTAGTTTTATTTTGTAATTTTTTATTTGTTTTTTTTATTTGTTTTAGTTTTGCATATAGTAGGATTCTTATGGATAATCATCATTGAAAGCCCTCACAAGACTTACACTCTTCCACTAGGGAAACCTAGAGGTTTAAAGGCTTGTTGCATATGCTAAATGCAACCATGTCAATCTACCGAAACAATTTAGGTTAGTTTAATTTATTTAGTTTTTTCTTTTAGTTTTTTATCGCTTTCCTTGCTAGAGACTAGCAACAAATTTGTTATGGGTTGTGATGAGTGCTTGGAAAGCACTATTATTTCATGATTTATCATTTTTTAAGAAAATCTATGTTTTTGGAAATATGGGTATGTTATGTTATTTGTTTAGTATTTTTGGCTTCAAAATTGATTCAAAATGATAAACACTTGAAGAATTATACCTAAAGCATTCATTTTCAACTTAGTAGAATATAATAATAATATATGTAAATATAACATGTAATATAACCAATTTGTAAGGGGTTTACATATGATCCAACCAATTTCGAAGGGGTGAAACCATAAATAAAGTGAAAAAAAAACATTTTGGCTTTAGTCGCCACATGGACAAGTGTTGGTTGTGATGCAATTTTTTCTAGACAAATTAAGTGAACCAAAATGAGAAGTGTGTCGTAGCATGGATAAATGTGGGTTGCGATGTGCAAAATATTCTTCCTCATGACCCACTTTTCTCTCATGTTTTCAACTATAAATAGGACTCATTTTCTATTGTTTCAACACACAAGAATCATTAAATAGGATAGAATAGTTTTGTAGTTTACAATTTTTGTTCACTCTAGCTAGCCATTCGTAGAAGTAGTTTTAGGGTAGTTGTTCCATCACCCTGTAAAGATATAGAGAGAAAACCCTCTGATTGTAAAGATGATCCAAGGATTTAAAGAAGAAGGTGATAACTCATTGAGAGATTTGGAATTATTTTTATCAAGAAGAGATAATTTTATTGTTATATCTTTTATTCCTCTTTATAATCTATGCATGGGATTTTAGCCTATGCTTCCTATAATTAGAAGAATAGTTTTGTAATTTAAATAAATTAAATCTTAGATTTATTTCTTATTCACAATCTTCAGATCTTTAATCATATAGTAATGATAGGTGAAGTCTTGATTTATGTTTAAATAAAATATTTTAAAACTAAGCATTAGACACATCATTTGTGCTCAGTTGTGCAAAATGAATAAGAATATGTTTTAATTTTATTAATTTGTAAAAATAACTTTCATCATAAATTAAACATGAAACTCTTGATTTATAATTAAATAATATATCTACATTAGGTTTATCAATTTTTAATCTCAAGCCTAATCAAGAGAGGTTATCAATTAATTAAACTTTTTGGTATATATGTGTCCTTATTTTAACAAATAGTCAATTTTAACCTCGATCAAGGAAGAATGGATTAATTGTCTATCATTGGAAACTCAAGAGGATTATAGGAATTATATTTAAGAAATTCAATTAGTAAATCTAGCTTATATTTAAATCACTTAATTTGTTCCGTCCATGAAGAGGTATACTCGCTAAAATCCCATATATTTCCATCATCCTAGGTTGGGTATAGTTTTATATCTTTCAATCACTTTAATTTATTGCTTTCATTTATCTGTTTTTATTTACTTACTTTCTCTAGGCATTAATTTAATTTAGACTTTATGATTCTCTTCTTTAAAATTGATAATTTGTTAGAATGTTTAGGATTTTTTTTCTTAACTATATTAGAAAATACTTTCACTTTTTAAAACCATCATAATTATTTGGGAGATAATCTCAGGAGTACACTTGTTATTTACTATAAGTGATTCATGCACTTGCGAGCCTTTTATAAATAAAAAAATTGATTGTCAAGTTTTTATGCATCAGGCACCTACCAATAAATCACCTTTTGATCCACTGGGCTTCAGTTAGTCGCTATAACAACAACCACAAATGAAAGAGGCAAGGCTAGAAAAATTAGAGGGTTTAGTGTAAAGCATGTTAACCAAGGTTGTGCATAGAATGGAAGCAATAAATAATAAAATGGATAGTTTAGTCACTAAAGAAGCAAGGTTTATTTCCTAGTGACACTGAGGTAAATCATAAGAAAGAGGGTAGAGAGAAATGCAATTCTATCATAATAACAATTGGGCTAGTAGTAGAAGGTGAGGAAGAAATAAAAACTGAAAAAGAAGAGAAATAGTTATGAAACCTAAAGAATAGAACACTTAAGGGGAGAAAGTCTACATCTCACCCTTCCTTTTCCACAAAGAATCAATAAACAAAAGCTAGACCAATAATACTCCAACTTTCTTAACATGTTTTAAAAGCTATATATTAAGAATCCTTTCATGGAGGATTTAGAACAAATTCCATCATACATGAAATTTATGTAGGAGATTTTCATCAAAGAAGAAGAAAGTTGGAGATTGTGAGAAAATTGCTCTTACTCAGGGTTGTAATTCTATAATTTATAAAAAAATAACCACCCAAATTGAAAGACCCCATTACATTTCAAATTCCATGCACAATAGGGGATCATCACTTTGGGAAAGAACTATGTGATTTGGGAGCTAGTATCAACTTGATGCCCTTGTAAATTTTCAAAAAGTTAGGATTTGGGGAAGCACAACCAACCTCAGTGACATTGCAAATGGCCAATATGTCTTTGAAGAAACCAAAAGGATTGACTGAGAATGTGCTAATAAAATTAAATAATTCATCTTCCCCACATATGTCTTTATTTTAGACATGGAAGAAAATAATGACTTCCCCATTATTTTAGGTCACCATTTTCTAGCTACGGGAAGGACCTTAATTGGTGTAGAGAGGGAAGAGTTGATTATGAGAGTCAAAAAGGATGAAGTAAAATTCAAGGTATTCAAGCCTTTAGAGATATCCTATACAGTTAAATGGAAAGAACAAATGAACAATAGGTTTGAAAAATAAAAGGTGAAGAATACGATTAAAAGCAAGAGAGAAGAAATTGAAAATAAAACAAAGAAAAAGGAAAATAAATGAATGAAGTATAAGTTAGGAAAATATACTATGATAGAGATAAAAATATATATATATGGAGAGACCAAACCCTTCAAAGAGGAGTTTTATATGATTGAACATCCTTTGAATAGTGATATCCTTTAAGGAAGTAACAATGGAGCTACCAAAGGTTTTAAGTGATTAAAGAAACCTTATGTTGCATCCAAGTTGAAGAGCTTAGCAAGTTCTAATAAAGGACCTAAAATGTGAAAATTGTTGAGATACAACCTAACATAATTTAATTATTTATGCTTTTATTATTTTGTAGGTGAATAAATGGGGAAGCACATGACAAATAAAAGGATACTAATGAGCAGAACCGGCATCACCGATTCTGCAAATACTTTGGTTTTATATTTGTAAAACTTTTGCAAGTGCACGAATCATTTTATAAAAAATGATAAGTACACTCCCAAGGTCAATCTAAGGATGGAATATATGTGGTTTTTAATATATTATTCAAACTTTTAAAAATGAAATTAAATCCTAAACATTCTGTCATGATATTTTGGTTTTGTGTGTTTCCTAATCTAATAACATAAAAAATAAACACAGATATGTATTCAATAATCATTTATAATAATAGATTATTTATGGATATAATAACTAAGTTAATTATACTTTGCATATAATAGGTTATTAAAGATATAAATTGATATTTATTGATTCTTTTTTTATATGAATACCACATTTGGTGGGGTTAGATATTTTTTATTAATTAAACAAATCAATTAACACCTATGGGTGGGGTCGATAACTAATTTGGTTAATTAAATTAATTTCTTTTTCTAAGAGATTGAAAATGAACCATTTAAATGTCACCTTTGGTGGGGTTAGATGATGAGTGCTCAAAAAACACTAAAATAACCATGATTTTATGCAAATTAATTGATTAAAAATATATATATTTATATGTTTTATCATATATTTATATAAATTTGTGTTTTTCGGAATCACGGGTATTTTTATTGTTTTTCAGGTATTTTGGCTTAAAAATGCAACTTAAAGACTCAAAGAGGAATACTGGAAGCAATACATCACAAATATATTAATAAATAAATGCGGAAAGATCGACAAATATGGAAAAATTGGACAAAATAGGTCAAAAAGGTCAAAAAGGAGAAAAACGCGCCGCCGCGCCCCAGCACCCAGCTCCGCCCCAAGCTGCGCGCGGCACTGTTCATGCGCGCAGCACTGCGCGTGCGGGGTTACTGTTCATGCGCGCAGCACTGCGCGTGCGGGGTTACTGTTCATGCGCGCAGCACTGCGCGCGGGTTACTGTTCATCCGCGCGCGCCGACACTCATTTTTCACGTGCAGCCTCCCCATGACGTCATGCTGACGTCATCAATGACGTCAGCATTTCCATTACGCATTTTTACATTTTTTTAACATTGTTTTACTCATTTTTTCTCTCCATCCTCACCTATAAATACCCCCTTCTCTTCACTTCAAAACACACTTCTCTCTTCTTTCTTTCTCTCTTTTCTTAGATTTTTAGTTTTTCTTAGTTTTTCTTATGTTTTCTTAGTTTTTAGCTTTTCTTAGTTAATTTCTCTTAGATTTAGAGTTCTTCCCTTTTGGGGAAGAACTAGTTATGTTTTTGTAATATTTTAGCTCTTTGATTCAATAAATGGGAGTGCAAATTCCGCTTGGAGTTTTTTCAGCAACGGGAATAGCGTCGAAGTTCTGTAAGGATTTTATTTTCTTTACAGTTATTTTTATGCTTTATTCTTACATGTTATATTTAATTTGTCTGTGGTTAAATTTAATTGTGCTGGCTGTTTAGTAAACATGATGTAATAATGACGTTGTTATGCTTGCGAAATATTAAATAGGTAAAAATCTCTAAAATGAATTGATTTTATTTTTATTCATGATTTTATATTAAGAATGTTAGAGAGAAATATATTATTTTTCATTACAAACTTAAACCTGAAAATTAGATTTTAAGGTTTAGTTATCCGGTCTAATTTAGAGTAGTGCTCTTTTATTTGATGGTACAATCGCCCGGTAGTTAGAGTGAAGCTCTATTTCAAAAGTTTTTATAAGAATTATTATCTGAAAATGTATTGACAACATGTTTTCGGTAGTGGTTTTAAAACTTGAAAGTTAGTACTCGGATAGCTAAATTCTTAGGTTTAATTTGGACACCTTGAATAAAGTTTAAACTGTCTAACCCCACCAAAGGTGGCATTTAAATGGTTCATTTTCAATCTCTTAGAAAAAGGAATTAATTTAATGAGGCAAATTAGTTATCAACCCCACCCATAGGTGTTAATTGATTTGTTTAGTTAACAAAGAATATCTAACCCCACCAAAGGTGGTATTCGTACAAAAAAGGGAGAATCAATAAATATCAATTCATATCTTTAATAACCTAGATAATATGAGCAAGCATAATTAACTTAGTTATTATATCCATAAATACTCCGCCATTATAAATGATAAAATTTGCATAAATGTTTATTGAATCTATGTTTATTTTTATGTAAGTAGATTAAAAACACAAAACCCCAAAATATCGTGACAGGATGTTTAGGATTTAATTTTGTTTTTAAAAGTTTGAATAATAAATTAAAAACCACACACATTCCTTCCTTAGATTGACCTTAGGAGTATACTTATCATTTTCTACGAAATGATTCGTGCACTTGCGAGAGTTTTATAAATATTAAAACAAAAGTATTGGCAAGAATCGGCGATGTTGGTTCTCGCTCATCAAGTTTTTGGCACCGTTGCCGGGGATTTGGTTATCATTAGACAGTTTAAAATTTATTCAAAGTGTCCAAATTAAACCTAAGCATCTAATTATCCGAGTACTAACTTTCAAGTTTTAAAACCAATATTAAAATTATGTTGTCAATACATTTTTGAATAATAGTTCTTATAAAAACTTTTGAAATAGAGTTTCACTCTAACTACGGGGCGATTGTACCAACAAATAAAATAGCACAACTCTAAACTAGACCGGATAATTAAACCTTAAAATCTAATTTTCAGATTTAAGTTTGTAATGAAAAATAATATATTTCTCACTAACATTCATAATATAAAATCTTGAATAAAATAAAATCAATTCATTTTATAGAGATTTTTACCTATTTATTATTTCCCAAGCATGACAACGTTATTATTATATCATTTTTACAAACAACCAACTATGTTAAATTTAATCATAGACAAATTAAATATAACATATAAGAATAAAAATCCTTACAGAACCTTTATGCTAATTCTATTGTTAGAAAAACCTCCAAACAGATTTACATTTCCGTTTATTGAATCAAAAGCTAATAATTTACAAAAATATAGCTAGTTCTTCTCAAAAAGAGAAGAACTTTATAACTAAAAACTAAAAAAAAGCTAAGAAAGATTTCTAGAGAGAAAAAGAAAGAGAAAGCAAGAGCGAAGAAAATGTTTTTGAGGTGTGTTTTGTATAATGGGGGAGAGGGGGGTATTTATAGGTGAGGAAAATGGTAAAAAAGTGGGGAAAATGATATAAAAATGGGTTTAAACGCGTATTGGATGGATGTTGATGTAGGCTTTGACGCAAAAGTGGCACACGTGAATTCAACATGATGCGGCGTAGATGTGCACACAAATTCTGTGTGATGTAGTGTGGCTGGGCATGTTGTTTAGCATGGTATGCACATCTGCGCGTGGAATGTGGCGTGGTTGGGCAACTACGCACCGAATTTTGGCCTTTTTGACATTTTTGAGCCATTTTGTCCAATTTTTCCATTTTTTTTATTTTTCCTCATTTCTTTTCTCAATATATTTGTGATGTATTACCTCTAGTATTTTTCTTCAAGTCTTTAATTTATTTTTGAACTAAAATACCTAAAAAACAATACAAATATCTGTGATTCCAAAAAGATCAATTTTTATAAAAATACGATAAAAGCATAAAAATATAAATATTTTTAATTAATTAAAGTACAGTAAATCATGATAATTTTAGTGTTTTTTAAGCACTTGTTAGATACATTTAGTGATGAAATCCAACATCAATGTCGAAGGAGTTTTTCTTTTCCTATTTCTCTTACATATCTTTACTATATTGTACATTGTGAACAATGTACAATATTTTTATCTACTTTAGTTTATCTGTTTTTTTTTAATTTATTAGTTTAATATTTTTAGTTAAAACATTGGTAGAAATTGATAAATATTTTGAAACCAAATGCATGTATGCATGATTGGAAATATATATATGAACCTAATGATAGAATTGGTTGTGAGGATTATGATAAGGTATCTAGCATGCAACTATCAAGATGATTATAGTAGTCATGTGGTATGCTTGCTTGTTTTTAATTCAAATCATCCATTGCTTATTATGCACAATTCATGTGATGAATTGTTTAATAAATTATAGATAAATATTTGTGTGGATAATTTCATATGATTAAAATCTATCATGTTTCAAAATCTATGTGGTCAAACCTTGAGACAAAATCATAAATAGAATTTATTTAGGCTTTAGAATGAGCAATTAAGTGCTAAGTTAAACTTTAAACACCATAAATCCTAAGAGAAGAATAAACTTACAAATAAGTATGGGAGAGTAAAGTTAAAAAAACGAACTAAATTATTAAAGAAAAGCTCAATTGCATGATGAAAAGAAAAGAGGTATGGGTTTGAACATTAAAATAATCATTGACCTATCCCCACCTAAGTCTCATATTATAAACATGCAAAGTCCTTAAGATTTTTAGCTAGATGTATAACCAACAGAAATGGAGAGGGATATGAAAGATAGAACTATGAAACTTGTTCTAAGATTTTTATTATGGCATGCTTACATAATTTTATACCATAAGTGCATTGAATGATATCATTTGCATGTCACACACATGAATTATAAAATAGGAATGTTAATTGATGACAGTGTGAGCTTTTAAATCATAAAATTTATAAAATCTTTGAAGGGAATAAATTCATATTGAAAATTCATATATTGGAGTAGATGTGTTTATGAATATGCTTCGCATGTCATTTTAATATTTTTTATTTAGTTTATTAAAGTATAGTTTGTCTTTACACTAGTACAATAAAAAATTTACGTACTCTCTCTATTATAGGTGTTAACTTTGCTCGAGGACTAGTAAAGAGTAGGTATGAGAGAATTTGATAAGTGTTACTTTATACATATTTTTAGATATCGATTATGTTACATATATACATATTTTATTATTATAACGTGCTAAATTTTTTATTTATTTATTAGGAAAGTATTAAGTTTTTAGATTTTTTAGAATGTTTTTGATATTTTTTTGGTATTTTTTTGGTTTTTATTTGATAGGTAAATTAAAATAGAAATGAAGTAGATATATTTAGCAAACCATTATAGCTTATCCCCATTGTAGTTGATCCTATCATTTTGACACGTAGTGCTCACTAATTTTATTTCCATCAAAATACCAGCAATTCTCTTTACATCTAAATTTGATTTTTCTCTTATAAATACAAAGAAACACCCTTCAAAATACGAGAGTATCAAAATTTTAAAAAAATATAGATTTTATAATTTTCAATAGTGGTCAAGAAAAGCAATCAATGAGGCAACTATCAAGATGATTACAAGAAAAGATTATAGAGATAATTAGATTCTTTATCAAAGTTAGATCTTCATATGTGATTGATTTTATTTAGTTAAAAGATTTTCTCTATTAATAATTGATGTAATAATTTTGATCATAATGCTTAAATTATTTGGTCATTAATTATATGATTTGAGAGTCATACCCTACCTTGACAAAATAGGTTTTTGAAATAGTCATTGAATTATTATCATATAAATTAAAATAATACAACATTATAATTAATGAGTCTGTGGCTTGATACATGTGATCATAATTGATATGCGAATGAAATAACATAACGATTGTTGGCACATAATAAAAAAGAAGGCTTGACAAAGATTCGTAGATATATAAGAGTATGTATCCAAAGCCTTCAAATATTGCTTACTTCATTGTTATTTATGCTTTTGAGTTAATTTTAGGTTTAAACATTAGTTTAGATAAAAAAAAATTATTTTTACTCGCTTAAATAGCATTGCAAATACTACATGTCAATACTTATAAAAACAAATCACTTTTAATGGACAATACTCATATTTAATATACGTTATTATCAAACGATCGTATATTTACTGATTCACTACCACTCTATCATTGTTTCATTTATTCAATTTTTATAATGAGAAATCTTTGAGGGATTATTTCTTAGAACTTCATATCTTGAGTTGTTATTCTTTATGGTATTAGAGCTAAGGCTTCAAAGCTTTTATTTTTTATTTTTATTCCAAAAATGGTGAGAGCATGAATAAGGATATAGTGAATCAATGCTATCATAATGTGGGTGTCAATTTAGTTTCTCCATAATTATCAGTGTCATCTAACCAAGTTTTGGATAAAATTTTCTATATCAAATTCCACTTCTTCGAAGTCATCTAAGAGCTTATCATCATCTCCTCCAATGGTATCACAGCTTATCAGTGAAGCTTGATGAGAACAATTATCTCATTTAAAAGGATCAATTTATTACCCATGTGATAACTTATAGCCTTGAAGATATTCGTAATGGATTTCTTCTTTCACTTTGTAATGGTGTTTTTTAGATCCTATATACTCAAACTGGAATAGGTTTAACTCTATTGTGAATGGGTGGATATATGGATCATCTTTTAGTAGTATGTTAGGATATCTCAGTAGTGAATGAGTACTAGAGATCAATGGGTTGCTTTGGAAGGGTCATACTCGGTAAATGTATTCAATCCAAAGTCATGGATATTCGTGATTATTTACAAATCTTAAGAAATAAAATCTTTATATTTCACAATATGTGATTCAGGATAAAACTATAGAAGGCTATTTGGCTTCAATTGGTGAACCAGTCAATAATAAAGATCAATTCTTTATTTGTTTAGATGGCCTTGGCCACACTAATTGTCTTTCAAGACAAAAATTCGAATGCGAGATGCAATGCCATATGTGAGCATTTTTCGTATCTTTCTTGAAGAATATGGTCATTCTATGAAAAATGATGAATTTTCTAAAGAACCTGAGTTTTGTCATGCTAATATGGCAAGATTTGGTTCAAGAATGATGGATAAGGGAATTATTCTAAGAGTAGGTTTTAGGATAAAATAAATAATAATAAACAAATAGAATCTTAAATATTTTATGCAAAAGTCATCCAAGAACTTAGGTTCACATGTTTTTGATTCCTCTAAGAATGAAAATGATAAGAAATCACAATCTGAGAGGCCATTTTGTCAAGTTTTTAATACGGTTGGTCATGTGGCTCAAACATACTTTGTCTTAAGAGATCTTCTTATGGGTAAATCCTCTCAGCCTTCTGTTGTGGTAGCATAAAGTGATGAGTTGCCCTCCTTAATTGATGAACCTTCAGTTGCTTTCACTGCTCAGTATGATGGTTACTCTACAGATGGGTGTTCTTGGTTGCTTGACATAAGTGTTAGTCACCACATTAGACTCTACTCAACTTGTATGTTCTATGTCCTACACAGGAAAAAGTTATGTAATGCTAAGTAATGGTGCTAGCTAGATATAAATAATGTTGGATATGGTCTCTTAAATGTTGCTGATGAGTGCAATTTTCTCTTTAACAAATTTGTTACATGCTCCTAGATCTTCTTCAAATATTCTTTCTGTTAATATGCTTTGCAATGATAATAATGTTTCTGTGTAATTTTTCCATCATTATTTTTGTGTTAAGGATCTAATCTCGAGTGAGGTAAAGCTCGAGGGAGCCAGTAAGAAAGTGTTATATGCAACTCATGGTGCTGTAATTTATGGAGACAAATTTTAATAGTCGGATTGCTTAGTATCTTCAACAAAAGGGTACTCTGTCTCTTTGGAGACATTACATCATAGTTTAAGCCATTCTAATATATCTTTGGTAAAAAAGCACTTTATCCAAGTATGGATTGTCCACTGTTTCTCATAATACCAGTGTTCAGTCTCCACCTGATGATAGTGTAGCTAGTTCTACCTCTACTTCTGCTAGAAAATTTACTTTTTGTAAGCATTGTTAGTTGTCATAGTCCCACAAATTTCCATCTATAAATACACATGTCAGGTATTAATAGGTTTTTTCCTTATTATTTTTGGACCATTGGACAGTTTCACATGAAGTATGTACTAGTGAAAGATATTTCCTTCCGATAGTTGATGGTTTTACAAATTTTACTTGGATTTTTATGTGAACCTACCATATTACTAACGAGTGCTTGAAAAGTACTAAATAGTATGTGATTTATATGCACTTTAGTGTCAAAATAGATTTGTATTTACATAATTTTATTTTTTAGGTATTTTTGGATTCAAAACTATTCAATTAATGAACAATTAAAGAATTGTACCTAGAAGTACTCAATTGCATAGGTACATATCACTACTAAAAAACATACATATGGTCTTAGATCTATGGCCTCAGATTTTATAAAATCCGAGGCCATAGGGTTTTGGTCACGTTTTAATAAAAACCGAGGCTATAGGATATGTTTATGGTCTCAGTTTTTATCAATAACCATGGCTATAACTTATATCAATTTTTTTTTCATGTTTCTTTTTTTTTTTTACTTTTTTTTCCTTCTCCCATGCCCTTTTTTTTTTCTTTCTTCCTTTTTCTCCCAGCAAATGCTTTCATTTTTCCAGATCTGAAATTTCTCTTCCCTTCTAGTGATTCTTCCTCTTCCCGTCTCTTCTTCCTCTTCCCAACTCACTGGTTCGATGGTCACTGTTCGATAGGTCGTTGTTCATTGGTTCACTAGTTTGCTGGCCACTGGGTTGTTTTTTGTTGGTTTGTTGGTCACTGGACACTGAACGCTGGTCGTTGGATGCTGGTCGTTGGACACTAGTCACTGGATGTTGGTCGTTGGACGCTGGTCATTGGTCGCTAGATGATGGATACTAGACGTTGGACGCTGGTCGCTGGTCCCTGGACACTGGTTGCTAGTGTTGGTATGCTGGTGTGATGCGCTGGAATTGGTGAATTTTGTTGGTGTTGGTGTGCTGGTGCTGGTGCGTTGGTCTATAGTGCCTGGTGCCTGGTGTTGATGTTGATACATGTATTAACTGGTGGAGAATATTTTATCTACATCACACGGGTACTCTTCTTTGTCTCTATTTACATGTGTATTTATGCATTTGTCTCTCTTTTCTCGCAAGCTTGACTTGTTATTGAAACAGTATTGATCAAAATATTAGTGTCCTTGCTTTTCATCTCCTTTAATGCAGCAGCTGATGTTCTTTTTAGGACATGTTAAAAACTTACTATATTTGTTTACACTATGAATAATGTCATAATATGTTGTTTTTTTGTTGCCACAGGGTGAACCAAGTTTCCACCTATTCGACTTTATAGTTTGTATTCCAGCTACGACTGTAATGGAACTAAAATCAGTGTTGTAGGGTATATTTCTTTCGTCGAAAGGGTAAGGAATTATATTAACTGAAAAATCTGTTGTATACTTAAGTTGTTTCTTTTATTTTTTCTAATCACAATGTTTTGAAATTATGTTTGTATGCTGAAATAATTTTATTTATTTCAAGGGAGAAGCTGAATTCCATAAACTTACTTCTATATATGGCTCATATAGCTATTGTCTTTCTACTTCATGCTACACTTATCATAGAAGAAAATGTAGTGGGTATAACATTAGCTCTTACAAGAAATGATGTTAAGATCATATGGTATCTGTTGTTCAATTTAGCCTTAGCATATTTTGTAAATCTTACCAACTTTTTGGTCACAAAACACACGGGTGCTCTGACTCTTCAAGTACGTACTCTTCTCAAATAACTTTTAATTCATCTGTATTGTTCAAGCCTTATTTTTATTTTTAAATCACTACATCAAATCATCCTGAATTCGAAATTTTGATTAGATCTTTATCAAAGGTTTATAGAAGAGATTTGATGATGTTTTCAGGTACTAGGAAATGCAAAAGGAGTTGTAGTTGTTGTTGTATCAATACTAGTATTCAGAAATCCTATTTCTGTAATTGTTGGGATATAGTCTCATAGTAATATTTTATTACGTTTTAAGACTAAATATTGTTCTTCTATTTATAGGGTTATTTCCAAACATCGTTTTCATGTATAATGAGGCTACTATGCTCTCTGAATGTGGAAAATCTGGTGTTGGTATTGATGGGTTGCTGTTGCACTATGTTGTTATTGGTGCTATTGGTTGATTTGAAGTACACTTAAAAATGCTTGTAATTAATAGTAAAAAGTGAGTTTGTAATGCTAAGTTTTTTTTATGTTTTAGTGTATAATAAACTCTCAAATGTAATTATACTTTTAATTTTAATATAATATGATTTTTAATATTGTAATTAATAAATTTATTGTAATTTATATTGATTTTCAATATTGTAATTACTAATTGTATTTTTTTAATTTATGTATACCCTATGGCCTCTATTATTAGAAAACTGAGGTAATGGGTCGTTACCTATGGTCTCTCTCACTTAGGCCTCGGTTCTTATAACCGTGGTCATAGACCTACAACCACGGTTAAAAACTGAGGTTGTATGTACATTTTGTAGTAGTTTATGTTGAAAGTTTGTTGATTTAGTTACAGATATAATCATCTAATTAGTGGGTGAATAGAAGATGAGTTGAAATATAACAAATTAAAAATTTGTAGAACGGCTAGACCTGAAATCATATGTAATAAATTAATGTATAAATATAAAGATTAACACACGAGATTTATAGGTAGAAACAACCTAGGCTATACTAATGACCTAAAAGGTAAACCACTAGTCCATCAGACCACCTAACAATCCACTATGAAAAATAAATATTCAATGACAAGGCTAGGACTCAAACTACCCACCAATGTAATGCCTCCAAGTAATCTACTTACAAGCCGTTGTTTTGATCATATTCATTATAAAAAAGGTATTCGGATCTGGACCAACGTTTCGACAAACTCATGTCACATGAGTTAATCGAACCTATATTGTTGTCACCTAAAAATGTTAGTACATAAACACAAGTGTAAGTGTGTGTCCTAGAGTATATTAAATAATTAATAACCCTAACTAGTTGATTTAAATAATATATTAGATAAATTGAAAATAAATAGCAACTCTAGAACAATTAGTTTAAAAGCACAATATCTCAATTATAGTAGGATTGTTAATCTATAACACAATCCCAAATATTTGATACATTAATGTAATTAAAAATCTCACTTCAATAAGGACAATATAGTAAAAGATCAATCTAATTTGTATTGAAAATAGATTTTAAAATCAAAGCAAAGGATTCTCTATCAATCGAATACATAGTTCGATCGATCGAATGTCCTCTCAATCGATCATGTGTATCAGTTATAGTTCTCTAAAAAAGGGATAGACCTAATCATTAATCTTGATGGATCTAGTGCTCAATCGATCAAGTATCAATCCCTCAACTGATATAATGCTTGATTGATCAAGCATTAATCCTTCGATCGATCTAGTCTTATAAATAATTAATTCAACGGGTAATATAGTTAGATCAATCTAGTCACTGCTTGATCGGTCGAGTAGCCTATTTTTATATTGTTCTTATATGTCTAATATCCAATCTAACATACACAAGAATATAGATATACCTGATATATGATCACTAAGGCTCGATATTTTCTTTGACTTGAAAGGGTTCTTCTCAGACATAACTAGAAACTAAAATTACAATTATATGTTTTGTTCACGAATATAGCTAACACACATATAAACCTTAAAATCTCCCCCTATAGCATATTCATGTAACAAAAAACCTATTTCTCACTGTATAATACTCATAAGAAAATTAAATTTTTACATAATGGCAATACCCTTTGATCCAGTGGAATCATCTTCACTTGAGTCTCAAAATCTTATGATTACGCTGATAAACAAAAACGCCAACAAGAAATAGTTTGTTCCAAAGGACTCCTTATTCATAATAGTTTAGTGTATCTAATAACAAAAAAATGAAGAATGCTTAAAAGAGCATTAAGCAAATTATATAAATTAAAAAATCGCATCCCCTTGTGTGAAATGTCCCCAAAAAATATTCAAAAATACTAATGTCTCCCTAAATTTACTATCCCTCTTTTTTGATGTTTCAATTAAATTTCAAAATTTTTGAAACCAATTTTTCTCCTCCTTTTTTTTAATACAATAAATAATATAATCATGAAGCAATGACAATAGGTTAAGCAAGCAAGCAGTGTATTTAATAATTAAATAGAAGTAATACTCATTTTGAAAAGTTCAGAATAATCAAAACAGAGAGCTAAAAATAATATTTTCCCTAAAAATGAAAAACTCCCTCTACGTTCTCCGACTTCTCTAAATAAATTAGAATAAAATTATAAATTATAAATTTATATATATATGAATCGAGGGTAGTAGACTTAGCTAACAGTAAACAAAAACGATGGAATTAATTTTGTTCAAGGTGTTACAACATAAATATATTTAGACAAGTTACACAAATATACTACCACATATAGTGACATATTGATAGTCACCAAAAGTGAAGTAAAAAATAAAAACTACAATAGTATGTCGATTAGTCCATTTATGATTAGTTATGAAGGATTTGAAGGAAAGAGTGTCACCTATCTTAAAAAAATTGAAGTTGAATTCATACTTGCACAAAATAAAATTTACTTACTAAGAAAGAACTTTAATATATTTTTTCTCTTTTTTATGAGGGATTGGTTATTTATTTTCTTTTTGTACAATCATTTGTGGGCTCTTTCTTTTTGTGTATACAAAAGATTTTATATTTTTATTTTCCTTCAATTTTATTATTATTATTATTATTATTATTATTTTAAGGAAATATACACGAGCCAAAAACATAGTATGATGACTTTCACACTTGTTATAAGGTATCCATCTTAGCTCATTCTAGTAACTTCACACATCACAGTAGGTAGCCCTCTCAAAACTAGATGTCTCTCTATAGTATCATTTTAGAAAGTGAAAGATAGATCTCAAAAACAACTTTGCAATCAAGGTTAACTCATTCCCTAGAATCTCAAAAAATTAATCATAAACTTCAAGCATGACATACATGTGTCCAATGAATATGTGAGTAGGTTCATATCAACATCGATTACCATATGTGAAAAATATGCAAATGCACAAGTCAAAATATTCCTTTGTATAAAGTATAACCAATCAAAATAAATATGAATGGAGTATATAATGATCATGCCAATGTTAAAGCATGTCTACTTCCCCTTTTTTTATTTTTTATTTTTTGTTTTTTAAAACTAAAGAAACATAAAATAAAAAAAAAACAAACAAACTAACTAAAGATGCTCACCTAGTGTCAATTAAGAATTGTAACAAAATTATTTACGTAAACAATAAATGATAGTCAGGTGACCAGAAAGAGACAACCATTTCTAAAAACTTTCTTGAATTTTTGTTTATTTATATCTTTAGGTTAGAAATCAAATATCTTAGTTGTCATTGGCATATTCTAGTACTTACCTTTAGATTTTTCATTCATCCTAAATGAAGATGCAACATGTATGGTAGGTTAATGATAATTAGTTCTAAAATTAAATGCATTAAATTTCACTTGCCACTTTGAGCCAACAACTTCATGCGTTCTAGTAGGATTTTTGAACATGTTACCATAATTTTCATTCATCCTAGAATACGATGCAACATACATAGATGAATGATGGTTATGAGTCCTACTATGTGAAGCATGAAAAGTATTATTATATTTAGGAGAATTTATCAAAAATCTACACTTGGGCCTAACTTAAGGAGTAGGGTTAGAAGGCCTTACAGATGTGGTTTTTGATAACGAAGGAGTGGAGATCTTATCCTTATGGCCAATTTTATGTGTATTTTGTAGGGAGGACATATTTGAAAGTTTGAAAAATTTAGTTGATTTTGAAGAAGATGGTATAGTATGCTTGTATACATATCCTTGCCCTCTCTTGTCCCTGATGAGTGCTCAAAAAGCACCACTACTACAAAAAGGGGTATATAAGTCGCTATGTAAAGTCAGTTTTTGGAAAACCGACTTATAATGAATTTAAAGTCGGTTATCCACGTCAACCGACACTACGTCACGTAGATAGCGTCGGTTGACGTGGATAACCGACGCTACGTCACGTGGATAGCGTCGGTTGACGTGGATAACCGACGCTATGTCACGTGGATAGCGTCGGTTGATATGAATAACCGATGCTATCCACCTAATATATTCCCACTCGGCTCATTTTGTACGCAGATTCCAGTTTTCTTCCTCTCTCCTTTCCTCACTCAGAACCATTTTCTCCCAAAATCTTAATCGTGCGCCACCTTCGTTCTAAATTTCCGATCACTATTTGTAACGTCGTTTTGTAAGTTATATTTCTCTTCTCACATTATCTGTAAGTTCTTCTATTTTTTGAGCAAAATATTAAAATTTGTTTATACCCATTTTCTGCTATTGATTTAGGTACTTAGCCAAAATCAAGGAACTAGTTCTTGAATAGAAGTAAGGAGTCTCAATCTTAGCTAATTTTATCAACGTGTAATTGTTTTAAAATAGGCCCATTCAACGATGGAAAATATTCTAATGTGATAAAAGAAAAGATCCTAGAATTCCAAATTGTAATTCGTTAGGAACAGCCTCTCAAATTGCGAATTTTTATTACCTTTTAAAAACCTAAGATCTTGTCAACTAAATATTTGCAATATGCCTAATATTGGGCAGTTTCTTTGTGAAAATGTATGGATAGCCAAAAACGGATAACACCTAAAAAATATGTTTGACTTAGTTTATGCAGAATGCAGCTAGCTTATTATTCGATTAGTTTGTTTTATATTTTGTATAAATTTTTGATTTAGTTATGTTTTTTAGTTTCCTTGTAATAATAATGTTTCACTTATTGTATGTATTCAATAATATCTGAAATATTGTGTGGGTTTGCGTGGATAAATTTATTTATACGTATAATTAATATTACTTTTTAATTATGATATAGTAACATGCTTAGAAATTAGAATCAACCGCGTGATTGGTTTCTATATATATATTCATGAAACATGTTACTTATTTTTTTATTTGTATATAAATGGTTTTGTAAAATGATTAAAATGATAACTATTTTGCATTATGTATGTTTTGATATATATTCTAATAATTAGGAAATTTATATATAATAATACATAATTAAGTAATATGTTTAATTAATGTCATTAATAGAAAATGGACAAATCTTGGATGTCAAAGTGTAGAATTGAGCAAGACTATATTTCTGGAGTTGAAAGTTTCATGGAATTTGCTTGTAGAACTAGTAATACTGGAAGTAGTATGATTCGATGCCCATGCGTTAAATGTAAAAATGAGCGATTTCATGATTTTGATGAGGTTAAGTATAACCTTATCCGTAATGGTATTCTATTGAGCTATAAATGTTGGTATTATCATGGAGAAAATATTGATAATACTCATGGGGAAAAGTATAATAAGAATGTGAGTGGATTACATACATCTTATCATAATGTACAGACAGAAAATATGTTTCGTGGTGTTGAAGATGAATTACGCGAGGATGATCCCGAAACCTTTAATAAACTTATAGAAGATGCCGAAAAACCGTTGTATCCAAAATGCAAAAAATATACTAAAATGTCAGGATTGGTTCATTTGTATAATGTGAAGGCAAAACATGGTTTTTCTGACAAGGGATTCACAGAATTACTAAATCTACTAGTCGATATGTTTCCTGAGGGTATTGAATTGCCATCTTCAATGTATGAAGTGAAGAAATCTCTTAGTCGATTTGGCATGGAATATCATAAGATTCACGTTTGTCCTAATGATTGCATTCTTTATAGAAAAGAATATGAGACATTACATGATTTTCCTATGTGTAAAGAATCGAGATGGAAGCATGGTACAAATGAGAGTACAAAACATAAGAAAGGCATGCCTGCAAAGGTTCGTTGGTACTTTCCTCCGATTCGTCGTTTTCAAAGGTTTTTCAATAGTAAATATACATCAAAGATGTTGACTTGGCATTCAGATAATCGATCTGATGATGGGTAATACGTCATCCTTGTGATTCTCCAAATTGGAAAGTAGTAGATAATTTATCTCCTCAATTTTCATCTGATCCGCGCAATCTGCGTCTTGCCATTGCTGCTGATGGAATTAATCCACATAGTTCCCTCAGTAGTAGATATAGCTGTTGGCCAGTAATTATGGTAACATACAACCTTCCTCCCTGGTTGTGTATGAAAATAAAATTCATAATGTTAACATTATTGATCTCAGGACCGAAACAACCCGGTGTTGATATTGATGTATATTTGCAACCTCTGATAGATGATTTAAAGATGTTGTGGAATGATGGTGTAAATGTTTATGATGCATATAAAGAAGAATATTTTAACTTGAAGGGGGTCCTTTTATGGACAATTAATGATTTTCCTGCCTATGGAAACTTATCAAGACATGCAACAAAAGGTTACAAGGGATATCCTATATGTAGTGATGGAACTTCTGCAAATTATCTTGTTCACGGACGAAAGATATCTTATAGAAGACATAGGAGATTTTTGCCATCTAGACACAAGTTTAGATACCAAAAGAAACCGTTCGATGGTGAAGAAGATCATGATCATGCAACTTGACCTTTGCGAGGTATTGAGATATTAGGGCAATTGAATGGGATGACATTCAAACGATATGGAAAGATGAAAAAAAACCTCACCAAGGTAAGGAAATGAAAGAGGTCAACTAATGAAATTGGTGAAAATGAAAAAGAGTTTGAACCGAATTACCATGGTTGTTGGAAAAAAAATCAATATTTTGGGAATTACCTTATTGGAAAGACCTACACATTCATCACATCTTAGATGTCATGCATATTGAGAAGAATGTATGTGAAAGCTTGATTGGAACTTCACTTAATATACCTGGAAAAACAAAGGATGGCATTAAAGCAAGATTGGATTGAAAGAAACTAGTCATATGACCTGAATTGGAACCAAGGGTGGAAAATGATAAGAATCGAACATACTTACCACCAACATCATATACAATGTCAACAAAAGAGAAGGATGTGTTTTGTAAATGTTTGGAAGGTGTGAAAGTTCCTGATGGTTACTCATCCAACTTAAGAAATTTTGTGTCTATCACCGATAAGAGACTGTATGGATTGAAATCACATGACTGTCATATCTTAATGCAACAGTTATTACCAGTTGCTTTTAGATCAATTCTTCCAAAACATGTTTGAATATCAATAATTCGGCTTTGTTCATTCTTCAATACAATATGCAAGAAATCTATATCAATTGGCGAGTTAAATTCTTTACAGAAAGAAATTGTAGAAACTTTGTGTCTAATTGAAAAATATTTTCCTCCTTCTTTCTTCGATATAATGATTCACTTATGTGTTCATTTAGTTCGAGAGGTTCAATTATGTGGTCCTACTTACCTAAGGTGGATGTATACTTTTGAGAGATATATGCAAGTCCTTAAAGGATATGTAAATAATAGATATCGACCTGAAGGATGCATGGTGGAATGCTACATTGCTGAAGAGGCCATTGAGTTTTGTTCTGAATACTTTAGTGGTTGCACTGAAATTGGGAATCCTACGCACAAGTTGTTCTTAGAACGTCATATGATCCAAGGAGGTAACCCTATGTTTGGTGGAAGTAAGAAATTATATATTGATCGCACTCGATGGGAAAAAGCATACCGAATCATTTTGGTAAATAATAATGAGGCACAACCGTACATAGAGTAAGTGATGTTCATTGTTTCATTTTTTATTTAACTATTAATGATGATATATAACTTAATATATATTTAATAACATTACAGGATGCATTTAAACTTATTGAAGATCGATCCTCGTTATAAAAAAATGAGGAGAAAAATGGTTCTATGATGAACATAAGCGAGAGCTTATTAATTGGTTTCGCAACCACGTAAGTGTCACAAACAAAAAATCATGCATGTATCTTCCTAGATCTATTCAATTTTTTAAAACTTTGCTCTAAACACATTTCGTGTTTTTGTATACATAGATTCGAGATGAACTCAAGAAACTCAATCATAAAATATCACAAAGTTTACAATGGCTTGCACATGGCCCAAAATTCGATGTCAAATCATTTCATAGTTTCACAATAAATGGATCGAGGTTTACGACTCAAGCTAGGGACAAAGTCTGAGTAAATCAAAAAAGTGGGGTGAAGATGGTTGCACAAACTATGCAATTTTCCAGTTCAAAAGATGCTAATCCTGTACTTTCGGATAGAACATATTATGGTATAATACGGGAGATTTGGGAATTGGATTATGAGGTCTTCCATGAAATAGTTTTCTTGTGTGATTGGGTCAAAGATGTTATCAATGTTGGATATAAAATATATGATTTTGGATTTACCCTTGTAAATTTATCCAGGATAAGTCACACAGATGATCCTTGCACGTTAGCATTTCATGCAAAACAAGTATTTTATGTGAGCGATCAAATTGATCCAATATGGTCTGTTGTGTTAACGCCTCCACAAAAAGAGTTTTACCATTGTGATGTTGTAGAAGATGATGACTCTATGCTTCATACATTAACCAATATTAGTAATTTCTCAAATAAATTGCCTAATGTACGTGATGATCTAATTGATGATGATGATTCTTCGACATGGACTCGAAGTGATTGTGAAGGAATATATGGATACGATCAACAACCTAATTAAACATAATGTATGTTCTATATTGTTGTAATAACTCTTGTATATATGTGTGTTCCTAAAATTTTCAATTAATTTATATTTCTCCATTGTTTGTAGATATTTCATGGATATTCAGCTTGTAGATCCAAATGATCCATTGGGGTATTTGAAAAGAAGGGGTTGGGCGAATATACATGATGCTCCACTTAACCCAGATGATAGAATACCCGTTATATTTGATGCTACTGGTAATCCAATAGGGGAAAATGGTCAAAAATTGAAATCTTCTATTGGTCGACTGGCAAAGTCTAGTATACCAATCAATATAAATCATTGGTCTGAGGTTGACGATGCAGAAAAGTTCAAAATATGGATAACCATTTATGTAAGTCTCTTATATTTTATAATCAATATATATATTATATTAGGTGTATTGTATCTAATCTTTTGTACTATGTTTTTACAGAATCGTTACAAAATCGATGAAAGTTGGCAAGGCAAGTGTTATAAGATTGCAAAAAAGGTGTCGAAGGAATACAAGACTTCCAGATTGGAAAAAAATTATGTGTTTCCATATTTGGAAACACTTGATGAGAATGTGATCTACAAAATCCCTGAAGGACACCCCTGGATTACACCTCAATTTTGGAAAGACTTTGTGGATTATAGACGTTTAGATGAATTTCAAATTATTAGAAAAGATCATTAGAATGTCCAAATGCATAACATTCTTCCTAACCGTACTGGAAGGTCTTCAAATCCTGAAGTTAGATATAGAATGGTATTATTAATTTGTCTTAATATTATAAATATTTTTATATTAATTTTTCTCAATTTAATTTCATGTCATTGTTAATAAAATTTTCCTAATTTCTATGTCATTGAATTGTACATAGAAACAAAGTCTCGCAAAACGAAGAATGCAAGACCGATGAGTCAACGAGGAGAAGAACAATTAAATAAGTTGGTTAGTAATTTCGGTTGATAAAAAGTCTGACTGATATTTAATAATTGATGTAATAATGAATGATATGTTTGTGTGCTTTATTATTTGTAGAGAGCTGTTCAAGAAAAAATATCCAGGGGTGAAATAATCGAAGAGCCTGGGAGAGATGCTTTATATCATGCATTCGGACACGAGCATCCTGGTCGTGTTAGGGGAGGTATCCAATATGATGGTTCTATGAAGTATTTTAAAATTCCAAAACAAAAGCCTCAGACGATAAGTAAGGAAAAATACACTAAAATTGAAGAAGAATTCAACTTCTTTAAGGCCTCAGTGATGAGTGAGATTGCCACTCTAAAAGAACGTCAATCACAACAACTGTTAGCCATGGCATCATGCTACAACCAGGGTATGCCATATTGGCTAAGCATGCAACCATCCATGCCAGGCATACCACCTTCCATGCCAGGCATACCACCTTCCATGCCAGGCATGCCACAATCCATGCCAAGCATACCACCATCCATGCCAGGCATGCCATCCACACAATCTCATTGTGCTCATACTACATCCAGTATGGGATATAGCCATCTTATTGGTCCTCACTATATGCCAGGAATGCATATGCAATCAAGTAGTGGTTCATTTTCTCCAATGCAATCTGCACATTCTTACCATAAATCAAACCAAGATGAACATTTTGGTGAGAATGTACATCTAATAGCTACCCCACATGAGAGTCATCCTCTATTTGATGAATCATATGTGGTAAGATTTTAATTTCTGGTGTATATAATCTATTATGTTTAAATTCTTATTATATGTTTTATTTTTTATATATAACACTTAAATTTTTTACAGAATATGAAATGTTTGTTGAAACATCCTTCGTCAACGGACTATGTTGCTATTGGAACGGTACAACAATTGAGCGATGATCGGCTGATTCATAATCAATATTTGCCTAATCATTGGTGAATAGTAATTGATCAATCATTGTTTCATGATTGTCCACTACCTATGCCTTCTGATGCTACCACAGTCCAAGAGGCAGTTGGATAGTATGTGGCTTGGCCGTCGATTCAAGTTGTTCTAAATTTTGACATGGTACTATTTTTTAACTTAAAAAATAACACTTGTTTACTACTATTATTTAATTATATCTTATATTGTTACTAAAAATACATATATGATACTTTTTTGTTAGTCTATTATACCAGAACTCTTAAATGCGGCACATTTAAGAGATACGAAGCAAGTATCTCGTGCTAAATCTATGACTAGTGGCCAATCATCGTGCACCAAGTCATTCAAGAAGAAGCCTTTGAAAAAGTATAGTCATACTTATGCGTTAAAGTTCAGTAGAAATCTTGGCACTTTGATGACTATTGTTGGGAGGGCATCTAGCATAAATGATGGATGGACTGTGCCACTTCCTATTGAAATTTCTAGTGTAGTCCTCGGCCAAACTTATATATCGATCGAGTGCTTGTTGCAAATATTTGAATATCAAATGATCGATTTAAGTATAATTCAAGTGTGGACAAGGTGAGTCCTCAATCTAGTTAGTTTTCTTTTATTTATTCAGAACATATATAATTATATTTATATTATCTAATTATATATATATATATATATATTTTATATAGAGCGTGCTATTATCGACTTCAACATAATCACTCATCACATTTAGCAATGTTCTATGATTCTTCATATGTCAATCAATATCAAGAGAAGGATGTTAGCATCAGAGCTAAACAATTATGTGATAGAGCATTAACGCTTAGCAGAAATCAAAAGTTGATAATCCCTTGGCCACTAAGGTTTGAACAAGGCCAAGATCATTGGATGTTGGTAATCATTGATATGTTCAATATTCATGCTTGGTATTGTGACTCAGCTTCCATAGAACTGAGTAAAGATACAAAAGCAGTTGTTGAAATGTAAGAGTTATATATAGTTACATATTAGTTTTTTCTATTATTTTTGTAATATTTAATAAAAACTAATCATTTTATACCTTGATAGGGCATGGAAGTTGTGGAACAAGTTTAGGGGCATTGTCCTTAAAAAATCTCATAAGCTTATATGGACAAAAGTTATGGTATGTACAATTCAATATTAATAATTTTATTAATTTTATAATTAAATAATAAGGATGTTCGAATATGAAAATTCATGTATACATGCACTTTTTTTTGTAGGTTCCACAACAAAATAATGGAGTCATGTGTGGTTATTATGTCATGAAGTTTACGAGCGAAATCATCACAAATATCAAAATTCCAATTGATGATGTGGTAATATATTTTACCCATATACATACAAGTTTTTAACATATTTGAGTTTGTTTTTGTAAATAAATGAAATTATATTCTTATTTTGATTTTGAATACATGTAGTTCTTTGGTTGGAACAAGACGGGTTACGACCAGCAATTTTTTGATGATTTACGAGAGGAATGGGCAAAACACATGGTTCAAATTATATCATCACAAGAAGAATCAGGAGAAGATTCTGATGATCTTGAATAGCATATGACAACATAACAGTAAATTTTTTAATGATTTAATTTCTCTATCTATTCATGTGTCTAAAATCACTTGTTTGATGATGATTAATCATATATATGCTCATGTATTTAAGGGAATGCATTGTTTTATGGACCTATGTTTGGCCCAAACTACATCTCATCTCTCTTTCCTACTTTCCTTATGAACTCGTATTAACACTTTATTAATCATTTGTTTATAAATATGAATTTATCTGGAATCTCTGCTAGTATTTTTAATGATATAATGAGCTCTAAATGTACAAATCAGGTGTACGTAACTCCGATTTGTTTCTTGGTTTGTATGAGTTTTGGTGCCCATGAACGTGTTCTATATGTTTAAGGGCACCAAAACTCACACAAACCAAGTAAGAAATCGAAGTTACAATTGATTTCATATTTAGAGTTCATTATATATAGCATTATAAAATACTAGTAGAGATTCCAGATAACTTCATATATATATACAAATGATTAATAAAGTGCTACTATGAGTTAGTCAAATGTCAATGTATGTGGTAATCTCTTTTTGATAGTAATATTTATAATGATTTAATTTCTTTATTTGTATGTCTGAAGTTTAAACTGTTTTTTTATGGATGTTTTACATGCTCATGTATGTAGGGGAATATTTGTTATATGGATCAGCAATTTTTTTGTAATAATGCTTGTGAAGGCCAATCAAGATTCTAAGCCAACCAAGCTTACTCGATCGCATAATATTATTTTATTTGTAATTTAAGTTAACTATATGTATTATTTATGTATTATTTGTTTTTGTAATAAATTTAATTATCAATTAATTAAATATATTTAAATTTTTAATTATTTGTATTATTATTTATATTTTAGTTTTTTTATTTTATATATATATATATATATTAAATAATACGAAAAATAAAAAATAAAAATAAAAACAAATATGAAAATATTACACGTAAAGTCGGTTCACGGGATGAACCGACCTTACATGTAAAGTTGGTTCATGCCGTGAACCGACTTTAAATTTTAAGTCTCTAAATTTAAAGTCGGTTCAAAGAATCAACTTTAAATTTGTTTAAAGTCGACTAAAACCTGACTTTAATGCCTATTTATGTGGTAGTGGTACTAAAAACTACCATGATTTTATTCACTTTAATTGATATTGTATATATATATATGTGTGATTTTATCATATTTCTATATAAATCTCTTATTTCGGAATCACGGGTATTTTTATTATTTTTCAGGTATTTTTGCTTAAAAAAGTAACTTAAAGACTCAGAAATATACTAGAGGCAATACATCACAAATATATTTATAAAGTAAATGAGTAAATTAATTCCTTTTTTCTAAGAGATTGAAATGAACCATTTAAATGCCACCTTTGGTAGGGTTAGATAGTATAAACATTATTTAAGGTGTCCAAATTAAACCTAAGAATTTAATTATCCGAGTACTAACTTTCAAGTTTTAAAACCACAATTGAAAACATGTTGTCAATACATTTTTAGATAATAATTCTTATAAAAACTTTTAAAATAGAGCTTCACTCTAACTACCGGGTGATTATACCAACAAATAAAAGAGTACTACTCTAAATCAGACCGGATATCTAAACCTTAAAATCTAATTTTTAGATTTAAGTTTTTAATGAAAAATAATATATTTCTCTCTAACATTCTTAATATAAAATCTTGAATAAAAACAAAATCAATTCATTTAAGAGTTTTTTATCTATTTAATATTTCGTAAGCATAACAACGTTATTATTATATCATGTTTAGAAACAACAGTAAAGTTAAATTTAATGACAAATTAAATATAACATATAAGAATAAAGCATAAAAAATAACTATAAGAAAATAAAATCCTTACACTACTTTGATGTTATTCATGTTGCTGAAAAAACCTCCAAATGGAATTTTTATTTCCATTTATTGAATCAAAAAGAAAATAAATTACAAAAGCATAATTAGTTCTTCTCAAAAAGAGAAGAACTCTAAAACTAAGAAAAACTAACTAAGAAAAGCTAAAAACTAAGAAATGGAGAGAAAGAAAGAGGGAAGAAGATGTTTTTTGAGGTGTTTTGAATGAGGGTATTTATAGGTAAGGAAAGGAAGAAAAATGGGTGGAAAAATGATTAAAAATGGAGGAAACGCATAATAGGTGATGATGATGTCATCATTGATGTCATGGTAGGTTTGGCACGGCGGCGTGCATGGAATGGAGCATATGCGTGCACAAAATGGATCATAGGCGCGTGTGAACTGGGCGATGCGCCCACGTTGGCCGAAGTTGTTGGGTGGCTACGTGCACGATTTTCTCCTTTTTGACATTTTTGACCATTTTGACCCATTTTGTCCTATTTTTCAATCTTTGTTTTTTTTAATTTTCCTCATTTACTTTATGAATATATTTGTGATGTATTACCTCCAATATTTTTTCTGAGTCTTTAAGTTACTTTTTTAAGGAAAAATACCCGTGATTCTGAAAAGACAGATTTATATAGAAATATGATAAAATCATATAAATATATATTTTTTTAATCAATTAAAGTGAATAAAATCATGGTAATGTTTAGTGTTTTTTGAGCACTCATCAATTCCCAGCTAGCTTTCTATAATACAGAACTTTGTTCAACCTTTCAGCTCTAATTATTAACCTCCTAACTGCTTCCTTTGATTTTTCAAGTTCCTGGATAAGATTGTTGTTCTCCTATTTAACATTCGTAAGACTTGAATTCAAAATATTAGCACATTTAAATAGTTCAATTTTTTTATTTTTTTATAATTGAGAAATTTATTTCAAAGGATTAAAGTTTGTCATTTAATTTAGCTACTTTCCTTTTACATCTTACATAATATATGAATATTTCATTAATACTAGTGACATTGAATTTTTTTAGTAGAAATTAAACATCACTTCCTTCGTCATGTAAATGAATGTTAGACTTATTGAATTATCTACATCTAGTTGTACTAAATGCCAAATATTTGTTATTTGATTCAACTGAATTGTCATTACACTTTCTCAAATAGTAAGTATAGTATTGAAAGCTCTTTCAGTTTGCTTCTTCTTGTTTGTACATGATGAGTGATGAACGCAAGATAGACCGACATTGCAAATACCGATCGGATAATTAAAGCTTAAAATATAATTTTTAAATTTAAGTTTGTAATGAAAAATAATATATTTCTCTCTAACATCCTTAATATAAAATATTGAATATAAAAAATCAATTTATTTTATAGATATATTTTACTTATTTAATATTTGGCACGCATAACAACATTATAATTATATCATATTTACAAACAACCAGCCATATTAAATTTAATCACAGAAAAATAAAAAATAACATATAAGAATAGAACATATAAAACTAATTGTAAAGAATCCATTAAAATAATACCTTAAAAGAATCCTTATAATAGTTTGATGCTAATCCTGCTACTGGAAAACCTCCAAATGGATTTGCATCTCTGCTTATTGAATCAAAAACGAAAAATCTATAAACACATAACTAGTTTCTCTCACAAAGAGAAGAACTTTAAAAATAAAAACTAAAAACGAAGAAGAAAACTTTCTAGCGAGAGAAAGAGCTCAGAAAAGTATGTGTTTTGAAACGGGGGAAGAGAGTCCTTTTATAGGTAAGGAAAAGGCCAATAAAGAAGGAAAATATTCCAAAATTTGAATTTGGATGTGTTTAGACAGGTTAGCGCCTGTATGGGGCACAAAACCTTGGTAGATGAAAAATTAGTGCGCGCATACGGAACAACATAGGCGTGTGTCGGGAATGTGCCATAAGTGTACTAGTTGTGTGCGCTGGCAGGGCATATGCCGACCACGTGTAGGCGTGTGCCGACGTATGTTGACCACGTGTTGGGCGTGCACACTACTGCGTGTAGGACTCAACATGAATGGGCACTGCACACAAGACTTGGTGTGGATGGGATGCTGCACATGCTGGTGGGTGTTAGACTCAGCAAGAATGGGCGCACGCACTAGTGGTCGACTATGCACGCGATTTCAGCCTTTTAGACATTTTTTCATCTTTTTTACTTTTCCTCGTTTCTTTATTCCATATATTTGTAATGTATTACCTCCAATAATTGTTCTTCTAGTCTTTAAGTTATTTTTGAACTAAATACCTGAAAAACAATAAAAATACTTGTGACTTCGAAGAGACAAATTTATATAAAAATATGATAAAATCATAAAAATATAAATCCATTAAATCATCATAATTTTATTGCTTTGTAAGCACTCATCACAACCCCTAACCAGCTTCTTACTAGTCCCTGAGCAAGAGAAGCGATAAAAACTAAAATAAAAACTACAAATTAAACTATCCTAAATCATTTCCGTGGATTAACACAGTTGCATTTAGCATATGAAAAGACCCTTTAAAATCCTAGGTTGTTCTAGTGGACGAGTTTAAGTCTCGTGAGGGTTTTTAGTAATGATACCCACAAACATTAACAAAAAAAAACAATAAGTTAACTAAAATTTAAAATAAAGTAAAAAGAACTAAAATAAAATAAAGATATGAAATACAAAAATATATCATGCTTATAATCTCTTTTAAATTTCATAATTAAAATCTTAAGCATAAATTATTTCAATTTCCTAAACATTGATGATTTATTATAATAATTAGTTGAAAATCATTTTCATATTTTAATATCAAAAATGTATCAACTTAATTTCACCCAAACTTAGTGTGAGAAATCGAAATTCGCTTCGAATATATTCCCCATAAGTCAATACTCTCAAAAACACTGAATCCTATGGGTTCAAACACTCATACTAATTTATATGTGAAAGAGTTTATGTATAGAAATGAACTAATATATTCACATATGTATAAAGAAGAAAGGTTCAAAGTGTTATTTTAATGTTAATCTCATGAAAGGAATCAAATATAAGGATTTATAAAATATTATATATTACTTTCATGCATCAATCAAAATCATCAAATAAAAATATCAAGTAATACACATTTTAGAAAATGTAGGAAAATACAATGACTTCTTAGGGAATTACTTCCTATATTTTCTTTTGTATTAAACCATTTCTCACAACTATTTAGGCTTCTTGGGTCATATTATATAGATTATACTATTCATTTTTGTTTTCTCTCTTTCTTTCTATTATTTTTTTTCTTTCTCTTATATTCTTTTTTATATAAGAGAATACATTTTTTTAGAGAGTGGACCCATGTACAGATTGTACATTTTTATATGGTAAGGTGAGTGATTAATGTTTGGCTTTTCTGTTTGTATTTGTAAAGATAACCCTAGATATATCTATTTTTAAATAGAAGTCATATGTGAATAAAGAAAGGCATATACTATCAATTTCTACTTAAATAATTTAATCTAAGCAAATAAAAAATAAATATATAACGCTTCATTAAGATGTAAAAATCCAGACATTCAATGTTAAGTCCTATAGAGATCATCTAATAATTTGAAGAAATAAGACATGTGTTTAGAGTAGAAAAAATATATTTAACTCAAAATAAACAAAGTTAGGCTCAACTTATATCTCACAAGGGTAGTCTCTACTATTTGATTCCTAAACACTGATTTTGTGTTTAATATAATTTTCACGCCTTATCAAGAAATACTAATCATGAAAAAACTAACTAATTACCATATATTTCATGATATGTTTTCAAAAATTAATCTAACAATGCAAAAGACTTAACTATTTACATAAATTTGATTTAAAGATATGAAAAGTTTTAGTAATTTTTTTTAACTAATCCTAAAATTCTAAAAATTACTAAATCACGTAAATAAAATAAAATAAAATACAATAAAAATGAAAATGTGAATATAATTTTTTTAAATAATTGTTAAATTTTTTGAAATTAAAGATAGTAACTTTTTACCACTCCCAACCTAGAGCTTACATTGTCTTCAATGTAACAATTGTAAATTAAAGATAAAAAGAAAAGAGAAGAAAAGTTACCTATCTTCTGAGAATGTGCAAGTATTGATGGAGAAATGCAGGTAGATTCATCATGTTTATTATTAATGTTCACATAGGCATATCGCTACGAACTTCTAATATCTCAACAAATATTTTTAGTTTTAACAATTCTAAAATTATTCACATGCAATTAAACTAAAATAAACAAAATAAATAAAAGAAATAAAAGAAATTACCTAAACTAATGGGTTGCATTCCATCCAGCGTTTAGTTTAACGTCTTAGCAAGATAGATCATTATGGTGATAAGGATCACACGATGCCCATTGAATTTGAATGTTGTGTGTGTCTTAGAATCCAATAGTTCTACTGTTCCATGAGAAAATACTTGGAGTATTTTGAATGGTTCATCCCATCTTGATCTCATTTTTCCTAGAAATAATCTTAGATGAGAGTTAAATAAAAGAACCTTCATTCCAAGGTGAAGAGTCTTAAGAATTAGCCTCTTGTCATGATAGCGTTTAATACGCTCTTTGTATAATTTGGCATTCTCATAGGCTTTATTCCTAATTTCTTCCAATTCATTAAGATGGAGTAACCATTTTTCTCATACTTTATCTAAGTCCATGTTTAACTCTTTAATGGCCTAGTAAGCCTTATGTTTGAGTTCAATGGGAAGGTGGCACACTTTTCCAAAGATTAACCTGTAAGAGCTCATCCCAATGGGTGTTTTGTAAGTTATGTGGTATGCCCATAAGGCATCATTCAACTTAAATTCCCAATCGTTCCTTGAAGGACGCACAATGCATTCCAAGACTCCCTTGATTTTCCTATTACTTACCTCAACTAACCAGAAGTTTGAGGATGATATGGAATAGCTACTCTATGTGTTTTGTTGTACTTTTCCAGTACTCCATCAAAGCTTTTGTTACAAAAACGGCTACCTTCATTACTTATTATAGCTCTAGGTGTTCCAAACCTGCTAAATATTGAATCCTTCAAGAATTTTACAACAACATTAGCATCATTGGTTTTAGTGGGGATAGCTTCTACCCACTTGGATACATAATTCATAACAACCAAAATATATTAAAAACCATTGGATGGGGGAAACAGACCCATAAAGTCAATCCCACATACATCAAAGAGTTCAACAACTAAATTAGATGTCAAAGGAATTTCATCTCTTTTTCTTATGTTAGCTATTCTTTGACATTTATCACATTGTGCACAAAACATATGAGCATCTTTAAAAAGAGTTGGCCAAAAGAATCCAGAATTTAATATCTTATCGACTGCCTTTTCGCCACCAAAATAGCCCACATATTGAACTTCATGAAAAAAATTCAGAATGCTCTTATGTTCTTCTTCAGGTACACATATTTGGATGACTTGATCTTGACCAATCTTGTATAAATAAGGGTCATCCCAGAAATAGTCCTTCATAGTTTTAAAGAACCTATTCTTGTCCTGATATAAGTGTTAGGTCTTAAAACACCAGTGGCAAGATAGTTTACAATATCAGCATACCATAGGTTTGGGCCTATTGAAAATAATTATTCATCAGGAAAGGTTTCAACTACATCTTCATTACTTTCAACCTTAAGAGAATTGAAGTCAGAAATCAACCTAGACAGGTGGTCAGCTACTAAGTTTTCACTACCTTTCTTATCCTTGATTTCTAGGTCAAATTCTTGTAAGAGTAAGACCCACCTATTTAATCTTGGCTTAGCATTCGGTTTACTTAATAGGTATCTTAAAACAGCATAAACAGAATGTATAATCACTTTAGATCCTAATAAATAAGACTTGAATTTGTCTAAAGAAAACACTATAGCCAAGAATTTCCTATCAATAGTGGTATAATTTATCTAGGCGTCATTAAGTGTTTTGCTAGCATAGTAGATGACATGCAAACGCTTAAAATATAATTTTCAAATTTAAATTTGTAATGAAAAGTAATATATTTCTCTCTTACATCCTTCATATAAAATCTTGAATAAAAATAAAATCAATTTATTTTATAGAGATATTTTACCTATTTAATATTTTGCAAGTATAACAACAATATAATTATATCATATTTACAAATAGCTAGCCATGTTAAATTTAATCACAAACAAATTAAATATAACATATAAGAATAAAAAACAAAAAGATAATTGTAAAGAATCCATTAAAATAATTCCTTAAAAGAATCCTTACAATAGTTTAATGTTAATTTTGTTTCCAGAAAACCTCCAAACAGATTTGCATCTCTGCTTATTGAATCAAAAACTAAAAATCCATAAAAACATAACTAGTTCCCCTCACAAAGAGAAAAACTTTAAAAATAAAAACTATAAACAAAGAAATATTTCTAGGGAGAGAAAGAGCTCAAAAAATTGTGTGTTTTTGAATGGGAGAAAAGGGTCCTTTTATAGGTGAGGAAAAGGCCACAAAGCGGGGGGAAATATTTCAAAATTTGAATTTGGATGCGTTTGGATAGGTTGGTGCACGTATGGGTTCAAAAATCTTGGCAAATATGCGGTTGGCGCAGTAGATGGGTGGTTAGCGCAAAAAGGCACATGCAAGACACAACTAGGAGTGTGCAAGCATGTGCGTAGGATGGCATAGGCATGTGCTGGTGTGCACAGAATTCAGCATGCACGTACAACATGTCCAACGTATACTAGGCATGTGTCGACCACATATGGGTGTGTGGCAGCGTATGGGCGTGCGTACTATTGTGCATGGGACTCAGCATGAATGGGCGTTGTGGCCGGGACTTGGCATGGATGGGATACGATGCATGCTAGTGGGCGTGAGACTTGGCAAGAATGGGCAATATGTGCGGGCGCGCACACTAGTGTGCGGTTGGGTGCACGATTTTGGCCTTTTTGACATATTTTGTCCCATTTTGTCCATCTTTATTACTTTTTTACTTTTCCTCATTTCTTTATCAATATATTTGTGATGTATTACCTCCATTATTTTTTCTTCAAGTTTTTATTTTATTTTTGAACTAAAATACCTAAAAAATAATAAAAATACCTGTGATTCCAAAAAGACATATTTATATAAAAATATGATAAAATCGTGCAAATATAAATCATTTTAATCAATTAAAGTATATTAAATCATGGTAATTTTAGTGCTTTTTAAGCACTCATCAGTACAATCATATGCGAAGTGATAAAACCCATACATTCAAAACATCGAGTCTAGTGGGTTAGATTTCCTTGTAGGAGGAAGAAAACTCATCTAAATTTTTTGAAGTGATCCAACAAATTCTTCTATTTTGATATTGCCAATGTCCTTTCTTTCATGAATGTTAGTGACCTTTGCATGGAAGTGATCTAGTAATGAGCAGAGAATCTTTCAAACTATCTTGAAATCATCAACTTTCTCCCCAAGATTGGCAGAGGTATTAGTAATGTCATATATTCTAGTGTGGAATTGAGGGTATTAGTAATGTCATATATTCTAGTGTGGAATTGAGGAAAAGTCTCATCTTCCTTCATCCTAATATTCTCAAATTAAGTTCTAACAGGTGATATTTTGTTCATTTAACTTATAAGGTACCCTAGTAGGCAAGCTCCAAAATATCCCAAGCATGTTTAGTAGTTTTAATATGAGAAATATGATGAAACTAATTAGCAAACACAGCACCAAAAATAGCATTTATACCCTTTTGATTAGAGCTACTACCAATTTTATCTTCAGTGATCTAGTATTTTATAGGTTTAGAAGTAACAAAATTATCTTTTGTAACCATAGGTGGTTCCCAACCATAAAGCATAGAGCTCCATATACTTTCATCTATAGACTATAGAAAGGCTCTCATACGAGCCTTCTAATAAGGGTAATTGGACCCATCAAAGTAAGGTGTACGGGTTGTAGACAAACCCTCTCTCAAGTGATCCAAATGAACGTTTGTTTCTTTAGTTATAGACATAATTATCTAATTTGTAGGTGAATATAAGAGCAATAATAGTATAACCAATTAAAAATTTGTAGAATGGTCAAGTATGCAATCAAATATAAATAAAGTAATGTAGAAATATAATGATTAACAAACAAGAGTTTTAGGTGGAAATAATCTAGGTCATACCAATGACTTAAGAAGAAAACCACTAGTCCATTGGACCACTTAACAATCCATTATGAAAAATAAGTATCTGATTACAATGCTAAGACTCAAACTACCCATCAAGGTAAAATTATAATGCTTAAGTTTATCTTTATAGAGTATTTTGAAGCGCTTTAGATCAGATAGAATTACTATATTGTCCATAAGATCAGTTGAATGAGCTTGAAGGAATAAGGAAAATATAGTTAAAGGCCAATCTAATTTGTATTAAAAATAGAATTTAAAATCAAAGCCTTATCCTCTCGATCGATCTAATAAAGTGCTCGATCAATCGAATATCCTCTTGATCGATTCAGTGTATCAATCAATTAATTGTCAAAAACAAAATTGATCGATGTAGTGATCACTAATATTAATTGATCTAATTCTCGATCGATTGAGTATTAATCCTTAGATTAATCTTGTCATCTAAATAATTAATTCAACAAGAAATATAGCTTGATCAATCTGGTCACTACTTGATTGATTGAGTAGCCTATTTTCATATTATTCGTGTATACCTAATATGCAATCTAATGTACATAGGAATAGATTAAAACTTAAGATGTGATCATTGAGGCTCGATAGTTTCTTCAACTTTAAAATATTCTTCTAAGACACACCTAGAAACTAAAATTACAATTATATGTTTTGTTCATGAATATCAAAAACACTCATATAAACCTCACATATGTATCAACCAAGGTTGTAAGGGCGTGAGATACAATGAAAGTTGAAGACACATAGAAAAACGTGTGTCGTTATGATGCTTTAATATGTGCCATAGCGTTGGACTTTGGGAATTTGAATGAAATGTGTACCAAATAGACGTAGGCCTCAACAATGGAAAAGGTATGCCACAACATGTGACCCTTTGATCCATTTTTTTCTCATTTGCATAATCTTTTCCAAAGCTATATAAACCCACATATCCTCTTGTAATAGTACACTAACAATAGCTTCATCTTCTTCATTCTTCTCTATAGCTTTTGTTTAGTTTTCTTTAAGTTTCTCTCAATTTCGATTGTTACAAATATTATGTTTATGTTTAGTTGTTAAACAATTTAGATTAGGTTACCTCAAATAAAGAGGTAGTAATAGGGAATTATTTTGAATCAAGTCATATGAAACTATTACCAAAATCTTGGGAATATTTTGAAGTTTGTTCCTTTTCTGTGGAGCAGGGCATACCTATCCATCTATCTTTTACGTATAAATCTAATATGTATTCTTATTTTTTTCTACAAATAATTTTGTATTTCTTAAATTTATTATAAATAATTTACAAATTATTTATTACTTTTAATATGTATGGTTGATTCCTATAATAGGAATTTAGTTATGTTAACATGTTTGTGTAAATTATTTAGGGGATATTTTTAATAATAATTTAACACATACTATTTTTTATTTAAGAATGTTTACGAAGTTTTTTATTGAAAAATATATTGACTATATATTTTTCATAATAAATTTAAAATATAAAAAATAAGATTTTAAATAAATGAATCTAGATCTAATTTAGAATTATATTCTATTTCAAAATATTTTTACAAAATTTATTATTGAAAAATATCTTGAGAACATATTTTTTGTAATAGTTATAAACAATAAAAGTTAGATTTTAGAAATATTAATCCAAAAAATAACTTCGACAAGCTTGAATATAAGTTTAAATTATCAAGTGAAAAGTTTAATGGTTTGATAATTTCTTAAAAAAATACGCATAATTTAATTAAGTTTAAATTATCAGCCCCACCAAAGGTAACAAGTTTAATGGTTTGATAATTTCTTAAAAAAAACAAGCATAATTTAATTAAGTTTAAATTATCAACCCCACCAAAGGTGAGAAGTTATATTTAATTGATAAATAATAATGGCCCCACCAAAGGTATTATTTATACATATAAGAAAGAATCAATAATCTAAATTTATATTTTACTAGCCTAATTAATTCTACTAAATATAATCAACTAAATAAACATCCCATTAATTCTCCATTAATTAATGAATTGCATGTCTGCCAATAAATTGTGTAAACCAATCTATCATTTATCTTTTATTATTTTATGTTATTAGTATAGATATTTCAAAAACAAAACTCTTTGATAGAATATTTAGGTTTATTTTTTATTTTTAAGAATTTTTTTCAATTATTTAGAAACCATGTAATTTCTATTTACACTAACATTGGAAGTATTATTACAGTGTGATAGATAGGAATACTAACCACTATATTATACTGGAAAAATACTCATTGAAATCCAAATTAATTATTCCAACTTTGAAAAACAATTTTTGGCTATTGTATTTTCATTAGATAAATTTAGGTCTTAAATAATTGGTTCTAAAGTAATTATGCATTTTGATCAAGTTGCTTTAAGTTATATTCTAAGTAAACCTACTGTTAAAGCAAGATTAATCAGGTCGGTTTTACTCTTATAAGAATTTGACTTAGAAATCAAAGATAGGAAAGGCAGGGAAAATTTAGTAGCTCATCATTTGTTTAGGTTAATTTCTGAATTCAATTCTCCTGAAGATAAGAGTAAAGAAGAAATTGTTGAAACTTTTAATGATAAACAATTATTTTTAGTTGGTCCAAATCCGCGGTACGCTAACATAGTTAACTATCTTTTTATTGGTTTTTTGAGACCTAATACTTCTTTTAAGGAAAATTAAAAGTTTTTAAAATGCGTAAGTAGAAATTCAAAGTGTATGTATTCTTCATTTATGCATGACATATATATATATATATATATATATATATGGGGTTCTTTAAAGTCAATACAAAAAGAGCCAAATTAACCACTCACAAAAATCATACAAAATATGTACAAATTTTACATGGGTCCACTCTCTAAAAGAAAAAGGAAAGAATGTCTATGTAAAAAAGGAAGAGAAAAAATAAACAATATAAATTAAATAATATGACCCAAAAAGTACTTCAATATGTTGAAAAATTGCTATTACAAAAGAAACATAGGAAATAAATCTCATATAAGTCATTGCATTTACATTAATTCTCTAAAGGTGTATACCTCATATATTTATTTGATGATTTTAATTGATGCAAGAAAATCGTATTTGATTTCTTTGTAAATCCTATCATTAAATTCCTTTCATGAGATCAAATATTACATAGTACTTTAAGCATTTTTCTTCAAACATATGCTAAACTATTAGTTTATTTCCAATCATATATAAATATGATTGAGTACTTAAACCCATATGATCAATATAATATTTAGAGCATGACTGTGAGGTTTAGAGTTGAAGCAAACTCAGATTTTAAACATTGAAATTGGGTAAATCAATATTGATGCTTTTTTTTGTCGTGGAATATGAAATTATGATTTTCAACTCATTTTTACCACAAAGTATGCATGTTTAGGATATTATTTCAACTTATGCTTTAAATTTTAATTGTGAACTCAAAAGATACTGAAGTATAAGAAGTTTTGTATCTAATATTGTTATTTTTTGTTTGTTATTTGTTATTTGTTTATTTTTATTATTTCTTTTACTTTTTGCATTTAGTTTGATATTTGTGGGTATCATCACTGAAAACCCTCATGAGTCTTAAAGTCATCCAAAAAGTAAACTTAGAGGTTTAAAGGCTTATTGTATACACTAAATACAATCATGTCAATCTACAAAATGATATAGGATAGTTTAATTTATTTATTTTATATTTTGTTTGTTTTACGTTTTTCTTGCTAAGAGACTGATAATAAGCTAGATGGAGGTTGTGATGAGTGGTTGAAAAGTACTAAGTATAACGTGATTTATATGCATTTTAATATAAAAATAGATTTATGTTTATATAATTTTATTTTTTTATTTTTATTATTATTATAAAAAAATCTATATTTTTAGAATCATGTGTATGGTTTGTTGTTTTTCAGTTATTTTTAGATTCAAAATTATTCAACTAATAAGCACTTGAAGAATTATACCTAGAAGTACTCAATTTTAACCAAAAAAGAATAAATGAGTAAAAACATATGTAAGCCTTACATAAGTATCAACCAAGCTTATAAGGGGTAAAATACAAAGAAAGTTGAAGATAGGCAGGACAACGCATGGTGTAGTGGTTCTTTAACGTGTGCTACAATGCGAGACTTTTGGATTGTGAATGAAACTCACACTAGATTGACATCATGGCGCTGGAAAATGTGTGTCACAACAAGCAACCCTTTAATCCACGTTTATCTTCTTTTTGTAGTGTTTTCCAAAGCTATATAAACCCTCTTACCTTCTTATAAGAAGTACACCAACAACAACTTCATCTGCTTCATTCTTCTCTTTAAATTTTGTTTAGTTTCATTTAAGTTTCTCTCAATTTTGAGAGTCACAAATATTATTTTTATGTTTAGATTTTAAATTAGATTAGGTAACCTCAAATAAAGTGGTAGTAATAAAGAGTTATTCTAGATTAAGCGATACAAAATCTAATAGAGATTAAAGTGTTGATCAAGTTTATGTTCTCAAGTGCTAATCAAGTTGATGTTTCTAAATATTCTCAAGATCTTTTGCAAGGAATTGGTGGTCCAATGACTAGGGAGAGATTTGGAAGATCAAGTTGGGTGCAAGGGTTACTTTAGAAAGAAATTTTTGTTTTAATTAATTGTGGGGCTTTTATGTTTAGCAATTTTAATTTTAGTGAATTGTGGGTTTTTTTATATTTTATTTACCATAAATCTTTTAGTCTTTTATTTTTTAAGAATAGATTAGGCCCAATTCATAATTAAATAAGCCCATTAGGGTTGGATTATGCCTAGGGTTTATATTTGGTTTGAATTGGCATTTTTTTCATAAGGGTTCTATAAAAACACAACAGCCTTGTCACTTCAAGAACGAATATCATTAATGAAGAGTATATTTTAGAAATTTTTTATTTTGCCTTCTTGTGTTCTTGATTGAATTCTTGAATTTGACTTATCAAAGGGTGTGATCATCCTTTGTGGTGTCTCAAGGTTGGGATTTTGATGACTTTGTTTCATTAGGGTTCTAATCTAATTATTTTCAACATGTTCTTAGCAAATCAATCATTTCTATTCTTTTGAGTTCGTGAGTTCCTAGGATTGTTCACTTTGAGGGTCCACATCAAAATCATTTTTGGAGTCTAGAGAATATTGGAAAGTTTGTACCTCTTCAGTGGAGTAGGGCATGCACGTCCATCTATCTTTTAGGTATAAATCTAATATGTATTCTTATTTTATTTTTAGTAAATAATATTGAATTTATTGAATTTGTTATAAATAATTTACTAATCATTCATTACTTTTCAACATGTGTACTTGATTGTTATAATGAAAATTAGTTATGTTGATATGTTAGTGTAAATTATTTAGGAAAATATTTTTAATAATAATTAAACAATGGCTATTTTCTATTAAATAATTTCTGCAAAGCTTATTATTGAAAAATATATTGACGACATATTTTTCGTAATAAATATAAAATATGAAAATAAGATTTTAGATAAATGAATCTAGATACAATTTAGAATTATATTCTATTTCAAAATATTTTTAAATGATTTACTATTGAAAAATATCTTTAGAACATAACTTTCGTAATATATTTAAATCATGAAAGCTGGATTTTGGAAACATCAATTTAAAAACTTTTTTTTTCAAAATTTAACTTAGACGTTTAAATACTCGGCCCCATCAAACGTAGCAAGTTAAATTGTTTGATATTTTTTTATAAAATAGGTATAATTTAATTAAGTTTAAATTGTCAGTCCAACCAAACGTGACAAGTTAAATTTAATTAATAAAACTTAACAACCCCACAAAAGGTGTTATTTATACGTATAAGAAATAATCAATAATCTGAGTTTATATTTCATTAACCTAATTAATTCTACTAAGTATAATCAACTAGCTAAATATCCTATTGATTCTCCATTGATTAATGAATTGCATATTTTCCTTTAGTTAATGTAAACCTATATATACTTTATCTTTACTATTTTAAGTTATTAGTGTAGATATTTCAAAACCAAAACTTTGTTACAAAATATTTAAGTTTATTTTTTGTTTTAAAATTTTTTGTTGAATTTGAATTATTTAAAAATCACATAGTTCTTTTTTAGACTAACCTTAAAAGTGTACTTAAAATTTCTTACAAAGTGATTCATGCACTTACGAGTTATTTATCAAATATAAAACTCGAGCATCAACTACATCAAATTTTCTTCAATTTAAAACTATGGTTGAACAACAATTTAATACCTTTATTAAGGCCTTGTAGACAGATAAAGGTATCGAGTTTAAACCATTAATTTCTACTGTTCTTAAAGAAAGTATTCAACATAAAATGACTTTTTCACACACTTATTAGCATAATGGAGTTGTGAAGAGTCATCATGGAAGAATTATACATAAAGGTTTAACATTTTTATCTGCTACACATGTTCCTCTTTTATTCTAGCCATATTTTATGAAAACTGCTACCTATCTGCTCAATCATCTTCCATAAAAGATTCTCTTAAGTTTATCTCCTTTTGAACTTCTGTTTTGTAAACCACCTTTATATGTTAGCTCAAGGTATTTTTTTTATCAATGTTTTCCCTGTATGTGTGCATACAACAAGTACAAGTTAGAGCCATACACCTTGGAATGTGTATTTGTTGGTTATTGTTCAAATCAAATAGGCTACCTAGGCTATTACAAGGTCAGTAGCAAAGTTCTTACCATTAGGTTTATTGTGTTCAATGAAGGTTGTTTTCCTTTCTTTGAATGTGCTTGTTCCACCACTTCTTCTTTTGAGTTAGATAATTCCATTGGGATTATTACAATTCCCTATCATTTACCTTTATCTAAATCTTTAAAAGTGCCTCATGAAATGATTCCTCATGACATTGATATATCTTTAGAATAAATTTTTGATATAATGCATGGTATACATGAGCCTTAACTTTGTCAAATGAGTTACTTGGTATGTCATGTGACAATATCTCTAGCTCAAGTGAGTTCCTTGAGTCATCTTGGGATGTACTTACTCATGCTCCAATAAATGAATTAGCAATTATACCTTTCTTTGAATCTCAAGTTATCATACCACCAGATCCTAATAATGAATTAAATCTTTCTATTCATTTACCTGTAAGTGGTCTATCTATGTCTCATGTGCCTAATTGTTCTAAATTTTTATCTATTTCTCATGTTCCTTCTCTTGCTTTAAACACTCACACTATGCTTACTTGAGCTAAAAAGGGTATAGTAAAGCCAAAAGACTTTGCTACTCATTCCAGTTTTTCCTCAGTATTATAGGAGCCTAAGAATTACAAACAATCCCTACTCATTCCTGAATGGAAAAAAGGAAATGCAATAAGAGATTGATGCTCTTCTTGCAAATGATACATGGGACTTAGTATCTATGCATACAAATGGTTTTTTCATGTGAAATTTTTAGCTTTTGGTTATCTAGATAAATATAAAGCAAGGTTGGTGACAATTGGTTTTTGCAAGCCTTTGGCATAGATTGTCAAGAGACTTTTAGTCCAGTAGTTAATTCCACTACCATAAGAGTTGTGTTTTCTATTAGAGATGTTAAAGGGTGGATATTATGATAAGTGGATGTTAACAATGCTTTTCTAAATAAGAATCTTTTAGAGGATGTTTATATGTGTAAACCTCTTGGTTTTGTGACTACTAATGTCTCTCTTGTGTTCAAGCTTAAGAATGCTTTGTATTCCCTTAAGCAAGCTCCAAGGGCATGGTACCAGAAGCTTCATTCTTGTTTAATTAGCATGGGAATTTAAAATTCCAAATCAAAAAATTATCTCTTCTTGAAGTCTTCTTCTGACTGCTTGCTTGTAGTTTTTTTATATATAGATGTCATCATAATCACTGGTGTTGATTCACCCTCCATTGACGCACTTGTGACAAAATTTAGTTTCAAATGTGCCCTAAAATAAGTAGGCAATCATTATTTTTTGAGTGTTCAATTATGTCTGTCTCAACAAAATTAAGCATGTACAAAACATTTTTGTTTTCTACTAGATTGGACAATACCAAACCAATTACTATACCTACGGTTTTTGGTAAATAGTTTAGCAAGTTTGATGGTATTTCCCTCTGTAATCATGCTGAGTATAGAACAATTGTTGGCTCTCTTCAGTATCTAACTTTAACAAGGCATGTTATTGCTTTTGAGGGTTTAAAAAATTATGCCAGCTTATGGTTGCTCATAACAAGGTACAATGACTAGTTATAAAGAAATTGTTGAGAAATCTAAAAGGCATCCTAAACTATGTTCTTACTTTTCCTAAATCTGATGCTCTTGAATTAGTGGGCTATTGTGATGCTGATTATACTATCTCCCTTGATTAGTAGAAAATCACTAGGGCATACTACATTTTTCTTGGTGATTGTCTCATCTCTTGACAATCTTCCAAGAAAAGAGTTGTGTCTCGAAATCTATGTCATTAGCTTGTGTAGAGCTCATTTGGCTCGAGTCTCTTCTCTTTGATATTGCTGTTAATTTTATTGTTATACCAATACTCTTGATAGAAAACATTGGTACACTAGATCGAGCTTTAACCCTAGTCTGTATTTTTGTCCAAAATTTATTAGCTTCTAGTCCACATATAAATCATTTTATTTTCTTTGTTTTCAATATAATTGAAAGGCAATTCATTAAAAAAATTACATTTAAGGTCACTTTAGTTTCACAAATTGTATACATTAATAATTTTATTTTAAATTGGTGTACTTTAATCATATACTTTTACATTTATTGAATATTTATTTATTTTAGGAAAAAATTGATGATTTTAATTTACTTTATTTTTCACTTTTAAAAAAACATTAAGACATTTTAATTTTCAAATATTTACTTGTGTGATCCTACTAGTAAGATTCATTTTAAGTAAACTTGTGTTTTTGCGAGAAAAAAAATCCTAAAAAAGTAAAATTTGTTAGACATGATTAGAGCGTTCAAAATATAATAGTAATGTGATTAAAGTATACTAATTTTAAGAAATATAATTAATTTGTCAAATTTAAGAAAATAAAATCATTGAAGTGTCATGCTACCATTTATTATGTAGGAAATAAGTGTAATTTATTTTTTGTAATGTTTGAAGATTATGAAGTGACTACTTTCCTCTTACAAAAAAAAATTAATGTAAATTGATTTAACGTATTTTTATTTTATTTATTTAGTTATTTATGTATTATTCGATTGAATGAATGAAATATAAATTTTTTAAAGAAAAATTCATAGACTCTTAAATAAAACTTAAAGTCTAAAATTTTAATATGTTTAAATGAATTTCACTACACTCTTAAATAAAACTTAAAGAGATTGTTGTTCTTTAGATATTTTCAACAGAAAATGCAATAAACAAAACAAACTCAATTAATGAATATTGCACTAATTAACTAATTCTGACTCTTCTCGCAAGATAAAAAATATTCCATTACAAAACTGTGACTTCACGAATAAGGGACAACAAGAAGTGGCGGCGTGATTAATCAATCGATATTGGATTCCGTGGCTTCTCCTATAATTGTCGAAGCTAGATGAGAGGTATATCTATGCCAATAACTTCAACCATCATAATTATATTAGCAATACAATTTAAATTGTAATATGATATCTTGAAGGCGCGAAGTAAGTAACAATTAATTATCACTATCTAGACATGTTATACATAAAATTTCAAAAAACAAATATATTTTTAAACTTATAATAATAAAAATAATACTCATATAATATTAAACGAGTATAAATTAAACGTATTTAAATGATCGTAATTTAATTTAAATATTTTTTAATTTGATAACTTTTAAAATTAAATAATACGTCAAATATTTTTAATAGTAAGAATACATAAGGTATTATTTTTATGATAAAGAATTTTAAAATGTTATTTTTATTATTTTATCTTAAACTTTTCAATTTGACCCTTACTAAGTAGGGATGAGATTATGACTTATGGCACTTATCTTTCTCTTTGGTATATAAATGATAAGTTATTAAATTAATTTCGGTTTTAATTTTAAGTAAAAAATATATATATTTATTTTCTTACAATATTATAAAAATATATTTTTATTTATGTTTAAAAAATAAATATTTTTTTAAAATGATTAAAAATAAAATTTCATATAAGAAATTAATTAATATCGTATATAATTTTAATTAAATAAAAGTACTACATAAACTTTTTACTTTTATGGATGCTAAAGTTGCATCAAATACCTCATGGGCTTGGGGAGGAAATTTTACAAGCCAGGACTGTCCTTATTGACGGAACTTGGTGGAAACCATGCATTAATTCATCGATTAGCATTCGGATGTCTAGCCATCGACTTCCAGACCAATGTTATTCAAACCTGTCACACTAAACAAAGATGAGCTTTCGCTGGTAGGAAAGCTCATTAATAAGGGATATTCGAATCTTCATCAGTTACAGAAATTTTTATTGTTCCCTCCCCCGAGAAAAAAGCTCATAGTGAGAAAGATAGTAGTCTCATTTTAAATTTAAATTATCGTATTGTAAAAAGAGACTATATTTTTTACTAACATTAGGTACAATCGAATTGTTTAAAAGTAAAAATATATCCAATTTTGAAACTCTGATCTCTTGCATGTAGCGTAAACCGAGGTACTAGGGTTTATTTTTTATTATTATTTTTGATAAATAATGAAGATACTAGTTTGATTATCCCAAAACCGTTTGAAATTTTTATGATAATTGATGTGATATTATTGAAAAAAATCTATTCTAAAGCCCAACAATTTGTTTTATACTGTTAAAAAATTCAAATTAAATAATATAATCACATATTCTTCTTCTTAATATTCTATTTAACAGAATATCAAACCAATAATAACACTCATAAATCGTATGAAATTTTAATTTAAAATGTCATTTTTATTAGAGAATAACCCAAATATTTGAAAATTTAATTTAATTGTAATCCTCTTTTAATATTGGACTCTTATTTGCATTCAATCTATTACCCATAAATATAGAATTGTACTAAACATGAACACTAGGTGGTTAATCGACTTTGACATGGATAATCGACTTTAAATTCATTATAAGTCGATTTTTTTCAAAAACTGATTTTACATAGCGACTTATATATTCTTTTTTGTAGTAGTGATTACATGGTAAGTTCTAATTCATAAGAGCAATTGTGCTGGAAGATAAAGACTGTTAGAGAATCTTGTATATAATATGGATATGTATAAGTGGTAGAACTTAATTATCTTGATTTTTGATTTTTATGAAAATGAAAAAAAAGTATAAAAAGTAGGATAATATCAATAAATAATATTAAGAGGGACATACAATATTTCGTATATACGACTTTTCACGTTTGGGAGGGAAACTACGTGACCTTGGCAGTGTCACTCATTGTAATGGGGATTTTGGAAGGCAATGTGGTGTCTGAAGATGCCAACTAAATTTTTTGGTTGTGTTAACAACACCTTAACTACTAATTCCAACATAATTCGAAGATACATCCCCTTTGTAATGAAGAACCTGCAACTGTCAAACATTTACTTGTGGATTGTGAGCGACTTGATATTTTGAGCCGTTTGGACTTAGTTGATGAGATACTCCCAGCGCGGAACTTGACTATACTGGATTGGACGGTTGATGCTTGGAAGGAATGGGTAAAGAAGAGTGATGGGAATCAGCTTTGGATTGGGATGGCAATAGATAGTATCTCTCTTATTCGAGTCCATCTAATTTGATGTTTAAAATATATATATATATATATTATAATCTGATATATTTTGAGTAGTAGATTAATTGTTCATGAATAAATAAATGAATTTCCATGATTCTATTTGAATCATTTCATTTTTTTTAAATTAAAATATATTATTTAGATTGATAAATAAAATAAAACAATAAAACAATAAAAAAAATATTATATATTTTTAAGAAAACACTCTTACTTTTCCTTAGAGACTTTATTTTTTATTTATAATAAATATACCTTAATTCTTATATAATGTTTCATTAATATTATAATCACATGAACTCCAAAAAAAATATAAGTTTTTTTAATATTATTAAATTTATCCTATCAAAAATTTAAATTGATATAATTTACACATTCATTCAAATAAAAAACAAATGAGGTAACAATTCAAAAATTAGAAACAAATTATATTTTTAGAATAAATATAAGAAAAAAATATTTATAGATATGATAAGATTCAAATTTAAATTTAATAAATTTTAAACAATATATATAAATTTATGAAAATTATATGAATGATAAATTTAAACTTATAAAAATATATTAAAGATAAATTTTAAAATTATTCATAATATAATTTTTTTTAATAAATAATTGCATGAATTAGTAAAATATTTTATTACGTGTTTCTTTAAATTTTAAAATATTTAAATTTAAAATAAACTTTAATTCAATTCGATATAAACTAATCTTTAGATTGATTCATTAATTGATGTTGAAAGGCTAAGAAATTACAGTTTTTCAAAGGCTTATCAGTTGTTCGATAGTATTTTGGTGATATCGATATCACAAAATATCTGAGCTTGACATGTTGAATTTTTTTCACTGAGATTTTGTCATTTTTTCAGGTAAATGATTAATTTGGGCTCTAACTGATTGATTTAATCCAAAATTTACTTGATTGATTTGAACCTTTATCATCATCACAAATTTGAGATCGCGATTCTTAAGTCCTATATATTTTAACTTTTTTCTTGTTCCGTGTATGTTTCAGGTACTTTATTTTATGAAAATTATATATAAACCTAATTTTTTCACGTATGATTATCACAATTATCACGTATGTATGCTTAATTAAGAATATATATATATATATATATATAATCATTTAATAAAATAATAAATATTAAAAACTTAAAATTATATCTACGTTTACAATAGTGATAAATAATAAAATTATTTTAATATTTTAATAAATTATACTAGCCACAATTTAAACCAATTTCAATTGAATGGAAGCTTATAGCCACATCACAAAAGTTTATTTTTTTTGGATTTAATTAATTAATAAAATTTATATCAAATTAAAATTTTACAAATGTTAAGATAAATAATAATATATAAAATAAAATAATACATAAAAGTAAAATAACATATATATTTTTTTATGTGGAAACAAACTAAACTACACCAATGATTTGAGAGTAAAACTATCGATCTATCAAATCACCAAATTATTCATTATGAAAATAATATTTGATTACAAGGTTAAAATTTAAATTTCTCACCAAAATAATTCCTCAAAGTAACCTACTTATAAGTCTCCTATTTTATTTCCCTATCTCTACAAGTAAGGTATTTGGATCTAGACCAACGTTCTAATGAACTCGAGTCACACAAGTTAATTGAAAACGTATAAATGACACCTGAAAAGTTAGCATAATAACATAAGTATAAATTTGTGTTCTATAATGAATTAAATAATAAAGAACCCTAACTAGGTGGTATAATAGACTAGTAGATAAATCAAAATCACTAACAACCCTAAAACTAATGTTTAAGCATAATATCATAAATATAATAGACTTATTAATCAATCAAACATAACCACCAATGTTTGATAAATTAACTAAAGTAAAAAGTCTATCAGAAAGTTTTTTGCAAAACAGATTTTCAAAGAAAGCTTGATGCAACCAAAAGTTTGTTTAAAAATAATGAGTTGAAGCCTTAGATCAAAGGCCTATTATAGTTCTATCCTTAAAAAACATTTAAAATAGCTTTTAAAAGTAAGGACAATATGGTAATAAAACAAATTGGCTCGAGTAAAAATTAGGTTAAAATTAAAAACCTGACCGCTCAGTAATCTAGAATGAGCTCGATCGATCGATCTTGTAAATTTCAATCGATCTAGTCAATTCTTGATAGATCTAATAAAACAAATAATTAATTTTGAAACAAGTACATAGATCTACTCATTAATCTCGAACGATCTAGTGCTTGATTGATAGAGTATTAATACCTTGATCAATCTAGTCATATAAAAAAATAATTCAGTTAGTTTTAGTTAAGCTAAATTAATCCAAACATGGCTCGATTAATTGAGTGATCCATACGTAAAATGTTTCTATGTATCTAATATGAAATCTAATGTGCAAGGAAGTATATATACGCAAAATGTTTCCATGATTCTTGAAAGACATACCTAGAAATTAAAATTACATCCAAATATTTTGTTCACGTCGTTAGTCTAATTTCAGGGAAAGTAATGTCTCTCCTTTTATAATATCAATAACTTTTGTATTTGATTTTTGTAAGATTTGATTGAAAAATTATCCAAAACAACCAAAATCCCTTGAAAGTAAGGTTTGTTATGGCCTTATTACAATAGTGGTGTATTTGTAATAAGCATTGGCCTAATATGGAAATGTATTGGCCTAGTGTGGGAAGGCTTACCACTGGCATCTAGTGTCGTGGTAAGGTTTATCATAACAACACAATGTCTTACTACAATAGTGGTAAGATTTACCCTTGTGGCAATTTTTAGTAAAAAAATAAAATTTGTGATACGACATTGACCTAGTGTTAGAAGGTATTAGTTCAGTATGGAAAGGCTTACTACTGGCATCTAGTATCGTGATAAGGCTTACTATGATAAGGCAATGCCTTATCACAATAGTAGTAAGCCTTACCTCGGAGTGATTTTAATAAAAAATAAAATATATCCCAAATACCAAGTTCGGGACTAATATAAGTGTTATTTACAACAAAGAGCAAAATGGACAAAAATAGGCGGTCTATAATTAGAAAGCACATTTTAAACAAGAAGAAAAATATTACCAATTATATCCTTTAATGATTGCTAAATCTTAAATCATAAACCCAAAATTCTAAATCTTAAATCCTAAACTTGAATTCTAAAGCCTAAATAGATTATATTTAAGGTTATTTTAGTCAAGATTATATATATATACATATATATATGTTTTCTTAAACTGTGCATTTTAATTATAAAACATGCTATTTTATCATTTTTGTTAATACCCACTATATTAGGTATTTTATTAGCTAAATGTTCTACTAATTTAATAAATCTCTCGATTTGATCATTATTTTTATTTAGGTGTTACCGTTTGGTTGAGAAAATTTTTATAGGTACATTTAAGGATTTGATTTTGATTGGATATTGGTATTTGTATTTGTATTTTTTTTAATTATTAGTAGATTTTTATTGGTATGTCATCACAGGTGGATCAGGCTTTTCATATTGAAAGGTCAAACCATTTAAATATTTGTATGTTGTTTATTTTCTTAATTTCTATTATTTTATCGTAATTATTATTATTTATTTGTACAATCCAAAATTAGTTCCTGATTTTCACTTATGCATTCAAAAACTTATAACAATATGATATCAAAGCTCTAGGTTCTTCTATTATTTATTATGAATAATCAAGTTTTCTCTTTTAGATTTATTTTTTAACTGATTATTTGATTAGTTTTATATTTTTTCTTGTTGGTGCTTTTTGTTGATTTAATTTTGGGTTTGATTTCACAGTGGAAAAATATAAAATTGAGAAATTCAATTTCATGAATAATTTTAATATTTTGTGTTTCAAGATGCGAGTTTTATTGGTTAAAGAATAGCTTGTTAAGGTAGTTAAAGGCAAAGATAAATTTTCTAGGAATTTTTTCAACAAAAAGAATGATATGATGGAAAATGTCATTGTCTGATGGTTTTGTGCAAGGTTGCTAATGAGAAATTTGCTCCTGATTTGTGGATTATATTGGACAGCTTATATATGACCAAGTCTTTTATTGGTCGTTTTTATTTGCAACAACGCTTGTACAAATTTAGAATGTTAAAGGGTACTTACTTGCATGATCACCAAGATGATTTACTAAAATTATTTGTAATTTGAGAAATATTATTGTTAAAATTAATTATGAGAATCAGGCCTTGGTTCGATTATGTTATTTTCTTCTTACTTTTGAATATTTTGTTGATATCATGCTATATATGCAAGATACTATTGTTTTGGAGAATGGTAAGGTAGCTTTGAATTCTAAAGAGTTGAAGAAAAAGTTTTCTATAAGTAATAATAATAGTAGTAGTGATTTCTTTCAGATGTAAAACTCAAAAAATAAAAAAGACTCGAGCAATGATAAAGGCAAGTTTAGTCTAATAAAAATGATAATTGTAACTATTGTTGTCAAGAAGGCAATGGAAATCCAATTTTCCTAAACTCAAAGATAAAGATATGGTTGCTATTATGTATTTTGCTCCTAATGATATATATGGTGTTGCAGATAGTTCTTATTTTGATGATGATATTGTTCTATCATTATCTATTGGTTCTTTTAGAGACGTTTGGATTCATGATTTGAGTTACACTTACCATATGTTCCCTAATAGGGATTGATTTTCTACTTATTGATCTAATGATAAAGGTGTTGTCTTGATAAGAGATGATATGCCTTATAATATTATTGGTATTGGTATAATTCGATTTAAAAAGGGTGACAGTATTGTTAGAAATTTTGAGCATGTTCACCATGTGCGAGATTTGAAAAGGAACTTAATATCTTTGGGTACTCTTGACTCACATGGCTATCAGTATAGAGCTGAAGATGAATTATTAAGAGTTTGTAAGGATACTTGTTGTGTGTTTTTTAACACATAAAAACGTGCAAGCATACACGGTCACAAGTAATAAAATTTGATAAGTAAGTTATCGTTCCCACGGAGATCTGTTACTACAGTTTGTTGAGTACTAAAATTATCTCTCTCAAATTTTATTCAAAACGCTCGTTGATTGTAACAAATTTAAGAAAAGAGTTTAAAAACAAAATAAAGAAATCTAGGATTTCAATTTTTCACCAAATTAATCAACTCAAATCAAGTTATTTTCTTTTGATTTATATTTTTTAGTACATTCAATTTGTCAACCGAAAACTTCTAATTTTATCCATACATCTCTTCCGAGCTCCGTACAAACACACCTCGTTAAATTAATTCACCATATTCCTATGAAAATTAAATTCATCGAGATTCATTACGTTTTAAGTTCTCAAATGGCCACACATACAATTAGGATATATTTCTATCCTTTATCATACATGTCATTCTATCTACGAGCAATATACACACAAATGCCTCTTCCAAGTTTATTTATGTGCCACGGATCGTTTTGATAAAATTCGTAAATAATCAAAAAGAATTAAGCACAAAATAGAATGAACAAATCGAACGTCTTATAAATCTATCAAAAATAATTAAAATAAAAGCTTCATAAGTTCATATCAAATGCAACCCTAGAAAAATTAAATTACTTCATAAAATTAAAATAAAAATTACAACAATTTCAGAAAAATAAGATGAAGAAGAAGAAAAATTAAAACATCACTTAGAACAAATATTTGGCACACACAGAACACAAGAAAAGCCAAAAAATGGCTTCTGCGTGTTCTGTAGTCCAAAACCGAACAACAAAATAACCACAAAAACTAAACACTCCAAAAACGTTTTTTACTCTCTCATACTATCCCCTATTTATAACATCAAATTTATAAAAAAAAATACATTTAAAAATATATTATTTTATTACACGCGGAGGACAGATAGGTATGTAGGAATTAATTAATTAATATGGTGGGGGACAAAATTATATCGAAAACTCAAACTGGTATCGAAAACGCAAACTGGGATCATGCACGTTGCTGCTCATTTTTTTAGATTCACACTGCCACGTGTCAGCTTCTGATTCGCTGCAAGAATTAGTGCGGACACGTGGTAGAATCCAATTGGCTGCGGGAAACGAATGTAGGAGACATCAACGCACGGGATACAATGGCTACAACACGGGCTTGATCCTGCGCTTTCGCGCTCATTATAACATGCCACGTGTCATCACATGATTGGCTAAAAAATAGAGTGGGACACGTGGCATTTTCTGATTTGAGGTTAGGATTCAGGCAGACACGTGGCTGAATTTAATTCGCTGAAAATCCGATTGCATGCAGAGATCAGCGCACGGGATCAAAGGCACGCGTAAGTGGGGGACAGCGGCTGGACGCGTCAGGCATGTGGGTCCCACCTGCACGCCGACCTATGCGGCAGGTGGGCCCCACTCGGGTGACGAGCCGCATGAAAAATAGAGACCTGCACCCACGCAGGTTGGTCGGGTGTGATCGACACGCGCGCATCGTAGCCGTTTCTTCTTTGATCGGACGGTCCACGTTTCGCGCGTGATGTATGGCGCGTGGATTCTTCTCACCTGCGCAGAAAATTAAACTTTAATTAATTGCATTTTGGCCCAAAATTTAATTCAAATTACAATTTCAAATTTCTTTAATTATAGTTTAGCTCTTTTCTAATTTAAATTAAATTTTTAAACTTTTAATAATTAAAATTAAGCCCGATTTTAATTTAAATTATATTTTCGACTTTCATAAATTGCAATTAAACACTCTTTTATTTAAAATTATATTTTTGGACACAAATTTGCAATTAAGTACGTTTTCGATACAAATTATTTAATTTTTATTAAAATATTTAAAAAACAGTAAATACTAATTTATTAAACTAAAATTAACTAAAAACATTAAGAACATATCAATTATAATTAATAAAATAGGTGAAAATAACTATATAAAATACAGTTATCAATACTCTTATTATTATGAAATGATAGTTGCTTCATGGCCTTTATGAGCTTCAGGGTAGCACATTTGTTAATAGTGCTTCAATTTTGTCTTCCTATGTACAAAACACGATGTCTATTTTATTTTACTCAGTGTTTTATATTACTCTTTGTAAGATTGGTTACTACGAATCAATAATTCACACACATATAGTTAGGTAAATTTTGTATGCAAGTATGTTTACACACACCATGGGTTTGTTTTAGTAATATGCATGATAGGTTGAGAATGCTAGTTTTCGATGAGCGAGCATGAGAGTGACTCAACATTGTTACTCATGGTTTTTGGTTTGCTTTGGGTGTGGGTATTTATGGATTTTACTCGACATGTTTTGAAACAAAAAATATCACATTTTACACACCTCACCAACAAGATATCCATCAAGCTTGCCAGGGACCCAACATTTTTTGAAACAAAAAATATCACATTTTACACACCTCACCAAAAATTTATCCATCAATCTTTCCATGGACCTTGCCATAGGTGGTAGCTAGGTGGTAGTGAGGTGGTTAGTGAAACTACTACAATAAAGGGTATATAAGTCGGGATTTAAAGTCGATGTTTTCTTAAAACTAACTTATAACAAATTTTAAGTTGGTTCTACGTGTCAAATGATGCTACTATGTTTTTCTCTAATTTTTTAAGTTGGCTCTACGTGTCAACGGATGCTACTATTTTAGTTTTCTACATAGAACTGATGTTACAAGTAGAACTAATGTTACACGTAGGATTTTAATTTGGTTCTATGTGTCAACCGACTTCAACCACATGTAGCGTCGGTTAACATGTAGAACCGATTTAAAATCCTATGTGTAGTGTTACTTGTACGTGTCAACTAACACTACTATTTTATTTTTCTGCAATTCTTTAAGTCGTTTGACATGTAGAACCGACTTAAAATCCTACGTGTAACGCCAATTCTACATGTCAACCGATGCTACCTTATTATTTTTTCCTTATCTTCTTCACTCCTCCATTTACCGACAGTGCTAGCTCATGTTTCCCTCTTCCCTTACAGAGAAAAATCATTTATTATCACTATTTTCTTTCTCATTTTCTAGCCACTTTCAACCACCATCCCGAGCACCGTCAGTTTGGTTTTCTTCCTCTCCAATTTCTCTTCTAGATCCACTATATTTTTTAGCATAATACTCAAAAAAGTTATTCCCATTTTCCTTCATTTTCTTACTTACCAAACACTCTTTTTTCTTCATTTCCTTCATCTTGTCACTTCATTTACTCTTGTAAGTATTTCTATGAATTATTTTACACTTATTATTCATATTTTTTATATTTTAATGTATATTATGTGTTATTGATTATTTGTGTATATTTTTGTGTGATGTAGGTTGTATATTTTTGTATTGAAGAAGCTTAGAAGAGAAGAAGGTATTTTTTATTTTAATAATTTTATGTTATGTTTTTGATATATATTAATTTATTTTAAACTTAAAATTATTTACATGTACATTATATATACATAATGTATAATGAATTAATTAATATTTATTATTATTACGTGCATTTATATATGTATATAAATTATTATATATTATATATTATTAATGTTATAATGAATTTATTAATTGTTTGGATTTTGTGTTTTTATTTTTATATGATATTTTGATGGATATTCTAATAATTTATAACTTCATATATAATAATATCTTAAATATATTGATGATTAATACAATTATATTTTATTGGATACATATTTAATATGTTTAATTTCATCAATAGAAAATAGACAAATCTTGGATGTCAAAGTATAGAATTGAGTAGAACTATATTTCTAGAGTTGAAACTTTCTTGTAATTTTCTCTTAAAAATAATAATAATGAAATTAGTATGATTCGATGTTCATGTGTTAAATGTAAAAGTATAAGGTTGAAGATGTTGAAAAGTATAAGATATGAAAAATGTTTATGTAAGTTTTTTTTGTTTTATAATTAATTACATATATTATATCATTTTTTATATTATATCTTTTCTCAAATGTGTTTTTTACATAATCGTTTTAATTTCCTCGATAATTGGATAAAAAAGTTTTACAAGATTGTAAATAAGGCATGAAAGGAATATAAAACTTTCAAATTGGACATAAATTAATTATGTGTTTCCATACTTGGAACCACTTAATGAATATAAAGTCCTTGAATAAACAAGGAGAAGAACAAGTCAATAAGTTGGTTAATAATTTAACTTGATACACAGTTTTTGTTATGATTTTTACATATTGATATAATAATGTATGATATATTTTATACTTTATTATTTATAGAGATTAGTTCAAGAACAAATAAACAGGGGTGAAATAATTGAACAACCAGGGAAAGAAAAGATATAGTATGCATTTGGATGCAATCATCTTGGTCATTTATGGGAGTAGTCATTGGCAAGCCAAGTATAGGAAATCTACCAAGAATCATCATATCTTCAAGAGTAATTGTTGCTTCATCTCAAGGAAATACAAAAGTACTAGTTTCTGAGCACCAAAACTCAACCAACTCAAGTAAGAAATCGGTGTTATACTTGACTTCATATTTAGAGCACATTATAGCATTAAAAATACCAGCTTGATTCTAGATAGCTTCATATTTTATAAACAAAAGATTAAAACATTGCTAATATGATTTTGAAGGGATGGAGTTATTGTTATATCACTCCGGTGTCGATGTGGTAATCTTTTTTACTAATATACTCTTTTAATATATATAAGTTATTTTTTTGTGAATTCATGATATTACATTCTTATTTTGAATTTAAATATGAATATACCTATGTACCCTATTAGATATAGGTTCCAACAACCAAAAACCTTTACGTTAGGAAGCATAACGCAAAAATACACAAGGCAAAGACGAGGTTCCAACCTTTTGTTGTTATAAGGTATTAGGTATGGGATGTATAAACATCCACAAATTCTAAAAGTAACAAAATCAGGTTTTGCATAAAAAAAGGTTCAAAAAGGTCGAGATAGTTGAGAATTCAAGAAGGCATTCTATATGTAAGATGAATAAATGTCTTAAAGGCATATTCCTAATATAGCAATGGCACACCGACACATATAAATTGACAGTTCTATTTCTATGACATGTCTATTCTTTCTTTTCATAACACCATTTTATGAGGGGTTTTATGGACATGTGATTCTTCTTGTGTAATCTCCCTAAAACAAATAGGACTCTAAAGCTTTCAACTCAGTTCCTCTATGATTATGCAATGCTTTGATATAATTATTAAATTATTTAGTCACGATAGCATAGAAGTGTAAAAATTTATGAGCATCTTAGCATTCACTATGAAGAACATATATCCATTAAATAGGATGAAATATCTCATACCATAATTGGAATTGACAGGAGAAGGTCCCCAAAAATCAGCATGCACAATATCAAACAAACATTTGAATATTGTATAAACATGAGATAAAGACAGCTATAAGACTTTCCAAGATGGCAAACACTAACACTAATGGGACAACTATCGGGTTTCAACACTTTATTTAAACTTTTTGCTATATACTATACTACCTTAGAGTAAGGATGGCCAAGGCGATCATGAATCTTGAGTTTCTTATGAGAGATGAGGTTCTGGAACTTATGAAAGATGAGATTCAAGCCTCTTTAGGCTTTGGATTGTTGGAATTATGAGCAAGTGCACTATTCTTAGATTGCATATATCGAAAATAGAATTTTGAAACATTATGCCCCATCTTCTTATAGATTTGGCACTAAAGTTGGATGAGATTCTGGAACTTGTGAAAGATGAGATTCAAGCCTCTTAGGCTTTTGGATTGTTGGAATAATGAGCAAGTTCACTATTCTTAGATTGCATATATCAAAAATAGCATTTTGCAACACTATACCCCATCTTCTTATAGATTTGGCACTAAAGTGGAGTTTTACTCTTTCTAAAGTTAGTTGCAACCTCATTTTGTGAGAATTTCTATGAAGATCCTTGTGAGTAAGATTGTGATTGACTTTTATAAGTCTGTGAAGGAAATGATTTTGAGCTTTTGGAGCAGTTTGCTTGAATCAAGGATGGATCTAGTACATTCATATGTTCACGTTGCTTCTCATTTGTTCTTAAATGAGTAAAGATCTCATTAAGGCTAAGACCTCATTTCTTGCTAGTTATAGTTGTGATGAGATGGTGTAATCAGAATCAAGTCCTCCAAAGACGTAGAGCATTTGCTCACTATCACAAAGGTGATCACCTAAATTAAGAATATAATCTATAAGATCCCTTGTTTTGGTTATGTATTTCTCAATTGCCTTTGCATAGTGATTGAAAATGCCAAAACAAATCTATGAGATACTTGTGGATCATCATTGAAGGATTTCTCCAAGGCAATCTAGTGCTCTTTTCAATTTTCTTGCCAATCAGGTGTTTTAGAAAACTTTGTGAAATGGATGAGTATATCTAATTTTTCACAATACATTCTCATTAATCCCACAATTGGTATATAGATTTTCATCCAATACATCTAGATCTAGAATAGTTGTTGATATATTAGTGTTTATAACTATTGTAACAAATTTCATCACAAATTGTACTGGTTCTTGTATAAATCCATCTATAAGTTCTTTAAGGCTATAAACTAGAATAACATGGTGTAATTTTTCCCTACTCATGAGGTAATTTGAGTCATCAAGTTTGGTAGGGTTAATAGGATAAGAAAGAGAAGAAAAATTTGAAGATACAAGAGGTTTTACAATAGTATCAATGGCAGAAGACAATGTTGGGCAAAGATTTTGTAAGGCAAACATTGTATCCACAAGAGAAGGATTTATACTTGGAGTTGTTGGATTCACGAAAGCATTACCAAAGCCATAGAAGTGACTCTGGTACCATGATAACATAAATAGTAACATAATGAAGAGACGAAAAGAAAAAAAGGTAGAGAAAGTAAGAGGAATAGAATGAAAATGTATTCTCGTATATTATATTATGATATTATATCTTATATTTATAGTACTTTATATATGTTATGAATAATACATATTGTTATAACAACTAAATACTATAATGCATAACAATTGAATCACACTAATACAGTATAACACTAAGTTAGTTTCCTAAGTTTTGAAGAAAAAGTTTTTCTCTCTTCTCATAATATAAGATGTTATGATATTATATCTTATATTTATAGTACTTTATATATGGTATGAATATCACGTAATGTTATAACAACTAAATACTATAATGCATAACAATTGAATCACACTAATACTATATAACACTAAGTGTCAAACTGTGTTTTCTCTGATAATTATCAGATGTATCTTTTTCATCTATTCTTTCTGTTCTTTTCTTTATGTACAAATGTATAGTATTTGTATACACAATAAAACGGAAAGTAAACAGATTATAACAATATTAATTTCCCACTATTATTTTTGTCTGCTGATTATCTGCCATAATTTCTGCATTGTTGTTTCCATGTTGTCTGTCATATTACTCACATGCCAACACTCCCCCTCAAGGTGGTGCATATATGTCTCTTATGCCCAACTTGTCAAGTGAGTTGTAAAAGTTCGTTGCAGACACAGATTTTGTGAGTATATCAGCCAATTGGTCTTCTGACTTAACAAATGGAAGCTTAATAATCTTTTCTTCAAGATTCTGTTTGATGAAGTTCCGATCCACTTCAACGTGCTTCGTGCGATCATGTTGAACTGGGTTGTGAGAGATGGCAATGGCTGCTTTGTTATCACAAAATAAGTTCATTTCAGAGTTAGGAGCAACACCAATCTCAGTTAGAAGTTTTTTCAACCACAGGAGCTCACATATTCCCTTGACCATTCCTCGAAATTCAGCTTCAGCACTAGATAAGGCAACTACCTTTTGCTTCTTGCTCCTCCATGTAACAAGATTTCCCCCCACAAAGGTGAAGTACCCAGCAGTAGATTTCCTATCCTTCATATTCCCTGCCCAGTCTGAATCTGTATATCCAAGGACTTCCAATTGGCCATTCTTTGAAAACATAAGTCCTTTTCCAGGGGAGGACTTTAAATAACGAAGTATTCGCATGACCGCATCCATATGGTCTTCACTTGGGCAGTGCATGAACTGACTCACGACACTCACAGCATAAGCAATATCAGGTCGAGTATGAGATAAATATATGAGTTTACCTACTAACCGTTGATATCTCTGTTTATCTGTTGGTACTTGGTCCACATATTCTCCGAGTTTATGATTTTGAACCATTGGAATATCGACAGGTTTACAATCTAGTAGTCCTGCCTCTGCCAGTAGGTCCAAAGTATATTTCCTTTGGGAAAGACATATGCCTTGTTTTGATCTTGTTACCTCAATACCTAAGAAGTATTTGAGCCCTCCCAAATTCTTCATCTCAAACTCATTTGACAGTTGTTCTTGAAGCTTAGAGATTTCTTCTTTATCATCTCCTGTAATGATCATGTCATCTACATAGACTATAAGGGCTGTTATCTTCCCTAATCGATGTTTTAGGAAAAGAGTATGATCAGAGTTGCTTTGTTGGAACCCATATTTCTTCATTGCTGAACTCAACCTACCAAACCATGCTCAAGGTGATTGTTTTAGTCCATACAATGCTCGTTGTAATCTACATGCAGTTTCTTTTCCTGTTGTAACAGTATATCCTGGTGGGATATCCATATAAATCTCTTCCTCAAGATCACCATGAAGGAAGGCATTTTTTACGTCAAGTTGGTGCAATGGCCAATCTAAATTTGCCGCAAGAGATAACAAGACTCTAACGGTTTTTAGTTTAGCCACAGGTGAGAAGGTTTCTTGATAATCTATCCCGTGTTTCTGTGTATATCCTTTTGCTACAAGTCTCGCCTTGTATCGATCAACTAACCCATCTGCTTTATATTTAATGGAGAAAATCCACTTGCATCCTACCATCTTCCTCCCTTGAGGCAACTCGCTTAACACCCATGTGTTATTCTTCTGCAATGCCTCAAATTCCTCTTTTATAGCTTGAGCCCATTTTGGATCAGATAAGGCTTCTTCAATGCTACTTGGAATTTGACACGAGGAGAGTGTTTGTGCAAATGCCCTGATAGGTTCTGATAACCTTTGAGTTGATACATAATTTGCTATTGGATACTTGGATTGTCGTTCTTCTCTTTCTGGGGAGTATCGATTTGGAGGTTTGCCTCGATTGTGTCTGAAAGGTAAAACATAACCAACAGTTGTATCTATAGCATTAGTTTGTAAAGGTGTGATAGGATAGCTTACCTTAGGAGTATTCTCAGCAGGAAGATCATTGGGTACTAGGGAGTGGAGGGGTACATCAACCACTTCATCTTCTGGAGATTCAATTACTACTTCAGCTTCAGTTCTTGGAAGTTCAAGCTCGGGTCTAGATACTGGTTCCTCCATATGATTGGCATGATCTGAGTATGTTGGACTAGTGTTTAATATTTCAACATCAAGCCAATTTCGTTCTTCACCATAACTCTCCTCCTGAAGAGTGGAATTGGATACCGGTGATGGGAAAAAACATTCTGATTCGAGGAAAGTGACATCCATGGTAATATAGGTTCTTTTAGTAATTGGATCATAGCATCGATAACCCTTTTTTTGTACGCCATACCCCAAGAACATACAGCGGACAGCACATGGATCCAACTTAGTTCGTTGATTTTTATGGAGGTGGACAAAAGCAACACATCCAAAAATTCGGGGCGGAAGCATCAAAATAGTAGGCAAGGGAAGATGATGAGATAACACCTTTAATGGAGTCTGAAATTGTAAGGTTTTTGTGGGCATACGATTTAGTAGATACACCGCTGTAGTAATAGCATCACTCCAGTATTTATTAGGCATATGTGCACCGATTAGTAAAGCCCGAGCCGTTTCTAAAATATGCCGATTCTTCCTCTCCGCAGTCCCATTCTGTTGTGGGGTTTGTGAACACGAGGTTTCATGGAGAATACCATGGTTGTCCAAGTATGTCCGAAATTGTTGATTAACATACTCCCCTCCATTATCAGACCTAAGTATCTTAATTTTTTCAGAAAATTGTGTCTGAACCATGGTGTGAAACAGGTGAAATGTAGCAAATACTTCATCTTTATGTTTGAGAAGGTAGAGCCATGTCATTCGTGTACAATCATCAACAAAAATAACAAACCAACGATTACCCGATGACGTAATGACCGGGGAAGGTCCCCACACATCAGAATGTACTAAAGCAAAAGGAGTCACACTTTTATTCATGCTCATAGGATAAGATGCCCTATGACTTTTTGCTAGGATACAAGTATCACATTTGAAATCTGAATGTGTGATATTTGAAAATAAACTGGGGAGTAGGTGCTTTAAATACCCGAATGATGGATGCCCAAATCTACGATGACATAGCCAAATCTGTCGTTCCTTGTTACCAACAATGTTTTGCATATGATTGGCTCTTCCTGAACTGAGGTCATCCACATAATATAACCCTCCTCTCCTAGTACCACGCCCAATGATCTCCTTGGTGAGAATATCCTGTAGAAGGCAAAAAGTAGAATACATCAGTACTACACAGTTAAGGTCTGAAGTGACCTGACTTACAGACATTAGTCGGTTTGACAGAGAGGGTACAAGCAAAGTATTAGATAATGATAATGAAGGAGATAAGGTCACTGTTCCAGCTCCTGTAACTGGATAAGTGACCCCATTTGCATTGGCAACACGGCTCCGTCTTGGCTGGGTTGTATTGGAGAGATCGTTTGGATCAAATGTCATGTGATCTGTAGCTCCAGAGTCTAGAATCCACTCATCTTTCTCATTACGAGTAGAGATGTGAAATGCTTTACTTGAAATACCTGGATCTTGGGAAGATTCGGCCTGAGAAGTAAGGGATAGTGAGGCATTATTGGTAGCCACAGCTGCTCGCCCAGTCGTGTCCCGTTTCTTCCGTGCTTGAAGATCATTCCACCATTCTGGATACCCATGTAGTTTGAAGCAGTTTTCACGGGTGTGTTTGGAGTTTCCACAATGGCCACATTTCATGTCAAGAGATGGTGGATTTCCCGTGGATTTCTTGCTACCCAAGGAAGTTCCTGTTTTTGGTGGCAGTAGATTATGGTGTCCCTTGACCCCTTTAAAAGCCATAACTGCTCCGGGTGTCGTATCTACACCTGTGATCATCACGGTCTGCCTGACCTCTTCCCTACGGACGAATCCATAGGCTTGTTCCACCGTAGGGAATGGTTTGATCTGAAGCACATCACTTCGAGTTTTATCCAATCTATCGTCAAGGCCATCGAGGAAGGTATACACTCGATCTTCCTGTACGATGGAGTTGTATTTTTGTATGTCAATCGCACACTCCATTGGATTAGGACGACGGAAATCAATTTCACGCCACAACCCTTGAAGGTCATTGTAGTATTTTTCAATGGATCCACCCGCTTGCTTCGTACGAGTAACTTGACGGCGAAGATCATACACCTGAGACGTGTCTGTCCCATCATAGTAAGTGGTAGCCACCGAATCCCAAACCTGTTTTGCAGTTGGGAATCGGATAAAATTTGCAATTAAGGAGGGGTCCATCGAATTGATCAACCATCCTTTAACAATGGCATTTTCAGTACGCCATCTCCTAAATGAGGGGTCGGTTTCAACAGGTTGAGGAAAGTCCCCATTAATATATCCCAGTTTGTCTTTGCCAGAGATATACATCTCCACCACCTGGGACCATAAGGCATAGTTGGATCCTCCCAACTTGATACTAATGGGAGCAGTCGACGTTTCAGTTGACGGAGGTTGTGAGCTAATCTGAGCTCTAGTTAAAACTTCCGTCATTTTCGCCGTTAAATCTTCCAATATGAAATTGGTAGTTAAATCTCTAGATTCCGCCATGAAATCTAAAAAAAAATTTCTTCCGTTTTTCCTTTTTTTTTTTTTTTTTTTTTTTTTTTTTTTTTACAAAACAGCCACTATATAAATGAAAAACAAAACACAATTCGTAACCCTAAACCTAATTTCCCTCTCGCAAGCGGCGCCTTCCCTTTCCTTCCTACGCGATTTCAGGAGATGGTCGAGCAGCTTCCTCGCGCCGTTTCCTCTGCGCGTCGAGCAGCTTCCTCGCTCAGTTTCCTCTGCGCGTCGAGCAGCTTCCTCGCTCAGTTTCCTCTGTGCAGCGTCTTCTTCGTTCCTTGGTGCAGCGGCGCCCTTTTTCTTCTGATTCCTTGTGTGAATCGATCAGCTGCAGCCAGAGTTTCAGAAAGTTTTACTCAACGTTATGTTTCCCTGCAAGCTCTAGCCGAAAAAACCTGAGTTGTATTCTGTTTCTTTTGCGAAATGATAGTTTCCTCTGGAAAACAGGTATTGTTGGATGCTCCTCTCTGTCTTTCCTTCTTCTTCTTTGTTCGTTTCTATTCAGATTTCCAGAATATGAAAAACGCCTCTTATTTTCCCTTTTTTTTCCAATATTGTAACTGATCAGTTTTTATTCCAACCTATACACAAAAAACAGCGATTCACGTCAATGGCTTCTGGCCTAACAAACGCTGACTTGATTTTTTCTTTCAGAACCACTTCTACAGCACAACACTGTTAATCAATCTCTGTGATTCATTTTTTTCCTCGAGGAAATATTGTTGGTACAGTTTCACGAGTAAACCAGGATTGCCACACCAAAAAATCAGAGATAAAAACGAAGGTAAGTGTAAACCAGAATGGTTACACCAGAAATTAGAAATTAAATTTTCTGAGAACAGAAAACAACAGAGTAGGTAATTCCATACCTTGCTCTGATACCATGTCAAACTGTGTTTTCTCTGATAATTATCAGATGTATCTTTTTCATCTATTCTTTCTGTTCTTTTCTTTATGTACAAATGTATAGTATTTGTATACACAATAAAACGGAAAGTAAACAGATTATAACAATATTAATTTCCCACTATTATTTTTGTCTGCTGATTATCTGCCATAATTTCTGCATTGTTGTTTCCATGTTGTCTGTCATATTACTCACATGCCAACACTAAGTTAGTTTGGTAAGTTTTGAAGAAAAAGTATTGTCTCTCTTCTCATAATATAAGATATTATGATATTATATCTTATATTTATAATACTTTATATATGTTATGAATAACACATAATGTTATAACAACTAAATACTATAATACATAACAATTGAATCACACTAATACTATATAACTATAAGTTAGTTTTGGTAAGTTTTCAAGAAAAAGTATTGTACGTCTCTCTTGTCATAATATCTTATATTAATAGTATTTTATATATGATATGAATATCACATAATATTATAACAATTAAATATTATAATGCATAACAACTGAATCACACTAATATTATATAACATTAAATTAGTTTTGTAAGTTTTGAAGAAAAAATATTGTCTCTGGTAACTTTTGTATTTGCTTCTTGGCAAGATTTTATTATTAATTTTTGTCTGTGTTATAGTTTTGATGAAATAAATTTTCTTGGTGTAATTTAAAATTTGATGTTTAGGTTTTTTTTTTATATTTGTATTCCCTTTTAATTGGGGATTTTATTGGTATGAATTATTTGCTCGAATTGCAGTGTCCTGGCTGTATTAAGTCAATTTTGTGCAGCAGATTATATTGGTGAGAATTTATTCAATGCTTTTAAGATGTGTGATAGCATAATATTTTAAATTAATAAAATTTAAAATTATTATTTTTATATATAAAAAAGTGAATTACGAATCCTTATGACCTTAATACGCACGCTGCAGTTCGAAGCTAGGGTAAGACACTTCGACTTAGGTTACGGGTTTTTATGAGAGCATGTACGGAAAGTAAAATCCTTTTCTTCTAGTAATTCATTTTAGTAATTTCAAACATATAAAAGCATGATAAATTATATAAATCATTTTGTTTCAGAACAATAAATTATAATGTCAGAGCAATGCTTGCATTTAATAATTTCCTCTATATTTTAATTTAAAGTACGTAAGTGCCTACTTTGCCCGCTGGAATCAAGATGTGATTGCTAGCTATCGGCTATGATACGCTATAGGTGTTCTAAATGAAACTATTTTTTCACTCTATCTTTATTCTGTATTTATTATTTAAAAAATATATTAATTTTAAATTTTATTAATCTAAAATATGACGTTATTATATATTTCAATAGTTTTATTCACTACTTTATACTTTATATCATTTTTAAATATTATTTGGAAAAAAAAAGATTTTTTTATATTAATAAGTGATTAAATTAAATAAAATTAATATTCAAATTACAGTACATTTGGTTATATATATTTTTTGAATTTGAATGAGATTAAGTCCTGATTCAAAGTCATTGGTTGTTGATAAAGATTTAATCTTGTGCCTCTGTAAAAGACGTTAACAAATAAAAATGTTATCAAAGCTATAGGAATTCTGGTAACACATTTTGAATTACTCTAGAAGGATGTCTAATATATTAATTAAAATAACTAGACACTTGGTCAAACAAGTTTAGGTTTTTCTTAATGTATTTAAGAATTATTTTACTAAATTTAATTATATTATAGATATATTTAAATAGTAGAGTTTGAAATAAATTCTATTTTTATTTTTATTTATGAAAATTTATTATATATTTCTCAAGCAAAACTTTTTTAATTACAAAACATTGATTTATATCGTTGATCTCTAAGTTTTATTAGATTTAATATTTTAATTTTTTAATTTTTTTTTGTAATATTATGTTTATTATCCTTTTAAATTTAATAATTTTAGTTCAAAATTAAAGATAACAAATTAAATATGTTAAAATTTAAAATTAATAAACTAAATAATGTAAAAATAAAGATTTTTTTAACACTCTAATTCTTATTACTATGGTATAATTTAGTCTAACCTTTAAATTTAAATTAAATATGTTAAATTTTAAAAAATATTGGACATAATATTGAAAAAAATAAAAATTAAAATATTAATTCTAATAAAATTTAAAAATAAATTATAATATTATGATTCAAATCGAATTTGCAATTGCAACCAAATAATTACTATTTTTATCTTCTACTAAACTTTTCAAATTAACAAGTACGGGAAAAATAGATGGTTTTAAAGAAATAAATTCCACACACACCCAGGATAATTTCCCAAATCAAAATAGAGTAAAAATAACACCAAGAATTTAGCGTGGAAAAACCTTTCAAAATGAAAGTAATAACCACGGGACCCGTAGGCCACTTAAACTTCCACTATAATAAGATGGGATTACACACTTCACCTTCAGATGGATCTCTCACAAAAATACAACAAATATGTATCTTTAATTTGTGGATAAAACTTCACAAATTAGCTCTCTTAATTTTTCCTCTCAAAAGCTCTCTCAGAAAACTCTCTATCTCTTTTCTTTTCTCCGCTTCTGATGATTTCTATTGAGATCAAGCAAGGCTTTTATAGAGCCAAGCTCCATCCTTCTCTCCGGATTATATGGAGAGATTTTTGACTTTCTTTTTCCTTTTCTTTTTCTTTTTCTTCTTTTCTTCTTTTCTTCTTTTCTTCCTTTTCTTTCGGCGCCTACCACCTTTGAAAGTTTACATACCTTTTTTTTTTCTTTACTACTGCTAGCCCACATTAGTTGACCAACAAATCTCCCCCTCCAACTTATGTGGGACAGGGCTCTTCCACACCTGCAATCTTTCTATAGATAACAAGTTTTTCTCTAGTCACGGTCTTTGTCATCATATCTGCCCCGTTATCATTGGTGTGAACCTTTTCAACTTCCAGTAGTTTATGTTCTAACACATCACGAATCCAGTGATACCTTACGTCGATGTGTTTGGACCTTGAGTGGAAGGTTGGGTTCTTGCTAAGATGAATTGCACTCGGACTGTCGCAATAAAGAACATAGTTTTCTTGGTTCTGATGCAATTCTTGTAGGAACTTTTTCATCCACAGGATCTCCTTACAACCTTCAGTGATTGCAATGTACTCTGCTTCTGTGGTACTTAAGGCAATACACTTTTGTAATCGTGATTGCCATGAAACAGCTCCCCCTCCAAATGTTATTAGGTACCCGGATATAGATTTCCTCGTATCTACGTCACCAGCCATATCTGAATCTATATATCCTTCTAATACATGTTTATTATTACCAAAGCATAAACAATGACTGGAAGTTCCTCTGAGATACCTGAGTATCCATTTGACCGCTGCCCAATGTTTCTTTCCAGGATTTGATAGGAATCGGCTCACAATGCCAACAGTATGTGCAATGTCTGGTCTAGTGCACACCATAGCGTACATTAGACTACCAACTGCCGATGCATAAGGCACCTTGCTCATCTCTGATTTATCCTCCTCACTTGAAGGACATTGACTCACATTAAGTTTGAAGTGGCTTGCAAGTGGACAACTAACAGGTTTAGCTTTACTCATGTTGAATCTTTCAAGAACTTTTTCAACATACCGTTTTTGGGAAAGCCAGATCTTTTGCTTTTGCCTGTTGCGGGTAATCGTCATGCCAAGAATCTGCTTGGCAGGTCCTAAGTCCTTCATTGCAAAGGAATTGCTCAACTTCTTCTTTAACTTGTTAATCTTGTCAATATTTTGACTCACAATTAACATATCATCAACATAAAGCAAAAGAATAATAAAATCACCATTAGAGAATTTCTTGATGAAGACGCAGTGATCAGCCGTCGTTCTGTTGTATTCATTTTTCTCCATGAATGAGTCGAACTTTTTGTTCCACTGCCTTGGTGCTTGCTTCAAACCATACAAGCTTTTCTTTAGTCTGCATACCAACTTTTCTTTGCTTTTGACTTGGAAACCTTCGGGCTGCTCCATATAGATTTCTTCATCAAGATCACCATGTAAGAATGCAGTCTTTACATCAAGTTGTTCAACCTCCAGATTAAGACTAGCTGCCAAACCAAGAACAACTCGGATTGAAGACATTTTAACTACTGGTGAGAATATTTCATCGAAGTCAACGCCTTTCTTCTGCTCGAATCCTTTCACAACCAATCTTGCTTTGTAGCGTGGTTGCGAGCTGCCTTCTTCACTTTTGATTCTGTACACCCACTTGTTCTTGAGAGTTTTTCTTCCCTGTGGTAGTTTCATCAGGTCAAATGTGTGGTTCTCATGCAGAGATTTCATTTCTTCCTGCATGGCTTTTAACCACTCAGTCTTATACTTATCAGTGATAGCTTCGTCATAACTCTCTGGTTCTCCCCCTTCAGTAAGCATCACATACTCGTTAGGAGAATATATACGACTAAGTTGTCGTACTCTGGTGGATCTCCTTGTCTGTACTTCTGGTTGGACTTGTTCAGAAACTTGTTCTAGTTCTGAACTGCGAGCTGATGGATTGCCATCATCATTATCTGGTGTAACTCCCCCGTCATCAGGATTTATTGGTGGAGAGACTGGGTCCAGATTAACTGGAATTTCATCTGACTGTGGTTTCTCGGATTTCTCAAAATCCTCGATTGTTTGATCTTCAAGAAATACCACGTCTCTGCTTCTGAATATCCTTTTTGCTAATAGGATCCCAAAGTCTGTAAGCAAATTCTTCATGGGCATATCCCATAAATCTACATTGCTTCGCTTTTCCGTCCAACTTGGATCGCTCATCTCTTGGGATGTGAACAAATGCTCTGCAACCAAATACTTTCAAGTGTTTGTAAGAAACATCTTTCCCCGTCCAAACTCTTTCCGGTACGTCGTAGTTCAGTGGAACTGATGGAGAAAGGTTGATTAAATCGACTGTTGTCCTCATTGCCTCCCCCCAAAAGGAGTTTGGTAGTTTTGCATTTGAGAGCATACATCTGACTCTTTCACAGATGGTTCTGTTCATTCTCTCTGCGACACCATTGTGTTGAGGTGTCTTTGGTACTGATTTTTCCAGCCTGATGCCAAAACTTCTGCAGTACTCCTCAAATGGTCCACGATACTCACCACCATTATCTGCACGTACACACTTCAAACGTCTGCGAGTTTCTCTCTCCACTTTTACATGAAACTGCTTGAAAACTTCATGCACTTGATCTTTAGTTTTCAAAGCAAAAGTCCATACTTTTCTAGAATGGTCATGAATAAAGGTCACAAAATAGTGAGCACCTCATAATGACTTACAACTCATTGTACAGACATCTGTGTGTATTAAATCTAGAATATTTTCCTTTCTAGATGGTGCAAGACTACGAAATGCAACTCTATGTTGTTTTCCCATAATACAGTCAACACAAGTTTGCAAGGGAGTACCTTTCATTCCTGGTAAGAGCTCATTTTTGGAAAGAATTTTGAGACCTTTTTCACTCATGTGGCCGAGTCGCTTATGCCATAGCTCGGTAGGAACTTCTTTCCTTGTGGCATTTACTTCTCCTCTACACAGTCTGGCTTCTGTGATGTAGAGTGATGTATCTTTCTTGCCTTTAGCTATTACCAGATTGCCTTTGGTGAGCTTCCACTTTCCTTCACCAAAATAATTATTGTATCCATCATCGTCAAGCATACCGGTAGAGATTAAATTGAGGCGGATATCAGGAACATGCCTCACATCTTTCAAAAGTAATCTGCATCCAAGATTAGTCTCTAGATAAATATTTCCAATGCCGACAATTTTTGATGCATCATCATTTCCCATCCTCACACGTCCAAAATCACCTTGAGTGTAGGTTGAGAAGAATTCCCGTCGTGAGGTGACATGATAGGAAGCGCCTGAGTCAACTACCCAAGTAGTGTCTTGGCATGCAAGATTGACATAATCAGCATCTCGAACGATGACAACTTCTTCAGTGATAGTTGTGGTGTCATTTGTTCGGGTTTCTGCTTCCTGATTTCTGGATTGTTCCGCCTTTAACCTTCTACATTCTCGAATGAAGTGTCCAGGCTTGCCGCAATGATGACACTTCATGTCATACCTTGATCTAGACTTCGACCGTCCTCTTTGTTGACTTTGGTTACGAGGATTTTTACTTTTACTTCTCCCCCGCCATTCTTGCTTGCCTTGTTTCTGCCTTCATCTTTTCGTCGAGACTCTTTGTTTAACATTCTGTCTTTTACCATATCTATGGTAAGCTTACCGTCAGGAGCTGAGTTGCTAACTGACACAACTAGAGTATCCCAACTTTTTGGTAGAGAACTCAACATCAACAACGCTTGTAGCTCGTCATCTACAGTCATCTTCATAGAGTTGAGTTGATCTCCAATGCCTTGGAACTCACTCATATGTTCTGATACGCTGCTTCCGTCTTTATACTTCAAATTGACTAATCGTCGCATCAGATTTGCTTTATTTTGTGCGGTTGTCCTCGCATACATTTTCTCCAACTTTTGCCAAAGAACGTAAGCATCGTGTTCATTAGCAAAATTTTGAAAAATGCTTTTGTTGATCCATTGTCTGATTTGAGCAGCACACTTTCGGATTAGAACGGCCCATTCAATGTCTGCATCGGTTACTTCTTTCTCCTTCGGCATTATAATTGGCTTCCATAGATCTTTAATGTATAAAAGATCCTCCATCTTCGGCTTCCAAATTGCATAATTAAATGCGGTCAACTTTATCATATTACCTGTGCTTTCCTCCATTTGAGTCGTCAATCACCAGGTTTCGTCGAACTTGATACTTTTCTGACGATGAATAGTACCCGCCAAATAGTATCGATGAATAGTACCTTCCGAATAGCACTATGTGAATAGTGTCCGTGAATAGTACAATACAGTATATATGAATAGTACTGTATATGTATACAATCTCTTACTAAAAATAACTTGGCTCTGATACCACTTTTTTTGGGAAAAATAGATGGTTTTAAAGAAATAAATTCGACACACACCCAGGATAATTTCCCAAATCAAAATAGAGTAAAAATAACACCAAAAATTTAGCTTGGAAAAACCTTTCAAAATGAAAGTAACAACCACGGGACCCGTAGGCTACTTAAACTTCCACTATAATAAGATGGGATTACACACTTCACCTTCAGGTGGATCTCTCACAAAAATACAACAAATATGTATCTTTAATTTGTGGATAAAACTTCACAAATTAGATCTCTTAATTTTTCCTCTCAAAAGCTCTCTCAGAAAACTCTCTATCTCTTTTCTTTTCTCCGCTTCTGATGATTTCTATTGAGATCAAGCAAGGCTTTTATAGAGCCAAGCTCCATCCTTCTCTCCGGATTATATGGAGAGATTTTTGACTTTCTTTTTCCTTTTCTTTTTCTTTTTCTTTTTTTCTTCTTTTCTTCTTTTCTTCCTTTTCTTTTGGCGCCTACCACCTTTGAAAGTTTACATACCTTTTTTTTTCTTTACTGCTGCTAGCCCACATTAGTTGACCAACACTTTAGTAGTCTTATTTCTTTCTTACGGGAATTAATTGTTTTATTCTACTTTTAGGTAAGAAGTTTCTTGATTAAGTTTTTCAGTTTATTTGACTGCATCACTAGCAAAAAAAAAATAGTTTTCCATTTTTGTTATAATACAGCATGTAACATATTAGTGGTAAATAATTAATACAATGAGAGATGAGTAGTCCAAATTAACATAATGTCTCACATTCTCTAGGATAGGAATCGAAAACTAGTGGCTCTAGAAGATACTTCAAGATAACTTGATGTGTGTTCTTTATCATGTGAAGAGTTCAAGACAAACTTGCATTAAGACTCTCCTTTTTGAGCTAATCATGTCTGTCGTGATAGTGCAGATGAGTGATCCCAATCAACATAATGCCTAAAGCACACAAAGTTTCACCCATAGGCAGACAAGGTCCGATCGAAAATGTGACCCACCATGATGAGTCAAGCCCAAGGGCAACTATGAAGTGTTTTCTCATGCAATACAAATTTGTCCAACCATGGACTCCTGCCAAGAAATCATACTTTTGTCCACTCATACTAGACTATTTGGGACGTACACGAATGGATACTATCCAATGCAATCTACTCGAGCAAATTAGGCTTGTAGGCGAGGCCATTCTGTTGAGGCCAATCATGCTAACCATATAGCTTCATTAGCCAATGGTCGTCCTAGAGATAATTATTGAAAAGATGTACTGACGATCCTTCATCTAACTCTTGACTAGCTTACTGTGCAATAACGAGAAGTATAAGAAAGGCTAAATCAATAAAGACTCATAAATGTAGCAGCTTTTATTAAGTCCCTATTTACACCAAAGGTCATGGTAATTCCATTATCCAGTAAATGTAAGATGCCCAACACTAACAGCTACGACAATACTGTGGACTCCTGATAAGTGTTCAAAAAACACTAAAATTGCAATGATTTTATAAACATTAATTAATTAAAAAATATATATATTTATATGTTCTATCATATATTTATATAAATTTTTCTTTTTCGGAATCACGGGTATTTTTATTGTTTTTTAGGTATTTTGGCTTAAAAACGTAACTTAAAGACTCAAAAAGGAATACTAGAAGCAATACATCATAAATATATTAATAAATAAATGGGGAAAAGTCAACAAATATGAAAAAATTCGACAAAATGGGTCAAAAAGTCAAAAATGAGAAAATATCGCCGCCCAGCCGCATCGAGCCCCGCGCGCGCTGCTTCCCACTCCAGCGTGCGCCTGCCTCCAGTTCCGTGCACGCCCCAGCACGTTGCTCCTGCTCCCGCGCGCGCCCGTGTGTGCAACGCCTGCCTTCCGCGCACGCCGCTGCCCATTTCGCCCCATTTTTGCGCGCAACCACCCCATGACATCATCAATGACGTCAGTAATTGCACTCCACGTTTTCACAATTTTTTAACATTTTTTCACTCACTTTTTCTCCCCGTCCTTACCTATAAATAGCCCCCTTCTCTTCACTTCTAAACACACCTCAAAACACATTCTCTTCTCTCTTTCTTTCTCTCTTTTCTTAGATTTTTTAGTTTTTCTTAGTTTTTAGCTTTTCTTAGTTAATTTATCTTAGTTTTAGAGTTCTTCCCTTTTTTGGGAAGAACTAGTTATGTTTTTGTAATTTATTAGGTTTTTGATTCAATAAATGGGAGTGCAAATTCCGCTTGGAGGTTTTCCAGCAACGGGAATAACATCGTAGTTCTGTAAGAATTTTATTTTCTTTACAGTTATTTTTTATGTTTTATTCTTACATGTTATATTTAATTTGTCTGTGATTAAATTTAACTCTGTTGGCTATTTATAAGCATGATTTAATAATAACATTGTTATGCTTGCGAAATATTAAATAGGTAAAAATCTCTAAAATGAATTGATTTTATTTTTATTCAAGATTTTATATTAAGAATGTTAGAGAGAAATATATTATTTTTCATTACAAACTTAAATCTGAAAATTAGATTTTAAGGTTTAGTTATCCGGTTTAATTTAGAGTAGTGCTCTTTTATTTGTTGGTACAATCGTCCGGTAGTTAGAGTGAAACTCTATTTTAAAAGTTTTTATAAGAATTATTATCTGAAAATGTATTAACAACATGTTTTCAGTAGTGGTTTTAAAACTTGAAAGTTAGTACTCGGATAACTAAATTCTTAGGTTTAATTTGGACACCTTGAATAAAGTTTAAACTGTCTAACCCCACCAAAGGTGGCATTTTAAATGGTTCATTTACAATCTCTTAGAAAAAGGAATTAATTTAATTAAGCAAATTAATTATCAACCCCACCCATAGGTGTAAATTGATTTGTTTAGTTAACAAAGAATATCTAACCCCACCAAAGTTGGTATTCTATAAAAAAAGGAGAATCAATAAATATCAATTCATATCTTTAATAACCTAAATAATATGAGCAAGCATAATTAACTTAGTTATTATAAAAGATAAAATTTGCATAAATGTTTATTGAATCTATGTTTAATTTTATGTAAGTAGATTAAAAATACAAAACCCCAAAATATCGTGACAGGATGTTTAGGATTTAATTTTGTTTTTAAAAGTTTGAATAATAAATTAAAAACCACATACATTCCTTCCTTAGATTGACCTTGAGAGTATACTTATCATTTTCTTTGAAATGATTTGTGCACTTGCGAGAGTTTTACAAATATTAAAACCAAAGTATTGGCAAAAATCTAAGTTAATTAAAAAGCTAAGTTAATTAAGTTAATTTAAGTAAAAATCTAAGTTAATTAAGTTAAGTTAATTAAAAATATAAGTTAATTAAGTTAAGTTAATTAAAAATATAAGTTAATTAAGTTAAGTTAATTAAAAATCTAAGTTAATTAAGTTAGTAAAAATCTAAGTTAATTAAGTTAAATGAAAATTAAGAGAAAAAAATAGTTAAAGAAAAGAAAAAATAATTATGGTAATTTTAGTGTTTTTTGAGCACTCATCAATCCCTTAGAGAACCTTGAAAACTTAAAGGGATGGATGAACCTTTATGTCTACAATAATGCAATGAAATGATAGGAATTTTAGCTAACATTGAAAGACAAGGTCGATACTTGGTATTATACCCTCAAACCCAATATTATAAGTTCTTTCAAAGAGTTTGGAAAATAATTTTTTTCAAAACTTTTAGCCGAAAGGAAAAGGAAAAAAATGAGGGAACTTTTGATGACACTATGATAATGAAAGGATGAATCCCTAAAACACTTTTTCAACATGGTCAATTCTAAAAAAATACAAGTAATTGATTGCCCAAATTTAATGGCCGTGAGTGCTCTACACCAAGCCCAATGCTACGGAGCTTTATGAAGGGACATGGAAAATGATTTTCCCAGCATTGATGGAGAGGCCACTCTACTAATCAACACATACCTAAACATGGAAAATATAGTCAACAATAGAAAAAATAATGGATTTTCCCAAAATGAAAGTAATGAACAAAAATGCAAGGGCAGAGAAGAGCTGGAGGCTCGAGAAAACAAGAGGTATAATTTTAACCAAAATAAAAAATAGAAGACTAGAGACCAAAACCTCAACCGCCCTTGGAAGAGTTTCCAAACCTACTACACACCTTGAATGCAACAAAAAATGTTATATTGATGCAAATTGAGCACCAGTGCATAGTGCATTGTCTTAGGAAACTCATGCATATCAGTTGGGATAAGTTCCAGTATTGAAAGTTTCACAAGGACACTAAACATTCAACTAAGGAATGTTGGGAGTTTAAAGATAAGGTTGAGTACCTTGTCAGGGAGGGGTACTTGGAAGAATTTGTGCAAACTGAAAGGCCTTAATAACATCAACCATCGCGACATGCCTCCCCTCCAAGAGAATGGAAGCAAGCATCAGAATAGGTTGTCTAGGAGGTCCGAGTAATAATGGGAATCCTCATTGGGTGCTACTTAAACAATGCCATGAAGGCACACACCAATAGGGTGAGTATAAGCCAAGAGGTCTTACAAGTTGTCTACATGTGCAACCAGAAAAAAGGACCCAAAACAAATGGGATAAAACATAACATTTCGAGAAATAAAATCTTACAAGTTGTTTCACCCTAATATTGATGCCTTAGTTATCATATCATAGCCAACATAAAACTTTATATAATCTTAATCGACATTAGTAACTTAGTCAACGTCATGTTCTTAAGGCTTGGAAACAAATGAAACTATTCTACCTACTTACATCAATAACCATCCATATGGTAGGATTTTATGGACTTTTATTAATCTAAGAATGTAACATGACTCAGTTGGCCCCAAATGAAAAGGGAACCAACACCAAGAAATTCATTATGAATTCCCTAAAGTAAACTAGCCATCATCATTTAATGGCATTTTAGGAAGGCAACTTTAATACACAATGAGGGTTGTAGCCTCAGCTTAACATCTGGCCCTTAAGTTCCCAACATACAAGAATAGGAGTTGTACTAGGAGAACATAAGTTCACCAAGGGATCTGGATGAGACAAAAATAGATCCCATGGAACAAAAAGATAGACAATGCTCATCCATTACATTGTTTTTAGCTTCTATTATTTTTTTCAAATTCAATTATTGCAAGTCTTAGAACAATAAAGAGCCCTAGCTTACCAAATTTAAAACTTTTGCTAGATTTCAAGTTCTATTGTACACACATTTCAATGCAAAAAGAAAGGATATATTGTTGTAAATTGAGCACTAGTACATAATGCATTGGCCTAGGAAACTCAAGCATGCAAATTAGGATAAGACCCAGTATTGTATGTTTCACAAGGACATTAAGAATTCAACTGAGGAATGTCAAAAATGGAAGGATGAGATTGAATACATCATTAAGAAGGAGTACATAGAAGAATTTTGTGCAAACTACAAAGCCGTAACAATAGCAACCACCACGACATACCTCATTTCCAAAAGAATTGGACCAAGCACCAATACAAGTAGTTTAGGAGGTCAAACTCAAATAATGTACAATTGGCACACATATTTAGGGAAAGTTCAAGCCAAGAGGTCCAACATGTTGCCTCCATGTGAAACTAGAGTAAGGACCCAAAGTTGATGAGCAAAAACATAACATTCTTTAAAATCAAAGATTGCACATTGCTTCACCCTCATAATGATTCCTTAGTTATTACCCTTTCTATGGCCAATATAAAAGTTAACAGAATCTTAATCGACACTGGTAGTTTAGCCAACATCCCATTCTCCAAGGGTAGGAAACAATTGAAATTTTTCTACCTGCTTAAGCTGATAACCACCCTCTTAGTATGATTTTTTGGACTGTTACTAGTCCAAGAATTTAGTGTGACCCTTTCATTCATAATTGGATAAGCACCAACACAAGGACGTTTATGATGGAATTTCTTATAGTAGACTAGCCATCATCATATAATGGCATTCTTTGAAGATGATTTTCATACATGGTGAGGATTGTAGCCTTAACTTATCATCTTGCCCTTAAGTTCCCAACATAAATAGAAATGGTAGTTGTACTTGGAGAACATAAGGTAGCAAGGAAGTTTTATGCCATGGGGTTAAAGATGAGACAAAAATAGAGTCCTATAGAAAGAAAAAAAAAGACAAACTATGCTCCTCCGTTATGTTGTTTTTTGTTTGTATTATTTTATTCAAATTATATCATTGCAATTCTAAGAATAATAAAGACTAAAGAGCCCTAGCTAGCCAAATTTAAAATTTTTCTGAGATGTCAAATTCTTTTGTACTTTGAATTTTTCTTGAATAAATGGAGTATTTAGGCTATGTGTGGCAACCAAAAAAATTAATGTCTACCTTTCAAAGATTCAACAAACAAAGAAGTCCAACAGGAAATTGATAGAATGATTAAATCACTCAGATTCTAAAGAGTCAACATAGACCCATAGGAAGTCCACTCTTGTAAGTCCAAGAATAAACAACATCCCGATATGTGTGCTTTATATCCCTTAGGAAAAGACCACTGCATTTCCTCTTGAAGTTGAGTGTGTCACATTACAGATAGAATGAACCCTAACTATGATCTTTGTGATCCACATTACAACTGACCAGAGAGCAATTTAACAGATTCTTTGTAACCCCTTAAATTAGCCATAGACCTTTACAATCAAACCTAGCTTAAAAGCCATGCCTTATAGAGTCTAGGAATCATTCCAAGTTTCTATACCCGATCCAATACAAACATACGAGTGTGTAATTTTGAAAAAAAGGACCCCATGTCTTTAACAAAACTATGATGAAACATTGTGGAAAAAAGAAAAAAAAACATGGAGTGTATCAACACACCCAATAGGATGGAAAAGTCCATGAAAAAAACACCAATAAATATTTCTAAGTTATAAAAAATATCATGGTTGAATGACTTGGTAACTTCAAGTACACCAAACAAAGGGTTGATAGACCTCATAAGTATCTAATTAAACCAAATCACCCAAAAACAATAAAAGCAAGTCATGCAAATATGATGTGGTCCAGTTAGAAAGCAACCTAATAGGAATGCAAGCACGTAGATTGATGTCGTTCAGGCATCCACATTGATGTCCCATTAATCCTCTTTGGGAAGTTCTAAGAGAATCGTCTTATATAATGTGACGAAAATCAACATCAACATAACCTTTATAATTTGGATTGTTCCTCAAAATTGATAAAAAGTGAAGGTATTATTGATTAATCTTATAATATACGATCAAGAAGCGACCTCTTCTACCAATTAGAATGGTTATTAATTGACTTTTCTTAGCTAAAAATAGTTGTCACGTATAAATAAAATGAGAGTGACTCATATGTCCTATGTATGGGCAACCTCATAAACTAGAGGCTTTAATTTCATAACATTTATAATGTACAGAGTTCTAAAAATTGAAACATGAAACTTGTGTGATTAAAATATCGTCATAACATTTCAATGTTATATTTTAAGAACAAATCAATTCTAGATATCATAAATTTTTTTACCATATATAGTTTCTAGAATTCAATTTAAATTGTAAAATAGGTTCAAATTAGAGCCTAAACTAACTTAAATAAGTCTTATTTTTATGGTCAATATAGTCATTTTATATTTAAAAACAAAAATTAAAAAAAAAAACTAAAAGCCAAAAACATACAAGGACATTTTTAATATTTGTGCCATGTATTTCAAAAAAATTTGTTATGTAGCTAAATTGCATAGTCATGAAACTGATGTAAATATCATTTTATATGTTACATTTAAATAAAATTAAAGAGTAATTAAATTGAACTTAAAAAAATATGTTCTCTTTAAGTGACTCATTTATTCATATCATTTACTTTTAACTCTTTATATATATATGATAACACCTTGAAATTTAATTACAAACTTAAAATATAAAATAAGATTTAATTATTAACTTTTAAAAATTTGATATGAGAATATTAACTATTTTTGTTTGTAGCCTTCCTATTAAATAAGGCATAATTTAACAACAAACAAAACCTTAGCTCTTAAACTAATAAAATAATAATAATAACAACTAAAAGTGTTCAAAACGTAAAAAGTGACTGGCATGGTCTTTTGGACTTATAATCAAGGATTCATAAATAGATACCATTGTCAGAACATTATCGTTAGACACATCTACACCAACATAGAAAAATATTGTCGGTAAAATATTAATAAAAATTTTAATCTAAATAATTATTAATATTTTATCTATTAATAATTTATTATTTAATTTATATTATTTAATTGATAAAAAAAGACTTATAACTATTTATATTACTTACCATAAATAACCTTATATACAAAAGAAAATGAGTAATTGTAATATAAAAATTGTTAATATTTTAATAAGTAATAATTTATTACTTATTTATATTATTTGATAAAAAATAAGACATGAGATAATTAAAAAATAATAATTATTATTTATGTTATTTAAGATAAATAAGTTTGTATGAAAAAAGATAAATAATTATAATACCCATAATTGATAATATTTTAGGTATTAATAATTTATTCCTTACTTTATATTACTTAATTGATTAAAAAATTGATTTAAGATAATTAACCCAAAAAAATTGATAATTATTTATGTTACTTAATATAAATAAAATTCTATCGAAAAATATAAGTAATTGTAATATAAAAAATTATCAATATTTTAGTTATTAATAATTTATTACTCAATTTGTATTATTTAATTGATAAAAAATAGACTTGGCATAATTAACAAAAACTAATAATTATTTATATTATTTAAGACAAATAAACTTAAATATGAAAAGATAAATAATTATAATCTAGATAATTGATAATATTTTAGTTACCAATAATTTATTACTTAATTGATAAAAGAATAGAACTAAGATAATTAACCTAAAAAATGATCATTATTTATGTTACATAAGATAATAACCTTGCACAAAATAAAGTAAGTATGATATAAAAAATTATTGATATTTTTACTACTAATAATTTATTATTTAATTTATATTAGTTAATTGATAAAAAATAAGATTTAATATAATTAGCTGAAAAATGATAGTTGTAATCTAAATAATATTCAATATTTTAGTTACTAATAATTTATTACTTAATATATATTACTTGATTGATAAAAAAAAGACATCGGACAATTAACCAAAAAAGAATGATAATGGTTTATGTTATTTAAGATAAATAAACTTATATTAAAAAAAAGATAAATAATTGTAATATAAAAATATCAATATTTTAATAATTAATAATTTATTATTTAATTTGTATTAAATAAGACTTAAGATAATTAATAAAAGAAATTAAATTATATAATAACTATAGCTAATAGTAGTACTTAATTTAAAACATGTGAGTAATTTTGTATAAAAATTTAATATATATATATATATATATATATATATATATATAGTGGTAGGTTTTTTGAAAAAATAAAAAAATTATCTCTTTCAATTAAGAGAATATTGTATATAATATGAACAAAATAAAAAACATGTTATAGTAAGATTTTTTACGTACAATGAAATACATACCGTAACTTTCCCGTCGACCGAACGTGAGTAATTTAGTAGAGTTAGTTTTTTTTCTATTTTTAAATAATTTCGTAAAGTTATTTGAGAACCTTCTACTTAATAAGGAAACGTTTGGTTTCCAAACCGAAACAACATAAAAAAAAAAAAAATTCCAACTAAAAAGGAGGATAATATAGTCATGATAAGTGATAAGGGACGACTCATTGGATATGTGACTAAGGTCGGTTTACTTCAAGAACGGCTATAAAAACCCAACTAATATGTTTTATGATCATTCTTATATTTCTGAAATATTCAAATTTAATTATCAGTTTCCATTTCCAGTACTACTCACTTTTAGTTCCCGTTTGTTAGCAAATTCATGATAATGGCATCTCAAAGAAAACATATAGCTTTTCATCATCTCCTTCTCTTTCTCCAAATATTATTATGGTTCAATAATATTTCTGAAGCTCGAACGGATATTATTCATCCGAAGAAAAAAAGACTAGACTTGAATATTAATAAGATCAACGACTCAGTTTCAGCACTCTTTGTATTCGGAGACTCCACAGTAGACCCTGGTAATAACAATTACGTAACAACCATTTTCAAGAGCAATTTTCGGCCTTATGGTCGAGACTTTTTTAATCAAATCCCAACCGGAAGGTTCACTAACGGCCGGCTTCCCACCGACTATATCGGTTAGTCATCTAAAATATTAGTGATTTTTCAACTTGTGTGTGTTAAGTATTAATAAAGGACTTCTTCGATAATGCTTTCTGATTTTATTTTTTAAGTGAATTTTCAATTAGTTATATTTAGTAAAGATTTTTTATTTTGATTTTGATTATTTTAAAGAATCGTGACTTAAATATAGGATAATTTATAAATATTTAAAAATAAGATTTTTGATTTTTAATTTTTGATTTTACATAAAAAAAAAGTAAGCTTTAAGATTTTTATATTTATAAATATTTGAAAAAAATGATTAAAACATAAAATCTATAAATATAGTTAACTTTTTATTTTTATTTTTTAAATTTTAAAAAAATAAAAATAACTTGTAATTTATTTTTTTGAAAATCACTAAGTAAAAAATTATTACCAAATATATCGATGATTATTTTTACAAAAAAAAATCATAAGTTACAAAACTAAGTATTTAATCACAAATCATATATCATAATCTTTATCAAATAAAGTCTAAAATGAATAATTATTTAAAATGTCTTTATTTTTAAATTTTATCCTAAATATCAGTGTTTATTTTTTCCTTTCTTATTTGTCAAATTTTTAATCTACTTTCATCTAATTATTTCTCTCTCTCTCTCTCTCTCTCTTAATTTCTTTTTAATTAGTTTGTGATTTTTTAATGTAAAATAATAGTACTATTATAAGGAATTTAATAATATCACGAATTTTATTACTATTTTTATTATTTTCAATGAATTAATAATAGATAAGAAATTCTGAAGATTTTAATTTTTATTATTATTTATTAATGTGTGATTGACTCCTATATATTTACTTGTGCACATATTTTCCATTTTCATGTCCAATAGGTCATTATTACAATAGTGTGCAATATAGGTGAGCAATAGCTGCGCATAAAAGAAAAAAAAAAGTAAAATGGAATTTTTGTAGGGTATTTATGGTAATTTCTCTTTGAATTATTTAACGAGTAAAGTGCTATTAATGTGGTACTTTATCTTTTATTATGTGACGAATTTAGTAGTATTTTTTAATTTGATTAATTTTATATTTTATATTTTTAAAACTAACCATTGTAACACATTATCTTTTAATTTGATTAATTTATAACATTTTTTTTTAATTTAATCAATATCATTTTCGTGAATTTTCATTTCATAGTACCTACACATTCTTTTATATGAATTTTTATTTTAGTTTAATAAGAAATGAAATGGATGCATTGCCCACTGTATTTTTCCTTGGACACCTCTTCTGTTGTATACAACATAATTTGATAATTGAATTTATTCTGTAATTAAAATGCATTTAGTTTATGATTTAAAAATAAGGACGTAATATATATAAAAAATATTTGAAATTCTTAAATTTGAATTTCTATTTATTATTAAATTTCAAAAAATGATTTACTCAGTAATTTACGTTTGAATAAAAAGTCTGATATATATATATATATATATTAAAAACTCTTTACAATGATATTACATATATGAAGAGGAAGTTCTTGTAGAAAAAAAAACCCTCTTTTCTTTCATTTGGAACATATATTACATATATGTTCCAAATGCATTGTAAAGTAATTACAACCGCAATTGTGAATTTCTGCTTTTGCTTCTTTCCTTTTAATCAAGGCATCAGGAGGTGCTAAAATGAGTTTGAAAAAAAGTGAATATATCAACATTTTGAACTTGTTGTAAAAGGATACCCCCTTTCCATTTGAGCACACACATTGGCACCTTAGAAATAACTTGTTGCAAAAGGATATCCAGATGAAAATTGTATGTCTTTCCTGAAGTTTGGAGGCCCATAGCAAGTTCCAAACTGGGTCATCTAAATTGGGGTTAATTAACTTTGACAAAAGATGATTTGCAGATTTAACACAAAAATTACCCTACTTATTAGGAATCTAAATGATCTTATCTTGTAAGTTTTCATTAGGACTACTCAGTCTACTAATAAAATTTAAAACAGTTGTATCAAATAACTGTTCAATCAAACCCCAATTCCAACATTTCTTCTATTCCTGGTTTGATCACATGATTAATCAAACTTTCCATACCAGGAATCCAGGGATGTTTTAATATGGATATATTGAAGTTCCATTACTAATGTGATAACACATATCTTGTTTAATTATACTCGATCTTTGTTACATATATGCCTTTCCAAGTATAAGAGTCAACATTTTAAATGCTTGTTTTAAAAAAGAGTTGTCTTTGACAATATTTTAGGGTGAGAACTTTAAAACCCACAGTTTATTTTGACATGTAATCATTTGGCAGCCCAATTTTGAATAAAGTGCAAGATTTAGATAATGAAATAATCTAAAACCTAAACCTCCTTCATTTTTTGGTTTGCAAATGAATTGCCAATTTGTGAGCACATTAATGAGCACTGTTGGGATTTGAATTCTAGCTTTCTTGCACACTTTTTTTGGAATTTTAAAAGTACTCATTGTATATATTGGAATTGATTGTAAAACTGACTTGATAATGACTTTACCTGGGTGAGATAAGAATTTAACTCTCTATCTTTTTGTCTTCTTGCTAGAGTTTGGATAATTTTATTAAAATCATTGCTTTTATTTCTATAGAGAAATAAAGGATTACCAAGATAATTGATATTACTATTAGAGCCTTGAATATTCACCTGGGTAGAAATTAATCTTTTTTAATCTTCTGAAGCATTTATTGAAAAAAATATCATAGATTTTGTAAAATTTGGGCTTATCCATAAAACAAATGAAAAATCTGAATATTATTTCTTGAAACTTTAACTCTATTAATTTTTTCTTCATTTTCTGATTTTACAATTAATCTTGATAATACTTCAACACCAATAATGAATAAACATAGAAAAATAGAATCACCTTGTCTTAGTCCTCTTGAATAGGTAATAGAATCCATTGAACAATATGGTATAAGAGATTGAAGATAGGTAGATTTGTTTTTATTTGTCAAATTATTGCCTTAAATTATACTATTATTATTATAACGATTAATAAATGCATAATATATTTCAAATATTTCTTTTTATTAATAATTTTAAATACATTACATACAACGTAAATGAATGGTTAAGATTTAAAAACTAGTAAAAAAAACATAGAAAAAAAGAAAACAATGATATAATCTATTAAAAAAGTAATTATTTTGGAATGATATAGGTATTATTTATAATCAAGATTAAAATGAATAAAAATAAGAGGTTAGTAATTAGAATGTATATTTTAAATAAAAAAAATAGTGATTTATCAATAATATCTTTTTATTTATCGTTAAATCTTAAATCTTAAACCTTAAAACTTAAATTTTAAACTCTAAATTTTGTACATTTTAATTATTAAATATGTTAGTTTTTGTTATTTTTGCTTAATAAATATTTCTCTTTCTTAATGTTTGATTTGGATCTAATATCGAAGAACCCATTCATCTTGCAGGTTGAATGCTAGATAGTTGTTTAAACTAAATAGAAGTTTGGAGATATGAAATAAACATAACTGAATTTATTTGAACTATGAATGTTTTTCAAATGAAAATTTTCTTTCTTTTTTCTTTTTCTTTTTCTTACCAATAATTGATTAAGATCTAAAAATCTTACTTTATGAAATGTGCTATTTAGATTTTAGAATTTTAGTATGTTATCATTAAATAATAAGTTTTTAGAATTATATTCTTACGCTTTAGCACTTTGACACTTACAATTAAATCAACAATATTGAAAATGTAAAACTTGACAACAATCGTAAAATATAATCTACACGACTCAATCTTAATCAACTTAAAAAAGTATGGTTTGGATTGGATTTATATCTCTTACTAGTTTGATTCAGTTCTCAATTTTTAAATTGTGATTAAATTTGTTAGATTTTGGTTTCGGTTTCAAAACATTTTATTTTTTTAATTTGCTTCAATTTCTATTTCTACTATTATGTTTGTTTCTTGTTTTTTAGGATTTTTTTTTTTTTTTTTTGTGTTTTGATAAATTAATGGCACAGCTTCATATGTGGGAGTAAAAGAGTATGTGCCTCCATATTTGGACCCCAAGCTTAGCATTGATGAACTAATGACTGGAACAAGCTTTGCCTCGGCAGGCTCTGGTTTTGACCCACTCACCTCACAAATCAGTGTGAGTCTCTAATTTTCTTTGTCAAATCCAGACATTATCTTTTATTATGATTCTATTTAAATAGTATGTGCATTGAGATATAGCAAAATTTGAAAGAATATAGGTTAAACCCACACTGTAGCAATGACAAACCAGCTGATTAGACTGAGATCTGATGGAATCGGCAAGAGTTGTATGGCCACGGACTTTCACATTACTATTATTAATCATAAGATTCATTTGACTGCATTTTCTACTTCACATATACAGGATAAAAGCAATTTTCTTTTCCATTGAAAATTGTTAACTTAAAATTTTGTTGTGTTTCCTCTGATAATTTGAAACGTGTACATGAACTCATACATATTTGTTAAAAAAATCCAGAATGTTATTCCAATATCAAGGCAATTGGAGTATTTTAAAAAGTACAAGCAAAGACTTGAATCAACAATAGGAAAGCAAAAAACAGAAGATCATATTAGGAATGCCTTATTCATTATTAGTGCTGGTACAAATGACTTCGTTGTCAACTACTTCGCCTTGCCTATGCGAAAAACAAGCTTTACTGTCCTCAGCTACCAGCAATTTTTGATTCAACATGTCAAAGTTTTCATTCAGGTTCGCTTCTATGAATCTTAACTCTAAAGAACATGTTAGCATTCACCTTAAGACTAGTGTTTGTTTTTTGGCCAAACCATATCAAAGATTCAGTATTATTCTTTGCCACTCATTGAAAATTTACAAGTTGATTCCATTTACCATGATTTTAGGGCTTATGGGCTGATGGGGCTCGAAGAATCGGGGTAGTGGGACTAACTCCAATGGGTTGTTTACCAATAGTAATCACTCTCCATTCAAATACCTTTCTCCAACGTGATTGTGTTGAAAAATATTCATCTATTGCAAGAAATTACAACCAAATGCTACAAAAAGAATTACATCAAATGCATACTACCTTAGCAGCAGTTGGGGCTCGCATATATTACATTGATGTATACAGCCCAATGATGGACATGATTCAAAGCCACAGTTCCTTCGGTAGGTTGAACTAATTATTTCAATCTTACTTCTATTTTGATTTTGTAGGAAACACTTATGAAGCGAAACGAAAATTACTAAATGCTTTCAATACTAAAGCCCAAATTGTATTATTTTTCATTTAATTCTACTCGAACTAGTTTTGATTGAAATCATTTCTAAGAAAAGCTAGGTTACTTGGATATTTCATTTTTTTTTTTGTGAAATACTGTAAACATAAAACAAAAGTATCCAAAAGAATAATAATATGTATCCAAAAGTTTACGAATCTCGTCTCCTAAAAAGTTAAACATAAAACATAAGTATAAGAAAATAAAAGATTATTATAATATCTTACATACGATATTGTTACTTAGATCTTTTACCTCTTTTTTTTTAACAGGTTTTGATGAGGTTGACAGCGGCTGTTGTGGAACAGGCTTCCTTGAAGCATCTTTCTTATGTAATCCAAATTCATTCACTTGTTCTGATGCAAACAAGTATGTGTTCTGGGATTCAATACATCCAACTGAGAAGACATACTATAACATTTTTAAGGCAGTTCGTTCCAGCATTGATATACTCATCAAGAACTGAAGAATTAGTTTCCATAAAACATCAACTGAACATGTAAAAGTTGGTTCAGTTTTATAGAAATTGCTTATTCAGAATCCCTAATGAAAAACATAGAAACGGAAGGATCACAAATTATTTAAATTTAAGTTGACGGCAGAAATATATTTTTCCACTGATGCAATCCACATTAGTCCTTACCATGCATGATTACAAAGATAAAGAAACATGATAAACACGTTGCATTGTTCTTGACAAGCAGCAACAAAACTAGTAGGGTATCAGTGCCAATTGTCTAGGTGAGATGGTTAATAACTTTTGCAGCAGTTGCAATGGCACCTCCCGTAATGGCATCTACAATAATTTTGTCCAAATCCTTATTGGTTGCCGCAGATACTATAGCTCCTGTTAATGTACCACCAATCAAAGCATTTTTCTGCAATATTCAACGGAAAAGACCTGAGTAAATATTGATGTTTAAATGTTCACTATAACTTTTTAACGGAATCAATTGAAATCAAGTAAAAATGAATGACCTATCCTCCGTTAGTTATTCCCTTCTTTGTGCTTTGCTTAGTTAGTCTAAAACAATATATGTAGCTCTACCCCCGTCGCCCCCTCTAGTGGTTTCGTTTACCATCTCAATGATATGATCACTTAACCCATGGTGACACACCATTAGAAACAATATTGGTACTAATTGAAAAGAGGAAATGAGGAACATTAACCATAATTTTCAATGTATGAGCAACAAAGACCAATAAAAAGTGTGGTTTATAAGATAAATACCCAGTCTCTTGTACCACGGATTCTCTCTACACCATATTCCATTCCAACATAAACTCCAGCCACAGTTCCTAAAGCATTAATAGTAAATGTTAAACATTCACTCCAACAATATTTGTATAAATGCAGTTCTGAGGTGTTTATCCAGAAATATGACGACTAAGCATGATTCATCTTACCCCAGTATGCACCTTCTTTACACATCTTCTTCAACTGCAACCATAGTAATTTCAGTTAGCAGGAGAAAATTGTGCAATATCCAGCTGGCTAAAATTTTGATTATATAAACCCTAAAAGCAGCAGGTCACTTCAAAAAGTACTACTACAGTAAGAGAGCTTTAAAAGGGGAGCTTTTCTAGCATTTGACTTTGTAGTATTTGCTGGAATGCAAGAAACAATTTTTTTGAATCTACAGGGGATGCTACAGTATGAATTCTTGAAGAATTATGCAGTGGATAAAGGAGCCAACAAAAAAGCAAAAGAGTAATGAAGGAAATGGCTATCCTATAACAAAGGTTGACAAGAATCTAGCAAAAATAGAACTAGGTTATGCAACTTGAAGAAAATAATATGAAGTTGGGTATGACTCTTAGGTCATATTTGGTTCGTAAAATGAAAACATAATAGCAATGGGAATGTAATAGGAATTAAATTCAATAGAAACAATATTATTATTATTATGTTTGTTTGAGTAGTGGAATCAAAATAATGATAAATATTAAAGAAATTTATAAAATTATAAATGAAACAAAATTAGAAAAAAAACTTTTTTTTATTTTTAAATAAGATAAAGTTAGAAAAATAATAAATGATTATAGAAATGTACGAAGAAATTAGAACATTCTAACATATTCTTGAAGGGTATAGGAGGAATAAACATTTCTACTACCGTTGTAATGCTTTATATTTTATTTCAGATTAATAGTTAAATCAAAAACAGAAATAGATTAAATCATTTCCATTATCATTTATATTACTATCAACCAAATATGACCTTAATAATCTTTGTAATGTAATGACAACGCTATCGGATCACGCTTATAAAACGAAATTCCCTTGGGTTTAAGGTAGAAAACAGAGCAGATGACAGTTTATATCATATATTCAGGTCAAAATGTCATGCAAACTAAAAAGTGAAAAACAAATTTTTTTAATCTAGCTCAAGGACAGACAATAGGGAAAAGCATTAGGCATGTTCCTGCTACATGAAATACTCTACAAATTATGCACATATGCATGTACTGAGTCAACTTTCAAACCTTTGCTAGACATATATAAATCTAAGTGGTTCTCATGAGCCATGACTCAAGACATGTTAAGATATGCATGATTACATCTAAAAGGTTAATCACCCTCCGATGTTCAAAGCCAATGAGTCTCATGTCTAAAACCTTAGATGGAAAAATATGGAATAGAGTATTTAACAAGGTAAAAACTAGGGTTTTCCCGAGCATTTCCTGGAAAAATAATGAAAGAATGAGAGAGAGAGAGAAGAAGAAAGCCAAGGACATGAATTATTATTGCACTCACCGTGTCCTCAAAATTGTGACGAGAAACACTTCCTGCAAAAGGAAACTTTAGCTTCTAACATGTTTATTAAACTCTGAATTATGCTAGTGCCTAGCAAAGTAATAAATCATTAGTCCGTAAGAAAGAAACCCCTGTTACTACCATCATCACCTAAAGAGCTAAGGGATCTTGTAATAGCAAATACCAAATGAGTTATTACATCATGAAATTAAGGCAGTGTGGCACACTACTGCATGCTAAAACATGATTGTAAAGCACAGCTGTCTATAAGAGTAGAACATTGAGCTTCATAGATGATTGCACAGTATAACTGTTGTCACAGCAGATTATAAATTGACCTCCACAGTTATTTCTTAGGCAATGTTTGATTATCATTTCAATTTCTAATGTCTAATAACTCAATTTTGTATTTAGCTTTCCAATTTCTAATCAATTTTGTAAAGGAAAAAGAAATTTGTTTGATAACCAATTTCAAGTTTCAATTTTGAGAAGTAGAAATTAGAAGTTGTATGTTTAAATTTTGATAAGCAATTCCAATATCAAACTCTTTAAGCTCTAAAATTCAATTTTAAATTTATATTTTCGTAGATTTTTTTATTAAATTTTGGTTCTTTAATCATTGTGAAAGTTGAATATGCTTGCTTTGAGTATGATTGCCATATTAATTTTGAGGGTAAAAAAAATAGGAATTCAATTCTAAAATGGACCAAGTTCCAAAAACAGAATTTCAAAATTTAGGAAATAGAACTGAAAATAAGTTATCAAACTTACCTAATCTCAATTTTTAAAAATTAAAGTTGAATATTGAAAACTGAAATGGCCACCAAACAAGCCCTTAGTTTAGCAACATTTTACTCGATATATCATGCATCTGCATGCGATAACTAGCATCAAGGAAAGCAATATTTCATACCCTTATGGCATTACGAAGACGATATTAATGAAATGCAGGGGGATCAAACTAACGGAGGAATCAAATAACAAAATACCAGGAAAGAAAATATAAGCAAATGGTGAAGGAAAATAGGAAATAGAAGAACACGACGATCATGCGTCATTCTTAACTAAAAACCATATTTAGAATAAAGCCAATTATTTGGGTTTAAATTCCATGGTACCATCGATTCTGAAGTTCATAAATCAAACAAAATATAAAAATTGCAGACCAAATTTCAACAATTTCGTCAGTCCTTTTTCTATTCAAGAAGTGGCTAACCTTTTCTGATAACGTGGTACGCATCTTCCGCAACTGCTCGAGTAGCTGCCACCTGAATAAAATATAAAATAAAGTAAAATAAATCAAAATAGTTCATTTCTAATGCCAAGAAACAAAAATTAAATATTTTACGAAAAAAAAAATTAAAAAAAAAATAAAAGACGAATGTAATCAGGAGAGAATGAGAAGAAAAAAGAAATACGGTGCCGATCTTCAAGAAGCCGTCGACGGTGATGTTCAGCAAAGGGTTACCCATGTCAATGTAGACATCGAGCTTCGGCCCCGACAGGAAACTAGCGCGTGCTTCTGGCATCGTCACTTCTTCACCTTTACTCTCTCAGTTTCTCTCTTTCTCCTTCTCTGCGTTCACTTTGTTGCGTTCTTCAGGATATTTCTTATTTGTATTTTTTTTCCCGTGTCTGATTAGAAAACGGAGCAAGTTAAAAAAAAAAAAAAAGGTAAAGAGGTTATTGGTTAAGTTTTATTCGTACATATAACACAAATATCTCACTTTTTATATGTTAAAATAAAATTAAATAAAAAGGTAAAAAAGTTATTGGTTAACTTTTTTCTAATAACAATACTATTTATATATTCATATATATAACACAAATATCTCACTTTTTATATGTTAAAATAAAACTCTTATCATTAAACTTGTTGACTTGATTGATGCTTAAACTTTAACAGATGTGAAAAAATAAGTGTTACTGTTTTTTTCAAAATTAACATTTTTATCTCTTTATTATACTATTTTTATTTATTTTTATTATATATAAAAATTTAAATCACACTTAAAATAATTTTACACAAAAATAAATTTATATTTTATATTTCATATTAAATTGAAAAAAATTAATTTTTTTATAATATTAAAAAAATTAATTTTTAATAGATATATCATCACTTTTTTTAACTTACTTAATTAATAATATTTATGATATTTATTTTTCATATGTATGGTTTAATTAATTCAAAATTTTATATTATTTTATTTATTTATTTTATCGAATTATATGTATAAATTTTAACTAAAATCACATTTATGTACTTAAGTTTTTAAAACATATAAAACCTTCAAATTTTTAAATTATTACATGCAAATACATAAATTTTTAAATTAAATGATTTAATCCCAAATTTTAGGTAAAGTATCTTAAACTTATTTTAGTAGTTCATGTTAGGAATTATATGTGAAGATTTAAAATTTTAGTAACTAAATCATACATTTTAAAAAATTTAAAATTTATGTATAAATTTTTTAAAATTATAGAATAAAATCATATATTATAAAATTTTATAGATTTATGTAAGAAATTGTATAAAGTTAAACACAAAGTAGTTAACCCTAAAAATATTACAACCTTATTATAATATATTTTAAAAAGGAATAATGACCATTTAAATCTGTTTAACTTTAATAAAAGTATATTTTAAATCTGTATGTATGATGTGTGACATGATAAGTTTATTACATTTATAAAAAAATCACAAAAAAAATTTTGTAAAGTAATGAATTTATGTTGTCTTACTTAAACACTTCGAAATAGAATCACATAAGTCTATTACTTTACAAAATGAATTTTATTATATTTTTTTTGTAAAGATATTAAACTTATGTTATCTTATAAAATGATTAATGTATACTTGTGTTGAAAGTAATGGATTTAAGCTATGTTTTTTCGTTCTTTTTAAAATATAATAACATTCCATTAGTTTGAATTATTTTATACTTTTATTAAATAATTTTTTTTATAATTTATTTGATATTATTTGAATACTTTTTAGGGGAAGAAAAGTTAAATAATACAATTGTTTATGATTTAGTATTATATTTAGATTTAGGGTTTAATGTTTAAAATTAAGATTATATTTTTGGATTAGGATAAAATTAGAAAACAATTTTCGTGAGAAATGAATAATGATTCTTAAGGGGGAGTATGAAATCCTTATTCCTTTTTTTTAGAAATTTATTTTATTTTATTTTCAATTTATAACACAATCAAACATAAAAATGTAAGGATTAAATTTAAATTTCATTCCATTCATATCAACTAAACATAAATTTTATCATGTTTCATTTAATCACTTCGAAATTAGCACTGTATAGGTCTATTATCTTACAAAATGAGTTTTTGTAATTTTATTTTGTAAAGATATTGAACTTATGTCATCTTATCTAATAAATAGATATATAATTAAAGTATATTTGTGTTGAAAGTAATGATTTAAGTTTTTTCTTTCTTTTAAAATATATTAACTTATATTAGTAACAATTATTTTATACTTTCATTAAATAAATTTTTTATAATTTATTTTATATTATTTGAATACTTTTTAGGTAAATAAAAGTTAAATAATACACCTTACAATAGTGAGAGAGAGTATTAGAGAAAAAAATAGGCAAGTACGAGAGGATCGATTTTGGATAGGAGGTTTCAGAGGTTAAGGTTATAAGTCTATATTTTCTTAAAAGTATCCGTTACTTCCAAAATATTTTAAGAAAAATTCATCGGCAGAAAATAGATGGGAAGTTTTTTTTTTTTTTTTAAAAAGAATGTCGGGAGATTTTCTAGACGCACAATAATTACCAAAATTTAGAGAATTGAACGTGTGAAAAGAGGAGATAATGGCGACAAATTATTATTGAAATCACGGGAGCAATTTTTACAGTATTGATTTTGTTTTCCCACATATATCATATATGTTAAATCAGATCCAGATAGAACAGATAGTGTGAGGCTAATATGAAGCCTGGTGGGAAGGAATCTATGAAGCTTGGTGGAAAACAATCTATGAAGATAAGGAGAGATAAGATATCAAAATCTTATAGTCGAAGGTAATAAATTTAAATATAAATGTTTTAGGTATCATTTCATGACTCCTATTACTGCATTTTGTTTTTGGGCAATATACTATTACTGCAAGTTGCAAATTCATGATGGTGATATACTAATTTTGGATGGATTTAAACTCACTAGTTGGTGATTCAAAAAATAGTTTAGTTCAAACCTAAACACCCATTTTCGGTGTGGAATGTAAGCGATAGAAATTGAACATTTGGACTTTGTTCAAGATACCACTGTTTTAACAATTAGATTAATAGTGTTAAATTAAATTTAATAAATATATAATAATATAAATTATCAAGTAATAATTTATTAAGATTTTTTAAAAATTATTAAGATTCTTTATTTTAAAAATAAAAAGAAGAAGATAAATATAATTTTTTTAGATTGTTTTTATTGAATAATGGTTATTAGTATTAGAAATTGAAGACATATTTCTAATAATACTATTAAAATTTGTTAATTAATTTGTTACTTTATGTAAAAATAAATATACAATAATATCAATATGTGTGATAGTTTATGACAACAATACATAAATATGAATGATTTGATATGATAATGATAAGATTTATGTAGCTTTTTTTAATAAAAAAAAATCAAATATATTGTAATAACACAGATAAACTTGTTTATCTAATATTTTTTTTGTTATTTACGCTAAAATATATCATAAGTTTTCAAATTTTAACTAAATTCACGTATATGTATCTAAACTTTTAAAATGTATATTATGGTCCTCAAAATTTTAAAACTTTGCACATAAATCCCTAAATTTTTAAATCATATGATTTAGTTCTCAAACTTTTAAAACTTCACACATAAGTCCTAAAACTTTAATTTATAAATATGTATTTTAGTAGTCTAGTTAGGACAAGCGTATACAGTTTTAAAAATTTTGTGATAAATTGTAGCATTTATAAGTTTAGTAACTAAATTGTAGGATTTAAAAGTTTAGTAACCTATTTATAAACTTTTAAAACTTTGGGACTAAATTATAAAATCTAAAAGTTTTGGGGCTTATATATAGAAACTTTGGAAATAAAGAACGAATGAACACATGGTAAAAAAGTATGTTGAGTTTCATTAAGCAAATACGTATAAAAAATTATGTATTTATAGTACTAAGAATTCCTATTCTATTGATAGATATAACAACAATCACAAAACCTTCCTACTAATATAATACTAGTAGGAACTCAACATATATGCATCTTAACTAACTCTCACATTACAACAACAAATGCACCTTACATTGTATAGTCTAATAGCCTCATTAAACTAATGATTTAGGTAAAACCATTGTAAATACTTTAGTCTTTTATGTTTGTATTAACTTCTTATACATAAAATACAGAATCTGATTATTTTACTTAATGTATCTGTCTTTCTCTGTGTAACATTGGTTACTGTAGATCAGTAATGCACATACGCATATAGTTTAATACACTTAATATGCAAGCATATTTACACACATCAGTATCTTGGTTTCCGTATTGTGTATAATAGGTTGAGTGTTATGGTAACGTTGTCACAATTTGTTTTTATTCGGTTCGAGTATAAGTATTTATGAAAATTACTTGATATTTTTTAGAACCAAAAAAATATGATTTTTGGCACCTCGCCACACCCCTTGTCATATCCTTGGTAAGGTGGTTCGCGAGGTCCATGGCGACAATCATGGTAAGGTTAGTTGTGAGCTTGGATAACATCTATAGATACCTCCCTTTTCTTTTTGTTTCTTATCTTGAATAATGTAGTAGAGTTCTGTCAAATTGATATCTCATTTTTCTATGTTCGGATCACTATTACCTTGAAAGTTGTTCTTTATTAGTGATTCGTGACTGAGTGAGAAAAATTATGCTTTTGAGTGGTAAGTACTCAAGGTAGTGTTTGTGAGTTGGTTTTTAGTGAGGAGCCTGTGGTGGAGAGTTATGTGTTGATTGGTTATTCCCCTTATGTAACTTTATTTTATGTGAGAAGCCTATGTGGTAGTGAGTCGTGTGTCAAGTGGTTATGTGCAATATGTGGATTGATTATGTATTCCACGTATATGATTGGTAGTTTGTGGCTTAACTATGTGTCCCACAGAGGTTATTAGATGTTCATGTTTGAGGGTAATCTGGTGATTGTTCATGTTTCATATTATTGATCTACAATTTTGATTGCACTACTTGGGTGGTGTTGGCTTTGGAAGAGAGTTGGGTTCGTGTGTTAAATAGGTTGTTACAAAGGCTGAAACTGAGGATAGCAATAGATAGATAGTAGTCCCAAATGGTAGAGGTAATGATGGTTTTATTTCTGTCAAGGTTGTAATTGTTTTATTACTTAGTGGATTGTTTGTTGTCGAGTGGTTCCCATGAGTAACTCGAGGATATTACCATATAGATAGGGTCTTTATGTAGGTTTACCTTATTACATAATTTTTTATGCATGCTCTAATGTTTAGCTAGTATAATCAAAGTTTCAATTATGTATGTCTCTATTTATTGAAGTTTAAACTCTGATTAGAAAGTTTTTAGTATTTATTGCTTGTTCTCTGACTACTGTATAATATTTCAGGCTGGTTGTGATTACTTTATATTGCTTCTATCTTTATTAGCATATGAGTTTAGTGTAAGTCTTTAAGGAATTTATATCTCTTTATCCTACTTGTGTACTAGATGTTGGACTCTTTATTTGGTCTGCTAGGCTTTATGTGGTCATATACTGTTTGAGTACAATCATCATTCGCCAAATATATTTCCATATATGAGGCCTTGATGTGATTGAAAATCCTTTTAGCCTTTTAGTATGTAGGCCTATTTCACATGTTATTTGGTGTTCACCATGGATGCATGTTACTAGCCTAGGCAATAACATGTGAGGTACATCATCATTAGTGTATTTACTACAGATTATTGTTTTCATATATGCTAATTATTTTAGTTGTGTGTTAAGTTGAGTATGTTTTTTTGTACTTATGCGGTGTAATTTTCTTAATTCACATTTGTGAGGCCTACTTGGCCAAATTGGTATAAAGCTTACGAAAGATTCTATGGGTTGGCATATCTATCCCCCATCTAGGTCACGGTTACCTATTTGAGTCAAAAGAATAATTTACATTCATACATACAATTGTTCCTATTTAAGGGATTCTTCTACCATTATTTTCATCTTAAGAGAGTAAAATTGAGAAGTGGATAAAGGTTTGGTGAGAATATTAATAGCTTAATCTACATATGCTACATCTTTAAGAAGAAGTTGATTCTATAACACTTGATCATGAATGAAGTCTTAATCCAATTTAATGTGTTTCACTCGAGCATATTGAAATGGGTTCTTAGCCAAACATTGAGAATTTTGATTATCATAGTAGAGTACTAGCAAGAAGACAATAGACAAATATAGCTAAAAAGAGAGAAAACGCAGACACAACAACTTCATAGTAGTACATGCCATAGCACGATATTCAAATTCGGTATTCGAACAAGAGACTATTTTATGTTTAGAAGTATGCCAAGAAATGAGATTATTGCCTAAAAACACACAATAAGCACCTATGGAGCATCTATTATCAACAGATGAGACCTAACCAACATAATTATATGCTAAGATAGTAAGAGGAGATGAGGAGAAGAAAGTTAGACAATGAGAACTTGTGCCTTTAAGATACTTGAGTAACCTCTTAACTTCTATCAAGTGAACATCAGAGGGTTATGTCCTAAACTGACAAAGTTTACGAACACTAAAGGATCTAATCAAGGAATAACACTATAATCCCCTCAAAATGCTATGATAGAACTTGGAATCTTCAGGTGATAGAGCAACATCATTAGTCATACAAAGACCCTTACGAGTAGACATAAGAGTATCACTATTCTTAGCGTCAAGCATACCACATTTATATAAGAGCTCTTTAAGGTATTTCTATTGGTTTATATACAATGCCTCTACATGAAATGTCACTTCTATTCCCAGAATATAGTTAAGAGAGCCTAAGTCTTTAAGAGAAAACAATGAATTTAATTTTATAATGAGTCAATAATAGCTAAATTTCTCCCAGTGATGATAACATTATCCATATAAATCAAACAAAAAATTTAAGCCCCAAATGTCTCTTACACAAATAAAGAGGAATTTGACTTAGCACCAATAAATCCAAACATAAATAAACCGATAGGAAAACTAAGCTTAAAGAGCTTGTTTAAGGCCCATATAAAACCTTATAAAGCTTGCATACCAACCTATCCCCTTGCTCAAAATCAGGAGGCTGAGTTATGTACATATCCTCATTCAAAAAGGCATTATTCATATGAATTTAGTGCAAATACCATGCTTAAAAAAATGCCAAAGTATGTACTACGTGAATAGTAGTTGCCTTGAAGAAATCAATTCATCAAACTTGCATGAAACCTTTTGCAACTAATCGTGCTTTGTACTTATCCAAGTTCTATCGGCCTTCAATTTCACTCTAAATACCCACTTGTACCTAATTTTAATTCCAAGTGCCATTTTGAAGAAGAGTTTCAAATTCTAATTTCATAGCATAGTGCCATTCTGGAACTTTAAGTGCCCTTTTATAACTCCTTGGTTTTGGTAAGACTATAACACGTGCATTTTGAAGGCAAATATTTTAGGTTTGGAGATACCAGCTTTGGACATGGTAATCATAGAATGAGTATTTGGTAAACTGAAAGTAGAAAAATAATGAGATAATAAAGGAACAATTGATGTGATTGGAAGATTAATAGAAAAAGTGAAATTATTTGATGGAGAGGGTGGGATATTAATAGACTCAACTGGTATTTTCAACCGGTGAAAAAAAGTAGGAGAATTAGGATTCATAGGTTCACTAGTTGTATATTCAACATAAGAATTAGGAAAATTCAAATAACATCCCACATATCTCTCTTAAGACATACCCTTATATATATTTTTCTTAATATAAGGCCTACAAGATTTTTATTAATTTTTGTAAGGTTTACAAAAATTATGATAATTTCTTAGTTAATGTTTCGTTTCTTATGACTTAAATGGCTATGATACCAAAATTAGGGCTAGATTTTTTGATTCTATTTGATCATATATTGAACTTAATTCAATATTTTTTTGGATTAAACCCATTATTTAACCAATGACTTAATTCTTGTATTTTATTATTGTGGTCTGCATTTGATATGATTATGTCCGAGCTAGCTTCTACTTTTAAAACATTTTTATCAAATCCTTTTACTAGATTATGTCTCTTTTCTATTTTTGACAAATAATCATTTAATCCTTATTAGTTTTCAATTACTTTTGATCTTCTTGTGCTAATAGTAAAGTTTTTCTTTATACATTTCTTAAAGTATATAGAAATACTTTAAGGTATATATAATCTTTTAGACTTTCTTTAGTTTTGAAAGAGTCTATGATCCGATATGCAACTAGGATAAAGAGATACACACTCCTTAATGACTCATCCATAACTTGTAACAAACATAATAATAAACACTTAAGTATAACACACAATATAAGTAGTAAATAAAAAAATATAAGACTATCCATATAGGGAAATAGTTTAACAAGCAAAAAGCTGGTAAACAATACAAGCTTTCTAATCAAAGTTTAAGCTTTAGTATGTTGCTTTAGTATGTTGGAACATACACACCTTAAGCTCATATTGTACTAGTATAACAATAGATCATGTACAACAAGCAATATAACAAGGTAAACCCATATAGAGACTGTATCTATATGGTAACATCTTTGGGTTACTTATGGTAATTACTCGACAGCAAACAATTTACTACTACAAAAATTGACCATAACCATCCTTAAAAGTCTATTGGGATAGTTTTTTTTTTCAATCACAACTATCCCTTATGTAGGTGTCCCTATATATATGAATTTTTAGGACGGTTAATAGCCATCCTAACAGGTAAATAACAATCATCTCTAGAGGTAAACAACCATTGTCAAAGACTTTTAAAGACATATGTAAACTTACTTTTCGTGACAATTAATAACTATCCCAAAAGACATTTCAAAATATCTCAAAAGACTTTTAGAGACGGTTGTAAACTTACTTTTTGAGACAGTTATTAACTATCCCATAAGACATGTCCTAAAAGACTTTTAAGGACGGTCTTGTGCAATGTCCCAAAAGAATTTTAAGGGTAGTTTTGTGCCAATATATTGGCACAATTAATAACCGTCTCGAAAGACAAAAAAATTAAAATCTTAGAATTATAATATATATAGAATATACCTATAAAATATATTTCATTCTCAATATCCATAATCAATAGTGATATTATCATCATTTAAGTAATACCAATAATTACACCTGAATAAAACTATACGTATCTAGCTAGCTAAGAATCACTAATATAAAATTAATAATCATTTAGTTCCAAAATTTGGAGTCATTTTTTTATATATGTAAGGTATATTCATGAATAAAACATATAGAAGTAATTTTAGTTTCTAGTTGTATCCTTTAAGAATATTTTCAAGACGAAGAAATTACCGAGCTCTAATAATCACAATTCAAGTATATCTCTATTCTTGTGCATGTTAAATTTCATATTAGACACGTAGGAACATTTTGATATTAGGCTAATCAATTGATTGAGCTATTCAGTTTGATTAAGAATTGATCTACTTAGTTTAAAAGTCATGAATTACTTATTTAATTAACTAGATCAATAGAGTAATTAATAGTCAACCAATTGAGCACTAGATCGATCGAATTATTAATTATATCGATCAACCTTGGTTTATAATTAATTATTTATTACACTGAATTAATTGGATCGATAAAACATATTTTGATCGCTGTATTGGATTGATCCATACAAGAAATTGATAATAGAACTATATATTTGATTCATCAAGAATATGTTGTATCGATTGAGCGACCAAGGCTTTGATTTTAAGACTTATTTCCAACTCGAATTGAATTGACCTTTTACTATATTGTCATTTTTCTTTAAAAGTCTTTTAACTGATTTTATGGACAACTTAGTAATTTTACTTTGACCTAGTGCTTAAAAATATCCTATATTTATAAACCTAAGCACATAACTTTAATCAACTACACAAGAGAATTTTTCTCTCCATCTTAATCTCCCTCGTATTGTTTTGCAAAAACTATTCAAGTAGACTTTTTCATTGAGTTAATTTATCAAACATTTATGGTTTTGTTTGATGGATTAAAAGCTTACAATATTTGTAATATTGTGCCTTAAACTAATTTTTCTAGGGTTACTAGTTGATTTCAATTTTTCTGATATATTTATTAAGTCTAGTTAGGATTATTCACTATTGAATCTTCTCTAGGATACACATTTGTACTTGTATTATTGTGTTAATATTTAAAGTATTGGTAGAACGGTTTTGATTCTTTTTGTGATTCAAGTTGTATGATCATTGGTCTAGATTTGAACATCTTTCTTGTAAAGACTATGATGAAAGAGCAACTTGTAAATAGATTACTTAGGAGCTTTATCTTGGTGGATAGCATAAGACATAGCCTTGTAATTAGACCTTATTTTTCATAGTGAATAGTTAGGTGGTTCGGCGGACCGGTGGTTTTCCTTTTAAGTGATTGATGTGACCTAAGTTGTTTCTATATTAGACATGTTAGAAAGCTGGTTAAAAAGACTTGAAAAAAAAAATCAAGTGATTAATCAAAATCACTTAGAAAAGAAACTTGATGCTTTAGAACTTAACATGGGAAAATTTGAAAACCAATTAACCGAGATGCAAAAAAATTGAAAATCTTGATCTTAAATTAAAAAATAAAAATAAGATTGAATCATCACTTGACAAAAATAGATAAAAACATATATTATCAACATGGAATGAATAATCCTAGAAGTAATACATCTCCAAGATTATTTTATGAAACTGAAGAACTTCAAACTTTTTCAACTCATAAATATAATCAAATAGAATATAATAACATTGTCGAAATCCTTGATTATTGGAGACATATTTATAATGATCCAACATTAGGAATCGAATAAGAACAACAATTACTAAAACAAATTCAAGAAATCTATCTTGAATGCAAATCATTATTATCACATTGTCAGTGAGCAAGAAACTACATCTGAAAAATCTTTAGATATGCATAAAAAGAGAAAACCTAAAGAGCCATTAAAAGAATTCTTAAACTAGGAAGAATTTGAAGATTATTTAAAAAGAACTCAAGATGAAGATTATATTGATGTAAATAAAGCTTCATCTAGTGGAACAAAACAAGAAGAATAACCAATTCCTTCTTATACTAGAGAGATGATTTAGGTAAACAACCAATATCACAACATGATACTTATTTAAACCTTACTAATATACCATTTAAAGATCAAGAAAAAAAAACTATAGAAAAATGAGCACAATCTATGTCTTTCATTGTACTCAACTATAGAAACACTTGGAAAAATAAAAAAAATTCTAGATTATATTGAAGGAATCCTACAAGGTGATATATCAGCAAATTCAAAGGACATGGTTATGGGTTTTGGCTTCTCCATTCCTAACTATAAATATAATGAATAAAGAATTAAATTGATATTTTCATCTAGATTTTACCTCATTCTTATCACCAATGGCGATGTTGAAGTTTAAGCTTCTAGGATCTTTGGAGGATTATAGAACCATGGCTTGTTCTTGCATCTTCCCTTTATCTTGCCTCTATATATGCTTAGTTATTTTCCCATTTGACCTTCAATTCTTTTCATAGATACCTCTAAAGAAACACCTTTAATTATTTTTCATGTAGTTATCCCTACTTACTTAAACGAAAGTATTCAAGTTATCCTCTAAGTTTGGCTTATTAGATGGATAATGTGGCATATTTTATTTTAAATTAGGGTCTTGCATTTAGTTTTGGGCATAAGGTGGGTTATTGTTTCCCTTCCAAGAGAAGTTGGGATGATTCATCCAATTTGGGTTATATGTGTCGACATATGGGTCATTCCTAGGTCTAGGTTGGTACCCCTCCATTAAGTGCACTTGTTGTTGACTAGTAGCTGCACATGAATCAACAACAAAAGGACAAGTATTAGCACTATGTTCATAATTAGTACAAATTCCATATACCTCTTTAGTTGGTGCCTTTTTGGAGGTTAGGAGTGAAACTTTCTTGGTTAACTTCGCAAGTTGTATAGCCATCTCATTATAGGAGTCTATCTCTTTCACTCATGCTCTTTTCACTCTTGTACTCTTTTGTTGGAATTAGAACCCAACATATCATAGAGATAATAAGTCTCTAAGGCTATTATTTCCCCAATAGCTCCACCTGCAGCATTGTCAATTGTGAATTGACTCTGTTATATCAATCGATCATAGAAAATTGATTTTACAACTACAGTGGAAAGTTGTAGTGTGGAAATTGAGTGACATGTAATTTGAACTAATCTCAAGATTTATGGAATGATTCTCCTTCCATTTGAGAGGATGCAGAGAATTTTGTTCTCAAATCAAAAGTCTTCTAATAGGAATAGTATCTTTCCATGAATTTATTGTAGATTCTCTCTCAAGTTATCAAGAAATCAAGAATGAAATTCATTAGCCAAGCCTTTAGCCCTATCTTTGAGAGTATATGAGAAACTGTTGTCTCTTTTGGCGAACATAAAAACATGCAAGCATACACAGTCACAAGTAATAATATTTGATAAGTAAGTTATCGTTCCCACAGAGATTTGTTACTATAGTTTGTTGAGTACTAAAATTATCTCTCTCTGATTTTATTCAAAACACTCGTTAATTGTAACAAATTTAAGAAAAGAGTTTAATAACAAAATAAAAGAAATCTAGGATTGCAATTTTTCACTAAATTAATCAACTCAAATCATATTATTTTCTTTTGATTTATATTTTTTTAGTACATTTAATTTATCAACCGAAAACTTCTAATTATATTCATACATCTCTTCCGAGCTCCGTACAAACACACCTCATTAAATTAATTCACTATATTCCTATGAGAATTAAATTCATCAATATTCATTACGTTCTAAGTTCTCAAATGACCACACATACAATTAGGGTATATTTCTATCCTTCATCATACATGTCATTCTATCTATGAGCAATATACACAAAAATTCCTCTTCCAAGTTTATTTATGTGCCATGCATCATTTGATAAAATTCGTAAATAATCAAAAGCATTAAGCATAAAATAGAATAAACAACTCAAACGTCCTATAAATCATTCAAAAATAATTAAAATAAAAGCATCATAAATTTAGATCAAATGAAACTCTAGAAAAATTAAATTACTTCATAAATTTAAAATAAAAATTACAACAGATACAGAAATATTAGATGAAGAAGAAGGAAAATTAAAACACAAATATTTGGCACACGCAGAACACAAAAAAAGCCAAAAAAATGGCTTCTGCGTGTTCTACAGTCCAAAACTGAACAACACAAAACAATCTCAAAAACTAAACACTCTAACAACTCTCCAAAAACTTTTTTACTCTATCATCCTATCTCCTATTTATAGCTAAAAAAATACATTTTTTTTAAATAAACGTGTAAAAATTTGTATCGAAAAATAAAAATCACCCGTATCAATTTTCGATATTTAAAATGTTAATTAAAATCACGCGTAGACAGAGAGGCATCGTTCTGATTTTTAAATTCAAAGTGCATGCCACGTGTCAACGTCTGATTCACTACAAGGATTTAATGCGAACACGTGGCAGCATTTCATTGGCTGCGGGAAACGGGCGCACGATAGTTTGTCGCACGGGAGACAACGGCTGCAACACGGGCATGATCCTGCGCTTTCGCGTTCATCGTAACATGACATGTGTCATCACCTGATTGGCTTAAAAATACAGTGGGACATGTGGCATCTTCTGATTCCCTGTAAGGATTAGTCCGAACACGTGGCAGTATTTCATTCGCTGAAAATCTTGTTGCACGAATAGATCAGTGCACGAGATCAGAGGTGCGTGTAACGTGGGGGACAGCGGCTGGACGCGTCAGACACGTGGGTCCCACCTGCATACCGGCCTACGCGATAGGTGGGCCCCACTCGGGCGCCAAGCCGTGTGAAAATAGAAACCTACACCGACGCGATTTAGTCGGGTGTGATAAGGACGCGCGCATCGTAGCCGTTTCTTCTTTGATCGGACGGTCCACGTTTCGTGCGTGTTGTATGACGCGTGAATTCTTCTCACCTGCGTAGAAAATTAAACTTTCTTAATTGCATTTTGACCCACAAATTTACTTCAAATTACATTTTAAACTTTATTTAATTACAACTAAGCCCTTTTCTAATTTAAATTAAAATTTTAAACTTTTAATAATTATAATTAAGCCAGATTTTAATTCAAGTTATATTTTTGACTTTTATAAATTGCAATTAAACACTCTTTTATTTGAAATTATATTTTTGTACACAAATTTACAATTAAGTACATTTTCGATACAAATTATTTAATTTTCTTAAAATATATAAAAAACATTAAATAATAATTTATTAAACTAAAATTAACTAAAAACATTAAGAACATAGCAATTATAATTAATAAAATAGATGAAAATAGCTATATAAAATACAGTTATCACAAACTCCTCATTTTTAGTTGGTACATAGTAAGCCTATCCAAAGGGAATGTCTATACAATTGAGTAGAAATTTTTAATGATGGTCAAATGATCTTCATTAGAAATTCCATAGAAGGATGGCAACATGAAAACATGAATATTTTTCCATTCATAGTCTTAGCAGGCTCCTCTAACTATATAGAAGAAATTATAGTACCAATGATTAGCCTTGCATACTTCTTCATCAGTACCCCTCTCGATAAAGCATCTCACATGTTTAATGGCTCTAGTAGTCTCTCTAGTGATTTCTTAAGAAAAATAAATAAAAGAAATAAAAATAAAATTAACGAGTCAAAGTAAATAAATCAATGAAAAAAATAAAAAAAGAAACAAAAAAAAATTGAAATGAACAAAAATAACAAAATAGATCACAAAAATAAAAAAATATGAAAAATAACTAAAAATAAAATAAAATAAAAAATTTAAAATGCTAATTATCGAAAATGGTGCCAAAAACTTGTTGCATAAATTTTATATTTATAAAACTTGCAAGTGCATGAATCACTTATAATAAGCGACACTCCCAAGGTCGATCTCTCAAGAATTTATGGTGGTTTTAAAAAAATTAAATTATTTTTTAATATAGTTAAGAAAAACAATTCTTAAACACTAGCAATTTTTAGTTGGCAGAATAAAACTGTAATAAATTCTAAATTCAATTAGTATTTAAAGAAAGCAAGTAAATTAAAAAACAAATTATAGTCATACCTAGGATGAAAGCTGAATATGGGAATTTAGTGAACATAACCCTTTAAGAGTTCGTTTTTAGTTACAAATTTAAATAATTAATTAGTGAAAGTATTTTAAATTAAAATTTTGTAAGTGGCCAACCAACCAATCACATATGCGTAAAGTAATACAAAAATAAAAATATCAACACACGATATTTTTAAGTGAAAACAACCTAGCCACAAAAATGACCTAAGAGAAAAGTCACCGGTCTACCGAACCGCTTAACTATCCGCTATGAAAAATAAGTATCCAGTTACAAGGCTAGAACTCAAACTATCCATAGTAACCTACTTAAAAGCCACTATTTTGATCACAATCTACAAGATAGACATTCGAATTTGGACCAGCATTCCGACAAACTTTGAGTCCCACGAGTTAATTGAACCTACACTACAAATCACCAAAAACATTAGCACATAAAAACAAATGCACGTATGTGTCCTAGAGTTGATTTAATGATGAAAACCCTAACTAGTTTATTTAAATAATATATCATATAAATCAAAAACAACTAACAACTCTAGAACTATTAGTTAAAAGAATAATAACAAAATTATTATTATAGGCTTATTACTCAATCAAACACAACCATAGATTTTTGATAAATTAATTTAATGAAAAATCCTACTTAAAAAACTTTTAGTAAAAAAAGAGAGAGAATAAAAGACAAAAAGAATAAGCATAATAGCTTTATGTGGTTGTTTCTAAAAGTGTGCTTAACATTGTATTTATAGAATATTTTGAAACATATTAGGTTAAATTGTAATAACTATATTGTCTACAAAATTAGTTGAAACATGTTTAAGAAACATGGAAAATATGGTAAAAGCCAATCCAAATCGTATCATATATATGTATTAAAAACTGAAAGTTGGCTGCTCTATCGATCCACTCAATTACTCGATCGATTAAAGACATTGGTCGATTGATCAAATATCTGTTTGATCAATCTAGAATACGTTTAACTAATATTTAAAAATAAGTGCATCGATCGAGTACATCTCTCGATAGATCTAGTCATATATTAAAATCAGATTAATCAGGTTAATTACTAGATTGATCCAATATACACTTGATCGATCGAGTGGCTCAAATTCATATTTTTTTCTATTGTGCCTATTATACAATCTAACGTGTAAATGAATAGAAATATACTTGATGTGTGATTGTTTAGGTATGATATATTCTACTCCTTGAAATATTCTTTTAAGACACACTTAAAAATTAAAATTATAATTAAACGTTTTGTTCATGAATATCGTCAACACTAACCTTTCTGTCACTATATATCACTCATATGAAAAATTAATTTTTACATAGTAGTATCCTATTATTTGGTGGAACCATTTTCGCTTGAATATTAAAAACTCATATTTACACTGAAAAATAGAAACATAAATAACCAAAAAACTTATCCCGAAAGACTCATTATTCTTTGGTTCAAGATATATAACAATAGTAAAGTGAAGAATATTTATAAGAGTGAGTAATTTTTAAATAGAAATTAAAAGCATTACTCCCCCTATGTGTAATATCTCCAAAGTGGATTTTCAAAGTAATTTTCTCCCTAAATTAGCTCTCCCCTTTTTGTAGTTTTTTTCAATTAAAGTTCTAATTTTTCTTACTTTTTGTCATACGAATAAATAATTTAATCATGAAACAAAGACAACATGTTGAACAAGGAAGTAGTGTATTTAATGACTGAATGAAAGAGTACATTTCTTAAAAGCTTAAAAAAGAGAGATAAAAATAATATGTTTTCCAAAAATGAATAAACTCATCCTAAATTCTATGACTCCTCTAAATAAATTAGAATAAAAGAAAAAATTATAAAAATTAATATATACAATTTTTTTAATTGAGGATAGTAGACTCAACTTAACATGACTACAATAGTACACACAAATTATGAAATACATTTTGCTAAACGTGTGACTATTCATTAAAACATAAATATATGTAGACAAGACACATAAACATACTAAGACAATTACCAAAAGTGAAATATGTGTTGGAACTATAATAGGATATCATTTTTTTTCATTTATGATCAGTTATGAAAGATTCAAAAGAAAGAGTATCACCAATCTTAAAAAATTATAGTTGAATTCATACTTGCACAAAATAAAATTTACTTACCAAGGAAGAACTTTAAACTATTTTTTTTGTATTCCCTCTTGTATTAATTTTTTGTGAGGTATTGGTTATTTATTTTCTTTTTTGTATTACTAATTGTGGCTCTTTCTTTTTATGCATGCATAATCTTTTGTATTTTTATTTTTCCTTTAATATTATTATCATTATTTATTTAAGAAAATATGCACAAGCCAGTATACCTAATATGATTACTTTCACACTAGTTGTGAGGTAGCCTTCTTCTCTCACTATGGTAGCTTTCACACATCACAGTATGTAGCCCTCTTAAAACTAGGTGTCTCTCTGTAGCAACATTTTATACAATGAAGATAGAGTATATCCATACTTTTTACTTTCGAGGTAATCTCATGCCCTAAAATCTCATATAATTAATTATAAACTCCTAGCATGACATACTTATCTATCCGTGAGTGTTTGAATAGGTTCGTATTGACATCGATCACCATATATGAAAATATGTAAATGTGTAAGTCACAATATCCATTTGTACAATGCACAATAAAAACATAAATATAAGTGTAATGATCACGTCAATGTTAAAGAATATCTACTTCCTTTCTTTTTTATTTTTTTTTTTATCTTTTTTTTAACTAAAGAAACATTAATAAAAATAAAAACAAATAATCAAAATTAAGATGTTCTCTTACGATCAACTAAGTACACAAACAAAATTATCTAGGTGAAACAATAAAGAACGATGGTAAAATGATCGAAAAAATGCAATCTTTCCTAACCCAAACTTTCTTGAATTTTGGTTTCTTTTCATCTTCATGTTGGAAATCAATTTCATTAGCTGTTATAGGCATATTCTGGGACTTACCTTTAAAGTTTCCATTCAACCTAAATGAAAATGCAGCATGCATGAGAGGATGGTGGTAATTAGTCCTAAAATTGTAAATGTTGAATTTTACATCTTTGAACCAATAACTTCATACTTTCTAGTAGAATTTTTCAACATATTATTATAATTTTCATTCATCCTAGAATATGATGCAACATGCATAGATGGATGATGGTTAGAAATCCTACTATATGAAGCATGGAAACTATTATTAAATTTAGGAGCATTCATCAAAAACCTACACTTGGGTGTAATATGACCTTTCCTACCATAATGATGACAATCAAGCACCAACTTAATAGATTTTCAAACATAGGTGCAACTGCTCTTTCTGTATAATGAGTAACATTAAGAGTAGAGTTAGAAGGCATTACCATAGTAGTTTTTGATGTTATAGTTGTATTTGTATCATGTGAATCCAAAAGATTGGAGGGTTTTATAAACTTAGTTGTTTATGAAGATGATGGAGTAGAATTCTAATCTACATAGCCTAGTCTTCTCTTGTCTCTAATCCATAATCTAGAATTTTGTTCAGCCTTTCAGCTCTAATTATTAACATCTTCACAACTTCTTTTGATTTTCCAAGTTCCTACATAAGATTCTTGTTTTCATATTTAACATCTACAGGACTTGAATTCAAAACATTAGCATGTTCTTATAGCTCAATTCTTTTTCTTTTTCTATAGTTGAGGAATTTATTTCAATGGATTTAAGTTTTTCATTTAGTTTAGGTACTTCTCTTTTGCATCTTACATAATCTATGAACACTTCATTAATACTAATGACATTAAATTTTTTAAGTAGAACTTTAACATCACTTTTCACATCATTTGAATCTATGTTAAACTTACTGGATTGTCCACTAGTAATAGTAGTAAATGCCAAGTAGTTGGTGCCAGATTCAATTGAATTACCACCATCATTTTTCAGAGTCATAAGTTGTAGTGTTGAAAGCTCTTCCAGTTTGGTTATACTTGTTTTCACATTCAACTACAAAGTGACCAAAACCTATTGTTGTCTCTTTTGGAGAACATAAAAACGTGCAAGTATACACGGTCACAAGTAATAAAATTTGATAAGTAAATTATCGTTCCCACGGAGATTTGTTAATACAGTTTGTTAAGTACTAAAATTGTTTCACTCTGATTTTATTCAAACAGTCGAAAAGTTTGATGAAATTTAACTAAAATGATTTTTGTAAACAATAAATAAGAAAAATCTAGGATTGCAATTTTTTACAAAATTAATCCACTCGAATCATATTATTCCTTCTTGATTTATATTTTTTTGTAAATTTAATTTGTCAACCAAGAACTTCTAAATTTTATCCATACATCTCTTTTGAGCTCCGTATAGACACACCTCGCTAATTAATTCACTATATTCCTATGAGAATTAAATTCATCAAGATTCATTACGTTCTAAGTTCTCAAATGGTCACACATACGATAAAGGTATATTCATATCCTTCATATATACATGTTATTCTATCCATGAACAATATACACAAAAATGTTTCTTCCAAGTTTATTTAAGTGCCACATATCAATTGATAAATTTTTCAATAATCAAAAGCATTAAGAACAAATAGAATAAACAAATTAAAAATCTTATAAATCGTTCAAAAATAATTAAATTCAAGCTTCAAAAATTTAGATAAAATGCAACCCTAGAAAAATTAAATTACTCCATACGAAAAATTAAAATTATAGAATTTAAGGAATATTTGCTCAAGAAGAACAAAGAAAATTAAAACATTTCGGCTCTTAAATTTTTGGCACACACGAAACACAACATAAGCCAAAAATGGCTTCTGCATGTACCACTGTCCAGAACTCTAAACTCTACAACCAAACCCTTTTTCTAGCAATAAATGCCATATTTATAGCTAAAACAAAAACATCAAAAAAATATTTTTCTTACAACCACGCGTGAATAGTGGGGGGACATAAAAAATAATATTAAAGACAAGCGTGGAAGAAATTAGAAATAGTTGGAAAGAGCATCGGTTCTATGTTTCTATTTCAATTCATGCTTGCCACGTGTCAGCATCTGATTGGCTGTAAGAAATTACGGGACACGTGGCCGCCTTTCATAGGGTGTCATGAATGGGCACTCTAGGAATAATCCCTAGCGAGACATGTGGGGGTTGCAGAAGGTGCTAGAAACATGTGTCGTTTCTGTGTTTTTATTTAAACAAACACATGACACGTGTTCGATTATGATTTACTGAAAGAACATTTGTGACACGTGGCATTTTATGATTAGTTGGAACTAAAGAGCATACTATGTTTCTCTGGACCGCGTCGCACGGGACCATTTCTAATGTAGACATATGGGTCCCACCCTACATGTCGGCCTGCGTGGCTAGGTGTGCCCCACTCAGTACCGAGCAACGTCTAATCTAGAAAATCAAGTCCAGTCGCGTTTGTATTACATGCGCTGATCATCACTTCTAATCTGACGGTGCATGGCGCACGCGGATTATAGTTGCGCGTGGTCTTCTTTCCTATCCAGAGAAATAAATTTTCCTTAATTGCATTTTAGCCCTCCAATTTAATTCAAATAAACTTTTAAACTTTTGTTAATTCAAATTAAACCCTTTTTCTAATTTAAATTAACTTTTACACTTTTTTAATTGCAATTAAACACTCTTTTAATTTAAATTATATTTTTAGACATTTATTATTTTCAATTAAGTCCTTTTTCGATTCAAATTCTTTAATTTTCTTAAAAATATATTCCTTAAGAAATTAAAAGTAAATATTAATTTATTTCATTAAAATTAACTAAAAATGTCAAGAACATAGCAATTATAATTAATAAAATATATGAAAATAATTATATAAAATACAGTTATCACCTATACATTCAAAATATTGAGGTCGAGTAGGTTTAGATTTCTTACCAAAAATGTCATAGATTTAAGTTCTCTCAAATTTTGATCCTTTTGACAACTTGATTGTCATTTGTTTTGAGTATTCTTGTTGTTGAGAATTTTGTTCAATCTTCTGGTTAAGGGTGTTAGTTCTTCATCATCATTGTCACTGTCTTCAATCATATCAATTTTGAAAGCCATACCTTTGTTCTTTGAGAGTTTTTGAAAACTCATTTTATATGTTTGTTTGAAGTGATCCTATAAGTTCTTCTATTTTGTTGTTGTCTACATCCTTACTTTCATCAATTATGAAGACCTTTTCATGGAAGAGATTTGCTAGTGAGCAAATAATCTTTTTAGTTATCCTAAAATCATCAATTTTCTGTCCAAGATTAGCAGAGGTGTTAGTAATATCACATAAACTAGCATAGAATTCAAAAAAGTCGCATATTCTTTCATCCTAATATTTTCAAATTGATTACCAAGCATGCAAAGTTTTGTTCATTTAACTTGTGAGGTACTCTCTCTGGCATCCTTTAAAATATTTTGAGTATGCTTAGCAATTTCAACGTAGGAAATACGAAAAAACTCATCAGTACACACAACAATGAAAATAACATTAATATCTTTTTTATTCCCATTACTACCAATTTTATCTTGATTGGTCCATTTGTTCCTAAGCATAAGAATGATTATATTATCTTTGGTGATTGTAGGTGTTTTTCAACTATAAAGCACAAAGTTCCAAACATTTTCATCTATATATTGTAGAAATGCTTTCATAAGAGCCTTCCAATATGGGTAATTAGACCTATCAAAGTAAGGTGTAAGGATTGTAAATGATCCATCTCTTAAATGACTCATAACAAGGTTATGACCTAAGAGGAAAATGACTGGTCTATCGGACCACCTATCTATCAACTATGAAAAATAAGTATTTAGTTACAAGGTTATGACTCAAACTATCTACCCAGGTAATGCCATAAAGTAACTTACTTAGAAGCCATTGCTTTGATCATAGTATCTATAAGATAGGTGCTCGAATTTGGACCAACATTCCGTTAAACTTGAGTCCCATGAGTTAATTAAACCCACACCACTGTCACCTGAAAGATTAGCACATAAATACAAGTGCAAATGTCTATCCTAGAGCAAATTCAATGATAAAAAATCCTAACTATTTGATTTAAACAATATATCAGATAAATAGAAAACAACTAGCAACTATAGAATAATCAGTTAAAAGCACAATAACACAATAGCACAATTATTATTATTATAGGCTTATTAATCCGTCAAACATAACCACAAATGTTTGATAAATTAATTTAATAAAAAATCCTACTTGAAAACTTTTAGCAAAATAAGAGAGAGAATAAAAGATAAAGATAATAAGCACAATAGTTTTTGTGTGAATGTTTCTAAAAGTGCGCTTAGGATTGTATTTATAGAATATTTTGAAGCACATTAGGTTAAAGTGTAATTACCATATTGTTTATAAAATTAGTTAAAATATGTTTAAGAAATAAGGGTAATACAGTAAAATCCAACCCAAATCGTATTAGAAATATGTTTTAAAAACCTAAAAGTTGGTTACTCGATCGATCCACTCAATTAATTGATTAATTAAGTATGTTGGTCGATCGATTGAACATCTGTTCGATCAATCTAGAATACCTTTAGCCAATATTTTAAAAAAATTGGATTGATCGAGTACATACTTTGATAGATCTAGTCATATATTAAAATCAGATTAATTGGGTTTATTACTCGATCGATCTAGTATACACTCGATCGATTGAGTGCCTCAAATTCATATTTTTTTCTATCGTGCCTAATATGTAATCTAACATGTACATGAATAGAAATATATCTTATAAGTGATAGTTGAGGTGTGATAGTTTCTACTGCTTGAAATATTCTTCTAAGACACACCTAGAAATTAAAATTATAATTAAACGTTTTTGTTCATGAATATCGCCAATGTTAACATAAAACTTGCACCCTTCGTGGAAAGAAAAAATTAAATGTTTCAAATAACAAACTATATTTACTCTCTTACACATTGGTTGGTTGTTGATGTATGGCTTACATGCCTTAGCTCTTAAAGGTGCTTTTTGAGTGCTTCAACTGTTATGTCTTCGTGTGTTGACATGTTTATCTCTTTTTAAATTAAAAGCATTTGAAATACAACAAAATATACTCATGATTTTGGGAAGATAAATTTGCACAAATAATCAAATAAAATGCTATAATCAAAACTATTCATTATAAATAAACATGATAAAGTCACAGAATACGAGTGTTTTTCAAGAAATTATCTATCCATAACAAGGAAGTTCATAATAATTATTCTTGTGTTAGTGACCCTGTCGAATTATGATTGGAAGGATCACACTTCCTTTTAGGGTAAGTAAGAGTTTAATCCATCAATGGAGTAGTTACTAACTTGAGAGGATGAGAAAGTTTCATTTTCTTCCATGCCTCAGAGAATAGGACAGGACATCAAATGAACTGCTAGTATTTATTAATATCTCATGAAAATTTATGTTTGTCGCCTAAAGGGTGACTACCAGAGCATCCTCATAAGGATGGATCAACCTATGGAAATCTCTCTCTAAAAATTTTATGTTTGATCCTATAATTTTAGGATCTTTCTCTAGGTTGTATGAAGTAGAAACCTCTAGAGTTTTAGGGCTAGAAATGGTCTCGTGGATGAGTACTTTTCAAGAGTTGTTAGAACTAGACCCAATAAGGCTTCCCATAATAACTATAAACTTATGGACTTCCTATCCTTGAGGTTGGTTTTTTCCCTAGGTAGGGAGGCCCGTTGTGATCATGGTTATTGTTTTGTTTTTGCTACTATTATAATTATGGTGTTGTGGCCTTGATTGTTAACAAATTAATTTAACTACCCTTTCCTTACTAGATCCTCATTGGATTTTTCAATTTCTTGGGCCACTGTACAAATGACTGGCATTCAACTTGCATTAGAATAACCTCTCTTGTTGCCCTAAGAGGGGTGCAACTTTAGGAACTTTTCTCATGATATATGATATTTCCATCCACGACCTTTCTATTATTTCTTTGGTCCAGCTTGGATTTCTTGTTGTCATGGCACTAGGGTTCATCTCCCCTACGCTTTTGTTTTGGTACTTCTATTATGGTACTTCTTTCTTATGAGACTATTGGTTCTTCATATTGGAAATAATTTCATCCATATTAATATAAGTGTTTATTAATTGATTAACCTTAGAGTATTTCTTTGGAAAATCTTTGACCAAATCCTTCCACCGGGCTCTCTAGTATATAGCTTGATGCAAATTTGTTATGGCAATAGAGTTTAGGCAATCTACACTTGTATTTTGTTTGTATTAAATATATCAAAGAAATCTTTTAGTGACTCTTCCTTTCCCTACTATAGGTCAGCATGTGTGTCGATGTCTTTGACCTTCTTTTCTTGCCTGAGAAATGTGATAAGAACTATTTTCCAAATTTTGTGAAGGAATTAATACAGTTAGGCTTTCAAGTTTAGTACCAAGCTTTGGCCTTATCTTTCAAAGTAAGTTAGAAGGCCCGACAGCTCACGGAGTTGTTATAGGCATAAAGATCCATCAAACCCTTGAAATTTTCCTCATGTTCCTAGGGGTCTTTGGTGCTATCATATGCACTTATGTTAGGAATCTTGAACTTGTTAGAAAAGGGAATAACTATGATCTTTGGGATGAATAGAGATTCGGTATATGCTACCAAGTCTGGGAGTCTACCTCAATTTAACCTCTAATGGTGGGACGACGAATAGTCGCTACCTTATCATGGACCTTTGGGTTGTCATTGGCCATTAGGGTTGCTTGGTTGGCATGGCTTACTTAGATAGAATGTCCTTACCGGTATGCCCAAGGATGGTTACATAGGTCATAAAGTATAAGAGTGTCTTCAGCTAGTCCTAGATGATCTAGGATGGACGATCGGTGGGACTATAATCTGGCATTCAATGTTGGATGGCTATGATTGGTACAAGCATATAAAGTGTGGCTGATCGCAGGACTTAGGTCTCGTTCAACTTAACAGCCAAGCCATGGATAGCTATGAGTCTGGCCTTTGTACTCTGGGCATTGAAGGATGACCTAGAAATGTTTATGAGGCCAAGACTGCTATAAGAACTTATGGTTTTGAAAAATGCTCTAGAATGTCCTCAAGTATATTTTCCATCATATTCTAGTAAGCTCGAGTCTTACCTGGCCCATTGTGGGTAGGTAGGTCTAGGTGTTATGCTCCAATTTCTAACCAGATGTATTGGAGTTTGAAGGATGGCCTGTTGGTTGGTAGGTTGGATCTCCTAAGTAGTTGTCAGGGTTTGAGAGGTGGAGCTAGTGGTTTGATCTATGACTATTTTCACAAGTCCAAAAATTCAAAATAGATGGAAATAATAGATTAGAAGATTTTGAAGTTCTCTTTTCAGTAAACACTGCTGCTAAGGTCCACCGTATATTTTTATTAAAATATATTTTTTATTAATTTTTTTAACCAAATAGAACACGTTTTTTTCCCACAAATAGTGCCAGATGTTGATACTGATTTTTGTCAACATTAGATATGACTATTCTTCGTGGAATGTGCAAGATTACGAAACTATTAGGACCTTGGCCTACCTTACGGGGGTGGTCTTCACCTCTATGATTCTTAAGTTAGTAATTATAAGATGAAGGGTATAAAAGATCTCAGTCTCACTCTAGTAATTAAATGGAAAGAGAGTGATTAGCTGTGATTCTCTGTTATGAGAATTAGTAAATTCAATATGATATAAGATGTGATATTATGTTATACATATGTGACTATATATAGGGGATATAATAAACCTGATAGCTATCCATATCTAATTAAGATTGAGTTGTTGTAGATTTTTAGACACTTATATATTATAGAGAGTTATCCTTGGTAGACATCTATTATTTGTAAACATCTATTCTTAATTATCTGTTTAATTATCATTTAAAACAATTAAAGGATAATCTTTAAGCATTTATCTCTTTGAGATAATTAAATGATATTTTTTGAATCTTTATCTCTTTAAGATAATTAAATGATAATTATTAAGCCTCTATCCTCTTGGGATATTTATATTGAGTTCTCATATGTAAGATGATTATACACTTATTGGGCTTGGTTCGTAAGGTTATTTACTAATTGGGACCACTCTTTGATTGTAACGTGGGATGTACGAAATTACCTCCAACATATTATATGAAAAATCAACGCATTCTAAGTACTCTTTATAAAGCCTAGGCTGTTGCATTAAATACTTGTTCATTCTATATAAGTATAGTTAACATTTTAGCATAATTTTTGTATTATATTATACATACATACATACATGAAAAATAAACATAATATGATTTATTATCTCAATAAATTACCTAATTTATATTTGCTTTATACTAGCAATAAATATCTACAAATATCATATCATTGTAAGTTAGCTTTAAATTATAAAATAACAACAATCCATAAATAACATTTCACAAATTTTAGGCTAATATTATTCTAAAGTAGGAAAAAGAATAAATTCAAATTTTGTAAAAATAATACTACATACTTAACAAAAATCGAGTAGAGAGGTAGATCTAAGAGTGGTGGTTTGAAAAATAAGCTAGGTTTAGTGATTTATAAATCATTTTGCGTCGATTTTTTGAAAAATCCATGTAAAATTTATTCATTATGTGTTGGTTTTTCCAAAAAATTGATGCAAAAGTATTTTTTTAATTTTTTTAATCTATGTTTAACCAATCCAAAAACAAGTATTAAAGAAAACAATTATTTGCATCGATTATTAGGAAAATCAACATAAATAATTGTTTTTTAATATAGTAGATATTTTTAATTTTTTTTAATTATTTATGCGTTGGTTTTTTTTTTTTGTAAAAACTAATGCAAAAGTTTTACAATTTGCGTAGCTTGTACCAAAAATTGACGCAAACTATATTTTTGATTGCCTGTACCAAAAAATGACACAAATAGCCAATTTTGTATTATGAATCTTGGGTCAACTAGGACATGCACGAACAACTTATGTCCTAATTAAGCATCGCAAGGCTAGTAGATAAGGCCACTCTATTAAGGAATGTAATGTAGACGATGCCACTCTATCCTGTATTACTTTCCTAGACAAAGTGGGGCCTATTTGTTACACATACAACCTCAACGACCAATGGCCATTCAAGAGACATTCCCTTAGAGTATGTACCAATATTTATTCATCTAACTATTGAATGATTTGATGTACAACTATAAGAAATGCAACAAAGATTGAACCAAGGTGGACTCCTAAATCTAAATGTCTTGATCGAGTCCTTATTCATGCTAGATGTCATGGTTATTTGCCTAATATAGGCACCTATAATTGTACCAAGAATTCTGTAGATCTTCTTAAAAACATCAATGGGTGGAACCAGTCATCTATCATATGCTCTTATTTCCCACCTATGCAACATACCCCATATATGTATAAGTGTATCCACAATGGCCTCAACTAGCGGATGTGAAAAAGTCTAGATTAGCACCTATCTTGATATAATGAAGATCACATTCCATCTCACCTCTCTAAGCCACAAGATCTTGAATGACTTCTCATTAATGAGAACTCCCTCTGTCATCCCCTAGATGCCCGGGGCACATTAGCATCCCCTTATAGCAAGATAGGCTACCTCACGTGATGTATAGTCCAAACTGCCACTAAACTTGCCACGTGGTCCATAGTGAAACCTTCTATTCCAAATCATTGTCTTATAGGTCATGATGTGCACATTACTGTTACCCTACGGGATATATAATATACACTTCCACATTTCAATTAAAATAATCCACAATGCACTTTCAGGTCATACTAGAAATGATAATTTACTCCCTTCTAGGTTACTTTGTCCCCTTGAAAGATAATGTCCCATTTTAGACTACAAATCCCTAAGCATCACCTTCTGGGTCGCAAAGGATAGGTCATATCCCTGAAAGGTACGTATTTCAAAATTCCACATACCATGTTTAACTAGACAAAATAGTGTGCCATCGAACATGCCTCACTATCCTGCATGACAAATCACATGAACCAAGCCTTGGTCATCTAGAATGTGCACGATTTCTATTCATCCAAATAGTTGTGTGTGCCATAAGCCTCATCGTAACTGGACTAAAAGGAATGTAGTGAAACAGGACAAAGATCAAATAGGACAGGAGTGTGGCCAAGAATAGTAATGCATTTATAGAAAGAAATAATGTTATGAGCTTGTTTGAGTTACATGATTTAACTATTACTAATAGATGATAAATCACATAGGCACACACTTTGAGCAAATTTATTAGACAATGGTTAGAATGAATGAATTACTAAAGTCCATATCTAATACACATTACCATTTTATACCATAGCATTGTCAAACCCCCTTAGATAAAATGCAAAAAAACTTAACTTATTGAAAATGATTTTGCATTTAAAGAGAATGCGTGATAGATAGATTTCAATTGGTGTCATTTTATATAAATATTTGTGCATCAATTCTCACACAGTCATGATGAATTATTATTCCCAATGTGTTTGGATTTTTTTACCTTTGTAGTACCCTAATTCCATTTTTTGTACCTATTTTACTCATATTTTTCATATGGTACCCACATCTAAAAAGGATACCAATTTTATATAATTTTCACATGTGACAAACACATGTGCTTTGAATTAAGGTTATTTATGACATTTTATCTCTTTTTTACCCTCATTTTTGAGTCTTTAAATGCAAATTTATAATACTTTTTGACTTATTTTACCTCATCTTCATCATCACCTTTTTCTTAGTCATTTTGCACTCTCTCTTCAACCTCACTTGCTCACTTTTATTTTCTTTGAAGATGGGAATGAATCCCACATATGGTCTTTTTTACAAAGTGTTGGTAAGGAATGTGATCTACAAACTAATGGTAATTTTTCTTATTAATAGAATCACCTGATAACAACAATAAAGATATTGATCATTCTCTATAATTAATATAAAAGTTAATGTTTTAACTTTCTAAGAAAATTGTTGCTATCCCATAGATATGTCTATACAACTAGAAAAGTTATGCATTCATTATCTCAATTGTATTTTTTCAAAATCAATTTTTTTATAAGCTTTCAAAAATGGTTATTGCTTAATATGTATGAATTTTTTTAATAATCTTTTTTAGAGAGTTTGATATGGATTCCACACCAATAGTTTGGGAAAGGAATATGAGTGAGGTTTGTTTATATTTTTATAAGAAAGTAAAAGCGAGGAAGTGAAGTTGAAGAGATAGTGCAAAATGATTAAGAAAAAGAGATGATGAAGTAAAATGAGTCAACACGTATTAAATAATTTACATTTAAAGGCTCAAAATTGGAGAAAAAATATTTATGTTGTATACGTAAGAAGAAGAAAAAATACCGTAAATACCTTTACTTTAAAGCACATGTGTTGTTCACATGTGAAAATTGTATGAAATTTGTACACTTTTTAAAATGTGTGTAGTACTAAGGTATCATCTAAAAAATAAGGGTAAAAGGGTACTAAAAATGGAATTAAAGGTACTATTAAGATGCTAACCCCAAATGTTTTATGTGTTTATTTTGTGTTTATAGGTATTTTGGGACGAAACAAACAAAAAGAGGCAAAATGTGAGTTGATAGGGACAATGGGATCCTCAATTGATTGAGGAAATTTAGATAGAAATATGGCATAACAAGCTCAATTGATATAGTCACTAGTCAATTGATCTAGGATTGATTGAGATCATGCCAAGAAATTTGGATGGAAACTAAATCGATCTAATTTTTTGACTTGATCTCTCAAGTAGGATTTTGAAAGTTAGATCGATTAAGCTTTAGGTCTCGATTGATCAAGACATCTAGTGAGCACATAAATTAGACATTTTCCTATATATGAGAAACTTATGAGGTGATGTTTTATGTATCTACTAGGTGTTGCAAGGTCACAATATCGACCATATGTGATGAGCCTATGTGTTGGTGTGCCATGTGTCAACTAGGTGTTGCAAGAACACAAAATGTATGCATGTTAGGAGGTTTAGCCATCGGTAGTCAATCACATGACGTGGTGATGGAGCTCCGAGATGGGTTTGGATCGACTTGGATTAACATGTTAGCATAAGAATAATGAGGATAGGTGTCCTGACTGATAGAGGTATTAATGGTATATTTATATTGGGTTATAAGCTATTTTTATTTTGTGGATTATTTCCTGTTGAGTGGTTGTCATAAGTAACTTGAGGATGTTACGACATAGGTAGGGATTGATATGGGTTTACCTCGTTATATGCTATATTTTGTATGATCAAATGCTTTGAGAGTACAATCATCATTTACCTAGTATGTTCGTACATAAGAGGTCTTAAAGTGATTGAAAATATTTTAAAGCATTTCAGTATATTTTTTTGATTCACATGCTATGTACTATTCCTTAGTAAAGCATGTTGTTAGCCTGGATAGGAGCCTGTGAGGCATACCGTTACTAATGTTTTTACCACAAATCTTCCTTCTTATCTATTGGTTGTTTTGTGGTATGTTGAATTAAGCATATTATTTTTATTTCTAATGTGCTATCTACTTAATTTACATTGTGAGGTGTGCTTAGTATAGTTAGAATAGAGTTCATGAAAAGATTCCATGGATTGATGTATTGAACCTCTTGTATATTTTGGATGTATACATAGGTTAGAAGTTCAATTCATATTTGTACAATTGTTCTGATGTACGAAACTCATCAAGTGGTATCAAATTCGATCAAAGTTCTTTAGGCTTAACTACCTAGGTAGTCGATTCTTGAGCTCTATCTACACATACACGCACTGTGTATATTTGTGCCCTTTGTCTCAAGTGGAATGGGTTTTTGTTGTTCTATGAGATTGTGTATCTTCATGAAATTTTATTGATTGCATCTTCCATATTTATGCCCTTTATCTCAAGTGGAGTGAGTTGTTGTTGTTCTATATTCTCTTGCTCTTACTTATTTTCTTTGTGCATCTATCTCTTAAGGTATGCATATTATTACCATATCATATGGAATGCATTTTGTCTATTTTTACTAGTTTTTTACTTTGACCTAGTATGTCTTGTGTTGTGCTCTCTTTGCCCCATGTTGCTTAATGCTCATCTTTTTTAATTTAACCTAGTATGTCTTGTGTTGTGCTCTCTTTGTCCCATGTTGCTTAATGTTCATTTTTTTCTTGCTCTTCCTTTTCTTGTGATTTAGATGCCTTTTTGGAGAAAAATGAGGTTTGTTACAAGCTTGAGTACATCTTTTCTCTATACTGTGTTTGTTCAGGTTTTCCATATAGTTTGTTTGCATGTCTTTAGGACTCTTGACTTACATGTATTTTTATGAATAGAGTAATATATTTAGTTGGCATTGTAGGTGTTTGTGGTGTTCAATCTTTCTAAGAATGTCTCTTATTTTCGATGTTAGAATCTGAATCATCCTATGTTTTAGTAGCATCCCTTCTTTTGTTTCTTCTCTCTCTTTTGTGGGTGTTACTTTTATTGTTCACTAGTTAGTTAGGGTTTTTCCTAATTTTGGCTAGCAATGATGTGAATGTTTCTAATGATATTTTTTAAGGCAATAATGTGTATTTTGTTGTCGATGATCTCTTTGAAGGAAATATCATACATCTTGCATTGTTGATCTCTCTTGAGGAACATTTTCTTTTTCACATATGATCTCTTTTAATGCCTTTTTTGTCATGATACTAGGTTGTCTATTTTGTTACTTTTTGTGAGATTGACTACTTCTTTTTCTTTACTATTATGTATCTCTTCTCGGAGGTTGTGAGTTGTGTTACTCTTAATATGTTTAGTATACTTCCCTATTTATTTTTTGTTTATGATATGTTGTGTGTAGATGTTTATGATGTTAGAGAGAGTGTTTTGTTTATTTTGCATCCTTGGGTTTTTGGGTGTCATGTTTATGATTTGTTGTAATTCTTATATGGTCATGATATTGCTTCTCTATTTTTTATCTTTATGAGATCACTTCATATGAACCATGCACAAATAGGACAATTAGAATAATATGTTTTATGCATAGTATGCATTCTCTTTATTCAAATGTCATCATATGTGTTTACTAGCTTTCTTGGTTTGAAGTGTTTTATTGCATGTAGTTGATTGCCTGGTATTTCTTGTTAGGATGCATAGAACATATTTTTCTTTGGTAGATTGGGATTTCTTTCCTTATATGTATGAGCATCATGGGGTGAGGTTAAAGGATTGAATATACCTTAATATTGTTAGGGGAAGATAGTTAAACCACTAAAAGTGTGGTAACTTTTAAGATAGTTAGACTCCTTGCCAAATTCTTCTTATAGATTCATAGACATATTAATGTGGCATTAGTGTTTGATCACCCATCCTACTGATGTGTTGTAAGCACATTGTGAATTCCCTTATGCCCTCTTATAACACATAGAAATGTGAGGCTTCGTGCTATATAGTGAATTCTAGAGATATTTTATGTCTACATATTTCATGGTTTATCTATACATTCCGGTTTGTGGTTCGTTGCATGTTTTTAACTTGGTTCTAGCTCGGGGTTATTGTTTGTTTATTTTACATGACTGCTAGTGTTGAATGCATTTCTATTTGATTTCTATACTGTATATAAGGGTATGGCGTGTTCATACCTATGTATGTGCTTGGTTTGTCTCTCCTTCTCAAAAAGAGGAAAAGTATGCACAAGTTGTGTTTTTTTCTACATTGTATTTATTTGCTGCATAGAATGGTGAGTGTAATTTTGCACTGCATCTATATTGGCTAATATGCATACACATAGGGAGAATGTTACTTATATTCAAGGGGTGTATGGATCTTTGCATTGTATGTAGATTATGTTTATGTTTGTGCAACATGTTAAGTGTGCTTAGACTATCTTTGCTCACCAATGTAAGGGTGACTTGATAGTAGTTGCTATACTATACTATATGTCTAAATTAACATATTTTTTATTAGATTTTGGAGCTAAGAAGAGAGAAAACATAGAAAAATTCAATAAAAGATACAATTTTTGTGGAGATTCAAGAGGAGATTGGTATTACGATTCAAGAGATTGGTTGTATTTCTTTTTATTCTCCTTTAATTATTGATTTTTATGTATTTATTTATAAACAAATAGGAGATTTATGAACACAATTATGTCTAGTCAATTTATTAATGAACCCAATTTTTAATATGTGATAATCTAATATTTTACCCCAATTATGATACGGACCCTAGGTGAACATCCTTAAGAACCTACAAACTCAAAGGAATAGGAACAACCGATTTCTAGGAATGTGTTGAAGATGATTGGATTATAGCCCTAAGGAAACAAAGTTCTTAAAACCCTAACCTTTGGTATGATCAGATTAGAACCCTAAGGAAACAAAAGTCCTTAAAACCATAACCTTGAGATACCACAAAAGGATGATCACTCCCTTTGATAATTTGAATTCAAGCATTCAATTAAGAAGACAAGAAGGCAAAGCAAGAAGCTTTCTAAAATAAACTTGATAAAATGATATACGATCTTCTCAAGATTACATAGTTGTTGTGTTTTTATAACAACAAACCCTCATGAAAACCTTAGATGTAAATACAAGCCTAAAGAAAAAACCATAAATGAGATGGGCATAATTAGTGGTGGATTGGCCTTAATCAATCCTTAAAAATAAAATAATAAAAAATTTATAATAAATAAAGCATAAAAGGCCCACAATTAATTAAAACAACAACTACTTCTTAAATAAATTCTTGCACCTAACTTGATCTTCCAAATCTATCCTAGTCATTAGACCTCCAATTCCTTGCAAAAGATCTTGAGAATTTTTGGGAACATAAACTTGATTAGCACTTGGGAATATCAACTTGATCAGTACTTGGGAACATCAACTTGATCGGTACCTCTATCTCCATTATTCCCTTCCTTTTCGAAAAGATTCATCCTCGAATCTTAACTTTTTAAGTAGGTCGATTTGGTATTGCGAATTTGGGTGTGAAGTCTATTTGATGCTAATTCCTCTCAAAGAAGGTAATCCATAGGGAATCTCTTCTGAAAATAGGTCATCAAAGTTCTGCAACAAGGACATAACAACATTAGGAAAATATGAGTTAAGATCGTTAATTGAAAGATAAACATCCTTATATGTAAGTACAAGTACTTGTTGCCTTGCCATCATTTCACTCTTAATCTCATGCTTTTCAGTAATTACACTCATATTTTTATTTTCCTTTCACAATTGCTCACTTTTATCTCCTTTTTACTTACTTTTTTCTCTCTTTTTTGCTTACTTTTTTTTCTCATTTGCTCACTTTCCTTTCCCTTCTACTCACTTTTCTCTTGAGATAAAGTTATAAATGAAACAAAAAGGTTATAGTTGTATGGAAAAATGGAGAAATCGAAAGTGTCAGCTCAAGTGATGATGAGATACCACCATTGGAGGAATGTTCTGATGTTGAAGTGGAAGAACCTGTGCATCAAAATTTACTTATCATAAGGAGAGCTGTGAATATTTTGCCTAAGGATGAAAGAGATGAGGAGAATCGTGAGCATATTTTCCACACAAGATGCCACGTGAAGGATAAGGTATTTACATTGATTATTGATAGTGGGAGTTGCATTAATGTTGCTAGTACCTTGTTGGTAGAAAAGTTGAATTTGAAGTGGGAGAAGTATCCTAAACCATACAAGATACAATGTTTGAATGATTATGGATAAGAAAACAAGTTCGGGTTCCTATTTCAATTGGAAAATATAAAGATGAGGTTCTTTGTGATGTGGAATCAATGTATGCTTCTCATATTTTATTTGACTGACCTTGGTAGTTTGATAGGAAAGTGGCGCATGATGGGAGCAAAAAACATTATTCTTTTGTAATGAATAACCAAAAAGTTGTATTAGCCCCTCTTAAACCTTTACAACTTATGAGGACCACATTAAGATAATAAGAGAGTGCAAGTTGAGAAAAAAATAAGTGTGAGCAGAAAGGAGAGAAAAGTGAGCAAAAGAGAGAAAAAAAAAGTAAACAAAAGGAGAGAAAAGTGAGCAAATATGAGATGAAAAAAAAGTGTAATTATTGAAAAACATGAGATTAAGAGTGCAATGATGGTAAGATAACAATTATTTCTACTTATGTATAAGGACGTTTATCTTTTTACTAACGATCTTAACTTATCTTTGCCTAGTGTTGTTGTTTCCTTATTGTAGGACTTTAAGGACTTTATTTTCAGAAGAGATTCCCCATGGATTACCTCATTTGAGAGGAATTGAACATCAAATAGACTTCACACCCAGATTCGCAATACCAAATCGACCTACTTATAAAGCTAAGATTCAAGGATGAATCTTTTCAAAGAGAATGGGAATAATGGAGATCGAGATGCTAATCAAGTTGATGTTCCCAAGTGCTAATCAAATTGATATTCCTAAATATTCTCAAGATCTTTTGCTAGGAATTAGCAATCCTATGACTAGGGATAGATTTGGAAGATCAAGTTGGGTACACAGATTACTTTAGAAAGCAATTGTTGTTTTAATTAATTGTGGGTCTTTTATGTTTTATTTGTCATAAATTTTTTTAGTCATTTATTTTTAAGGATTGATTAAGCCCAATCCACCACTAATAAGCCAATCTCATCTAGGGTTTTTTCGTTAGGCTTGAATTTGCATCTAGTTTTTTCATGAGGATTTGTTGTTATAAAAACGTAGCAACTATGTAATCTTAAGAGGACCATATATCATTTTATCAAGTTTATTTTAGAAAACTTCTTGCTTTTCCTTCTTATGTTCTTGATTGAATGCTTGAATTCGACTTATCAAAATTAGTGATCATCCTTTATGGCGTCTCAAGGTGAGGATTTTAAGGACTTTGTTTCCTTAGGGTTCTGATTCGATCATACCAAATGTTAGGGTTTTAAGAACTTTGTTTCCTTAGGGTTCTAATCCAATCATCATTAACACGTTCCTAGCAAATTGATTGTTCATATTCCTTTGAGTTCATTGGTTCCTAGGGTTGTTTGCTTAGAGGGTCTATATCAAATTATGATTTTAATTTAATTAGATTATTTAATATGATTTTTATGTTATTAATTGTTTGCCTAATAATTGATCTATAGAATCAATTAAATATATTTGAGAATAACATGCATAATTTCTGGGCAGATATGTATGATTCTTATATATGTGATCCATAATTAATGAACTTAATGAATAATATGCAATTTAATTGATATGAGAATGTAATTAGGTTAATTACTATATGTATGTATAGATTACTTGAGAGAGAAATACGTACTACATTAGATTCAATTGATCATGTAACTAATTGATAATTTTATTTTTGAGATTTTAATAATTCACATATTTAGAAAATTGAGAGATCAAATATTCTTAGATATTTTCTCATATACCTTCTTAGCTATCAAAACTGATTTAATTACTTATTCTTATTTATTTTTAGTTTTTTTTTTCTTAAAATATAAAAATACAAAAAAATTAATTTTTTTATTTTAAAAATTAGTTTCTAATAACATAATCTTTGTAGGAACGATATTTTCTTACTATTATATTACTTATTATAGTATTTATATTTTCATATTCATTGAACACAATTCATGTTCAGTCACAAACACTCTCTTTTCTTTAATTCTTTTCTATCATTTATAACTACAAATAATGAATTAAACATCAAAGGACTAAAATACCACCACTCTTGTAATGGTCTAAGATTCTAATGAGTTCCTTTTATGACCTCAAAACAATAATAAACGATAAGATTATTGAGTTCCTTTTATGACCTCAAAACAACAATAAAAGGTAGATTATCAACACAATGTTTATTTGAGATTCACTTTTCTCATTTAAAAAAGAGGGCAAATCCAATATACCATTCTTATTCTGCCCTTTGTATCCAAATCCATTCATTTTTTACATAACAAACATATTTAATTATTTTATTTTTGACTCCATTAAATTTAAACATATTTTCAAACTTTTAACACCTTTGGATGAGAAATATATTTTTTATATAAATATATTTTCATAAACATAAAAGTAAATAAATATTTATATCACAAAATAAATGTTAAAAATTTACAATAAATATAATTTCAAATTTTTATAAAAAATGATTATATATTTAACATATTTTCCAAGATATGTTGAACATGTATTCATTACATTATAAATTTTTTTATATGTATTTGATATCTAAAAGGGGTTTAAAGTAGAAATTCTAATTATGAAAAACTTAACTCAATGAAATTAAATATAAGGGTGAAATTTTTTAGCATGATAGAATAATACTATATGAGAACGACTCTAATTTAAAGTGATATGATACAATGTAATCTAAAAAACATTTAACTTATTTGTTAAATGGGTCAAATATACGTGATAATACAAAATTAATCTAGAAATTAATACTTTTAATATTATTTTACACATTAAAACTAACACTAACACTAACACGATACAACACAATTATAATGGATTCAATGTCATTTTTAATTAATGATGGAAATAATTTCATAACTCAAATTATTATTATTATTATAATTATGTTTTATCAATGATATTTTATGCAATAAAAATGATACAAAAATATAATTAATTATAAGATTAAAAAACTCAATTCATACAAATTTTTGACATTAAGAAAAATAGGTGTGTGATAATAACATTGCTCTCTGTTAAAGTAACATATTTCTATTGGTTTGTCTTTTGATTTGTCTTTTAATTTATGGCATGACAACCCAAATGACAAATTTAAAATTATCCAAAACAATAAAAACCTATTTTTAATAATTAAACCCAATACATTCAAATTACCAAATGTATTAGACGTATTCAATTAGCATGACTAGTCATCCCAACTTAAATCCATCCAAATAATGGAATAGAAAAGGGTTATAAATACTTTCCTTCAGTTTTCGTAAAATAACAAAAACAAATCTTACAAATTTGAAAAATAACAATCACATCCGTTTTTGTCACTTTTTTAAATTTTTTCAAGGAACATATTTGCAAAAGAATCAAAATAAGTCAAGAAATGTGAGGTAGATTTGCAATAAAAAAAATGTGAGATGGTTTAATTGCCTATTTTCTAAAATTGGAGAATATTTTTGCTATTTCTAAAAACTAAAGGGGTTCTTGGTAATTTTTCCTAGAAAAAACTTGTGAAACGACGCCGTTGCTAATGACAGCAATGACGAACCTAGGGTTTAGGGTTGCTATAAAACTTATAGCAATTGATGCAACAAAGTTTTGCAAAACCCTTTGACGTGTGTGTGAATTGCGCGAGGCAGAGAAAGTGATCTGTAAAGAATTCAACTTTGAAGTATGGACAAGAGCATGCTGGGGGACCTGGATGCGCTTCCTCAGGAAGATAAACTCAAAATGGCCTCCATGATCGACCAGCTCCAGATTAGGGACAGGTTTTCTTTGTTTTTTTCGTACTCCCTGGTTTTGAGTATCATTAACCTGGGTTTCAATTTTATGTGCCAGTTTTTATTTTCTATATTGGTGTTTGGTAGAAATGCATTGTTGATTGTGATTATAAACATTTAATTGGAGCTGGAAATGGATATTTTTTATAGTTTAAATTAAATGATTTTATAGACTTAGTATTGAGATGACTAAATGCTTGTTTATAAGCGGATATCGGAAATAAATTTTGTAGGCTTTTCCTAATCTTTGACTTCATGTCCTGGAATAAGAGAACACAATCGTGCTTGGCCGATTTAGGTCTGATTTGGTTATTCATTTAGAATCTTCTGTTAAAGTTAAATAAAAGGAAATTATTTTTCTCATGAGATCTCTTTCTGCTCACTAGTTTGTATCAGCTGATTTAAAGTTGTGGCTTCACGTTTAATTTTTGAGTGATTAGTCGAATGGTTTCTCTATTATATGCTACATTCTTCTTTTTCTGAAGCAATAATATATGTTGCACTTGGACGTTTTGGGAACAACATAATAATACATGCTAGGGCGTAGTGAAGATGACCATAGTGAACATCCATGAGTTGGATTTGTTCTTAAGCCGTAGTGTTGCACTGCTTGGTTGAGAGTCACTTTCAGTTTGCCATCTTCAGCAATCGGGATGCCATTTCTTTGATTTTACTTATCTTTAATAAATTGTTTTTTAAAACTAAATCTGAGATCATGCTTTCCAATCAGAGCTAACATTTGGAGAGTAGGTGGTTTCACACTCATCATCCTCTCTATTTTCTGTGCCACATACACTGACCCTTCCCTCACCACAACATATTCAATCATTTTCTTTCCTTTCTTTGACCCCTTCACCTTCCTCTGTTTTCTTTCATGCTTCCTTCGGTTTTTTTTTGTCTCGATAGGGATCAAGTTCCATTTAATTAGGTTTTGTTTAGGCTTGAATCTTTTCAAGAGCTTTGCTTTGTGCCTTAGTTCCTACCTTTTTTCCTCTATTGTCAACTCTAGGCTTCATGCCTCCAATCTCTGGTTTTCTCATTTTCAAGCACCCTTTCTAAATTTACCGTAAATTAGATTGTTAACTACCCACACTCTCAAGTGTTGGACATGCTTATTTTTCTAAATTTACTGTTAATTAGATTGTTAACTACCCCACCCATGTCCATACCATGTCGCTTGCATACGAGTACTTCATGAAAAATGAAGAAGAGTTAAAGTAGTATAGGGAAATGTTGTAAAAGGCTATTTTAAGTATCAAAGCATTTTTCTTTGATGAGGCAAGGCGTAAGCCTCAAGGTTGTCTAAAACGTAAGCCTTAAATATAACTTTCAAAGAATTTTTAAAGGTATAAATAATAATAATTATAAATATGATAACTATGAACATAAAAATCAAGGAAAGTATATAATATTCTATTAGAGGTATAGCTCAAATGATTCGCTATACATGCAAGAGGTACAGAGTTCGAAATATAAACTATGATTAAATAATATACACTATTCAATGTATAAATAAGAATTGGCAACATAAAAAAATTAATCCAATTAGGAAGCATTTCTTCTTTTTTGTTTTTTTAAAATATGAAACATTTTTTCCTTAAAAAAAGAATAATACTATAAACTTTCACCATTATATAAAGGAAAGTGATAAGTAGATAACTAAAAGATAATTAATAGATCATAGTTTTTAATTGTGATGCAAGTATTTCAAATTTTAAATAGATTAATACACAAGAAATTAAGAAACATTGAAATTAACAAGAAAATTATCAGTAAAGTGTTAGAAGAATTAAAAAATAACTTTTCATAATTTGGTTTGTATGACTTGAGTTTTTGATTTTTTTTAGATCTTTCTAAATTTCTAAATTTTTATTTTTTTAATAAAGTCTTGTGAGATTGAAATGAGTTATTCGTTATCCAACTTTAAAAAAATTTGTAATTATATGAGGCTTTAGCCTCAATCGTCTCAAGGCTAGCTTCAAGGATAAAATGCCTCAAGGCTTGTGCCTCACAAGAAAAGGCGTAAGCCTCGATACTTTTTTTGTGTTCCTTGCCTCGAGGCTCACCTCAAAAAGGCCTTTTTTTCAACATTGGGATAGGGCTAAAGAGGTGAATGTTGTGCCAAGGAGCAAACTGGTTTTTCAGCGTGCTGGTAGTTGAAGAGTTGGATGTTCTGTCCATGTGAGTAATTGTAACAGAAGATGGAAAGGTGCTTCGTAATTTGGGTTGACCTCTCGTAGTAACATGGAAGAGGAGGGAAATCAGCTCTATGTTTTGCTTGTCTTCGAATGGAGAAGCACCACAACAATGTAAGAACGGCATTTTATATAAATGTTGCAACCAACCAACCTAATTTTTATGAATTGATTCGAGCTAGGTCAGGTACTCCTTTTGTTACCAAGTCTGCTGGAAATTTGGGGATTTGTTTAAACTTAATTCTTATACCAATATTGCCCGAGTTGTTTTTTACTTCAGTATGGTTTTAATTCTGAGAGTTTGGATCGAATTTCCTTGGGGTTTTGTTGTGAGGGCTCATTTACTGTTATTGATTGTTATTTTCTGCCTGTTTCTTCAATTGGAGGTTTTGTGCATACTTGGTCCAAGGTTTATAGTCCAAAGTTCTGTTGCTATTGAAGACTAATCACTTATTCAATTGCTGTCCGAGTCATACATTAAGGCAAGAAGCAGTATCATGCTAATGTGCAACACACATATTTTTTCTTGCAGATAGATTGTGCGTACAGCAGTTAGCAAGTTTTGTTATAGTAATCAAATATATGATGTATGGATATTGGTTTTGCTTGTAACTTCCTTTCATCATGAATGACGTTTTCAATGTTATAAAAAAGTGAACTATTGTTTTTAATCGCTAGCCTAAGTCATACTTCAACCATTTCTATGGCATTTTGTGAGATGAAAAAGGAATTTGAATTTTAGAATCATTGTTGAATACATTTCCTACTGTAAATGACTATTATGCATGTGTTCCAAGCATTATTGATGTCAAGAGTCAACCGAAAGAGAATGTTAATACTGATTCCTGTTGCATAAGTTGAATCCTTATCCTTTTTGCAGGGTTCAGTACTTCGAAGAACATAGTGAAATTACAGATTAGGAGCATTCTCAATATTTTGTGTAGTTTTGAATTAGCTTTGATGAAATTTTTATGGGTGCATTGGGCCGCTAATTATCTTGATGTGTCTGTATGTGTGCAGTTTAAGGATGTATAATTCACTTGTAGAGAGATGTTTTAATGACTGTGTGGACACTTTTAAACACAAATCTCTACAGAAGCAAGAGGAAACTTGTGTTCGGCGATGTGCCGAGAAGTTTCTAAAGCATTCTATGCGTGTTGGCATGAGGTTTGCAGAGCTCAATCAAGGTGCAGCAACACAGGATTGAGGCTTTCAATTCAACAAATGGTGGACAACCGGTTATTGAAGTCACTTTCACTTGTTTTAATCAATGAATCCTTTAATTAGAAAAGGGGAAAAAAAAAGCCTAGGCAGCTTGTACTAACTATGCAAATTATTGTTCTGTTTTAATGCCGAGAGAAAATAGGAGGCCTTGGTTTGTAGATATTGAAGCTAAGATTGTGGCACTTGTTTTTCTGAAATTTCAATGAATAAAATAAAATTGCATTTGTATGATGTTGATGGTCGAAATATCATGTCACCTGCAAATACAATGCAATCTCATAAGCCAGTTAATGTTCATTAGCTGATCTTTGGAGTGGGAAGAAGCATTACATTGTTCTTCATTTTGGAATTGAAAATTAATATCCTCGATTATTGCATATTTGCGTAAGATTCGAGTAAGGTAACAGGGTGAAACATTCATGTCTTGAAAGCTTTGCAAATACTCATATTGGGGTATTGTTTTCTTTCACAAGGCTGCATGGCAATTAAAAAAATAATTTGTGCATGAAATCTCAATCAAAGACAACAGTTCTCCTTTAGGAACTTGGGAGTATAACGAGAAAATGAGAAGAGCAAAGAACTGCACCAATATTTGAAACTTGGGATCTTATGTATTTATTTTTAAGAAAAAGGTAATCTAATTATGTTATTTTGAACGAAAATGTATTTTAATTCCTTATGTAGTAAGTGTGATAGTACAAGTTTATTAATTTATAAAATAGATTTTTGTGATATTATTTTTTTTTGTAAAGATAACAAATTTATATTATTTTATGTAATAAATATGGATTTAAAATATATTTTTTTTAAAAGAAAACAGACTCGGATGATCTTTCGTCCTTGATTTTATTTAATACTTGCCTAAAAATTTCAGCAAGAGCTAATCGGTAAGGAATTAACAAGTTACTCCAAAAGATTTCTAGTAAGAGACAGTATAGCGTCTTCTGCTACGATTTTGTAAATTTTCTCTGTTGGATGAACAGCGTCCCAAAATACATATTTGGATGCTTCTTTGCACGTATTTAATCCCTTGCAGGTATCTCCATATTCTATTGTACCTGTTCCACAACAACCTTTTGAAGTCTCTTCTATACCTGCATCCCCAACATTCATCAAATATTTAATTTTATTTATTAATTTATAAGATAGTTTATATAAGATATTAATAAATAAATAAAAAGAGAATAAAACATACTAAATTAATTAAATACTAACCATATAAGTGAGGGTTGTTCATTGCATTTTGTATGATATGATAAGCGTCAACAAAAGCAGTTTTCATTCCCAAGTTGGCCTTTAAGATGTCAAGTTCTTTTTGAATCATAGAATTTAATGAAGAAGCCACTTTGTTGTAACTGTCCCAACATGTAGTATTGACTCCCATCAGAGTTTTCACTAGAGGCATACATCCAATTGGTGGCACCCCAACAACCACTAATCTTCTCCCTCCTGCTTTAAATATTTTCTGCAACGAAACACCCACATGAGAATATGTGTAGAAGCTGATTCATTGGTCAATCGCACATTATTTTAACGAACAATATATTCCTATTAGTCAACTTTATACAAATTCTTTATCATCAAAACCTTTGTTTGTGCACCAGAATCACGCACCTTATTTGATCCCTTATCTTTAGGAGTTTTTCTTTGATTAATGGTTCAAAATTATCAAAGGAAGAATTGAAATAATAGCAGGTGCATTTTAATAATCCCTTATATTAGAAAAGGGGTCAGCCTAGAAAAACTTTTTTCTAATGTAGTGATTAAATTGCACATCATGATTAACTAGAAACACTAATACGAGAGTCTTGACTGATTCTCTTTTTCTTATTATGATAGAAAATGCTTCAAATTTTGATCCCTTGTTTTTATGATATCCACTCAGAGTATATATTAATGTACTACAATACAATTAGCATATACGAATGTAAATTGCGTTTTAATGTATTGTTTAAGAAAATAAATTGATTAACTTTTTAGATGAATAGTTTTAAAGTAAATTTGTAATGGAAAAGCTAAGTTTTTTTTTTGTACTCAAACTATGTTTTTGGTGCAACTTATCTATGTTACATTTGAAGTCTTCCATTCCATCAATTATTATGATAATTTTATATAAAATTTCATGTGATATTTTTCATTTTTATTTATTTTGTTAACACAATGAATATAAAATAACTGAAATCATTAAGTATAACATATTCATTATGCTAAATATATTTTTTAATATATCAACATATGTGTAAGATAACTTACATAAAACATAGTTTAACAATACTATATGCTTATTTAATTTAATTATGAGATAATCATGACTTCATATATAAGAAAGAAAAAAGAGAGTATATTATTTATAAGTGATAATAAGAAAAGAGAACCTGAACGTCAAGAACCAGGAGTGAGGCAAGGTATTTTTGATACTCATGTACTGTGAATTGCTTGGAACGAGCTGGTTCCAAGTAATAGTTCTGAAGAAAATCATTTGTTCCCATACTTATTATATATATTGCGTTTCTTATAATATATTCTGCCTTACTTTCACCCAACAGTTTCCTCAACTTGATCTTAAAATGCAACAAGTACTCCAGCTGTTTGGACACTGATAATACATTCTGTTTTTTTTTTAAGAAAATAATTTTGATTTGTATTAGTTTCTAATTTTCTATATGAAAATATAGCATAGATCCAAGTAGAGTAATTAAATTAAAGAAAAAGTGATGAATACGTACTGAAAAATTGGCAGTTAAATCATCATAACCAGAAGCAGCTGATGCAAAACTAACACCATGTATGAGATCTTCCTGCTTCAAATTTGGAGAAAGATATGCCGGTACCACATTCATGTATCCAAGCGCCTCCGCTACATACATTGATACATATACTGTTTAATCGTCTTTGATACAAAAGCATGTATAAGAGTTACACTTTTAAAGCATACATCAAATCATCTTCATATAATGTTGAATATTAACAAAAGAACACATAAACAAATCAACGAATAATTATATAAACTGTATTTGATGTGATTAATTTATTAAAGGATGTAGTGAATCTTACAGTTTTGTAAATAGTGAACCACATTCTTGTTATGCTGATATAATAATAAGAGGGGACTCAAAAGCATGTTTTTATTTAATTTTATGAAGAATCATATGAATATACCAATTGATGTTTTGGAAGGCCTTTCATCTGTGATCCCAAATATATATGCAATTGTGGACCTCAACAACTTCTTCTCAAACAAGCCGTTTTCATTATGTCTCTCAACTTTCTTATCTCTCCAAAATTTGAATTTTACTACTTATATTTATATTCTTTGAACTAACCTTCTAGAATCTGGCTAGTTTTCTCTAATTGATCTCCTTTATTTTTGCTGATTGCAATGATGTAACAAATATTGCATCGATCAATCCAACATCGCTTATGAAATTAAGTGGTGAAGTGCTTATAAGGTGTAGGTACTATCTAAATGGTATAACACGTTCTAGGGTTTTAATGCAACTGTATCCTAAGAATAGAGCCATGGAATCTCGTTGAACTATTAAGTCATGATCGTAGACTTGGTAAACTTACAATTATAGACCAAAATGGACAATTTCGTGACAAGTAGAGTAGATCTCATTTCTACTTTTGTTTCCCTTTTGCTCTCGATTATCTACTTCTTGTTGATCTAAGATTAGAAAGCTTGGCGAATTAGGTTGGAAACCTCAATCTTACTATTGAGATTGGTGATTTTATTGAAAAGGAAATTGGTTCGACTTAATTTGCAATTGATACTAGGCTCATCTCTCAAAGGCCTGTGAATCTTGATGCATTGCTTAGGATTCATCGAAGGATTTGGACCATAAATGGTGGTCTGGACATAACGACGGTTGTCGACAAATACACGTATGTTTTCCACTTTGAGGAAGAGGAAGAGCTGGAGTCAATCCTGAAACGAACTTCTTGGAGTTTCGATAATTATTTGCTTGCAATCCAGAGGTTGTATCCGTATATTTCTTCATCTAATTTAAGCTTCAATTATACTCCTACTTGGGTCCAAATACAGGATCTACCTATGGATTGGCGTAATGAGGCCATTGTTTCTGAAATTGCTGAAAAACTTTGGTGTTTTCTGAAATTGATAAATTCTCTCTACTTGGTAGCCTTATGAGGGTGCGAGTTGTGTTTGATTTGAAACCATCTCTTGTTCTTAGAGCCTAGATACCTTTTCGACAAACTGAAGTATGGGTGCAATTTAGTTTGAACGTGCTTTATTTTTGTTTTTATTGTGGGAAATATGCTCATGAATCTCAATTTTGAAATGACGCTAATGACGTGTGTGGGGTTTAGTGGAAAGAATGCAAGTTTTGGCGAATGGCAGGGATGAACTTAAAAGTATCTGGTCATGTTAAGTGGGGATGTCCAGTGAAGAGGGTGACAAATGATGCTGGAAATGGTGTCTCGGCATCTGGTGCTAAAGGTTTTCAATTCAATGACAAGGAAGCTGAGAAGCCGGGTAGTGTGGAGTCTGGGAAGAAGAAAGCTTATACCAGGGTATACTCAAAGGGTAAGGAAAATGCTAAAGCTGGTGGTAACACTATGACAGTTCAGGTTTCTAAGATGGGGGAAGCGGCCTAGGAAGAACATTGAAGATATATCTTTATTGGTGAATATTTTGGTTGGTTATATGGATGCTGGTAGTACTACTTGTAATGAGGAAGAAGCTACTGCCAATATGGAAGAGGTTCCTGTGCTGGAAGAGTGAGATGGTGGTTTAGTTGAGTTTGTTGGTGTGCTCTATGGACCATGGTCTTTCTGTTTTGTTTCCATTTTAAGTGTTGGTTTTCTTACCTCAGGTAACGTTTTTTGATTTAACTTATAATTTTTAATTAAATAATTAATTTTATAGTTATTAATATTCAGTGATTTTAAAGAAAGAAAAAAAAGATCAAAAATCACATTGAAATTATACGGTAATGCTTTTTATTTTCTGATTTATTAATCATCTTTTATTTTAATAATGATTCCTTAAAATTATAAAAATTAAAATAAAAAATCTTTATGGAACATAACTAATTAAAAAATCACTTTAAAAAAATCAGATATTAAGAATCAAAATCTTATTTTTTCTTACTTTTGATTTCTCATATTTAGTCTTGTTATTAGTTGTCTTTTAGTTTAAAGGGTCTCTTTGCTTGCCATGCTGGATTATGCTGGTGGCTTGAAGAGTATTTTTGAGCTTTATCTTACTAGCTTGATGCTAGCATATGGTTAGGCTTGGTTCCTTAGGTAGCTTCAGAGGTATTGAAAATAGAACTGCTTGGTTTAGGTGTTGGGTTGTCTAGTTTTTTATCTTGCTTTTGGTTATCTTTTGTACTAATTCTATTTCTGCTTTAATGAAATACTCTTCTATTAAATAATAATAATAATAATAATAATATTTGAATATTGACTGAAAGCATGCATAAATAATTACCAATGAAATCAGTGGCAAGTCTTCCATCAGAGAACCTTCCTGTTGGGAGACCACCAAAGAAGTTCTTCCCATAAGGAGGGAAATTTCCCTTCATTGTTGTCCGAAGAATGTTGTTATTCCCAGGATCTACACTTGAATCTCCAAATACCAAAATGCAAGATACGTTTTTTCGAGCTGCTATTTCTCTTAGTTGGCCAACATTCACAGCCACTAAGAGAAATGGCATCAAAGTTATTGTCATCATAACTGCAACTACCACTTTCAGGTTCATCATTTCTATTATTACTACTGCTCAAGACTCAAGTTTGGTATTAAGTTGCTTGTGGAAGAAAGTGATAGCTAGGAATGCCCAAATGTACTTGAGTTCCGATCGTACCCAACTCTTCTCTTTAATAGACCATTTCATAGTGTTGTATATAGTGCATTTAATTTTCGGGCAATTTGAGAACATCTAATTGGTTGTGTAGTTAGTATAATTAATACATGTTTTCGTAAGTGACTCCATCAATCAGTTATATTTTCTGTCTTCAAGCTTCTGCTTTTTGTGACATGACACGTCACAACTTAAAAAGAGATAGAATGTTCACCCCCCCCCCCCCCCCCCCCCCCCCCCGTTTTTTTTAACTACGTAAAATGGTGAATTTAGTCTCGAGTAGGTTGTTTTAGCTCAAAATAAAGTATTTTAGTATAAAAGTTCCGTTTAGTATTGTGATTAAATTACATGATTTTAAATTAAGAACCTAAATTTATTTATTTTTTATAATAAAATAACTTATAATATGTAATGCAAGAATGAATTCATTAAATTGATTTATTTAACTTAAAATATGACTAATATTATCCCTTATCCATTCAAAAAACCTATTCAAAAAGCTTTCATGTTAATAGCGGGTTGATTTTTTTAGACTGTGGATAAGATATTGTGTCATGTTTAAATTTGTTCTTAGAATTGTATCTAGTAGAGAGAGATATAATAATAAACGATAAATCAATCGGTTAGATATATACTCAGCCGAAACAAATTAAATGCACGAGTTATAGGTTCAAATAGGTTAATTTTAGTTTTAAAAATGCAAAAGATTGACATGTATTGAATTGATTTAAGGTTTTAAAATTTACAAACGAACATTTAACCCAATCGACTTACATATTATTAATAGACATTTGTTTTTTTTAATTATATACAAATATAGTAAATATATAATATATCTTTATAATCATCTAATTTTAATTAAATTTTTATGTCATTTGAAAAGGTGGAACAACTACTATTATAATTTTCTCATGTTCAATTTTAAAAAATGTTTTCTATGATTAATAAAAAATTTAAATTATTTTTTGTTCTCAACAATTTACTTATTTTCAAAAGTCCTTTATTTAAAAATTGATGTACAATTATAGTTTAAATGATGTTCTACAAAATTTTTAATTAAATTATTGATTAAAGAATAAATCTTATTTATTAATTTGACATTAGCATAAAGTAAAATTATTTAAATTCACTTAAAATATAAGGATGTCTATATCGAAAACTCAATCCATTAAACTCATATAAATAAGTTAGTGAAATGTTTTCTAATTAGTATTTTATTGTTCAATTTCAGTTTTTGATTTAGAAAACTATTATACGTCTGTTCGACTAGCACTTTAAGTCAAAAAAGATCAAAATTGAACCCATCCTAGTATTAGGTCGTTAATAAGTCAATGGATATAAGTACTTTTTTTAATATTATTATTTTATTTTTATACTTTATATATGTAATATCATTTGTTGCTTTTTATTCATCAGTTAAAATGTTTGTATTTGTTTTGAAATTTGATTTGATTATGAGTAGTTTTTGTTTCTAAGAAAATAATTAAATAACTTCAAATATTGGTTGTTACCATTCGGGTAACGTAGAAAGAAGGATACCCCTATGCCTACCAGACATACGATCGAAGCATCCAAATGTTAAATCTCATTAAACTTTCCATTCGAATGACGAGGAACTTGCTAAATAACCTATCACCACCAATATTGAGCCCTAAGACCTCGATCAATAGACCTCGACCATAACACCTTGGAAATAAATTAAAGTGTACAAGGAGAACTATTTCTAAGAGATCCTACCAATATGCTCCACTACTTGAGTTAGAAAACATGTCAAGTATCCATGCCATCCACCCCTTATAAATTGAGAAATTCTATTACTATTGAGGCAAAGTGAGACTTAGAAACCAAGAAACCCTCAAGGGTTAAGAGTTTTCATCATTGTTGATATCAAGCAATATTTATCAAGTTTGGTTTGTGTAAGGTTAATTTTATAATTTATTCACTAAATATATCAAATGGATTAAACGGGTCATATGTGTTTTACAAAAAATTGACACAAGTTCTTATCATGTCATGTTTCAATAACCCTTTATTGTGTTAGGTCATTATCAAGTGACCCAAACATGACGTGTTCTTTTTCGATTTTCCCCCAATCAAGGTAGTTATGATGAGAATAATAGACCATTATAGATTTTGGGTGGACCCATTATAAGTTTCAAGACAAAGCAACTCTAGTAGGCATTAAATAGGCGTATTCATGCGTTAAATCATGATCAAAGAGTGACACTACAAGGCATGAAAAAAGATATTCAATGAAATCTAAGGAATTTTAGTAACTTAAGGTACACTACAAAGCAAGAAATACTTTTCCATAGCTTGGGGATCTCAACATAGAGTAAAGGGCATCATGATCGAACATTTCTGATCTCATAACTTTATCTTGTCGTTTAGCCACGTTGCATAATGGAAAAGTGGTTGTTATGGCCAACATAACTTTAATAGCATTTTCCTAATCGTCTGATGAAGATTCAAAGACTAGATTTTATTTTTCCTTTTAGGATTTTAAATGTATGCTTATAAATAGATTGTGTCGTCAGCTACACAGAAAATAATAAACAATAAATTTTAGTTTTCAAATTTTATATCAATTGAGATTATAGTACTCCAAGTTCCTTTATGAACTAAATTATCAAGAGAATAGCAAACCTTTGTGTCATCCTATAATCTTTGAAGCTTGGTAAGCAATATCCATTTCATCAAGGTGAGTGTTATAATTTGTCTATTAGTTTTATGGGATCTATTTCAATTTTGTTGTGGGTTATGAGGTTTGTGTTCAGGGGTCTTATCATTTGATATCAGAGCCCTACATATTATTTCTGTAATTTTTTCTAAAATATTCTACTTGTATTATTTTTGTGAAATTTTTCAGAATATGTTTATTATGTTTCAACAATTTTCTATCATTTTTATGTTAAATTTTGTATTGTAAATTTTTAGAACTTATATTGTAATTTTTGTATTGGTTTCTAAAATATTATGTTATTTTCATATCAAAAATTTCTAGATTGATTCATAATTTTTTGTGCTAGTTTCGGAATTTATCTATTCTATTTTCATATCGTAAAATTTATAGATTCATATCTTAAATTCTGTGCTAGCTTTTGTGAGTAGATTTATATAAAAAAGAGACCGAAAAGAAAATCCTGAAAATTATAAAAAAAGTTGAAATATCTATAAAAAATAATTATGATATTATCAAACATTCCACATAATTTTATTCCAAGAAGTTTTACTCTATTATTATTCTTCACCATTTTTGTCTTAAATTTTATGTGAGTTATTATTATCCTCGTATTTTGTTGTTCCTTTTTGTTCAATTCCTGTCTATTCTAGCTTTAGGAATTCTAACACTTTGAGTTGTTCCCTTGCGTTTTGACTTAATTGAATATTACAAACTATAACTAATGACTGCAAATTCTACAATTATTTAGGATACCTGAACAATTTGATTTGCTTAGGAACTAATAGCACTTGAGAAATCAATTGAGTGCTAAACACGGTAGGTAAGTGAGAGGAATTAATTTCTTTTTATTATTAGCATTTTTGTGTGTTAGTTGTTTCACAATGTCCTTAAGAAATAGATCAACTAGTCTAGAAGAAAGACAAGATACAACATTCATGATGAGGGCTATACAACAATCAATTGAAAGGATGAATGCAGTAATGGTGGACATGATTAAGAGGATGGAAAGACATGAAGACACAATAGCCACCTTACAATAAAGAGCACCACAAGGAAATCCAAAATTTAAGGGTCCACATAGACAAGCTTATATAAAGGAAGAGCCTGAAGATGATAGTTGGGAAGAAGACTTTGAGGGAGAAGAAGAAAAAGGTACTTATAGGAGGAAGAAATGGAAAAATATGAGGTATAAAAATTAGGGGAGGTATGTGGAGACCACCACCTAGGCCACATGATAGAATTGATAGAAAGTTGGGTAGTATTAAAATGAAGATGTAGCACATCTTTCAGTGCCACAACTACTTTGATGAGAAGAAAATAAAAATTGTTTTCATTGAGTTTACTGGCTATGCATTAAATTGGTGGGATAAATTAGTGATTAGTAGGAGAAGGAACTGTAAAGGGCCAATAAAAAATTGGAAACTATAAAGGCTATTATTCGAAAAAGGTTTGTTCTTAGTTATTATTATAGAGATTTTCACCATAAATTATAAAGATTTAATTAGGTATTTAAGTTAGTAGATAAATACTACAAAGAAATGGAAGTGGGGATGATTAGAGCCAATGTAAAAAAAGATAGGAAAGCTATAATGGCTAGGGTTTCGTGTGGGTTGAATTCAAACATTGCCAACTGATGACTCTGTGAAAATAGAGTCATTAGCGTACTTTTTTATTCAATAAATAGTATTTTTTTGGGTAAAAAAATATTAAAATGTAAACTTTTTAGTGAAAATAGGTAAAAATATAATTATTGAAATTTTTGGGATTTTTTAAAATTTTAATACATTTTTTACGAATTTTTAACGCATAACCAATGAGGAGATGCCATGTGGCCTGCCATGTAAGTAGGGGAGGTGACTATGAAAGCCACAAGGATTCCATGCAAGCAAAGAGAGCGATTACGTTATATCACATATGAGGAGGACGAAACGCATGCTACGTGTCAGCATGAAGTTCAATATGAGTTCAGAGATCGATCAACGTGCCAAGCCATGTGTCATAACACCATTACTCTACGCGTTCCACCTATGCGCCATGCCATCTCTTTCTGTAAATCATATCGCGCAGCGTGTTGCTGACTCAACAAGTCTTGACTCTGACCGGTCTCCCCTGCCATGCATTGCTCCTTGATTCGCTCAGTGAATTTTTGATGCCACATGTCGCACTGTGATTGGATAGAGCTATCATTTTTTCTTCTTTTGATCGTAGTCCTTGATCTGAAGCTCATCTGATGGTCCATATCATACCTGAGGAATATTTAAGCCCCTAAGCACTCCATAAACCTTAAGTGGCCTCCATTAGCAAAATTTTGGTCAATTTTTGGAGCTAAAAAGATGGAAAAATACAAAAAAAATTTAAGAGATGACAAAATTTTGGTGGAGATTCAAGAGGAGATTAATACTATAATTCAAGAGATTGATTGTACTTCTTCTTCTACTCTTTTTTTTTATCAATTTTTATGTCTTTTTTAATGAAAAATATTAGCTTTATGAACACAATTATGTGTAGTTGATTTATTAATATGGAGATCTTATGAACCCAATTTTCACCATGTAATGATTTAATATTTTACCCCAATTATAATTGTAATTTAATTATATTATTTAATCTAATTTGTATGCTATTAATTGTTTGGTCAATAATTTATCTATAAAGGAAATTAAATAGATTTGAGAGAATTATTTAATTATTTGTCTTGATTAAATAACATGCATAGTTTCTAGGCAGAGATGTATGATTCTTAAGTATGTGATCCATAATTGATGAACTTAATGAGTAATATGTAATTTAATTGGCATGAGAGTGTGATTAAATTAATTATTATATGGTGTGTAGTTTACTTGAGAGAGAATACATGCTAGGTAAGATTCGATTGATCATGTAATTAATTGATAATTATATTGGGGAGATTTTAACAATTCACATGTTTAAAAAATTGGGAGATTAAGTATTCTTAGATATTTTATCATATATATTTTTAGTTACCAAATTTGATTTAATTAATTATTTTAATTTTCCTTCATTAAAATATAAAAACACAAAAAAAATTGATTTTTATTTTTTTTAGTTTTAAAAATTAATTTATAACAAAATAATTTCCGTGGAAACGATATTTTTTATCATTATATTACTTGTTGTGATACGTATAATTGTTGGGATACGTATACTTGCATATTCATTTCACACATTTCGTGTGTAGTGATCAAGTTTTTTAGGGAACTTCATTCTCTATATTAGCATTTAGTATGCAATTTAAATTTTTAGAGAATTGTTTTTTAATTTTTAGGATGTTTTTTTAATCATGACTTGGGTAGAAATTGATAAATATATGGAAACTAAATGCATACATACTTGATATGAAACATATGAACTCAATGATAAAAATTGGTTGTCATGACTAGGATAAGGAATGTAACATATTTGTTAAGATATTTGCATTAGTCATATGATATGCTTGCTAGTTTTGATTGGATTGATTAAAATTTTTATTCACATCTTCATGATTGATCTTGGTATGCTTATTGAGAGAAAATTTGTAGTGAGTTATACGAGTTGATGAGATCTACCAGGTTTTAGAATCTATTTGTTCATCCCTTGAGGCTAAATCCTAAATAGTATTTAGCAAGAGAAATGATTTAGGCCTTATTTTCATCGATTGAACTTTTCAAGCTTACCATTGTTAATATCTTGAGTCGCCCATTTGAGCTTAACAAATAATCTTTAATATCTTTAAGCCACATTTAATGCCTAACTAATAAGTGTTACCTTTACCCTTACACCTTTAGCTTGTATGAAAAGAAAAAAATGCAATCATGTGTTATGCTATTGAGTAAGGTGAAATGTAATGCACCCTATAAAAAAAGAAAAAAAGAAGAAGAAAAACTCACAACACAATTATCCCTATAAAGAAAAATAAAATAGAATTGAAAATAAGTTTGGAGGTGTTGTGAAGTTACAAAAAAAAAAGAGAAAAGAGATATGGAATACAAGAATATGAAAAGAATAACAAAATAGGTTGTACTGAAATATTAGTTTAAAGTTTAATTGTAGTTAAAAAAATGCATGATGAAAAAAAGAAGAAGCTAAGGTGTGGAAAGAGCCTAAGTGTTTTCATTTATCAACCCCCTACCTAAGCCATACATTACAACCATGTAAAGTCTTTAGCTAAGTGCATATTTATATTAGTGGAGATGGATGTGAAAAATAGACTTATGAGACTTCTTCTAAGATTGAATTGATTAGCATGCTCATATAGGTTGATTTCATGAATACATAGGATGATATCATGTGCAACACACACACACGAATCAATTTGTCAAAAACCTTGTATATCCTTGTATGGATGAAACATTGATTGATGAATATATGAACATCCTCATCATAGAATTATATGACTTTTGAGATGAATATGAATATACTACCTAAGTTATTATATTTAGTTATACTTGGCTTTACTTGAGAAGAAGTAAAAAGTTAAGTTTGAGGGTGTGATGACTCTATCAAAATATCATTAATGCATTTTTTTACTTATCATTTACTTGTTTTATTCAATAAATAGTATTGTTTTTGGTCAAAAATATTAAAATGTAAACTTTTTAGTGAAAAGGGGTAAAAATATAATTTTTGAAATTTTTCTAGAATTTTTATGGATTATTTACGCAGGACCAATCAAGAGATGTCATAGGGCTTGCCACGTGAACAATGGAGCTCACTGGGTAAGCCACGAGGATGCCACACAAGCATAGAGAGCGAATCGCATTACGTTGCATGTAAGTAGGACGAAACGTGTCCCATGTGTCAGTACTGCGTTCAATCCTAGTTCGGAGATTGATTAATGCACCATGCCATGTGTCGTAACACCATTGCTCCGTGTGTTCTACCTGTGAGCCACGCCATCTATTTCTGCTAATCACATCGCGCCAGGTGTCGCTGACTTAGTAAGCATTAACTCTGACCGGTCTCCCCTGCCACACGTCGCTCCCTGATTCACATAGTGATTTTTATGCCACGTGTTGCGATGTGATTGGTTGGAAATGTCAATTTTGCTTGTTTTGATCATAGCCCTTGATCTGAAGCTTATCTGATGATCCATATCACACCTAAGCAATATTTAAGCCCCTAATCACTCCATAAACCCTAAGTGGCCTCCATTAGCATAATTTTGGTCAATTTTTGGAGCTAAAAAGATGAAAAAATACAAAAATTTCAAGAGATGACACCATTTTGGTGAAGATTCAAGAGGAGATTGATTGTACTTCTTCTTCTACTGTTTTCTTTATCAATTTCTATGTATTTCTTTATGAAAATATGAGCTTTATGAACACAATTATATGTAGTTAATTTATTAATTTAGAGATCTTATGAACCAATTTTTCACCATGTGATGATTTAATATTTTACTCCAATTATAATTATAATTTGATTATATTATTTAATCTGATTTGTATGCTATTAATTGTTTGTCCAACAATTTATGTATAGAGACAATTAAATAGATTTGAGAGAATTATTTAATTTTTTGTCTTGATTAAATAACATGCATAATATTTAGGTGGAGATGTATGATTCTTATGTATGTGATCCATAATTGATAAATTTAATGAGTAGTATGCAATTTAATTGCCATAAGAGTGTGATTAAATTAATTACTATATAGTGTATAATTTACTTGAGAGAATAATACATGCTAAGTTAGATTTAATTGATGATGTAATTAATTGATAATTATATTGGGGGTATTTTATTGATTCACATGTTTAGAAAATTGGGAGATTAAGTATTACTAGATATTTTCTCATATATCTTTTTAGTTAAATTTTTTGATTTAATTAATTATTTTAATTTTCCTTCATTAAAATATAAAAACACAAAAAAGTTTTATTTTTATTTTTTAAAATTAGTTTATAATAAAATAATCTCTATGGGAACGATATTTTCTTATCATTATATTACTTGTTACAATAAGTATACTTGTGTATTCATTGCACACACTTCGTGTGTGGCAATCACCAACATTGTGGAACTTCACCATTATGTAGAGTTGGAAAATATGGTTCACGTGGTAATTAAAGTGGAAAGGAAACTAAGAAAAAGATGTAGCCAAACACTACCACAAAAATGAAGTCCCACCTCATCGAAACTGAATCCTACTACACTTTGGAAATCAAACTGGAAAAAGGTAAAATTGAAACCCCAAATAGTAATTGTGATATTAAGTATTTTCGTTGTCTTAGTAGGGGTCATATAGTCTCTCAATGTCTAAAAAAAAAGAGCAATGATCACATAAGTAGACATGAAGGTAAGGACTGGTGATGAGATTGAATTGCACCACTAGAGGATTCTAGTTATGAAGAAATAGCTGTTGTAGATGGTGAAACATTTGTGACAAGGAAATCTTTAAGTTTTCCAATTAAAGAAGATGACTGTTGTCTCTTTAGGAGAACATGAAAACATGCAAGTATACACGGTCACAAGTAATAAATGATAAGTAAAATATCGTTCTCGTGGAGATTTGTTACTATTATTCGTCAAGTACTAAAATTGTTTCAATCTGATTTTATCCAAACGATCGAAAGTTTGATGTAGTTTAACAAAACTGATTTTTTATAACAATAAATAAGAAAATTCTAGGATTTCAATTTCACCACATTAATCCACTTGAATCATATTATTTTCTCTTGATTTATATTCTTGAATTTAATTTGTCAACCAAGAACTCCTAATTTATCCATATATCTCTTTCGAGCTCCATATAGACACATCTCGCTAAAATAATTCAATATATTCCTATGAGAATTATATTCACCAAGATTCATTAAGTTCAAAGTTCTCAAATAATTACACGTACAATAAATGTATATTCCTATCCCTTATATATACATGTTATTCTATCCACGGACAACACACAAAAATGCCTCTTCCAAGTTTATTTAAGTGCCACAGATCAATTGATAAATTTTCTAATAATCAAAAGCATTAAACACAAATAGAATAAACAACTTAAAAACATCTCATAAATCATTCCAAAATAATTAATCCAAGTTTCATAATATAAGTTACATGGCAACCTTAGAAAAATTAAATTACTTCATAACAAAAATTAAAATTACAATAAGAAAATATTAAAGCATTTAAGGATGATGAAGACCAAAAAAAAAAAATTAAAAATGTTTCATCTCTACTCTCTAATTTAATCCTACACAGAACCACAACAGAAGCCAAAAATGGCTTCTGCGTGTTCCACAGTCTAACTCCTATCCAACTCCCGTCCAACTTTTTTGTATCATAATAAACACATATTTATAGCTTCAGCTCTTTCAAAATAAATACATCATAAAATATATTTTTTACAACACGCGTGTAAAGTGGGGGACAAAGAAATACATCTAAAATATTATTTAAACACGCGTGGGGGACAGGTGTGAAAAACTAGGCTGGACAGCATGCGCCATATCTGTGTTTTTATTTCACAAAATGCATGCCACGTGTCGTTATCTGATTTGCTGGAAGAATAATGTGACACGTGGAAATTCGTATTCGGTGTGATAAGAGGGCGCACAGACATAATGTGAACCATCCATGCACGATCTGAGCCATCCAAATTGTGATCTAACGGTGAGTGACGAAGACACGTGTGAGGGAAGTTATTGGCGTAGATAGGTGGACCCCAATCTGCACGCCGAGTAGTGTGCCATCTGGGAAATGTGTACACTCACCTATGTAGCGTGTGCATTTCACTCACCTGATCATCATTGTTGATTTCTGATCTGACGGTGCGTGAGGCACGTTTGAACGTAGATGCACGTGGTCTTCTTCCCTATACAGAAAAGCAAAAGTTTGTTTAATTGCATTTTATCCCTCTAATTTAATTCAAATTAAATTTTAAACTTTTGATATTTGTAATTAATCCTTCTTTTAATTCAAATTACATTTTCATCTTTATTAATTGCAATTAAGTCTTTTTCACTAAAAAATCTTTAATTTTCTTTAAAAATATATTCCTTAAAAAATAACATTAAGTATTAATTTAAGAACTTAAAATTAATTAAAAATATTAAGAACATATCAATTATAATTAATAAATTGGAAAAAATAACTGTAAAACGTACAATTATCAATGACATGGAAATACAAAGAGAAAATAATATTTCACATAAGATGTCATGTGAATAATAAGGTTTGTAATGTCATTATTGATGGGGGAAGCTGTACTATGTAGCTAGTACCATCTTAGTTAAGAAGCTAGGATTGCATATGATTAAACACCCTAAGCTTCATAAGCGATAATAGTTGAATGATAGCAGAGAAGTAAGGGTGAATAGTTAAGTATTAGTATCTTTTTCTATTGGAAAATACAAAGATGAAGTGATTTGTGACGTGGTTCCAATACAAGCTTGGCATATCTTGTTAGGTAGGCCATGGCATTATGATCAGAGGGTTACATATGAATGAGTATAGGAACAAGTACTCTTTTGTGAAAGATGGTAGAAATATTACACTTGTACCCCTTACTCATAAACAAATCTTTAAAGACCAATTGAAAATGACAAAAGAAAATAAAAGAGTGGAAAAGAAAAATAGGGAGAGAATAGTGAGGAAAAATAAAAGAGTGGAAAAGAAAACGAGGGAGAGAAGAGTGAGGAAAAATAAAAGAGTGGAAAAGAAAAGGAGGGAGAGAAGTGTGAGGAAAAAGAAAAGTGTGCAAAAGAAAGAGAGGGAGAGAAGAGTGAGGAAAAATAAAAGATTGAGAAAAAGAAAGAAAGAGAGAAGAGTGACAAAAATAAAAAGAGTGGAAAAGAAAAAGAAAGAGAGGAGTGTGAGAGAAAATAAAAGAGTGAAAAGAATAGAGAAAAAAAGAATGCGAGTCTAGGGAAAGTAAGGTCAAGGGAGCTATTTTTGCACAATGGCCCATACTTGTACTTCTGTACAAGGAGGCTAATTTTTCTACTAATGACCTTAATTCTTCTTTGTATAGTGTTACTCTTTCTTTGTTATAGGAATTTGAAGATGTATTTCTTAAAGAGATTCCTAATGGTCTGCCACTAATTGGAGGGATTGAGCATCAAATTAATTTCATACCAAAAAGCATCCCTTTCAAACTAACCAGCCTATTAAACCAAACCAAAAGATACCAAGGAGATTTAAAGATAGGTTGAGGAATACTTGGCAAAAGGTCAAGTAAGGGAGAGCTTTAGCCCATGTGTAGTTCCAATGCTTCTAATACCTAACAAGGATGGATCAGGTCGAATGTTTCTTAACTTTGAAGCCATTAATAACATTATGGTAAAATATAGACATTTTATTTCCAGGTTAAATGATATGTTAGATGAATTGCATGGTTTTTTCATTTTTAGTAAAATTGATCTGAAAGGTGAATACAATCAAATTAGGATTAAAGAAGGTGATGAGTCGAAAACTAAATTTAAAATTAAACATGGTATGTTTGAATGGTTATTCATGCATTTTGGATTAAATAATACACTTAGTACCTTTGTGAGACTTATGAATTATGTTCTATGAGCATTCATTGGAAAATTTGTGGCTATCTACTTTGATGATATTCTCATTTATAGTAAAAATTTAGAAGAACATGTTTTACATTTACAAAATGTACTTGAGGTATTAAGAAAAGTAAAACTATATGCTAATCTAAAAAAAGTGATACTTTTTATGGGAACATTAGTTTTTCTCGAATATGTTGTTAGTTCTAAAGGAATATAAGTTGGTGAGAAAAAAGGTGAAAACTATTAGGGAATGACCCGTACCTAAATCTAGTGTGTTAAAGATTTTAGCACACTAGCTGCACATTAACTGAAGTTATTAAAAGACTGTTAGGTTTAAATGAGGTGAGGAAAAAACAAAGCTTTTAATATGATAAAAGAAATATTATGTTCTACACTTGTTTTGGTTTTACCTAATTTTCTAAAACATTTTAGATTGAGTGTGATGCTTCAAGTATAGATATAGGAGTTGTTTTGATGCAGAAACAGAGGCTATAGCCTATTTCAGTGAGAAACTCAATGGATTAGCCTTTACCTACCCAACGTATGATAAATAACTCTATGCTTTGGTAAGGACTCTTGAGATGTGGAAGCACTACATTTGGCTCAAATAATTCATCATTCCCACGGATCATGAATCCTTAAAACATTTAAGGAGTCAAATTAAGTTGAATAGAAGATATGCCAAATGATTGGAGTTCATTGAAATATTTCCTTATGTGATTCATTACAAGAGAAGTAAGGAAAATGTAGTAGTTGATGCATTATCGTAGAGGTATGCTTTAATTTCTACATTAAATGCTAAGCTTTTAGGATTTGAATATATTAAAGAAATGTATGTCAATGATGATGATTTTTCTTCTATTTACAATGCATGTGATAAGTATGACTTTGGTAAGTTTTACAAATTAGATGGGTACTTATTTAAGGAAAAAAAATTATATATACCCAACTATTCTATACATGAGCTCTTAGTTAAGAAGTCCCATATGGGAGGATTAAATGGGCACTTTGGTGTTAAAAGAACTTTAGAAACTCTGCATGAACATTTATAGATGCATTACTTGTAGACAAGCTATGTCTAAAGTTCTACCTCAAGGATTGTATACACCCTTTCTTGTACCTAGCATACTTTGGGTATGTATTTCTATGGATTTCATTTTAGGACTACCTAGGTCAAAGAAATGTAGAGACTTCATTTTTATGATTGTTGATAGATTTTCTAAAATGAAACACTTCATAGTGTGTCATAAAACTGATGATGCCATTCATATAACAAAGTTATTCTCTAAAACAATTGTTAGGTATATGGGGTACTAAAAAGGATTGTGTCTGATTAAGGCATTAAATTTCTTAGTTACTTTTGGAAAACTCTATAGGTTAAGTTAGGAACTAAAATTTTATACTCTATCAAGTTTCATCCCTAAATTGATAGTTAAATTGAAGTAGTCAATAGAATTTTGTCTACTTTATAAGGGTTGTAATTCAAAAGAACTTAAATTTTTTTTGGAGGATTATTTACTTTTGTTGAATTTACTTATAATAGCAATATGCATTCAACCACTGACCATTCAACATTTGAAATTTTTATAGTTTTAATCCATTCACTCCTATAGATTTGTTAACTTTGCTTGTTTCAGAAAGAACTAATTTAGATGGTAAAAGAAAATCTAAAATAGTGAAGAAACTCCATGAAAAGCATTCATTAGTGTACAAAAGAGAAGAACAATGAATATGCTTCCAAACCTAACAAAGGATGGCAAAGAGTCATTTTTGAACTATGTGATTGGGTTTGGTATACGTGAGGAAATAATGATTCCCTAAAAAGCAAAGGTCCAAGTTGCAACCTAGAAAAGTTGGTCCATTTAATGCACTTGAATTGATTAATGAAAGTGCTTATAAACTTGATCTTCTAGGTGACTACAATGTTAGCACTACTTTTAATATTTCTTTTGATTACATAGGTGATAATTCGTGGTCAAATCCTTTTAAAGATAGGGGAATGATGATAATGATAAGCTTTATAAATTCTAAATGGACCCATTACAAGATCAACCACAAAGAAACTCAAGGAGGTATTAAATGAGTTTGTTCATGCATTAAATCATGATCAAATAGTGGCCCAAATGTAGTACAAGGTATGGAAGAAGCTATTCAATGAAATCATAGAAATTCTAAAAATTAAAGGCATGTCATAGTATAAGAAATAGTCTACCATGACTTGAGGATCTCGGGAAGAATTTGGGATTTTATGTAATGGCATGCACACCAGACATAGAATAAAAGGCACCACAACTTAAATGTTTCTTATCTCGTAATGTCATCTTGTCGCTCATTCGAATAACGACATGTAAATGTGGCCACCGTAGCCCATGTAAATTTAATAGCATTTTCTTGATCGTCTGAAAAAGATCCATCAGTTAGAGTTTTTTTTTCCTTTTAGGGTTTTAAATTTATACTTACAAATAGACTGTGCTGCCAGCTGCATAAAAAACAATAAATCATAAATTTCAGTATTTGATTTTATCATGGATTGAGAGTTTAATGCTCTATATTCCGTTACGAAGTGACTTATCTAAAGAATAGCAAACTTTTATGGCATCCTATCATCTTTACATTTTGATGAGTAATATTCATTTTGTTAAGATGAATCCTATAATTTGTCTATTAGTTTTCTTGGATCTATTTCAGTTTCGTTGTTGGGTCTTTAGTCATGTTTCTTTTAGTTCTCAAACAAAAATATCACATTTGTGGGTTATAAGGTTCTTTTTCATGGGTTCACATCAAATTGGATTCTAATCTTTTTTATTAGTTAGCTCACATATTGACACTTTTTCAGTTACACTTACACAGGGAAATGGACATTTAGTGATACTTATATTCTTCTTTTGGTACCTCTTATGTTTCATATTATTGATATGGTGTAATTTGATATCCCTTTAATTCCTAATTTATTCAAATTTAAGAATATATTCATTTAATTTGAAATTTTTTACATGTAAGAATGACATGATACATTAATGAAAATAGGTTTTTAAATTATTCAAACACAACACACAAAAAATAAGGCAATGATGGAGAATAAATTTAATTTTCAAAATATTACTTGTTCTTGTAAATTGAAGAAAAAAAAGTAGTGTTACATGCTAGTGTGTTTGTTATATTGATTATAACTATAATTGGAAATATGAAATGATAAAGTAATTATAATATAACTTAGATTATAATATATAGATTAATATATACATAGTAAAACATTTTTGTCTTCATAGAAAAATAACATTTTTATAAAAAAAAATGTACTAAATCACCATAATAATATGAAGAAAAATTACCAAAATAAGGTATAATGTAGGTTAATTTACTAATTTGTAAAGAGAATTGATGGAAATAAAAATAAACATAAATTAAATTAGAGATAAAAGAGAATGAAACTAAAAAATTATAAGAAATTAAATAAACATATTAATTCATTTAAATGTGCTTTTAAATAATAATAAAAAATATAAAATTAATAAGAGATAGTTTTACGATTGTAACTTGTGAATTTAAAAAATGAAATCAATAAGTCAATAACCATAAACAAGAGAATGATATTGACTCTTTTTTACTAATTGTTTCTTTTTTAAGTACACACAACTTGTATTACGTGAGAGGCATTTACTTTTAGCTCTTGAGGTAGTTCTAGTTAACGGTGGCAATTATAATGTTGAAAGCCATTTGCACAAACAATTACTTAGAAAGGACTCAAATCCCATCAGATTTCATTTGTTTCTCTACAAGTATTAATGTTAGTAGTTGCGATTCTATAAGAACACTAAATGCTTTATGGTAAAGAATTTATTTGTTTATTGAAGGAAAAAATATCTATTCCTTCTCCTAAATGGTTATGACCGTAACATTTTTTTAAACCAAAAAACCTTTTTAATTACTAATAAAATTATCATTATTGCTAAAGATGAGAGGGCATTTTAAGAAAACTATATAACTTTTTTAAAGTTATCGTTAACCTTATTCCATGATAATTAACATAAATTACATTTCCTACTCCTAGTATTCTATTCCCATGTATATATATTCTTAATGGAAATTTATCATCAATAGATCTTTACTTATATCTTTGAAATTTATAAAAATAGTTTTAATGTCCTTAAGGTTTATAATTAATATCACTAATGTTCCTTAATGTTTAACAACATTAACTTTCCATCCAATAATATTTTTTTTTCTATGTATCTGATATCAAATTGTAACTACTTTTTTACAATATTAGTTGTTAATTCTTGCATATTATTTAAAGGTGAACCTTTAAATTTCTTATTAAAACATTATTTAAACTTTATATTTTTCTTATGTTTATTTGCATACACTATCGTGGCTAGTTTTTTGTATTCATTTTCTTGCTTATCAATTTTATAAATGTTATAAATAAATATTAGTCATTCAAGATCCTTAATTGACTTAGAATTATAATTATAATTCCTAAATTTAATGGGTTTACCACAGTCATCCATTTCGTTATTCTTCTTTTTTTGTTACACCTTATATGCCTTAACTTGCTCAAACCTTAATACCCTTCTCGTAATGGTGAAGCCTTTATATGGATACATATTATGATGTCCAAATTATATTTACTAGAAAATAGAAAAAAAGAGTGATTGCACTCTACTTTATTCATAATATTAATAATGATTACAATTCTAAAAGCCAACTAAGAATCTTGAAGAGATTCTTAGTCCTTCATATATAGTTTCTAGATAAATAATTTTTAGAGTTGAGAGGTTGCTATTTGAAGTTGTATCCAACTGATAGAAATAAGGGTTCCTTTTATAGGGCAAGGAATCCCTATCTACAATAGTAAGAAATGATTGTTTTATCCCTACTTTAATAATTTACCTATCTTTTTGCTTTTGGCTTTTGAATTTAAGCATTTCATTTCCTTGGCATGAGAATTCTACATTTTTATTCCTCTTTATTGTTTTCTATCGATAGTTCTTTTGATGATGTATCTTTATTTTCTTGATCTTTAATGCATTAAATGCATTTATCATCCTTAGTGGTTTTCTTGCCATAAAAGCAAAATACCTTTTTTGTTTCTTGACAATTTTTTAAGTTATATTGCTATGGGAAGTTGTTATAACTTTACTAGTCAAATAATTTACTTTAATTTTAGAAGAATTATCAATATTTTTGAGTTCATAATAAATTTGATCTAACATTTATCCTTTTAGTATATAAATTTCATCTTATTGAATTTATTTTCTAGAAACACCCTTAGTTTTGGAACTTTTCAATTAGTGCTAGAAATCCTTAATTTGATAAAATTTTAGGGACTAACATAACCTTTTCATTTCAGTTCATAAGTGATTTGAAAAATCTAAGATAAACAGGCATGTCACCTACTCTATCTTTTTCCTAAAGTTTTTGATAGCATTATTGAAATTTTTAGGAAAATAATTTAATTTACTTAAATTAATTCTAGATAAAGGTTCTCAATTAAACATGTACGGAAATTTTTATAAACAAAACTTGATCAACTCTTTCAAGAATAATAAATTTACTACTTGTGAAATTGTTTTGTGTTGTGTAAAATTTCATAGCTTTGATACGTTTCTAGGTAGATTTTCTCGCTAAGTTATAGAGACTTAACCACTATGGTTTACTTAAATTCCAATATTGGTCTTTTTCATCTTTAATGATCAATGTATTCTTTGGGAATGTTTTCCCGAATAGTACTGGTGCTCGTACTATTTTTATTGTCTCTGTAAAAGACATTTCCTTGAATAGTACTAGTGGTCATATTATCTTTCCTCAAGTCTTCACCTTACTTGGTGGGATTATTGTTGTTATATTTTTAATCATATATTCTTTAGTTATTAGTTTTAGTACTCTATAATTGGTAAAACTCCCTTTAGCTTCTTTTCTATTAGTGGAAGCTCTATGAATTATTCAAATAAATCCGACAATAGCTTTACTTGCTTTAGGCTAGTTGTTATAAATTCTTGATTTTGGACTATTATAGACACATAAGTTTTTTTTGGTATTTTTTTTGCCTTTTCAGCTCAATTGAGCTTTTATTTTTTCTTTTCAGAGATGTTACTCTCTTTTAAACTGTTAGGTTCTTCCTTCTCATTTTCAATTCCTTCTTTAGAAGTTTTCCCTTCCTTATAATGAATCTCTAATGGAGATTCCTCTTTTGAATTTTTGAATTCTAATGGCCGTTTTGAACTACTAAGTTCTTCATGTCTTTAAAAGAGCCTTCTCTAGGTGTAAAACCTTGAGTTGTTCCTAAAAGATTCTTATCTCCTTTACCTTTATCTTGATATTGATATCAAGATGTTCCATTCTTACAATAACAAAAATAGTGAAAGGTGTTAAAGCTTTTATAAGGTCATATGTTAAATTATTCTTATTTTTTGAAAGATGTTCGACATTAAAATTATATTAGTTAAATCACTATTGCCATCTAACTAATCTTTCTTGTTTATAATCACTTACAATATTATTCCTTAAAATATAACTAAAATTATTGTTATTGATTTTGATAATAAATCTAAAACGTATGACATATATTATAAATTTCTTAATAGTTATTTTAATAGCTTAGTATTCTTTTTCATTACTATGATAATTTAATTATGGATCATGAAAATATTTTATGTATATCTATAAAGATATTTATCTTTGTAATTTACTTTTTCTTTTAAATTGCTTCCCATTATTTATATGAATCATCTATTTCAATTATTATTATATAATCTAGACCTGAATGATATGAAGTTGGTAATTTTTTTTGCATATGCTTTTACCTTATCTATGTACAAAGTACATTGTTTTATCAATTTCCAAACATTATTTTTTTTCAATTTTGTTTATAAAGTTTTCGCATTTCTAAAAGTTTCTTGCTGTACGCTTTAACATATGTTAAACATCCTAGGAAGCTATGTAATTGATTTTTATCTTTTAATTCACTAGAAAATCCTTGAATCTTATTTAGTATAAGGGGTTGTAGATTATTTTCTCCATCTTCAATTTCTAACACTAAATACTTAACTTTTTGAAGAGTAATTAATGTTTTCTTCTAAGAAAGTAAAATGCCTCCTTTAATGTATTCAATTCATTACTGGAAACCAAAATATCAACTATATAAACACAACAAATATTCTGTAATTTCTTAAAGATGTTAATATACCTTTGAAAGATATTGGGAGCTTGTTTTAATTCGAATGATACAATAGTCTATTGAAATTGTCTTTAAGGGCAATTAATTGATGTTACTTTTTGAAATTCCTCATCTAGTTTTATTTATAAGTCCATTTTTTTCAATCAAATTTTAAAAAATATTTCTTTCCTTTTATTAATAATAATATTTTTTTTCTTTTTTTGGAGTAAAGTATCTACCATCAATGGTTTCTTTATTCAATGATTTTAAGTTTATCACCATTCTCTTTTTCTCTTCTTCTTTTAACTACTTTTTCAACTAAAAATGTAGGAATAAAGTGTGGTAAATTACATGGTATTATGGATTTTAGTTTCAAAAGTTTTGAATTTGTTTTTCAAACTCAATCATATCTTATGAAGTATAAATCATAGGCTTTACTTTAGTGACTTTGTTAGAGTTTCTTAGTTTTATGTTAGTAATAATTTAGATTTGTTTATTTTTAAATTTAAAGGATTTTCTCAACTTACTATTTTTAATAATTTTTTGATACTTGTTAAGGCTTCATCTTTCTGAATTTCATTAAAAAAAAAAGAGTTTCATTTCTATTCTATATCTAATGAAGTATTTTATAAAAAAATATTTTTGTTGATATTTTGTGTCTATCTCACCATGTTTTTGCTTTTTATATTGTTCCATAAAAATTAGGTTTGATACAGTCAAAATTTTTCTTATTTTTGACACATAATGGTTTCACTATCTTGTGTTGTTAGACTTATTTTGTCTAAATATTGTGTAAAAGGTTGATATAAGTTTAAGAAATTATTTCATATTAATAAATAAACTCATATTTCTTGGTGATATATAGTAGAAATATGAACTTTCTCTCCTCTATCAATATATTTGTATTTTTTAAGATTTTATTAAGATTTATTACAGTATTATTAGCAATTCTTACATGCTTGTTTTCAAAGTTCTTCTGAGAATACATATTTACTAGCTACACACATGATAACTCTTATATCTATATATGCATACAAATAGTAATTTGTGTAACCTTTAAATTTCAATCTTATATCAATATAAGTAATGTTTAGATTTATAATACTATACAAATCATTCATTTTTTTGATAAAGATTATCCATATTCTAAATTAGTTATTTTTCCTCCATTTCTTATAATAGATAAATACTACAAGTATCATCTATATCGTATTCCTAATTCTATATTAAAATCTTCTCTTAAGATTTTTTCCTTTAATGGAAATTTATTTTTTATGTTGAAGCTGGTTAGGGAATTCATTATCATAATGTCCTTCTTCATTGTCAATCTAATAATTGCATTTATTTATCCTTAATGGGCAATAGTTTGTTTTCTCGTAGCTTATAGTTTTTTCTCTTAAAATATATTTTCTTATAAGCTTCCTTGTTATTCTTTCACTTATATTCTTCAAAGTTTTGTTTTCTAAATTTATATCTTTTGAATTTTTTGTAGTTTTTATATTTTTATACTTTTGCTTGTAAGATTTTATGTTACATCCATATTTTTCTAGCATTCTAAAATTTGTTGAATCATAACAGATTTTATCATTTTTTTTTATATCCATGTCTTTCTTGACATTTAATGTTTATCCAATATTTAAGACTTCTTATTCTTCTTCCTAAATTGGTTGGTATGATTTCTCTATTTTTATTTCATCCTTCTATTATGGTTTTAGACAATATTCTAGGTAATTATTGAAAAATATTTTCTTATAAGTTTCTTGCATAGAGAGTGGTACCTTATGATGATACATTTTATGTTCAAAAATAAAGAAATCTATATAACATATGTCACGTATCTTCATATTTGTTAAATTTCATTTGGCTTCCTCAATTTCATTTTCACTGAACATAGTGATATATCTGCATTTATCTTCTCTAATAAATTCCTTGTATATTTCATTTACTATAGAATCTAATTTTTCCTACTTATGGGACCATTCCCGTACATTTTTAAATGTTGTTGTTATGTTAAATTTGTAAACAAACTTTAACATTTCCTATTTTTTGTGAGTTACTAAGACTTTACAAACTGAAGGGTTTAATTGTGTGATTGGAGAAGTTTGTATGATTAAACTCATACCACTAGACCATTCAGCTAAGGCTTTTTCCTATCTCTTATATAATCTAATTCTAAAATATCATATCTATAATTTTCATGGAGTTTAAATTCTAGTGGGATACTACCTTTAGTTTCTCAATGTAATCCTTCTTACATTTTAGGTTTTTGTTTTTTTTCTATATAGAAGGTCAGGTTCTTCTAACCTTTTTCTATTTCTTTCTTCTCTATGTGGGTCAATTGTTCCTTTTTGATGAGAAATTTGTAATGATATTGGTTTTATATGAATTTCTTAGATCATATTTTCTAGTTCAAAACCTGTTTCACTAATATTGTCATCTCATTTTTCTCTTTGTTTATACTAAGATTTTCACCACAATGTCTTCCTAGCTATTTATCTATTAGAGTTAACAAACTAACTAATTTTTCTACATCCCTATTCTTAGGGTTCATAAATTTGTTTTCCTAATTATTTATATATTCTAGTAAACTGAAATTATAGCTTTTTCTTTAACTTTTTGTTTTTTTTCATTCCTAGGTATCAATGCATTTGATATCTTAGGTGGTTTTTTTTTAATATTACAAATGAATCAAACTTATAACCTATGATTTTATTTTCCCTGGGTATTTTATCTACATCCATTCTTAATTCTATAAATTCTTTAAATATATATATTTTGTTGTAATTTCTTTTTATAACCATATTACTTTATTTCTTTTTGTGTTTTATTTATGTCTTGTAAGGACTTGGTGTTTGACTTTTGTACTATATCCAATTATTTTACTAAAAGAATTAAAGCTTTTATTGTTATTATTTGATTGTTTGATATGCTTATTAGGCTTTTATCAAAAATCTAATTTTATATTTTGTAATTTATTTTTGATTTATTGGGATAACAATGGTATAATTTTCTTCCTAATATTACGTTATGTACTAATGCTTTCATTATTTTAACTTTTTATTTTAGATTTATGACTTTTTTTTCCTTGTTAGAGGTTTCTCCTTCATGATCTATACATAAATATTGATATATTACTATTTCTTACTACATGATATTTCAAAGTCTATTAATATTTTTGGTTTTATTATTTATCTAATTTCTTGAATTTTTTTTATCAATTTCTATAAATTTATTTTGCCATATATTGAATTATTATACCTATTTGTTAACGAATATCATATCATGTAGTGTATTAAAAATGAATAATTTCTTTCATTAATCTACTCATTTAAATTCACAGGTTAAACTTAACATTTAGTTTAAGTTCTTATCATAATATTAATGGAAAACCGAGGATATGCTTTGAATTTTAGTTTTCGGTATCCTAAGTTTTCATGAATCATTCCTAATAAAACATATTTTCTATTTATTATTCTACTATCTAGTGGTATTAGTTTTATTGGTGTATCAATTCTTTCTCTAATATGTGTTTTTATGAATATTTGGATTTCTCTTAAATGGATGTATTCAATTTTTCCTTTATCCTTCTAAGAGATTTTTGATATTTTATCCATAATAATTTTTTTGTAAATTAATTATATATTATACATTTATTTTGCGTTTGTAATATCAATACCATTTATTTATTACTTATTCCATAATAAATTATAACTTTTCTTGAAAATATTTATCTTATTATTGAGAATAATGAGTCTTTAAATCTACCACTTCTTTAAAATTTAATCTTATTTTTTGTATTTTCTCAAATTTCTTTTTACTAGTTACTATTTCTTGTTAGAAATATCCTGAAATGTCTTGTGTTTCTATTTCTATTATTTATGTTATTTTTATATGTAAAAGATTACTATTTATTTCCATTAGAATTAGTTTTTGTTAAGTTTGATGAATATTTATAATATTTTTGAAATCTTAAGAGTATTTTTGATATTACTTCAAAGCTTGAGTATATTTTTAATCTATATGTAATTTCAATTTTAAGTTTTTGAACCAAAATAGCATTAATATGATATGAAGAATTATCTCAACTTTCTATCTAATTTTTTTAACCCTATTGAATTGTGAGTGGTGGACTATTTTATTTAAATAGGTGAATTACATTTAAATTAAATTTAAGCCATTTATGTAACCAAAGATATCCCAATATTTTAAAAAAAAATGTCATAATAGTTTCATTATTAATTTTGAGAAAGATAACAAATAAAATAATAATAACCAAATGTAAAATTTTTGTGGTTCCTGGATCTAATTTTCATATTCGTATAACTAAAACGGGCTAATAAATATTATCTTCCACTATATATTGACTAATAAATGAAAAATACAAAATAATCTCACAAAAATATAGTTTAATATATTTTTTTATTTTTATCATAAGAGGATATCTCTCTCACATATAATGATGTAAGTCTTTACTCTTTCTGAAGCACTTAAATTTGGTTTCTCTTTTCTTTCTAATATATAAGTATATTTATTGTTTGTTTTGAGGGATGATTATAAAAAATAAAGTACCACCTTTTGTAATATAACATTTACTATTATTGTAAATGTAAAAATGGGAGAAAAACTCATTCTTTTTCTCTTTCATCAAACTCTCTATTTCTCCTCTTGTACACTTTTTCTTTGTTTTAACATGTTCTTTATTCTTTCTTTTCTCTTATCTCATTTTATCTCTTCTTTTCTCCTCTACAACAGGAAAGATGACCCTTTTAATCTCCTCATCTTGACTTATGTGGAGGGTTTTATTATGCATGTTATTTGTTGTCTCTTTTGAAGAGAACATAAAACGTGCAAGTATACACGGTCACAAGTAACAAAATTTGATAAGTAAGTTATCGTTCTCACGAAGATTTGTTACTACAGTTTGTTGAGTACTAAAATTAGCTCTCTCTGATTTTATCCAAAATGATCGTTGATTGAAACGAGTTAAGAAAAGAGTTAAATAACAAAATAAAAGAAATCTAGGATTGCAATTTTTCACCAAATTAATCCACTCGAATCATGTTATTTTCTTTTGCTTTATATTTTTTAGTACATTTAATTTGTCAACCGAAAACTTCTAATTTTATCCATACATCTCTTCCGAGCTCCGTATAAACACACCTCGTTAAATTAATTCACTATATTCCTATGAGAATTAAATTCACCAAAATTCATTACGTTCTAAGTTCTCAAATGGCCACACATACAATTAGGGTATATTCCTATCCTTCATCATACATGTCATTCTATCTACGAGCAATAAACACAAAAATGCTTCTTCCAAGTTTATTTTAGTTCCACGTATCATTTGATAAAATTCGTAAATAATCAAAAGCATTAAGCACAAAATAGAATAACCAAATCGAACGTCTTATAAATTTTTCAAAAATAATTAAAATCAAAAGCTTCATAAATTTAGATAAAATGCAACCCTAGAAAAATTAAATTACTTCATAAATTTAAAATAAAAATTATAGCAGTTTAAGAAAAATAAGATAAGAACAAAGAAAAATTAAAACATTTCATATCGTGAATATTTGGCACACGCAGAACACAACAAAAGAAAAAAATGGCTTCTATGTGTTCCACAGTCCAGAACCGAACAATACAAAAAATCTCAAAAACTAAACTCTCTAAAAATTTCTAACTTTATCATAATATCCCCTATTTATAGCTAAAAAAATACATCTAAAATATTACATTTTTTAATAAACACATAAAAATTTGTATCGAAAATAAAATTGACACGTATCGATATTCGATATCGAAAACGTATTTTAATTCACGCATGAGACACAGCAGAACCGTTTCTGATTTTTAATTCAAAGTCATTGCCACGTGTCAGCGTCTGATTCGCTGAAAGGATTAATGAGGACACGTGGTGGGATTTGATTGGCTGCGCTAAACGATTGCACGTGGATCAACTGCACGGGAAAATGGCGTGCGGGACGTGGGAGACAACGGTTGTAACGCGGGTGTGATCCTGCGCTTTCGCGCTCATCGTAACATGCCACGTGTCAGAACATGATTGGTTGCAAGATAAAGTGGAACATATGGCAGCTTGTGATTCGTGGAATAACCGGGTGCATGTGGATTGACAGCACGGGAACAGAGGCGCACGAAGATGGGAGACAACGGCTGCATGCGTCAAACCCGTGGGTCCCATCTGCATGCCGGCCGCGCGGCAGGTGGGCCCCACTCGGGCAACCGAGCGGCGTGATATAACAAAACCTGTACCCACGCTAGTTGATCGGGGGTGATAGAGTTGCGCGCATCATAGTCGTTTCTTTTCTGATCTAACGGTCCACGTTGCGTGCATGACGTAGGGAGCGTGGACTTCTTCTCACCTGCACAGAAATTAAACTTTAATTAATTGCATTTTGACCCATAATTTAATTCAAATTACATTTTAAACTTTATTTAATTATAGTTAAGCCCTTTTCTAATTTAAATTAAATTTTTAAACTTTTAATAATTAAAATTAAGCCCAATTTTAATTAAAATTATATTTTCAACTTTTATAAATTGCAATTAAGAACTCTATTATTTGAAATTATATTTGTGGACATAAATTTGCAATTAAGTGCGATTTCGATTCAAATTATTTAATTTTATTAAAAATGTATTTCTTAACACATAAAAGGTAAATATTAATATATTTAACTAAAATTAACCAAAAATGTCAAGAACATAGCAATTATAATTAATAAAATAGATGAAAATAACTATATAAAATACAGTTATCATTATTCTTCTACATAATTCAAATTTGTCCACACTTCAAAAGTTGTAATAAATTCTACTTTTGTAGATGACAAAATGATACACTTTTATAACTTTGATTGCAACAAGACAGCTCCCCTTGAAAATATAATCGGGTATCCAGAAGTAGATTTTATGGGATCAATATCTCTAGCCATATCTTTATGCACCTGTGTAGACAATCAATTCAGGTTTATCACTTCCATCGCATAAAATTATTTTGGAAGTACCCCTACGTTATCGATGAGTGCTCAAAAGTACTAAAATTACCATGATTTTATTCACTTTAATTGATTAAAAATATATATATTTATATTATTTTATCATATTTCTATATAAATCTATCTTTTCGGAATCACTATTATTTTTATTGTTTTTCAGGTATTTTTTGTTTAAAAAAGTAACTTAAAGACTTAAAGAAAAATACCGGAGGAAATACATCATAAATATATTCATAAATTAAATGAGGAAAAGTAAAAAAAGATGGAAAAATTGGATAAAATGGATCAAAAATGTAAAATAGGGTGAAATTGCACACGTAGCTTCCCAATCACGTCGGACAACGTGCTCCTAGCTACACTAAGAAATGTGCATGCCATGCGAGCATAACACCGAGTACGCGTGCACCGCCGCACCCCACCTACCAGTTGAGATCATCATCACCTACTATGCGTTTCCTCCATTTTTAATCATTTTTTCACCTACTTTTTCTTCCTCTCCTCACCTATAAATACCATCATTCTCTTCATAACAAAACACACCTAAAACACATCTTCTTCTTTCTCTCTCTCCATTTCTTAGTTTTTAGTTTTTCCTTAGTTAGTTTTTCTTAGTTTAGAGTTCTTCTCTTTTTGAGAAGAACTAATTATGTTTTTGTAATTTATTTGCTTTTTTATTCAATAAATGGAAGTGCAAAATCCGTTTAGAGGTTTTCCAGCAACAAGAATAACATCAAAGTACTGTAAGGATTTTATTTTATTTAGAGTTATTTTTATGCTTTATTCTTACATGTTATATTTAATTTTTCTGTGATTAAATTTAACTTTGCTAGCTGTTTGTCAACATGATATAATAATAACGTTGTTATGCTTACGAAATATTAAATAGGTAAAAATCTCTAAAATGAATTGATTTTGTTTTTATTCAAGATTTTATATTAAGAATGTTAAAGAGAAATATATTATTTTTCATTACAAATTTAAAACTGAAAATTAGATTTTAAGGTTTAGTTATCTAGTCTAATTTAGAGTAATGCTCTTTTATTTGTTGGTACAATCGCCCAGTAGTTAGAATGAATCTCTATTTCAAAAGTTTTTATAAGAATTATTATCTAAAAATGTATTGAAAACATGTTTTGAGTAGTGGTTTTAAAACTTGAAAGTTAGTACTCGGATAATTAAATTCTTAGATTTAATTCAGACACCTTGAATAAAGTTTAAACTGTCTAACCCCACCGAAGGTGGCATTTAAATGGTTTATTTCAATCTCTTAGAAAAAAAGAATTAATTTAATTAACTAAATTAGTTATCAACCCCACCCATAGGTGGTAATTGATTTGTTTAGTTAACAAAGAATATCTAACACCACCAAAGGTGGTATTCATATAAAAAAAGAGAGAATCAATAAATATCAATTTATATCTTTAATAACCTAAATAATATGAGCAAGCATAATTAACTTAGTTATTATATCCATAAATAATCCATTATTATAAATGATAAAATTTGCATAAATAATTATTGAATCTGTATCTATGTTTATTTTTATGTGAGTAGATTAGAAACATAAAAAACCCAAAATATCGTGACAGGATGTTTAGGATTTAATTTCGTTTTTAAAAGTTTGAATAATAAATTAAAAATCACATATATTCCTTCCTTGCCTTGGGAATATACTTATCATTTTCTATGAAATAATTCATACACTTGTGAGAGTTTTATAAATATAAAACCAAAGTATTGGTGATGCCAGTTTTGCTCATCGGTTATCTTAGAAGCCATTTTACTACATTCTAGTGTTCCTTGCTTGGATTTGACAAGTATCTACTAAAAACATCACATGCATGTGTTAAAATACACCTAGCATTTATTAGACTACCAATGGTTGAGGAATATGGAACCATATCCATTTCTTCCTTTGGCTTCTCATATGTAGAACTTTACTTTGAGCTCATCATGAAGTGACTAGCAAGTGTAGCAACAACTGGCTTTTCTTTGTCCATCTTAAATCACGCCAATACCTTCTCAATATAGTTTTATTATGAAAACCCCAACTTTCCTTTCTTACAATCATAGGAGATTGTCATACTGAAAATCTTCTTTGCGAATCCCAAGTTTTTCATGGAAAAAGACTTAATAAATTCTTTCTTTAACTTGCCAATCTTCTCACTATTTGGACCTACAATAAAAATATCATCTACATAAATAAGAAGTATGATAAATTCACCATCCCTAAATATTTTTACAAATACGCAATGGTCAGACATTTTCCTTTGATATCCATGCTCAATCATAAAGGAGCCAAAATTCTTGTACCATTGTCATGGTTCTTGCTTTAGTTCATATAGTCTCTTCTTTAGCCAATACATAAAATGTTCTTTTCCTTTGACTTGAACCCTTTTGGCTACTCCATGTAGATCTCTTCTTTAAGATCACCATAAAGAAAATAAATCTTCACATCTATTTGTTCAACTTCTAGATTCAAACTTGTAGTGGATCCAAGTACTTCCATGATAGATGACATCTTAGCCATAGGTGAGAAAATTTTGTCAATGTAAATTCCTTTTTTCTGACTGAACCCTTTCGTGACTAACCTTACATTGTATCTAGGTCATAAGCTATTTTCTTTAGTCTTTAATTTGTACACCCATATTTTTTAGTCTTTTTACCTTTTCGTAGTGCCATCAAGTCATACGTGCAGTTCTCATGTAAGGATTTCATTTCCTCTCCCCTTTGTGCTCATTTGTCAAAGATTCTTTATAGAACTTTGGTTCTCCCTTGTCAATGCATAAGACCAACTTAGTTGGAGAGTATCTGGTATAGGGTTCAGGTACCCTAGTTGATCTTTATAGACGAGTTCCAACAATGGTTCCTAAAGACCTGGTTCTAAAATCTTTAGTTACATCATTAGCTGGATCATCACCGATTAGAGGATTATTTACTGCATCTCTAGCATCTTCTATTGAATATCTACCATTTCCTTGCTCTATGAGAGGAAGAATTGGATCTAAATGGATATTGTTTTGGGCGATCAAGTTTTTCACCTCTTTAAATATCTTCAATATTTTGATATTCAAAGAATACAACATTTCTACTTCTCACAATCTTTCTTTTTATAGAATCTTATAGCCTATACTCTAATTCTTCATTACCATATCCCAAGAAGATGCATTCCATCTCATCTTTTGGAATATGAACAAACACTCTACAATCAAACACCATCGTAGGGTTTTAGGATACATCATTGCCTTTCCAAAACTTGTTAGGAACATCTCCATTCAATGGAATAGAGGGAGAGAGAATGATCAAATCAATAGTAGTTAAGAGAACTTTGCCCCAAAATCTCTTTGATAACTTAGAATGAGATAAAAATTGTTGTCACTCTTTCAACAATAGTTCTATTCATTCACTTAGCTATGCCATTATACTGAGGAGTCTTTGAAATTGATCATTCATGTTTGATTCCATTTCTCATACAATAATGCTTGAAAGCTCCAATTATTCTCCCTCATTATTTGTGTGGATACACTTCAAAGGTCTACCAATCTCTCGTTCAACACTAGCATGAAATTTCTTGAATGCATCAAACACTTAATCTTTAGTCTTGCGTACATATGACCAAACCTTCCTAGAATGATTATCAATAAAGTAACAAAATACCTTGCTCCTTCAAGAGTACTAGTGGTCATTGGACCACAAAACATTAGAATACACAACCTTTAAAACATTGGTCTTTGTTTGTGGGGTTCTGTAATAAAATGAAGCTTGATGTTTCTTTCTAGCCAATAAATGCATACATGGTTTAAGAGACATAGTTTTCCTTTCACCTTTGTTAATGCTTTTTTTGGCTAGAATTTAAAGTCACTTCTTACTCATATGTCCGTGCCTTTTTGTACCACAAGACGATTAAGGAATCTTCTCTGAGTGCATTCATGACCCCCTTACATGCATATGCATTGGTCATGTAAAGAGTATTTTTCTTCTTCTCTTGAGCTACTATTAGATCACTTCTAGCAAGCTTCCACTTACCACTATCAAATACACTGGTGTAAGCATCATCATCCAATAGTCAGATGGATGTCAAATTCATAAGTTTGTTTGGAACATATCTTACACCCTTGAGAACCAAGCAACAACTTTTGTTGGTTTCAAGGGAAATATCTCCCCTTCCCATGATTTTGGACATTTTATCATTTCTCATCCTAGTGTTACCAAAATCTCCATTGGTATAGGATGTAAAGAAATCTCTTCATGATGTTATATGATACGATGCACAAGAATTAATGATCAGATATGTATCTTGCAATGTTAAATTAATAATATCACCATCACAAATAACAATCACCTTATTTCCATTAGACATTAGAGTAGTCTTGCCTTTTGCTTCACCACTTCCTTCCTCTATTTTGAGTTGTTTGCATCTTTTTCTTATATGACCCTTGTTGCCACAACACTGATATTCTATATCTCTCCTTGTCCTCGACCAGCCTCTAAATCTATCTGTTGACTTGTCCATGCTGTGTAATTTTCTATTATTTCTTCTTCTACGATATTCGACAATAAATGCCTCGAACTCAATTATCGTTCCTTGCTCCTTGCTCCTTTCTTTTTCATTGAACATGCTATCTTTTACTGTTCTAATGTAAGAACATCTTGATAAGTAAAGTTGATTAATGATGCCATCAATGTATCATAACTATCTAGTAAGAAGCTAAGTAACAATAATACTTGTAATTCATCGTCAATAATCATATTCATATTTGTAAATTGGTTCATCAATCCTTAGTAGTCACTTAAATCTACATAAACACTTTGATTGTCTATGTACTTTAACTTAACTAGTTGTAAGCTAAGAGAGGTTTTATTCTAAGTAGTTTTTCTCTCATATATGGACCCTACTTTGTCTATAATGAATAGGCGACAGTTTATTGTGCTACAAGATGAAAAATACTATAATCAATCTATTATCAAATTTGTTTGATAGTTTTTCTATTCATTAAGGTCCAAGAGGTAATCAATTTACCTTCTGGCGTAACTCTTCATTTAGAAGCTACTCTTACAAATATTTGCAATAACGAATGTCCTCCATCGGTGGCTTTCAAATAGAATAATTTGATGTCATTAATTTAATTATTATTGTAAACGAAGTTGATGCTATCTCTTCCATTTTGAAAAATACACAAGATTATAATAATCAACAAACATAACTCTCATATCATATATTAAAAAAGATAACAATTAAAAAATAATAATAGTCAAATAAAGAATTGCAGTGTCTTTGGATCTATTTTTTTCATAATTAAAATCTAATTTTTTCAACTCATGTAATTAAAATCAGAATATATTGTTCTCCAAAATATATATTGATTAATAAATAGAATCACAAAATAATATCACAAAAATGTGGTATAAGATTCTTTTGGATTTTTATTTCAACAAGATATCTCTCTCACAATGAGTATTTTTTTACTCTTTCTCAACTATTTAAGTTTGGTTTCCCTTATTATTTCTAATATATAAAAATATATATAAAACATTCTTATATGGATGATTATAAAAGGTAAAGTAATCACCTTTTATAATACAACATTTACTATTATTTTCAACGTAAAACTCGGAGAGAGAAATTTTATTTGAAAGACTCTTTAATTCTCTTGTGTACACTCTCCCATTGTTTTGACATTTTTTTTTCTTTCCTTTCTCTAATCTCATATTCGCTTCTCTCCCCTCTTTAGAACTTCTCTCCTCTCCTTTAGAATGGAAGGATGGCACTTTTAATTATATTATAAAAATATTTTAGTTTTATATTTTGGATAGAGTATTTATAATTTCATTATTTTAAAAAAAATCAATATTATAAATAATGCTCAATACTATTTTTTTAATATTTTTGATATGTTATAAGTACTTATTTAAATAAATTATATGATTAAAAATATTTTTTTTATAATAATAAGATTGATAGCGTCTAATTCATAAATTATGAGATTAAAATATTTATTTTAAAAAATTATATAATCTTTAATATTTAACTTAATAATTACGAGATTAATACTTTAATTTGATAAAGAGTAATTAATATTCTTCTCTCACATATCACAATTAAAATGATTACATATTTTATATAGTTTGAACTTAATAAAAAATAGTTAAAAAATGTCATGCTACCTCTAACTGTTGCCCGAAATATAATTTCTAGTAACAATGACAATTATATAATTTTCAATGTATAGTTTCCAATGAATTATGCCACAAATGCGTACGAGTAATTAGGGGTGTCCAAAAATTAGACTGGACCGAATTAAACCAAAAAACTGGATCAGTTTAGATAGTTTTATAAATGAAACGGTTTGATCCGATTTTTATTATGTAAAACCGATTTTCAAATGGTCGAGTCTGGTAATATTAAAACAACGTATATAACAAAATCAATTTCCCCTCTTTCATAGTTTCATTCATCTCCCTCACGCTTTCCTTTCCTCTACGAACCCTAAAACCTAACAATATCTTCACCGCTGCTGCCGCCACCTCCAGTAGCAGCTAGCCATCCTCGCGTCACCTCCACTACCACAAGCTTTAATTTCCCCTCTTTCATAGTCTTTTCATCAATGGATGAAATAAGTATGTGATGAGCTAACTGATATATGTTTGAGTTTATGGAACTTCTGTGACCATTTTCTAGTTTATGAACCATGTTTCTTCCCATGATATTTACCCTTTTTTCCCTCATTGTTGTAAGTCTCAGATAATCATTACAATCCAGACTTGAAGAAGATAGCCCTTGCAAGGTTGAGTGTTGTACATAGGAGCCTCAGAATTGCGAAGTTTGGTGTCAAGAAGAGGAACATACAAGCTTTGAAAGGTCATGACAAAAAGTGAAGTGAAGAGGAACAGACAAGCTTTGAGGTGTTCTTAAAGAAAATTTGGTTATATTTTTCTTAGTAAGGAGATTATTTGGATATTATTTCTCTGATAAAATTTTTCTTGTATTTTTCTACATATTAAACTATTATGTACTTATGTCATGTTTGGTTGCCTGCACTAAAGTAATAGGATAGGGTAGTTTTATCCTAAAATAACGTTTGATACATTTTTAACATACAGTTCAAAGAATCCCAATTTAGTCCTACTAATTAGATAATTGGACTAAAACCCAACAATTATTTACTAGACACTAGGTTCTAGATTTATTTATATCACAAAGGAAGAGTTTCATTTATCAATATAAACTTACAAATAGTATCCAATAGATACATAGCAGCAAGAACATCAAAAATCTAAGTTTCCCCCACTAAAAACTATCGAAGATGTAGCACAATAAAACAATGGGAGGTTTCTTATTTTGCTCTGTGTCTCCAATTTAATGTTGATTGTTGCAATAGATAAAATGAATATTTTTTTAGGAAATATGAGAATTTAGACATCTATATAAACCATTAAAAATCGTTAATCAAACCGGACCAAATCGTTTGGTTACAACATTTTTAATAATCAAATAGTCTGGTCCAGTTCGATTTGAGTAAAATGAATAGTTTCATTTAGTTAAAAAAATTACTCAAAATCAGATCAAATCGAACCGTAGACACCCCTACGAGTAACATAGTTATTAAAAAAATATTTACCATAAATTATTTTGATTATTAATATTGATGTAATAATTATTTTTAGATTGAGAAAAATAAATTTTAATATTTTAATTAATAATAATTTATTAAATTAATTGTATATGCACTATCATTTGTAGATAAATATGAATATTATTTTGTTTTATCTGTTATAACAATTTAATTTATTTATTATTTTTTATAATAATGTAGTAACAATACATAGATAAATAATCCAATTTTAAATTTTTATTTTTTATCAATTTTATAATTATTATTGTTTATTGTTAAAGAAATAATCTATGAAATTGATATCTCAATAATAATTAAATAAAAAAATTGATCATTTTTCAATACCTTATCATTTTTTACAAAACAAAAGTAATGATAACAAAGAGAATAACATTACTCTTTTGAATATACAACTAAGGAACTTGTATTGTCCCACACCCTTTACTTAATACATAATAATTTAAAAATAAGAAAATTATATAAAATAATACACTTAAAATTCATATAATAATATTTAACAATATTAAATTGGATAGAGTTCAACATTGAATCGATTTATATAATCGTAATTTAATTTAAACTACATCTAATTAAATGTAATTGAATAAAAAATAAAAAAATTAATTTTTTTAATAACAAAAATATATTAATTGTTAATAAATAAAGAAATTTTTGTAATTTTTATAATCATGAATTTTAATATTCATATTTTGTTGTCTTAGTCAAAAGAATTTAATTCTTGTAACGGTTCTAGTTATATTGTCGACTCAAAGTTGAGCTGGAAGTGACCTGAATGGAGTAAACAAGTTTTGTCATATTGCTTGGCCCAACTGTTTGAATAAGCGTTCAGACAAATCATTTAAGTTTGGTTGTTGGTTTGTTTTCAAAAACAATTATATGTTTTGAAAACAGTTAATTCTAATAATAGTATGAATAATGGTGCCTTAGTGTAATTCTATTAGTAAACAATGGAGCTACGATATTCCTACTAAATAATATTTAATTTTGAAGTTATTTTTATACGTATACCATTAACTTCATATTCCTATTTACTTGTTTAATTTTTATAGGTTCTATTGATGCCGATTTTTGTCCACATTAATGTTTGAATATACATGTATTTTTTGTGTACATGAAAACAAAGAATAATATACTATTAAGACCTTGGACCAGCATGGATTTAGTCATCTTAGATCCTTTGATGTTTAAGTAAATTTGGGTAGTGAGGAAGATACTAGTGTATCTCTTTGTAATACAAAGAGATATAGAGAGATATTTAGGGAAAGAATAAAAGTGAACAATGATTAATTTTAAGAGGAAATATATCTATTGATGACCTTTACATGTAGTGATAGACTTGTCTATAAATATAAGAGCTTTATCGGCTTAATTATCATATTGTTAGATAATTAAGAGTTCGAATTTGGGTTATTTATCCGGTTAGATACTTAACTGATACTGATGGTTATTGACTCACTCAGTGCTAACTGAGCTGTCCTGCAAGTTACTTACTGGCTAGGATTGCTTATATTATGTCACATGGTGTGAACTATTTTACACCCAATATCAGCCCCTAGACTTGTTAGGCATGAGTATATGGACTAAGATGTCTATTTTTCCATTCTATCATCACTTGGATTCACTATTTTTTGAACCTCACTAGTGGTGTCAAGTCTATTCTTATGTGATCATTACTTGCCCGTATGATAGATTTCTTATTTTTCTTGAGCACTCAAAATGTGCATGACAATGTCCCATTGTCTATGGTTCTTAGGATTCTTAATCAGACTCCCAATTAAGGAGTTATGTCGATGTTTAAACTATTACTCTACGAGTTCACTTTCTCTATATAGGTGGGAGGACAAAGATCCAAATATGTAGGCTTTTAAGCCCATGGGCTATCAAGTAGCCTGGAAACCTAGTATGGATTCTTTGATGAATGAATGAAATCCTACCTTATCTTCTCTTTAAAGAGAGCGTTCTTTCTCACTTTTTTATTCCATACTTCCAAGCTCACTTTTTTAGAGAGAGAAAGAAAAGTGTAGGAGCTTGCATTAGGATCTCATATATCTTTATTTTTTCTTCAACGTTTTTTAGCACTTTGTAGAAATTATAGGATTTTTATTTTCTTGCTATCTGAACACTTCACATCGTATGACACTTACACTTATCCTTTCTTGTATAGGTCGTGTTGAAGGATATGGTAATTGATGGGCAGGATTAGACTTGGCCATTATGGGAATGAGCGAGGATGGGCTGAGATGGTGTGTCCAGCCAAGGGAGATCCACCATCCATGGTGTGTTCAACCATATGCTAGCCACTCTTAGAGTGTTCGGCCATGGTCTGAAAATTCGTGGCATGTATAGCCATGGTCTGATCACTTATAGAGTGTCTAGCCATGGTTTGACCAACCATGGTGTAGGTGGCTTGGGTCCATATGATAATAGCTGACTGTATATCGAGTTAGGAAATGGCTCTAAATCATCTCGACAATGAAATTCTATCCTTAGGGGTTGTTTGGATGCTCATTCATTGTTGACTGGCTCGTCTAGGGATGAAGACTTATATTTTATCGTAATTGGTATTCCTAAGTATTGATTGGGTCTTGATGGATAAGATTAAACTTTTTTCTATGAACAAGGTCCATTCTCGGATGACAGATCCTTAATTGCATAGAGTTAGGGAGGTCTTTAACATATCGGGATCAATAAGATGGATACCTCATGTTTCAGGTTTGATTTTGAGTAACCCATTCCATGTAGGGTCACTTTATCTATAGATCATCTCTTTGTTGGACTGAGATTTTTCTTTTTGCCTATAATGCGAAAGTTTCTAGCATATGTTAGTACTACTCCATCCCAATTTTACTCCAATATTACCAACTGATGTTATCTTGTTGGGTGCTCTAGAAGGAATATAGATATAATTTGACCATGGAAGAGTTCACATACTGCTAATTTTCTTAACTTCAAGGTGGTAATCACGGTTGGTTTTTATCTTAGATCCTTTGCCAACTACATTTTGATTAAGAAGTCTCTAGACACCAATAATGGATGGTAAGACTCACTCTTCATGGTGGATGGAGCCTTTAATTTACATCTCCTAGTGGTCCTTCTCATGCCCACTCTGTATAAAAGGAATGTTAGGACACTCAAAGACTAAGCCTCACGATATGAGTTTATGATTTATCTTTATAACACACCTATAGAAGAGTGATATAGTGATAGACTCACACTTCTAAGCACGTACTTAGTGGGTTTTGGACCCTATAGTAGTTGAGACAAAAATAAGTGATCCACTAGATCTTGGCAATGAGTTTTTGACCTTTTTTCTTTATTTTCAATATCTTATTTTGAACACTTAATTGATAATTATGTCCATTATACAGGTATGACGTTTGATCTTTCAACTGGTAGGAAAAGCATGAACATGACAACCATCAGGTTTCTCATAATCAAGGGGAAGCTCCTTTATAAACCAAAGTGGTCTGCAACTTAGGGGCTTCAAAAATGAAAATAACCCCCACTTTTGGAGTGACTATCGTTGTAGCACCTCTTAGAAGGATGAGGTCCCCATCAATAACCATCAAGGTTTTTTTATGCCAATTGTAGGTGGTACAAGTTCATAACTACTAGACTTGGATGTTCCTTCTATGATATCACTTACACACCACACTTTTCCATGCTTCTTAGAATTTACAAAAGTTGGGTTTAGATTTCCACAACATGCCTCAAATTTGGACCATGCTGTTAAGGTTCATGGTGATTTATAAGGTCACTTAGCAATCATAAAGGAGGTGCGACGTAAGGTGATTAAGGTTTTAGATGTCATTAAGCTTGCTTCTAGTAAGGCAGAGTGAGAGTTAGGAAATGTTCAAGAGGCAGATCGTGTATCCCAACTGGCTCATGGCTGCCTTAGCGGTCTGAGATACTATTTTGACCCAAGAGAATGATCTAAGTCAAGAGTTATCTATGAGCCTTCATTCATCGCGAAAGCAAATATATAACCTCAATGTTAATATGGGAACACTTAGAGCAAGTACAACTATGGAGTATAAAGATTCTGATAACTACTACAAAAAAAGGGTATTAAAGTTGTTAAAAAATGACTTTAAACTAATTTAAAGTCAGTTCGCTGAATCGACTGTATTTTTATTTTTTTTTACAAAATTTACTCATTTTCTATTATACTAAAATAAAAACCTGTATTCGATCACTACATAATAACAGGAAAAAAACCAAAATTAGTTTAGCAAATAGTTTAAATAATACAAATATTTGAAAAATAAAATATTAATTAATAGTAGAAAAATTACCATGGTGTTGTCTATATTATTCAAGATCATCATATTCTTCTCTTGATGTTATAATACAAACCTACATATATAATACAAAAATTTATACACATAAATAATAACACATAATAAAAGGAAAAAATATGAATAATAACTGCATAAAATTAATAGAAATAAATGAAGTGACAAAATGAAGAAAATGAAGAAACAAATGGTGTTTTGTAAGTGAGAAATGGGTATAAAAAATTTGAGTATTTTTCTCTAACAAAATAGTGGATCTAAAAGATTAGTTAGAGAGGAAGAAAACCCACTAACCAACGCTAGAATTGGTAGTCATAGGTGGCCAGAAAATGAGAAAGAGTAGAGGAGAAGTGGAGGAGATTTTGGGTTTTTGAGAGTTATGTAGGGCTTGGAATAGTTTCTGTCTAGGGAAGAAAGAAGAGAAAAGAATTTATCCACGTGTGTAGTGTCGGTTCCATGTGTGAACCGACACTACGTTACGTGGATAGCGTCGGTTCCATGTGTGAACCGACACTACGTTACGTGGATAGCGTCGGTTCCAGGTGTCAACCGACACTACACGTGGATGTAGCGTCGGTTGACATGGTGAACTGACGCTATCCACGTAGCGTAGCATCGATTGACACTTGGAACTGATGCTATGTCTACGTGTAGTGTTGGTTGACGTGGTGAACCGACGCTATCCACATAGTGTAGTGTCGGTTGACACTTGGAACCGACACTACACACGTGGATAAATTCTTTTCTCTTCTTTCTTCCCTAGACAGAAACTATTCCAAGCCCTACATAACTCTCAAAAACCCAAAATCTCCTCCACTTCTCCTCTACTCTTTCTCATTTTCTGGCCACCTATGACTACCAATTCTAGCGTTGGTTAGTGGGTTTTCTTCCTCTATAACTAATCTTTTAGATCCACTATTTTGTTAGAGAAAAATACTCAAATTTTTTATACCCATTTCTCACTTACAAAACACCATTTGTTTCTTCATTTTCTTCATTTTGTCACTTCATTTATTTCTATTAATTTTATGCAGTTATTATTCATATTTTTTTCCTGTTATTATGTGTTATTATTTATGTGTATAAATTTTTGTATTATATATGTAGGTTTGTATTATAACATCAAGAGAAGAATATGATGATCTTGAATAATATAGACAACACCATGGTAATTTTTCTACTATTAATTAATATTTTATTTTTCAAATATTTGTATTATTTAAACTATTTGCTAAACTAATTTTGGTTTTTTTCCTGTTATTATGTAGTGATCGAATACAGGTTTTTATTTTAGTATAATAGAAAATGATTAAATTTTGTAAAAAAAATAAAAATATAGTCGGTTCAGCGAACTGACTTTAAATTAGTTTAAAGTCATTTTTTAAGCAACTTTAATACCCTTTTTTGTAGTAGTTATCAGAATCTTTATACTCCATAGTTGTACTTGCTCTAAGTGTTCCCATATTAACATTGAGGTTATATATTTGTTTTCGCGATGAATGAAGGCTCATAGATAACTCTTGACTTAGATCATTCTCTTGGGTCAAAATAGTATCTCAGACCGCTAAGGCAGCCATGAGCCAGTTGGGATACACGATCTACCTCTTGAACATTTCCTAACTCTCACTCTGCCTTACTAGAAGCAAGCTTAATGACATCTAAAACCTTAATCACCTTACGTCGCACCTCCGTTATGATTGCTATGTCCTACATGGATAGCATCAGTTTTATACTGAACTGACTTTAAATTCATTATAAGTCAGTTGTTTCCAAAATCTGACTTTACATATCGACTTAAATACCTATTTTTGTAGTAGTGGATGATTATACTCATGAAATATTGGATATGTGGGCTTACATTTTTGTAACCTCAAAACAGTGATTTTAGAAGGTTTATCCTAACAAAACACTTTTTTCCATGTATTTCTAGATTCTTAAAAGATGGTTTCCTGCCTGGTCTAATTACTTGGGAAAAGGAGGGTCAAAATGGATCTAGAAATGATGGTCCTAAGACAAATGAGGAGGAAGATGACAAAGAAGATGATGCTTCTTAGAGCATGACTACATATGGAGATCAATAGGTAAGTACTTTATGTTTTTTTGATTTTTGTTCCACCAAAGTGCACGTACTCGATGTCTCTACTTTCTAGTAGTATGTTTAGTTTTTGTATGGACCTTTTGGATACTATATATATACATATATGTCTTATTGCTTTATCATGTTTGCACCTTTGAGATATGTACTTTACTTTTATATTTTAGCAAGAACCTTTGGTAAGGTCCATCAACAATCTCGTCTATTTCGAGATGAAGGGTACTCCTTAAGTATGTCCCTTGTTAAGATCTATTATCTATTACATTAGTACATAATGGTGTGTACTTGTTAGGGAGTGTATCGAGAAATATCCAAACAGCTGCAGGTCTATACATGTGTGTTCACGTATGGCCTTGTGGGCCCTAAGTGTTGTGATAGGTCAAGTTCCATTCCATGGGCTCATGTTGGCCCAATTTTTCGTGTGTGCATTAGCTTGTCTAGACTTTGTCACTTTCACATTACTTGTTTTCATTTTGTCTAAGTAAGGGTGGTTTGTTTTACCTAGGGTGTTACTGGTATACTAGCCCTTATTCTTAGTGTGCTTGAGTTTATCAAGTCATCCAAATATTTGGCCTTGAGATATATAGTCCTTAGTGGATTATTCCATCCTGTTGCAAGTGTCATAGCATTTTGTTTATTCCTAGTGATTTTTTTAATCAATGGCCAAGTTTTGAGACTCAAGGTCCCCAATATGAGCAAATCTATATTTGTATAGATATGGTGTGTAAGTTGTATCAACTCTAGACCCGAGGCGTAGTTGTTACTTTTTCAAAGGTTAAGCATGGCCTATAGAGGTGGGACACAAAATTTGTAACAACTCTTGAACCGAAGGCATAGTTGCTATATATTCAAATGTTAAGTATGGCTCATAGAGGTGGAGCATAGAAATTGTAGCAATTCCTAAATCTAGGACATAGTTGAAGCTTTTTCAAAGGTCAAGCATGGCCCATAAAGGTAAGGCACAAAAGTTGTAGTAACTTCTGAACATGGAGCATAGTTACTCCATATTCAAAGTTCAAGCATGGCTCGTAGAGATGAGCAAATGTTATAGCAACTCCTAAGCCCGGGGCATTGTTGCTTCCTATTCAAAGGTCAAGCATGGCTTGTAGAGGTAGGGTGCAGACATTGTAGCAATTCCTAAACCCATGGCATAATTGCTTCCTATTCAAAGGTTAAGTATATCCCATACAGGTAGGACGCAGAAGTTGTGGAAAATACTAAACTCGTAGAAGTTGTGGAAAATCCTAAACCCGAGGCATAGTTGCTTCTTGTTCCAAGGTCAAGCATGGCCCGTAGAGGTGGTGTGTAGAAGTTATAGAAACTCCTGACCCCGAGGATACTAGCGTGGTACTTTTAATCGTCCACACCTACTAGTCCCTTTGTAGTTTGGGCTTCCTCCATCCTTACTGATTTCCATGCATGTAGATGAAGTGAAACTTTTAGCTATTTAATATATAAGTGTCCCTTTTATTTATGACTTCAAATTACAAAACTAAAATGAAATATAAGTCTATGAATTTAAAATGAAACTATTTTAAATGAAGCAAAAATAGAACAAGACTAATAGGGTACACTTTATTTTTGTCCCTTGAGATTTTCTTTGTGTCCCATCTGAACTCCCAAGGCATATCATTGCATGGCCATTTTTTGTTCTCCCAACATTGTCCCAATTAACTTTATGTGGAAAACTTTAGGGCAAGATGGTAAGTAGAGGTCATATATCTTTTAAGGATCATTGAAGATCCGAAGAATCATAGTAATGGGGTGGTCACTAGGCTTAGTAGATGAGTGAGCTTCATAGCTTTTCATGCCTCAAAGAACATAATATTAGCTGAGTTATTAGTGTCGATCAAAATTCTATACAAGCTTATATTTTCCATTAGAAGGGTGATGATCAATGCTTCAATGTGAGGATGAAGTAGACTGTAGGCTTTATTCTATAAAAAAGTCATTTCTAAGCTCATAAGCTTGGGATTTTTATTTAGGCCATGCACATAAACTATCTCTTGGTAGAATTCGCATACTTCATATGTAGAAGGTTGTTCTTGCTCACTTGGTGGAGTGCCTCACTAATGAGCAAAAACTGGCATCACTGATTCTGCTAATACTTTGGTTTTATATTTATAAAACTCTCACAAGTGCAAGAATCATTTCGTAGAAAATGATAAGTATACTCCCAAGGTCGATCTAAGGAAGGAATATATGTGGTTTTTAATTTATTATTCAAACTTTTAAAAAAGAAATTAAATCCTAAACATTATGTCACGATATTTGGGTTTTTGTGTTTCTAATCTAATAACATAAAAATAAACATAGATAAAGATAAAGATTCAATAAACATTTATGCAAAAAATTTCATTTATAATAGTAGAGTATTTATGGATATAATAACTAAGTTAATTATGCTTGCTCATATTATTTAGGTTTGAAGTGACAATAGTCACATTGAACCCTCGAATATGTTCGAAGATCTTGAAATAATCTTCCAGTTCTAGGGAGAATTTGCAAAACTCCGTTTCCATCGAGAATTGAATGGAGTTTTCTCATATTTCGACCGAAGAATCTAACAAAGACATTACTGTCGAGATTCGTTCCTGGACACATATTTTTCCTCAGGGCGGGCAGATTTTCCTATAAAGAAATAGGGTAAAAACGCTTTTCATCGAGTCATCCTTTTTCGTCGAATGTCCCGGGCCCGATTAAGACAAAGAACTTTTCCTTTACGGGGAGAACCATTCAAGCGCAGAGTTTTATATGAATACCACCTTTGGTGGGGTTAGATATTCTTTATTAACTAAACAAATTAATTAACACCTATGGGTGAGGTTGATAACTAATTTGGTTAATTAAATTAATTTCTTTTTCTAAGAAATTGAAAATGAACCATTTAAATGCCAACTTTGGTGGGGTTAGACAGTTTAAACTTTATTCAAGGTGTCCAAATTAAACCTAAGAATTTAATTATTTGAGTACTAACTTTCAAGTTTTAAAACCACTACTGAAAACATGTTGTCAATACATTTTCAGATAATAATTCTTATAAAAACTTTTGAAATAGAGCTTCACTCTAATTACCGGGCGATTGTACCAACAAATAAAAGAGCACTACTATAAATCAGATCGGATACCTAAATCTTAAAATCTAATTTTCATATTTAAGTTTGTAATGAAAAATAATATATTTTTCTCTAACATTCTTAATATAAAATCTTGAATAAAAATAAAATCAATTCATTTTAGAGATTTTTAATATTTCGTAAGCATAACAACATTATTATTATATCATGTTGACAAACAGCCAACAAAGTTAAATTTAATCACAGACAAATTAAATATAACATGTAAGAATAAAGCATAAAAAATAACTGTAAAGAAAATAAAATCCTTACAGTACTTTGTTGCTATTCCCATTGCTGGAAAACCTCCAAGAAACTAACTAAGAAAAGCTAAAAACTAAGAAAAATTTAAAAACTAAGAAATGAGAGAAAGAAAGAGAAGAGACGATGTATTTTTAGGTGTGTTTAATTATGAAGAGAATGTGGGTATTTATAGGTAAGGATGGGAAGAAAAAATGGATGAAAACATGATAAAAAATGGAGAAAATGCGGAGTAGTGAATGATGATGTCATATTGATGACGTCATGCTAGTGTGGGTGCGGCAGTGCGCGCAGATGGGCAGCGGCGCGCACAGATAGGCACAGACTGGGCAGCGGCATGCATTGGTCGGTGCGGCTAGGCAGCTGGGAGGCGTGGCTAGGCGGTTGGGCGGCGCGATTTCCTCTTTTTTGACATTTTTGATCTATTTTGTCCAATTTTTCCATATTTGTTGACTTTTTCTCATTTATTTTTGAATATATTTGTGATGTATTGCCTCCAGTATTCCTCTTTGAGTCTTTAAGTTACGTTTTTAAGCAAAAATACCTGAAAAATAATAAAAATACCTGTGATTCCGAAAAGACAAATATATATAAATATATGGTAAAATCATATAAATATATATATTTTTAATCAATTAATGTGCATAAAATCATGGTAATTTTAGTGCTTTTTGAGCACTCATCACTCACCATTATTCTTGTATACAATTTTGGACAAACTCTCTTAATTGTTTCCTTCTGATGATGTGCTCATTTCATTTTTCAAATCTTGACACCCTACAATTATGGGGCTTGAGTCCCTATGGAACCTATAGTACTGATCTTTGTTCTAGCTAGTATACTTTAGTTTCCTGGACCAACATAATATACGTTGGTTTTCAACTTGTATAACAAGTGTTTCCCTAAACACTATCAAGGGTGCATAGTACAAATATTTAGGCCATTATAGCTTGGACCCCATCCCCTAAATTTCTTATCTTCTTGGTCTTAATGAGAGCTTTTATTCCTCGAAGGTTTGGGTTCATCCCTAACCTTAGGTGGTGGTTTTGTGCTTTCATAGTGGGGAGCTCACTGACTTTCCTATTGTTGGCCATCTTTTCGGCGTTGAGATATGTGTTCACCAACTGAGTGGCCTCCATATATGTGGTTGTAAAATATTTCTCCACGTCCCTATAGTGAGGTCATTGGAAAAGAACTTGGTGTGGTGCACTCACAGTCACTGAATCAAAACAATTTGTCACTTGGATTTTTTTTATCCTTTTGAAAAAAATCTTTCAGTCATCAAGTGTGCTATTATTTTCAATCTTCTTGTTTTTATCAAAATATGGGAAATGAATTACTTTCCAAACTCAACAAATGTACCAATTGTATTAGGCTTAAGGATATGATACCAAGTTTGATCTTTTTCATTCAAGGTGAACTAGAAGGCTTGACACCTGACTTCCTCACTGTAAGCATATAGATCTGTCTAGTCTTTAAGGTTCTTAAGGTGCTCCAGTGAGTTCTTACTACCGTCATAGGAGATCACATTAGGTATCTTGGATTTATCTGTGATTGGAACAACCATGGCTTTTAAAGTGAATGGGGATTCATTAGAAATTGTTCGGCCTCTATTGTACCTCTTATAATTGTACTACTAACCGATTGATGGGGGATGGAGGACTATAGGTACATCCTCTAGTTGATGGTCCTTATAATGGACATTGGTCATCGAAGCTATATTATCTCTATGGCTTTCCTGGAGATTATGGTCCTACATACCTCCATAGGTGTTTTGTCTTCAAGACAGACGATGGTAGACGGTTGACAAGATGACATGCATACATCATAGCCTCAGCCCAATACTGCTTGCCTAACACAGCATTTGACAACATACATCAAACCTTCTACAACAAAGTCTGGATCATACGTTCTGCAACTTCGTTCTATTGTGATGTTTTTCAAATAGTGAAGTGTCGCATTATCCCTTATTCTTCACAAAATTTTATAAATGGATTGTTTTTGTACTCGATGTCTTTATCAGATCTGAGACGCTTGATCTTTCTACCAATCTAAGTCTCGATCATCTTCTTCCACTTGAGAAAATTTTCCAGCACTTCATCCTTATTCTTCATGAAATACACCAAACTCTTCTAGAAAGGTCATAAACAAAAGTGACATAATAATGTTTGCTATTATGAATGAAGTTCTTGTTAGCCCTCATATATCAATATGGATGTAATTCAAAATGCTTTTGTATTATGGAGTGTAGTGTAAAATCTTACTCTTTTCTACTTCTCCAATACACAATGTTCATAGAATTCTAACTTGTAGGTTCTCGTGCCTTTCAATAGGCCTTCCTTTACCTTAATTTATAAAGCTTTTTCACCATCCCAAACACACATTGCCACAAGTGCTTCAGAAGTAACCTTCAATGCCCCATTTTATATGGGCACAGTGAACCCTTTTAATTCTAAGACTCCCACAATAATGAGATTCTTCTTTATATGTGGAATATAATGAACATCAAATCCACTATATAGTTCTTCAAAGTTAAAAAACCACTCCTTATTAGGAGACATATGAAAGGTACACATTGAATCAAAAATTCAATCACCAGTGGATGGTACACATTTGAATTGCTTTCAGCTACACATGCATGAGACGACACAACTTTTCCTTTCTTCTACAACTTTGGATGATTTTTCTTCCAATGGTATTTTTCATGACAAAAGGCACATTCATCTTCACCAAGCCTTCCTTTTGAATAAGGTCTACCTCTCCTTCCTTTCTATTGTATTTGTAGACACCCTCTTACAAATAGTGTCTCCGCTACTTCATTCCTACTTTCTTTCTTTTTTATCTTTTTCTCTAATTTCATAATTATACAAAGTAGTGAAAACTTACTGATAACTGTATTTTATATAGTTATTTTCACCTATTTTATTAATTAAAATTGCTATGTTCTTAATGTTTTTAGTTCATTTTAGTTTAATAAATTAGTATTTACTGTTTTTTATATTTTTTTATGAAAATTAAATAATTTGTATCGAAAACGTACTTAATTGCAAATTTGTGTCCAAAAATATAATTTCAAATTAAAGAGTGTTTAATTGCAATTTATAAAAGTCGAAAATATAATTTAAATTAAATTCGGGCTTGATTTTAATTATTAAAAGTTTAAAAATTTAATTTAAATTAGAAAAGGGCTAAACTGTAATTAAAGAAAGTTGAAAATGTAATTTGAATTAAATTTGTGGGCCAAAATGAAATTTATTAAAGTTGATTTGTTTGCGCAGGAGAGAAGATACCACGCGTCAGACATGATTGGCTAAAAAATAGAGTGGGACACTTGGCAGTTGTTGATTCGACGTTAGGATTCAGGTGGACACGTGGCTGAATTTAATTCGCTAAAAATCAGGTTGCACGCAGAGACCAGCGCACGGGATCAGAGGCACGCATACGTGGGGGACAACGGATGGATGCGTCAGACATATGGGTCCCACTGCACACCGTCCTGCGCGGTAGGTGGGCCCTACTCGGGCGCCGAGCCGCGTGTCTGATAGAATGAGAACCCACTCGCTTTGGTCGGGTTTGGTGGAGACGCGCGCATCCTCGCCGTTGCGTATATGATCGGACGGCCACGTTTCGCGCGTCGTATATGGCGCGTGGTATCTTCTCTCCTCTGCAAACAAATCAACTTTAATAAATTTCATTTTGGCCCACAAATTTAATTCAAATTACATTTTCAACTTTCTTTAATTACAATTTAGCCCTTTTCTAATTTAAATTAATTTTTTAAACTTTTAATAATTAAAATCAAGCCCGAATTTAATTTAAATTATATTTTCGACTTTTATAAATTGCAATTAAACACTCTTTAATTTGAAATTATATTTTTGGACACAAATTTGCAATTAAGTACGTTTTCGATACAAATTATTTAATTTTCATAAAAAAATATAAAAAACAGTAAATACTAATTTATTAAACTAAAATGAACTAAAAACATTAAAAACATAGCAATTTTAATTAATAAAATAGGTGAAAATAACTATATAAAATACAGTTATCACTTACTCAAAAGAAACTTTATCCTTCCCAATGAGTAAACTCGTAATAAGGTGATCAAACTCATCAGGAAGGGAGGCTAACAACATTAAGGCTAAATCTTCATTTTTAAAAGTTTCATCCATATTTAACAAATCTGCTACTAATTGATTAAAAACATTAATGTGGTTGTTTATTGTGGTACTTGGAAGGTAATCAAAATGCAACAACTTCTTCAAATAGAGATCATTTTTTTCACTCTTCTTCATGGACTTGTTTTCCAACGCCTTTCATAACTTACTTACGATCGTCTTCTTTATAAACGTGTACTTTTGTTCTCTTAAGAGACACAAATAGATTGTATCACATGCTAATCAGTTGGTATTTTTCCACTCAACTTCATCTGCTTCATCTAGTTTCTCTTTCTCAATGGCGATGTCTAGACCTTGTTGAAACAGAGCATCTAGAACTTTGCCTTGCCACATGCCAGAATGACCGATTCCATCAAACTTCTCCACCTCGAACCTTGCATTCACAACTAGCAACTATATTCCAATAGCAAACAAACAGAATACAAACAAATGCATAGGTAGAAACCTTCGGCTCTCATACTAATTGTTGGGGAAATCAGGTATATTTTCTATATTATAAGTAGTTACTATTTGTCTATGATTTAAATGAATATAAATCAAATTAATCTAAAAAAAATATTATTGGAAATATAATGCTAAAAGAAACTAAAACACAAAAAATTTAATGAGATTCGATATAAATGTTACCTATGTCATCAAGCGTCGTTGATCACTTCCACTATCTCCAAATAGATAACTCCAAAATTATAAAATAGAGAAAAATTTACAAATTTTGTGATGCTTTTAAAGTGAAACATGATATTTTATTTATAGTTTAAAATACAATACTCACTTCATTCCTAATCAATGTGATTTTTTTTCAATTTACTCACTGCTAAGAAATATACAATAATGATGATGATGATGGATGACATTTAAAAAGGTTTAGAATCCCCTTAATGATGTGTTAAGTATACAAGTGCTTAGTTTTTAGTGATTAGAGCCTCTTCTGATTTGTTTGTCCTTCTTTGTTCTCTTTGTGAAACGAAGAATCAATTGGATTCATCGTACCAGTGAAGTTACATAAATTAAATGTATTATGAACTAATTTAATTCTCGGAACTTAAATGTGCCCCCTAGTTGATTAATTTCAGGTTGCATGTCTAATGTATATCCTTTGTGGTCCTTATTAATTAATTTATGAAGAATCAATTGGATTCATCGTAGCAGTGAAGTTTCACAAATTAAATATGTTATGACCTAATTTAATTCTCTGAACTTAAATGTGCCTCCTAGTTGTTTAATTCATAGTATATATGCAAGCACAAAATAACTCTACTATTCAAGCAGTGATGAATCATATAAATGATTTGAACAAAAAAGTCATTGAAATGAGCTACTAATTAATACTATGATGATAAACCAGGTAATTTAAAACTGATATTTATCTTTTAAAGAATTTTGTACTTACCATAGCAAATGCTTACTGTACATTTATGAAAATCATATGGAAGCTACTATTTGTAATTGTTTTGTTTTATCCATTGAATTTGTAGTTTGAAAGGGGTAAATTAGTGTAGTATAATAAATGCAATACATTATATGAATCAACATATTAGGCAAATGTATTTGGTAAATAATTAGATTACATGCATGGCTGCCCATACTAGCTAGATGTGTCAATATGTAATTATTATTTCAAAATAATAAAAAAATATTATTAAAAAAAACAAGATTTTCCCCCATTTTTAAAAGAATAATTTTTAATGTCAAAATTATTTCTCTTATTTGATCAAATTTTGAGTTATTATTTCTTTCTAAAAGAAAATATATCAATAGAGAAAATTAAATACTAAAATAAAATCATTAATAATATAAATGAAAATAATATTAAAATAATAATATAATTATTACTGAACCATCGGAAAACAAAAGTTATCAAATGTAATTTAATTGACTTATTATTTTAGTATTTACATAACATGTTATTATATAAATATAAATTATATGATAAATAATTATTTATTAAAATAATATAATTTATTTTTTAAAATATAATTAATTAATACATCATTTATAATAATATCATAAAATTTAGTAAACTCTTCAAGTTTTATAAAGTAAAAAAAAAAACTTAAAAACTATAACGGTTAAGTTATTAATATATTACATTATTTTCCTTCAAGAATAGTGAATTTTTTTTATGATTAAAATATCTTTCTATTATTCTAATAAAGTTGAGGTGAGGTGATTCTAATCGAACCTTTTTAATAAAGAATTTTTATTGATATAAATGTTGTATAGCTGTCTTCGATTTCATCTCGTGTAGTTGTTCTTTTCTCTCTTACGTTAATGTTTGTAGAATTTTATTTAAAGATGTCAAACAATCCTCAATTATTTAAATGGAAAATTTTAATCAAATTATTAAATTTATATTAAATATATTAATATATTTATAATCAATTTATTTTGGATTAAAAAATATATAATTATTTTAAAATTAATTTACATTTACATTTATAGATTTTATAATCTATTACAATAAAATCTAAATTACATTTAAAATTATAAATAAATATATATTATTTTATAATAAATTATATTAAAATATTATATGTGTTATAATTATATTAAATTATTATTTTAATATAAATAATAAAATATATTTTTTATCATATGAATTTATCATATTTTTATTATTTAATATTATAATTTTACTTGGAAATAATTATATTAGATTTGGAAATAGCACTATTAAACCTAAACACAACTATATATGTAAAATAATTTAATTTATTTGAATGTACTTTTTATTATTAGGATGTTATTAATTTTAATTATAAATAATTAATTTTATTAGAGATATATTAATTTAAAATTAAAATTTATATGTATTATATATTATATATCATATTATAATAATTTATAAATAAATTTTAAAATAAATATTATTCTATTAATACGATGGAATTAAAACTAATGGGATTCAAATCAATTAAAAAAAAATCTAATTTTAATCCGCTTCCGTCATAATTTTATTGGACTTTGCCCAAGTTTATCAATAAAACAAGTTATCCCTACTTGTACTATCCCTTTTTTTCTCTTTTAATTTATAATTATATAAGTTAACATATATGTAAATTTTAATGTTGTTCAAGGACTAACATCTCATATAAAACAATTCTCATCTTAGCAAGGTAAAGCCACAAATATATAATGTTGCAGTATTTTTTTTAAATAGTGATTTAGTTACAAGATTTATTTCATTTTAATTTTTAAATTATAAATTTAAATAATATTAAATTATACTTTGATATAAAGCCAAAAATTCCAAAGAAAAAAATTGTTTTGGTTATTCTAATAGCTCTAGATTTGCCTGAGTTAATTTTACCAATTAAAATTATTTAAAAATTCAATTTAATAACTAATCAAAATACATTGATAAGAAAATATGTAACCTATATATGTAAATCATAAGACATAAATTTAATAATTATGGTGTGACTGCAACCAACAAACTTCCAAAACAGTACATATATCTCACCAATCATATGTTAGTGAAAAATATAATATTTTTATATATTATAATTAACTTGATAATTATATATTAAATATAATTATAAAAATTTAAATATATTTATTAATAATATTAGGATACATTATTTATAATTTATGCTAAAATAATAGATAAATAAATTCTATTATTATTATTAAATTTTTTTATTAAAATATTTATTTTTTTCCACATCTTATAATAATATATATTAATTAAATGATAATTAATATACATACTTTCCTGTCTCGGGGTGAGTTTATAAGGAACACCTCAAAAATATTTATTGTCCCTTTTTTATTTTCATATATATTTATTGGTTTTTAGAATATTTAAATTATATTTTAATATTTATTTTTTATTAAATAATTTTATATTAAATTTTGCTTTATTTTATTAACAGCTTACGTTTTAATTAAGTGAAAGAAAAAAAAATATTTTGTGTTTAATTAGTTCGTTTTTCTTTTTAATTATTTTACTGAATCATACAGTTTTTTTCAATTTACTGTACAAAATAATACGAACTTATTAATTTAATGTTCATGTAGTTGTAGAACCTGCACCCAGTTTTAACGACAATGAAGGACCTGCAGTCTGCTTCTGCATTAAAGGAAGGAAAAGTAACAATCTACTCTTAGGAAGGTATTACAATAATTTATTTTTATCATTTTATTTAATTTTAATAATATTAAAATAAATATTTAATTTAATTTTTTTACCATAATAATAAAATTACTTGTAATATTATCATTATAATTTGAGTTTTTAGAAGTTTGTTTTGTTGATTTAAGAGTGTTTTTTCTTTAAAAAAATAAGAATTGTAATTGATGATTTAAATCTAGATATTTTTCAAACATTTATTAATTAGAGGTGTCAAGCATTAAAAACATAATTGATTTCAATACATCAATATAAATTTTCTTTAAAAACAAAGCTTACCAACATATTAAAAATAAACATCTATAAAACTTTAAGATTATATTTTCATTATTTAGAATTACAAATTTTTTGATACTTGTTAATACAAAGCTCGACCTTCTTAGAAGGTTAAAAACACTTTAAGCGCTTGGATTAAACAAGGGTGGCCATACTAGCCAAGGTCCTTCTATTTCGAGATTGAGTTTGAATTAACTGCTCTTTACAAGAGGCAAGCTCATACTTGATCTCTTTTTCCTTATACTCATGTTTAACCACCTCGATTTTAAGTGTCCTAATCTCGTCCTTAAGTCTACCATTTTCAACACCTAAAGCTCAAACTGAGTGTCTATTGGTTTGATCAAAATCCATAAAAGACGATAAAAAAAAATTGGAAGAATTGACAAAAATCCCTAAATGCATGAATTAAAAAAGTGTTTTGACCTTTTTTTATTGGAGATGAAGGTTGATAATGAGAAAAAGGGAAATGACACAAGTTCCCAAAAAAAAAGAGGGTAGGTCAACATTATAAATACATAATAATTGACACGATTAATTTTCCATTAATAAATAAATTTTATTTTTGCATTTCATAAGGGAAGAATTTACAAGTTTGAGATCCTGACCACACAAATAGAAGTGGCTTCTAGGTCAAAAATACAAAATTAGATCGAGTCCTTAAACTTCAATGATCCTTATGCTTTACCTCTAACCCGCAACCTCAAGACCATCATCACCTTCAAAAGAGCCTAATTCTTCTCCTTTTCCTCTTTCATAGAAGGAGACTGCATGTATAAAGGTGTTACCAAAATGTGATAATAATGCCCAGATCCTTCTTCTTGGCTTCTGTCTTGAAGGATTCCATGGCTAGCTCATACTTTATGATTGACTTGATATTCTGAGCCATGACATTCATAACGAACTTTGTCTTATATGCCTCCTTAGCAGAAGCCTCAACTCTTCTCTAGGCTTCCCTAGTCTCCATATTAGCTTACCTTTGAAATTCCTTAGCTCACCTTTAAGCCTCCTCGAGCTCAATTATGTGTTGGGCATACTCAATCAGCTTGGAGGCAACCCTCTTTAACCTTTCCCCCTTATCAATTGCCTCCCCTTCCCTTTTATTTCACTTAGCCAAAAGCAAAACATTTCTAGAACTAGTAGACACATGGATATGCTTCTCCTATACTAGTTTGGCTTTCAAATGACTTATGCTACGAGCCTTGTCAAAGTCATAGAGTAACACTAGCTAAAACAAATGAAAATTACGAGGTCAAATAAATAAAATCTTGAGCTCACACTTTGTATAAATGATAGTCATCAATAAACCCAAAACGCGAGATAACTCACCTGACACATCTAGCGATGGATGACCTCACCAGATTCTACACCCTTACAAATACCCTCAAGTTGATTCTTGTGTGTGTCAGTAAAAAGGTGGCTTAGACAATAATTGAAGTGCTATAGCTCCAAGCCTCGATTCAAAACTCTTGCATCCGTATCGGCGGTGAGATCATGGATGGCCTTCTCCTTCCTTGAATCCTATATAGGATCACCAGATTCTTTAGAACCCAATCAAGAATTAAGAGTCACATGATGCTCTTATAGTGGAGATAGGGTCGTGTAGATATTCAGGGCCTCTAGGTTGAAGGTAGGCTCATCGACCACTACCTTTTTCTTCTTCAAGGAAGTGGGGAAACCTTAATGAATAGAGGATTTGCCCATTTTCATACCCACTTGAGAGCTCACCCATGTAGAATCGGCATTGCTCTTCAAACAGGATATGAGTTAGGTAGTGATAAAATCCATGGGATCTACAAAATAAGAGCAAGAAGATGTTATGTTAATCATATCGTGCTCAAGAACCTAAAAAAGATTAAAAAAATGGAAAATTCAAAGTCTTAGGACTAGCTCGCCATCATCAGCCACCACCTCGAACTGACCCCCGAAGTCTGTGGGAGGGGTTTTGCATTTAGGAATACCTGGGGTTTAGGAAGAGCCTGAGGTTTACGAATGATCCAAAAAGGGGGCTCCACTACCCTAAGTCTCATCAGCCCATATTTGACAAAGCGCGTAGTGTTCAATAAGCTCTTCTAGTTGGTTTTTTCAGGACGATAGTTTTGAATATAAACCAATCGTTGCTTTGCATCAAGACTCAACATCATGATTTAGGGAGAAATATTATTTATCACGACCTTAGTGTCATTCCAAATGCTCCTTATTAATCTAGTGTCACTAGTAAGAGACTCTTACGAGTTTGAAACGTAGAAAAAGTACTCTTTCCAGTTTTTCTCGTTCTCAAGAAGTGAAACATTCATCCCTTAATCTTGCTTCACGAACATATATGCCCTTCTTGAATCTATAGTTTTCTACTTCAGGATATAATTCTTATTAGACTCATCCATCTCAATGTCCACCTCAAGTTCTTAACAGATAAACGTTAGGTAGAGTAGATACCTCCACCCATTAGGTATAGGGGAACCTTACCCCTAACCATAAGGGCTTTTCATTAAAGATAGTCCAACCAGATGGAGGTTGATCACTATCGTAGGCTCCCTCTAGAGGAATCATTATCTGAACTGAGGGAGAGACGTTGTAGGTTTTTCTTAACCTTTCCTCATCTTGGGGCACCAACCCACAAGCCTTAGACACAATCGACCAACCCCTGGTATGACCTGTTGGTTCCCCAGATCCTATATTCCTTGTTTTCTTTCTCTAGGTCCTAGCCATTAAGATTTGAGTGTGGGACACACTCAATCTAATGGTAGGAGTGATCTGAGGTGAAGGGTAGAGGTAGAGTGCTGAGACGAAGATCGACTTGTCTCACTAGAAAAGCTCGAGCGAGAAAACCCGAGTCATCACTAGCACTATATTATTGTGGGCTTTCCTAAGAGCTCGAGTTGGAGGTTGAGGTCTCTTCCCTATGCATTCAATAAAAAGCTACAAAAATAAAAAAAATAAAAAATGATAGGTAAGGTACAAGAAGAAGGGATTACCTAGGTTTGAGTTTGGAAATAAATGAAAGTTATCTTTTAAAAAATGACCTAAAAAGAAAGTAGAAAAGCTTTAGGTTCTTGGCACTTGAATTCTAAAAATTTGAATAGAAAAAACTATAATCTGAGCTGAATTCTTACCATCGAACTAAAAACCTTTTACAAGCTTGAGGTGATGCAACAAAGCATTTTTATTCATAATTTCTCAATTGTGCAAATAATGATGATAGGTCCCAACCCCAGCATCTCTTTATATAGAGACACCTAGTTTCTCTCTCCAATCAACTAACATGCATTTATTAGGGGAGTTAAACAGTTCATATCTTTTGCCCGGTAATTACTCTTCCACCTCAAACCAGAGCTCGAGTTGAAAGAGTAGAGAGACTTGATGTTTGGACATATGGATCGACTTGTAGTTCAGCCTAAGCTAAAGTGTTCAGCTCCAACCTAAGTCAAAATCCTGCCCCAAGCCCAATGTAAGAAGCTTGGCCTACCTCATCAGACAGAGCCTAGGTGAGATACCCTAACCATAAGGCATAATGCCCAAAATAACGTATTTGACTCTACACGCTTAAAACACACCAGCAAATAGAAGGTCGGTTCCAGAAGACCACTCTCCCTGCAAGGCCGACCACTAGCTCGAGCTAAGGTTGACCTCAATACATAGAAAATTGTATGTTTTATACTAATTGTATCTCTCTGACACCCCTATATATGTACCCAATCTACGTATGTACATGTGATGTTCTATAAATATAGAAGCTTTTCATGAAATCTACAAATTTTACCAATTATTTTAACTTTTCTATAAATTTTATCTCTGTAAATTGTATCAACCCCAAATATTTTATTTTTGTAAAAGTATTCATAAGCCTATTACTCTTCAAAATAACATTGTCTTATCATTCCTCTTAACGCCAAACTTTGAGGAATAAAGATGAATTTTTTGGGTAAAAGGGATTACAAGTAGTGTCAGATCTAATAATATATATATATATATATATATATATATATATATATATATATTATAAATTAATATTGTTTTATTTTTTAACTATTAATTATTAATTGAGGGTCTTTATTTGTTCATTTTATTTTGATATAAATTATTAATATTATGTAAAAACATATGATAAGAATACCTAATATGAGTTAAATAATTAGCTTTCCACATAAATAATAAGTATTCTCTAAAAACATATTATAAGTATACCTAATATGAGTTAATAGTGAGATAAACGAATGACCATATTATTTATAATAAATCAATTAAAACTTAAAAATAAATTAAGTCATACTTGAATATTTTAAAAAAATATAGCAGTTTGCAGCTTGAGGTAGGACTCGACCGCGGACCCCTGAAGATGAGTGTTTTAATTTTTCAATTTTTTAACGTAAAATGTTTTATACCTTTCAAATTATAAGCCTATTAATCCTAAATATACCTTCTTTCACTTGATAGGACTTGAATATTATCAGTAATTAGGTGAGTGGTGTATTCATTTTATGTGTAAGGCTTTTACCTATTTAAGGTGGCCACTAGTATCAATGAAAATAGGACAAAAAATATTGAATTTAGATTGAGTACCTTTCTCACACGAAGAAAAATACAAAGTTGTATTTGGGACCTATCATTGGTATCAAAGCCTACGTGACAATGACCACTAACAAGGAGAGAATTGAACAGTTGGAAGTTAGGTTTGTTGGAATGCAAGAGGGGTTACACATGATGGAGCTCGGCATAACTAGCATGCTTTGTCATGTAGAAGAAACTCTCAACCACATTATCGATGTCTTGCTTGCAAACCAGGAGAACCCTAATGATAAGTGCTCAAAAAACACTAAAATTATCATGATTTTATGCATATTAATTGATTAAAAATATATATATTTAAATGATTTTATCATATATTTATATATATTTATCTTTTCAGAATCACGGGTATTTTTATTGTTTTTCAGGTATTTTTGCTTTAAAACGTAACTTAAAGACTCAAAGAGGAATACTTGAGGCAATACATCACAAATATATTCATAAAATAAATGAGAAAAAGTCAACAAAAATGGAAAAATTGGCCAAAATGGGTCGAAAAGGTTAAAAATGGAAAAATTGGACAAAATGAGTCAAAAATGTCAAAAAGGAGGAAAACGCACCACCCAGCCGCTCAGCCGTGCCGCCCAGCTGCCCAGCCGCGCCCAGCAACGTGCGCGCGCCTACGCGCAGCCGCCCCACGTAATGTTGACGTCATCAAATGACATCATCATTCACTACTCCGCGTTTCCACCATTTTTTATCATTTTTTTCACCCATTTTTTCTTCTCATCCTCACCTATAAATACCCCCATTGTCCTCACAACTAAACACACCTCAAAACACATATTCTCTTCTCTTTCTTTCTCTCATTTTTTAGTTTTTTTAGTTTTTCTTAGTTTTTAGCTTTTCTTAGTTAGTTTCTCTTAGTTTTAGAGTTCTTCTCTTTTTGAGAAGAACTAGTTATGTTTTTGTAATTTATATTCTTTTTGATTCAATAAATGGGAGTGCAAATTTCGTTTGGAGGTTTTCCAGCAACGGGAATAACATCGAAGTACTGTAACGATTTTATTTTCATTACAGTTATTTTTTATGCTTTATTCTTATATGTTATATTTAATTTTTCTATGATTAAATTTAACATTGCTGGCTGTTTGTAAACATGATATAATAATAACGTTGTTATGCTTACGAAATATTAAATAGGTAAAAATCTCTAAAATGAATTGATTTTATTTTTATTCAAGATTTTATATTAAGAATCTTAGAGAGAAATATATTATTTTTCATTACAAACTTAAATATGAAAATTAGATTTTATGGTTTAGTTATCCGGTCTGATTTAGAGTAGTGCTCTTTTATTTGTTGGTACAATCGCCCGATAGTTAGAGTGAAGCTCTATTTCAAAAGTTTTTATAAGAATTATTATCTGAAAATGTATTGACAACATGTTTTCAGTAGTGGTTTTAAAACTTGAAAGTTAGTACTCGGATAATTAAATTCTTATGTTTAATTTGGACACCTTGAATAAAGTTTAAACTATCTAACCCCACCAAAGGTAGTATTCATATAAAAAAGGGAGAATCAATAAATATCAATTCATATCTTTAATAACCTAAATAATATGAGCAAGCATAATTAACTTAGTTATTATATCCATAAATACTCCACCATTATAAATGATAAAATTTGCATAAATGTTTATTGAATCTATGTTTAATTTTATGTGAGTAGATTAAGAAACACAAAACCTAAAATATCATGATAGGATGTTTCAGATTTAATTTTGTTTTTAAAAGTTTGAATAATAAATTAAAAACCACATATATTCCTTCCTTAGATCGACCTTAGGAGTATACTTATGATTTTCTACAAAATGATCTGTGCACTTGCGAGAGTTTTATAAATATAAAACCAAAGTATTGGCAGAATCGGTGATGCCGGTTTTCGCTCATCACCTAACCACGGAAACCATCACTTAGAAGGCAACGATGTTGGTTGGTTGGTTGTATTCTCCGAAATAGTAAAGCTTGAATTTCCTCGATTTTTAGGAGATGATCTAACTGAGTGGTTCAATCGTGTGAACCAATTTTTTGAGTTCTAGAATATTCTTGATCAAGCCTAGAAAGTGTTTTTGGCCTTTTACCAATTGTAAGAAGAGGCCAACCATTGGTGGAAATGGATTGGTAGGACTTTCCAAGAAGAAGGATGAGCTCTCTCATGGGCAAATTTTGAAGACGAACTTTAGGCCATTGGAATTCAAAGATTTTGATCAAGTACTCTTAAGGATACAATAGGATGGTTCTTTGTGTGATTACTAGTGGGAATTAGAACACTTAGGCAATCCAGTACGAGGTTAGACCCAAAAGGCTCTTGTGGGAACATTTATGGGTGGCTTAAAAATAGACATCACATCCAAATTTTTAAGCCTCAAACATTAAAAAGGCTATTAGCGTTGCACAAATGAATGATGATCAACTATCTAGATTTTCTGCTAACCACCAGTGAAAACACCGTTAGATTTTCTGCTAACTACTCAGATAACACCATCCACAATTGCAACTCCATTTCAACGATTGACTTGGGTGAAATGCAACGAAGGTGAGCTCAAGGTCTATGTTTTAATTGTAATGAGCACTTTATTACATGTCACTAGTGTCAAGGGTCATGACTTCTCATGCTGGAAGGACATGATGACAGTGGAAACTTTATATGTGAAGTTGCACCCATACCAGCAATAAACAACCTTCAAAGGGCTCCACCTCCACCAGAAAATGGCTAGACAAAAAAAGCTAGAGATGTTCCCAACAGTTAACCTTGAGGACAAGGATCCACTGATAGGAGAGATATTGATAGGCCACGATTGGGTCCTTAGTGGGGTTAGTGGTAGTAGGGAGAGTTGGGTGCAAGTTGATGTATTTTTCTTTCATGTTTTTAGCAGTTATGTTTAGTATTTTCAATAGTTCATGTGTACATGTTTTTTTAGCAATTGTGCTTGAGTGAGGTAGTTATATATGAATGGTGTGTGAATGGTATATTCAGTTTATATGTAAAGCTTTTGCATATTTAAGGCAGCCACTAGTATCAATGTAAAGAAGGCAAAAAATATTGAATTCAGATTGAGTATCTTTCTCACACAAGGATGTATTTGGGACCCATTCATAACTGTATATTATACATTTATTTTTTTCCATTTTATTAATTATAATTGCTATGTTTTTGATATTTTTAGTTAATTTTAATTAATTAAATTAATATTTAATGTTTATTTTTAAGGAATATATTTTAAGAAAATTAAAGAATGTGAATCGAAAAAGGACTTAAGTGCAAATAATAAAGTCTAAAAATATAATTTAAATTAAAATAGGGCTTAATTGCAATTAACAAAAGTTTAAAAGTTAATTTGAATTAAATTTGAGGGCTAAAATGCAAATATATAAAATTTGTTTTTCTACATAGGAAATGAGGACCACGCATGCCATTAACAATGCATAACACGCAACGTTAGATCATCCAATCAACGGTTAGGATGGGGTGCTTGTAAGCCACACGCGACATAGGCGATTGGACGTGGTTTTCTGGATTACACGCTGCACATAGCATTGAATGGGGCCCATCTACCGTGTAGGTCGGCGTGTAGGGTGGGACCCACGTGTCTATGCTAGAAATGGTCCCGTGCAACGTGGTCCAGAGAAACATCGTGCGTCCTACCATTCCAACGAATCATACAATTCCATGTGTCTCAGATATTCTTTCAGCAAATCTAGAGTTGACACGTGGCATGTGTTGGTTAAAACAAACACACAAAAACGACGTGCGTTTCTAGCAGCTTCTGCACCCCCACGTGTCTACAAAAGAAATTCTCCTATACGACGCGGTCCTCGTGCGTCCTCTCTTAACAGCGTATAAAAGGCTGGCATGTGTCTTGTTATTTCTTGTAGCCAATCATATACTGACACGTGGCATACATGAATTGAAAAAAATACAGAATCGACGCAATTTCTAGCTTTTTTATATGTCTCCCACGCATCTGTTAAAATAATAATTTCGATATCCCCATTTTCATACGCATGTCTGCGTGTTTAAAGAAAAATGTCTCCCACGCTTAATATTTCTTGATATTATTTTTTAGTTATAAATAGGACATTTGTTTCCAAAAAGAGAAGGTTGGAGAGTTGGACTGTGGTACACACAGAAGCCATTTTTGGCTTATGTTGTGTTTCTGCGTGGGCCAAAAATTGTATGTGTGGCCATTTGAGAACTTTGAACGTAATGAATCTTGATGAATTTAATTCTCATTGGAATATAGTGAATTATTTTAGCGAGAAGAGATGTATGGATAAAATTAGGAGTTCTTGGTTGACAAATTAAATTTACAAGAAAATATAAATCAAGAAAAATGATATGATTCGAATGGATTAATTTGGTTAAAACTGCAATCCTAGAATTTTGTTCTATTTTGTTATAAAACTCTTAGTTAGTTAAAAAATCTTCCAACTTTTCGATCGTTTGGATAAAATCAGAGTGAAATAATTTTAGTACTTAACAAACTGTAGTAACAAATCTTCGTGGGAACAATAATTTTACTTATCAATTTTATTACTTATGACCGTGTATACTTACACGATTTTATGTTCTCTTAAAGAGACAACACCCATCAATATACCTTATACATCACTTTTCATATATAAAATTAAATTCAAATTTAATTATTATAAGATAAAATATAACCTACAAATAATAAAAATAATAACATTTGAAAAGAGAAACTTCAAATCAAAATAATACTTTTTAAGATACCTTAAAAGGAGAATGATGTCCATAATCTAAATCCACTTGCAATAAAGCATAATAAATAAAAGAAATATCATTTTTTTTATTTGCCTAAGAGTAATTAGCAACACTTTGTTAAAGTCCTTGATCATAATTGAAATGCAATTCAAATCAACTCTTCTTGTTTTTTAACAAACTTTAACTTGCAAACTTGAAATACGAGTTACTCATTTCTCTTAAAATTTACTTCATTCGTGGACCAATATACCTTGCACACTCCATTAGAAAAACATTTATAATTTATAATTTTTAGAAGATAATATTTAGAGTGGAGTACATAGAAGGTTTCTTTATATAAATAAAATGTATTGTTTAACATCATAACTTAGAAAAAGTGTCTTTTAAGTCCCTATATTTATAAAAAATATATTATTTAAATGTCTTTATTTATAAAAAAATTACTAAGCAAAAACAAATAATATAACTTTATATCTAATTTTTCATTAAATATAACAAAATAATATATACGCTAAATATATATTTATATTTTTTGATAGTTGCATACATATAAAATTAATATTTAAATAAAAATATTACTCAAACTTTTTAAGAAATTATTCTTTAAAATTTCAAAAAAATATTTAATAAAACTTAAATAAAATTTGCATGGTTTAATACACAAAGTAACATATTTGACAACAAAAGTTTTATTTAAGTTTAACCGAAATAATTTATTAAAAATATTTAAGTAGTTTTTCAATTAAAAATTAATTTATTATATATATGTCTATCAAAAGTTATAAATACGTATGTGTCACATGAGATATTAAAATTAGATAAAAAATTAATTTTATCTTTTTATAATAATTTTTTATGAACAAATGAATTTAAAAAATACCTATTCTAAATAAATGAACTAAGAAATATCTAAATCTTAAATAAATTAACTTACACAAAACATTTTCCAAATATTTAATAATAACATTATAATCATGGATCTCCAAATTAGGTTGGGAAGTTTTTCTATATGGTTATATCGTAGCTCAAAAAAGCACCTTCTAACAGCAAGTAGTAGATATTAAGGAAAAATTCAATCAATCCATTTTGTGTACAAATTACGATTGAACAGATATTATTGGTTAATTTTATATATATTATGTGATAAATAAAGTGTATTATTTAATGTCACCAAAGAGTTTTATAGTTCTTCTTAAACATAAAGTTATTAGATAAATATGATCTTAAGATAATTATATCAAAGTGATATATATATCCAATAATTATCTTTAAAAGACAATTAATGATAGAAGTCAACAATATTATAAAAATTCAATCTAATTCTGAGAAGGGATAACCATTAGGTTAATTTTTTCCAAATATATACATATAGGTATTTAATCACAATAAATTGAATCTTATAGCAGAAAATCATAATCAAATATTATTTTTCCTCATAATCATAGAAAGAGACCGTAGATCTCCTCTAATTTTCATCTCATTGTTGATTTCAATATGAGACGGTCAAAGATCACCCCACATAGTGGTATGAGGTTCTAATGATTTATTCATCTCGTAGATCTACGAAAAACAATTCTATCTAGTGCTAACAAAACCTAGTATTAATAGCACCATCTGTGGGAAAGAAATATGTTCTACTCAGTATCAAAAACCAATTGTAAGACTCAAAAAAAAATTTCCAAATTCTTAATTTGCAAAAAAATTACAAAAGTATTTAAAAAGAGACCAAAGAGTAATAAAGTTTTCCAAAATAAGGCCTACTAATTCATATGGTTCATAACTGTCACCAACTTGACTCTTTGGACTTTTAAGAGAAGATATAGACTAATCAACTTGCTCCACTGCTTATACCCTGGCTAACAACCAGTGTCTAGTCGACAAGATAATCATCCACAATGGGACCCAAGTCCCAAGCCAAGCACCATCGACTAAAATATAGTTGCCTAGGAAGTATCGTTCAAGATAATTATTTTTGATCAAAACATGGTCGACTAGGGAATGTTGGAAAAGATAAATGTCACCAACCAGGACATAGTTTAACTAGAACCATCCACTAGAAGGACCCTTATCGCATGGCCTTTACTAATCGACCATTCTCTGGTCGTGCATAATGAGCTTAAGTTACTTTTATCTTAGAGCTTTCCATCCACTATCATGCTTGCCTAGGAAGTTGATCCTCGATAGGGGCACGTTTTCACATCCAAACTAGTTAAGAAGACATGTCTCTTAGCATTCAAATTAAATTTTTACACGGTTCCATAAGCCTGACTCAGTGTGCATCCAACTAAAAAGTAAAAATAAATTTATAAGTTCCAGGATATCAATCATATAGAAGTCTAGGAAAGATAATGTCGTGTAATCACTTGATTTACACCTCTAGAAAGTAAGGTTTCCTTAACTATTGGATAGAAAATCCTAGACAGATAATCATGGTAGTGTAGCCTGAACAAAGCCCTACTTGTAATATTTTGCCCGATTGAGTAGCTCATAGATGATATGAAAATCCATGCGTTGCTTGAAAAACTTGAGACCACAATTAGAAAGAGAAAGTGTCGATTAGCCAAATGCCAAAATCTAAGGGCTAATCGACACCGGGGTGAGCTGCACAAGTTGACGTTGACCAGAATAATGCTAGACAGATTATTGATCAAAACTGACCCTTTTTTTGAACAAACACAAAAAAATGCATAAGGTTTGGTTCATCCACTTCCATATTGATTCTTAGAGAAGAAAAATATATTTTAAAATCCTTTTGACGAGACGGTTCCAATGAGTATATATTTGACACTTTTTTGTTTATATACAGAGATGAGAATAAAAAATAGGTTTGTGGAGAGATCATTCACCCATCCAAGTAAATCAAATTTATATAAAAAGGATCATCAACCATTCCATTTATTCAAGTAGGTACTTAGGCCACATATGGCCAGACTTGGAATATTTGATAGGATAGAAATCTAATATCAAATCAAAAATCGAGTTTGAGTTGCCATAATCTAGAAAATGGACAAGTAGGTCTGAGTCTGACATATGAGCAATATGCCTTAAAACCTACACCACCAAAGATCAAAAGAATTTGGAGTGAATAAAAGGCATCTCAATAGATGAGCTCTATGCCTTAGAGCCTAAACCACCAAACAATCAATAAAATTAAGGGTGTGTTAAGTTACAAATAAGATGTATCACAATCATAGGCTATGCATTCTAAATTAAAATTAATGCAAAAAACAATTTAACTTGGTCTAATCGTCCCTTAATCAGTCATAGACTATGAAAGGGGCCATGGCTTGGGGACTGGGCCATCATGGGACTAAATGCAATAAAATCATTAATGTCCTACTAGGGCATTAATAAGTTCTTGAAAAACAATCGTATTTAGTGATTTTATTATGCTTAATTGAAATAAATAGGTTTGATTATAATATTTATATATGATTATTTATGCAAGTATATTTGTTTGAAATCACATGTATATTTTGTTGTACTTCATGTACTTTTAGCTTTAAAATAAATAAATTTGTCAACACACAAAGAACAACACCTAAAGAACTTATTTTGAACCCTAAGAGCTTAAAAGACTAAGTCATATAAGCCTTACATCAAGAACCAACAAATTTGTAAGGTGTACAGAGCTAAATACAACACAAACAAAGCATGTTGTGGTGAAGAATTAAGTATGTCGTTGTGTAGACCTCTCGGGAAGAATTAGTGGATATATTGAATTTTGTGTGCTACAATGTAAAATATAGTGTTCCACGGTAAGCCCTTCTTGGGTTGCAATTGTGCGAGGTGATCAAACCTTGTGTTGAAGCGAGGAAAATTTTGTGTCGTGGTATGCAATGCTAAATTTTGACTTTGAAGTCCTTTCTATACACATGTTTTCCTATAAATTAATATTTAGTTTTTTAGGTTTTGATACATAGATTTTCAAGATATAATTTTCAACAGTAACAATATTTCTTAGTTTTTATAGTTTTTATTTTTATAAAAAATATAGAATATATAAGAATAAATAAGAGGTCGTATCTAGATCAAGAAAGAAGAAAAGTTTAGGTTTCAGACACAGTATCTAGATTAAAAGTTTAAAAAATATAGAATATATAAGAATTAAATAGTTTTTTATTTCCTTAGGAATTAGGAATAATTTAATTATTCAGTTAATGATCTCGATCAAAGGCTTTAAATGGTTTGATTAACAAAGAAGAATGATCAGATTGAAAGCATTTTTAGTACTTAAAAGGAAAAATCAATAATCTGAAATTATATTTTACAATCTAAATATTTTTAAACAAGCATGATTAACTAACTAAGTATTTCCATGAATTCTTCATTGATTATTAATTATATATCTACCTTGATTTTGTTTGAGTCAAATATATATTTAACCTTTTTAATTATTTTGTCATTACATTAGGATTTTCAAAACCCAATCATTATGATAGAATGCTTATGTTTTATTTTTGTATTTGTTTAAGTTTTTAATAAAATTGAAAAAGTATCTAAAATCATATCATTCCTCTTGAGATCGACCTTAAGAGTATACTTATCACTTATAAGTAATTTGCGCACTTGCAATTTTTTTATAAATGCAAAATTTGTGCATCTGAGCATGCACGATTCATTTTATACATATATTTATAAATCAATTCCCACATATTTACAATGAATTAGTATTCTTTGTGTATTTTATGTGTTTAGTTTGTGTTATACAAGTGATTAGTATCGAATTGAGAAAAAAGAGACAAGACAATGTGTTAAGAGTAGAAACATGGCACTCGATCGATCGATCATCGATCTTCGATCGAGATTGACCTTTGAGTTGATAATTTGAAAAAAATTGTCGATGGATCTTGAGAGAAACGAAAGAATGGAAAAGGTTGATCGATGGATCAATAAGGATATCGATCGATTGTAATATATGTATATTGTTCAAGGATCAAGTGAACTTCACTTAGGCACCCCTAGGTTGGAAATTGCAATGATTCGATCGATTGACCAAAGGTATCGATCGAGCTAGCAATCTAGTCAATATACAAATTTAATTATTTTTAGCACTAACTTCTGAACCTTGCCATTAACTAGTCAAGATCAAAACAGACAATATAAGTAGCTAATTAAAGGACTCATTCACTGCACACAATTGCTACAATGAACAAAAGACATCAAGAGCACATATAAGAAAAATCATTCAAGGAGATATATAAGAAAGGATTGAAGGAGACTAGGATTATGTTGGTTTCATCATCTACAAATTCTTAATATTTTCTTATTATTTCTTCTCTTCTTAGTTCCTATGATTATAATGTTGATCCATTTAGAGTATATGTCTAGTTAAACTTCTAATGTGATTTTGAGCAATTCTAAACCCTATTTTTTATTTAATTAATTTAATGTCATAAAAGTTTTTAATTTAAATTCTTGATTCTTAATGTATCTAATTATGTGTAAATACCATGACTATGTATGTTACGAATTAGGATAATCAACTAGTTTATTCCATGAATATGTTTATATCCAGTCTAAGATGTTAGTATATAATTTCTAATATCGTTATTGATAATTGTACCTTGAGGTAGCTATCACAAGTAGGATTGAATACCTTTGCTAAAGGTTAAATGATTCTTCTAATCTTTCCTAATTTAGTAATCACAATTTTAGATAGTAATGCAATGAATGAATTAAATCTAGTGGAGATTTTTCTAAGTTGTCCAGGATTTATGTTAATTTATGATGGTATTCTAAATCAATTACAAATAAGAAAGTGTTAGAAGTCTTAAATGGACCTATACTTCTAAAGATAGAGGTAAGAATTTAAGAATGATTTTAAATTATGAAAGCAATTTATAACTTAAGAAATTAATTTACATTCATGATATGGTTAATAAAATTGTAGGCTAATGGTAAAAATAGTTCCGTGATCACATAACTCTTATAATCCTTTGGTAAATTACTTTATTGATCTACGTTATTTTCTCTAAAACAATTCAAAATCCCTATTTACTAATTTTAATTAACTTACTAATGAACTAATAAGTAATAGTATAAATTATCATCAATCCTCGTGGGTAGGACAACCCTAATTCTTAAAATTACTTAGGGCAAACGATCATTTTGATACTTGTATTATGTGAAAAAAATTTAATTTACTAGTTTTGTTAACTTTTGTTGAAATTGACTACTTATATTATTACAATATCTTTTAATAAGTTATTTCATTCCAAAAATTTAATATCTCACACTTATTTAATTGCTCTCTGTTAGGTTTATGTTAGTATTGGCAATATTTGTGAAATAAAACATTTAATTATAATTTTAGTTTCTATGTGTGTCTTGGAAGAATATTTCAAGCCATATAAAATATTGCGCCTTAACGATCACATATTAGGTGTATTTATACTCCCATGCACATTAGATTGCATATTAGACACAATAGGGAAAATATGAATTTGAGCCACTTGATCAATCGTGTACCAAAACATGATTAATCTAATTTTAATATATTACTAGACGATCAACGGATGTAATCGATTGATCCACTTGTTTTTAAATATTGGTTAAACTTATTTTGCATCAATTGAGTTGATGTTCAATCGATTGACCATTGTACTCCATTGATCAAAAAATTGAATGGATTGATAGAACATGCAGCTTTCATTTTTTTAAAACATATTTCTAATATGATTTTGATTAGATTTTTACTATGTTGACCTTATTTCATAAACATATTTTAACTGATTTTATGGACAATATGGAAATTTCACTTTAACCTAATGTGCTTCAAAATATTCTATAAATACATAGCTAAGCATACTTTTAAAAACAACCACACAAGATTTATTGTGCTTATTCTCTTCATCTTTTATCCTCTCTCTTAATTTGCTAAATGTTTTCAAATAGAGTTTTTTCATTAAGATAATTTATCAAATATTTTTTGTTGTGTTTGATGGATTAAGAAGTCTACAATAATAATAGTGTTATTATGCTTTTAACATAATTTTATAGAGTTCCTAGTTACTTTCATTTTATTTGATATATTGTTTAAATCAGCTATTAGGGTTAGGGTTTTTCATTATTAAATATGATATAGGACACATACACTTATATTTATGTTTATGTGCTAATGTTTTAGGTGACATAAGTGCAAGTTTAATTAACTCGTGGGACTCGAGTTTGATAGAACGTTGGTTTAGATCTGAATGCTTATCTTGTAAAGACTATGATCAAAGCAGCATCTTGTAAGTAGGTTACTTGGGGGAATTACATGGGTGGGTAGTTTAATTCCTAGCTTTATAACTAGATACTTATTTTTCAAGTGGATAGTTAGGAGGTTCGGAAGACTGATGGTTTTTCTCTTTGGTCATTGTGGACTAGATTGTTTCCACCTAAAAATATAGTGTGTTGATATTTTTATTTTTGCATTACTTTATGTACATGTAATTAGTTGTTTTATCGCTTACAGATTTTTAATTTATCATACTTCGCTGATTAGATATTTAGATTCATAACTAACCAAACTTTCATTTGGTATTAGAGGGTTTGTCTACAACTTGTGCGCCTTACTTTGATAGGTCTAATTACACATATTGAAAGGCTCATATGAGATATTTTCTATGGTCTATAGATGAAAGCCTCTATAACATTGTGTTTTCTAGTTGGGAACTGCCTATGCTTACCAAAGGTAATATTGTTACTCTTAAACCTAGGAATGAATGGACCAATCAAGATAAAATTTGAAGTAATTAGAATCAAAGAAACATTAATGCTATTTTTGGTGTTGTGTATGTGTATGAGATTCATCAATTTCACATGTTGAAATTGCTAAGCATGCTTGGGATATTTTGGAGATTGCCTATGAGGGTACCTCACAAGTTAAACTAATAAAACTTCACATGCTTAGTACTCAATTTGAGAATAATAGGATGAAAGAAAATGAAATTATTTCTAAATTTTATATTAGATTATGTGACATTACTAACACTTTTACCAATCTTGGAGAGAAAATTGATGATTTTAGGATAGTTCAAGAAATTCTCTACTCATTACTAGATCGCTTTTATGCAAATATCATTATTATTTATGAAAGCAAGAATGTGGACACCATCAAATTAGAGAAAATTGTTGGCTCACATCAAACCTTTGAGATAAGTTTTTGAAAACATCCAAAGAACAAAGGTATTGCTTTCAAAATTGCTATGATTTATGAAAATGATAATGATAATGAAGAATTGGTACTCTTAACCAGAAGATTGAAAAAATCTTCAACAACAAGAATCCTTGAGACAAAGGAAAATCATGTGATCAAAAGAATCAGAATATGAGAGACTCAAATATGTGAGTTCTGATGGTAAAAGATCTAAACTCATTATACTACAATGTTTTTAATGTATAGGTTTTTGTCACTTTGTAATTGATTGTGCAAACAAGAAGAAACAAACTAGAAGAGATTTCAGTGCTACAATTTCTAACTATAAAAGTGATAAGGATAATCTAATTGAATATAGTGCTAACTACTTTGGTATTTACTACAAGTACTAGTGAAAAATCCATAAGTCCAATATTGATTCTAATTGACGAGGAAGGTGGTGTTGAATTTCTACTCAACAATTTAATGTCACTAGTATTAATAAAATGTTCATAGATTATGTAAGATGCAAAAGGGAAGTAGCTAAAATAAATGAAAAACTTCAATTCATTTAAATAAACTCCTCAATTATAGAAAAAGAGGAAGTAGAACTGTATGAACGTGCTAATAGTTTGAATTCAAGTCTAGTGGAAGTTAAACAAGAAAACAAGAATCTTATGTAGGAACTTGAACAATGAAAAAAAGTTGTGAAATGGTTAACAATTGGAACTAAAAGGCCAAACAAAATTCTAGACTATTAAAAACCTGTTGAAGACAAGAGAGGACTAGGCTATGTAGATGAGGATTCTATACCATCATCTTCCAAAACAATTGAGTTTGTAAAACCTTCAAACCCTTTTTCTTCATAGGTTACAAAAAAAGCTTCATCATTAAATACTACTGTTTTAAGGCCATCTAACCATACTCCTAATATTACTCATTATATACAAAGAACAACTGCACTTTTGATTGAAAAATATGTTAAGTTTGTACTTATCTATCATCAATGTGGTAGGAAAGGTCATATTAGGCTCAAGTGTATATTTCTGATGAATGCTCCTAAATCTAATAATAATTTCAATGCTTATCATAGTAGGACTCATAACCATCATTCATCTATACATGCTACATCATATTCTAGGATGAATGGAAATTATAATATATTCAAAAATTCTACTAGAAAACATGAAGTTGTTGGCTAAACGAGGCAAATGAAATTAATGCATTTAATTCTAGGACTAATTATCATTATCCTACCACACATGTTGCATCTTTATTTACAATGAATGAGAAATATAAAGGTAAGTCCAAGAATATTCCTATGACAACTAACATAGTTGACTTCCAATCCAAATATACAAAGAAACCAAAATTTAAGAAAGTTTGGTTTAGGAAAGATTATCTCTTTTCAGTCAATTAACTATCATTCTTTATTGTTTCATATAGATACTTTTGTTTGAGTGCTTAATTGACCTTAGGTGAACATCTTTAGTTTGATTGTTTTTTTTTTTATTTTTGTTGATGTTTCTTTAGCTTAAAAAAAGATAAAAAATTAAAAAGAATGGAACTAGACATCCTTTAACATTGACATGATTATTACATACTCCACTAATATTTATTTTTTATGATGCATTTTGAAAATGGATATTTTGACTTGTGCATTTAAATTTTTCTCACATTTGGTGATCGATGTCAATATGAACCTATTCACACACACATTGGGCACATAAATATGTCATGCTAGAATTTTTTAGTTAATTATGTGAGATTTTAGAGCATGAGGTAACCTTGACTATGAAAATGATGGTTGAACTCTGTCTTTCCTTATATAAAACATTACTATAGAGAGACACCTAGTTTTGAGAGGACTATTTACAGTAATGTGTGGAAGCTAATGAAGTGAATGGAGAAGGCTACCTCATAAGTAGTGTGAAAGTCATCATACTAGCTATACTAGCTTGTGCATATTTCCTTAAAAATAATGATAATAATATTAAAGAAAAAAATAAAAATACAAAAGATTTTGCATACACAAAAAGAAAGAGCCTCAATTGGTTATAGAAAAAAAGAAAATAAATAACCAATCCCTCACAAAAAAAACTTATATAAGAAGGAATAAAAAAAAATTAAAGTTCTCTCTTGGTATGTAAATTTTATTCAGTGCAAGTATGAATTCAACTGTAAATGTTTTATTACAAGTGATACTCCTTTTGAATATTTCATAACTGATCATAAATTAAAAGATTGACATCCTATTGCAATTCTAACTCATATTTTACTTTTGGTGATTGTCTATATGTCACCATATATGATAGAATATTTAAGCATCTTGTCTACGTATATTTATGTTGTCAATCACACTTTGAACCAAATTAATTTCATAATTTATGTGTACTGTTGTAGTCATGTTAAGCTAACCCTACTACCCTTAATTAAAAAATTATATATATATATATATATCAATTTCTATAATTTTTTTATTTTATTCTAATTTATTTAAAGGAGTCATAGAATTTAAAGGGAGAGTTAATTTTGGGAGAGAATTATTTTAAAAATCTTTTTTAGATATACTACATATAGGGGGAGTTGTGTTTTTAATTTTTATTTATTGATTACTCACTCTTATGAATATTATTTCATTTTCTATTGTTATATACACTAAATTAAAGAACATTGAGTCTTTCGGGATAAGTTGTATGATTGTTTATGTTTTTTTTGTTCACATAAACTTTCAAGAATCAAGCAAAGATGGTTCCTTTAGATCATAGAATAGTCTCACTATGTAAAATTTAATTTTCCTATAAGCCTTATGTAGGGAGAGGGATATTTTGTCACATGAATATGCCGAAGGGGGAGATTATTAGGTTTATGTTAATATTGACGATATTCATGAAACAAAAGATTTAATTGTAGTTTTAGTTTCAAGGTGTGTCTTAGAAGCATATTTTGAGCTATAGAAACATTGTGCCTCAACAATCATATATAAGATTTATTTATATTTCCATGCACGTTAGATAGAATATTAGACACAAAAGGGAAAATATGAATTTAAATCACTAGATGGATTGAGTGTATATTGGATTGATAGAGTAACAAACCTAATTAATTTGATTTTAATATATAACTAGATCAATTGAAGAATGTACTCAATCGATTGACTTGTTTTTTTAAATATTGGTTAAATATATTCTAGATTGATCAAGTGGATGTTCGATCGATCGAACAATGTACTCAACGATTGAGTATTTGAGTGGATCGATCGAGTAGCCAGCTTTTAGTTTTTTAAAACGTGTTTCTAATACTATTTGGATTGAATTTTTTATTATATTCTTATTTATTAAACATGTTTTAATTGATTTTATGGACAATATAGTAATTACACTTTAACATAATGTGCTTCACAATATTATATAAATACAAAGCTAAGCACACTTTTAGAAACAACCACACAACAACTATTATGCTTATTCTCTTCATCTTTTATTATCTCTCTTGTTATGCTAAAAGTTTTCAAGTTTTTTTAAGTTACAATATCAAAGATTGGTGGTTAGGTTTGATGGATTAAGAAACCTACAATAATAATTGTGTTATTATGATTTTAGCTGAATGTTCTAGAGTTACAAGTTGTTTTTTTATTTGATATATTGTTTAAATAACTAGTTACAGTTTTTTATTATTGAATTTTCTCTAGGACATATACATATGCTTGTGTTTATATGCTAATCTTTTAGGTGATAGCAGTTTAGGTTTGATAAACTCATGGGACCCAAGTTTATTGGAACACTGGTCCAGATCTGAATGCCTATCTTATAGAGACTATAATCAAAGCAACGACTTATAAGTAGGGTACTTATGTGTATTACCTAGGTGGGTAGTTTGAGTCCTAACCTTGTAACTAGATACTTATTTTTCATACTCGATAGTTAGATGATCTGATAGACCAATGATTTTCTTCTTAAGTCATTAGTCTGGCCTAGGTTGTTTCCACCTAAAATTCTCATGTGTTGATATTTTTATTTCAACCTTACTTTACTTAAACGTAATTTCTTGTTTGGACACTTATGTGTTTTAATTTACCATACTTCTGTAGACTAGATATTTACATCCATAATTAAATAAACGTTCACTCTCATTCTAATAGAGATTCAGATTTTAGAGCCTTTAAATTACGGTGATATAAAAATATAGCGTGGGGAAAGGGAAAATGACTTTCTTAAATATTTTTGAATGGAATAGTGATTCGTTCAGAGGAATAGTCAATTTAAACTTTACTCTAAGTTGCTTAAGATGTTATTATTTAGCATATAGCAAGTAATGGTATTTCTCACAGAGGATTTGGTAAAGTAATTCCGATTTATTAAAATAGGGAGGTTTGGTATTGTAAATATAAAATTCTATTAACCAAAGAATAATAAGATAAAAACAAAATTTAAAATTCATGATAAAGATATGAATAAAGAACGATTGCTCGATCATTCTACACTACTTGCATGTAATGTAAATCAAAAAACGCATATCCTAACCCCCTATTCTTTGATTATACCAACTTAGAGAAATTCACAAGGTCAAAAGTCTCAACCTATTCTTACCTATTCATTGAATTAAACAAACTCTTAATCCAAAGTCTTTCTAATAGACAAGCTAGAATAAAATTTCTAAATTTATTCTTTCAAAAGCATTTAATTTCAATAAGCATATTGGATCACAGTTAAACACATATGCTCATTTAATTATCTTGAGTATCAATTCTTATTGCAAGTAATTTATCACTAGTTATTTAAATTAATCAAGCGATTATATACCCAATCAACTAAATTGATTAACGATGAACTAATCTGATTATTAAATTGTACACTTTAATAACCAGTAGAATTCATACAAAGATTAAAACTGAGAATTAATTCATAATTAAAAAGAATAGTTAAATAAAATATTGTATATCTTATTAAATATTACTATTCATGCCTAGGGCTTTGAAATCACCCACCCTCAAATATAAAATTAGATACTCATTGAAATCAATAAATTCAAAATATTATTCACGATAACAATAAAAAAAGAAGAAGAAAATTAGGACAATTGTCTTCAATTCTGATCTTTAATTCCTTTAACTCTTGAATCTTCCTCTTAGTTCTATCTTCCAAATTAATTCTATAAATTATGTATTTGCTTCTGTGTATTTTGTGGTTAATCCTAGTTATATATTTATAGTTTGAGAGTTACACATGATGCAATTAGGATTAGGTTTATAGAAGTCCAAAAAATTTAGAATTCTAAGTTAGTTAATCTAGACTAAGTAGGATAAGGTTGCTGGAAATTAGTATATTATGTGCAAATACAAGATCATAGACCGCAAATTTCCTAAAATCATGATGTGGCATGAGGTAAACCATGTTTATGTGAATTTGATCCAAGTGTGTTTTGCCACGACACATACACCTTTGTTGCAGTATGACCATAGTTTTCCACTTTCACGTTTCGACCCCTCCTTGATGTGTTCTATACAAATATTTGCTAATCTAGTCCTCTAATTTTTCATTTGTATCTTTTAAAGATCAAAATACTCGAAATAATGTATCTTTTAAAGATCAAAATACTCGAAATAAACTAAAATTTATCTCATGGTTCTAAAAACACATTTTGTAATATAATTAGGTAAAAATACAATATTAAAACTTAATTCTCCTAATTAATTTCGATAAATCACTAGGTAAGTGTGTTTTTCAAGCCTTTATCACAATCTCGAACTAGCTTCTGGCTAGTCCCAAGCAAGCTAAGTGATCTAAGGAGGTTCTCAAAAAGAACATAAACAATTATATACTAAACTAGCCTAAATTATTTTTGTAGACTAACACAATTTTACTTAGCATATGCAACAAGCTTGTATACCCCTAGATGGCATTAGTGGATGAGTTATAATCATGTGAGGGTTTCAGTGTTGCTAATTATAAACATCCTAACTAAACCAATAAATAAATCAAATTAAACAAACAAAACTTGAAATAAATAAAAATAGTATTTGGCTTCCAAATCAATATTATATATTTGTTTGAAAAGTTGCCCATAACATATAACATATAACACAGAGAATATTCAAGCATCACTTATGACTAAAGGAAAATTCAAACATTAATTTTACTTTTGTAATTGAATCTTAAGCATCCATCTAAACACAAACCGTTGATCAAAACACTAGATGATTTTATGCACCACATTCATAGAACAAAATTTTTAATCTCAAGATTAAATAAATATGATGTGTAAGCATTATAATCACAAATTTCATAGGCTTAATATCATATCATTCCCCACTATTAAGAATGGATGCAATACTTTGGATTAATAGGTCTAACATTAGGCTAAGGTGTATGGTTATGAAAGAACGAGAATGTGAATTACAAAAATGAAAGAACTTAATTAAATTCAAATACAAAGTTTTAAGTTCTAAAATAGCTATATATGTTGTCTCTCTCACCTAGCCAATATTCACCTTCACATCCATAGTTAAATACACTATAGGTGCAATTCCACATTGTTTCAAATATAACTATGCACCTTTTCTTCTTTCTTCTTTCTTCTATCTCTATCTTTCTCTTCTTCTTTTTTTAACAGAAGAGATACAAAATTGAGTTACTGAAACCTTTCATCATTTTAACTTAGAAAATTGATTTTCTACAAATCTCAACCTATTATTTTTAATATTTTTTTGGGTTTTAGTAAATATTTACTAAAATTTCCACTCTTTATTCATGGAGAATTCATACCAAACATGTGTTTATATTAAGTTTTCTTAGAGAGTAAAAGGTTAAGATAATTTTCACTTTTTTTGGCTCATAAAAGGATATGTTATAACATGTTAAAGAAACAAAAGTTCTATAATTTATATAATCTCAAAGGGATACTAGCGACAAAGATACAAGTGGTATGCTTTAAAAGGTTCAAATAGTCCAAAAATGGCCTAAATTCTTTCCTAAGCATTGTGTTTTATATGATTTTACCTTGAGTGATTTTGAAATAACTTCTAGAATTTGTGGAGACCTCAAATATGTCCATAAAATAGTTTCACACAAAACACTCCTAAATAATTAGATTAACCAAATATTCTTACCACATATCACAAGAGTCTCAAACTAACTAAAATTTACATTCAAATCATGCTTTAACTGAAGAAAAATTTAAAGTCTTCTATATGTTTGTATTATCACAATCATGTTCTTATAACTATCATATAAATTGACCAGAAATAAAAATAAATATGCAATAAAATAAAGAGTAAATAAAACAACTAAACCTACAATAAATAAAAACAAAAATTGAAAAGAAATGTTTAAAAATGTCAAAATTCATAATTTATAAGGAAATTTTCCTTCACCTCAATCTAAAATCTACATTGTCTGTGATGTACAAATGTAAATTTAAGACAAAGAAGAAAATAAAGGAAAAGTTACCATCCATATAATAGGCATAGTGTGATTAATCATGGAGATTTTCTTCATACTATCGTTGCATTCTATCATCTAAATTAAATTCTATCACATATAGAGAGTTACATTATGCATCATATATATCACATATTACCAAACAGTTATGAAAACATTGTTCAAATGAAAAAATAAAATCACTAATAAATAAAAATGTTCAAAAAATAACTACAATGAAAGGAAATAAATCTCAATAGATTTCCTCCCCTTCAATACTTAGTTTAACATCCTTTACCCAATGGTACCTCAACTTGTTTCTCTAAGCATTCACCACCTATAGTGGATTCAATTTTTTGTGTGGTCTTATTGGCTTTTCTGTTGTTAACTATTTTTTTCATAAAGACATTGAAACGAATTACCTCTCACTCAAACTACATTGTAAGATTTTCATCAAACACATTTATCTTTATATGACTTGTTCTCATGAATGGTCTACTTAAAAGGAAGGACATTTCCTTAGTAATGGAGTCATCTTTCATATCAAGTATAGATAAATAAATTGGAAAGATGAACTCATTCACCTACAACAAAGCATGTTACAATACTCTCATTGCATAAACTCATTCACCTACAACAAAACATGTTGCAATACTCTCATTGTATAAATGTTAGAACAGTAGATTAGTTTAATAAATAAGCTAATTTATTTTAAGGCAACCAAGTTTTCAACTAGCATAAATAGAGTAAGGCACTTTAGTTGATACACCTAGGTCTAACATAGTTTTTCCAAATTTAGTGTTTCCTATAATTCATGGTATGGTGATGTTACCTAGATCATTGCATTTTGGTCAGAGTTGAATTTACAAGATTACTAATGCATTCTTTCCTACACTTACCACTTCATTGCCTTTTAGTTTTTGCTTATTGGTGCATAATTATTTGAAAAATTTAGTATAACATGGCACTTGCTTGATGGCATCCAATATTGGAGTGTTAACCTGTATTTTTTTAAAAGAGTCTAAGACATCTTGCTCGTGTTCCTCTTTCTTAGATTTTGCAAACCTTGTAGGAAAAGGAATAGGAGATTTATATGTTGAAAGTGGAACTTTATACTATACCTTTAGTGGTTTGTTATTCTTTCTTTGGCACATTATCAGAGTTACTTTATTTTTCTTGAATTAGCTCATCCTTAGTTTCTTTATCATTAGTTCATTTCTTTTGAGCTTCTACAAGTTACTTCCCACTTCTAAATGAGATATCACTAACTTTCACCCTCTAATTAACCATGGATTAAGAGGAATGTTTACTAGATCATTGTCCTTCTAATAATTCAACAATAGTAGCTAACTAACTGAATCTATTTTCAAGGTTCTTGATAGCAACTTTTACGTCTTATTGAAACTTGATAGCATCTTTTTTTTAATTGAGTGGTGTAGGTTGTTATTGAACTTATTAACACCTCTAAATATTTTCCTTAAGGTGGGGATAGATTTTGTGGCCTCACTTGATAAGATTGTGAAGCCCTTGGAAAAGGAAAACCATGTGTATTACCTAGGACAGATGCTTGGTTGTCTCCAAATAGCTAAAGTTGGAATGACCTATCCAATTAAGATAGTAAGTGTTAGAGAAGTGATCATATCTTTGCCTTTGTTATCCTTGCTATCCCTCCATATAATTTCCTTTTTCACTATTAGAATTATGAAGAGTAGGAACATGTCAGGTCATTAATCGTTGTACAATTGAAGTAAAGGTGCTTAATTATTCTGTAGTATTATTAGGAACTCTCACTTCATTGACCTTTTGTGGTAGATTAGAAAGAGTTTCAAATTATTAAGCATTTTCGTCCATAATGGCAATCAAATTCCTTGCAGTTTTAGGAGTCTTATTAACTAAAGTTCTACCACTTGCTACATCAATCATGGTTTTTATCTATAGGTATGAATTCCTTATAGCAGAATTGGATTAAAGCTACTCAGTTATTTGATGACGAGGACAACTATAACAGAGTTTCTTGAATTTCTCCCAATACTCCTATAGATTTTTCCCTTTGTACTCCAAACACCACAATTTATATTTTGATTAGAGTGGCCCTAGAAGCTAGAAAATATTTCTCCAAGAATAACCATTTTATCTCATTCCAACTATTTATAGATCCAGATGGTAAGTAGGACCACCGCTCTTTAGTACTTTTTTGCTAAAGAGAATGGAGATTCCCTAAGTTTTATTCATTCCCTAGTAGTGTCATTAGGTTTCATGCTAGAAAAGACCATATGAAATTTCTTTTGATGATTCTATGGATTCTCAATAGCTAGGCCTCAAAAAATAGGTAAGAGATGAATTATGTTAGACTTCATTTTATGAGTATCGCCATTGTTGTTGTATTAAATACATAATGGTTTTTGATCTTAAGTTGGTGCATCCATCTCCCTAAGAGTCTAATTAGGAATATTCACATCCATTTCTATATAGATGGAATGATTAGAATTGTCAGATGAGTTTCTTGAAATTGGATGATCTATTTGAATTTCTTTCTCAAGGAAAAGTGCAATATGTGAATTTGATCTTAGATTGTAACGTGGTTATGTCCCATCCACTTGGGTACAACAATTAGCTTCTAAAGGTCTGTTAGGTTTTGTGTCCAAAGACAATTTTGATTGTACTTCATGTCATTTAGGAAAACAACAAGATTTACCTTTCAATAATAGTGAATCTATATCTAATAATATTTTTGAGATAATTCATTCTGATGTTTAGGGACCTTCTCATGTTACTAGTATTGGTAGATCTCATTATTTTGTTGTTTTTATTGATGATTATTCTCATTATGGTTGGATCTTTCCTATGAAGTCTCGTTCTGAAATCTTACCAATATACAGTAATTTTACAAAAATGATTAAAACACAATTCTCCAATCATATCAAAACTTTTCGATTTGATAATGCTCTTGAATATACTCAATATTCTTTTCAATCTCTTTATATTCCTATCGCACTATACATAATCTAACCTATCCAGGCACCTCTTAAGAAAATGGTCAAATTGAGAGAAAATTTCGTCATATTCTTGACACTATCCGTGCTCTTCTTCTTTCTGCCAAAGTTCCTGCCCCATTTTGTGGTGAAGTTGCTCTTCATTCTGTTCATGCAATTAACCACATTCCAAGAACTGTCATTCATAATCAGACTCTATATGAGTGCCTTTTTGGATCATCCCCTTACTATCATTACCTTTGCTCTTTTGGATCTGCCTATTTCATTCTTCTTCAGCCTCATGAGCACAACAAACTTGAGCCTCAATCTATACTTTGTTTTTTTCTTGGTTATAGTGAAACTCAAAAAGAGTATCGGTGTTATGATCTCCTCTCGCATCTTCTTTGTGTTTCCCATAATGTTGTCTTTTGTGAACATTACTTATTTGTTGAACTCTCTCACTTTCGTTCCTCCTTAACTAACTCTTCTACTTTAGAAATCTCTCTAAATGAGTCTCGTGTTCCTTCTACAAATACTCTTGATCATCCTTCCGAATTCTCTATTCAATCTTTAGATATTTTTTAATGATTCTCCTAGACAAGTTGTAGATAAATAGGTTGATGATAAGCTACCCTACCTTGAGCCTAGGTCCCCTCCTCCTGCTCCACCTGAAGATCCTCCACAAGACCTCGCCACTTGATTGCATCACAAATTATGTGTGCAATTAATATGCAAGTATACGTATCGTAACAAGTAATATAATGATAAGTAAAGATCGTTACCATAGAGATTATTTTATTAGAAACTAATTTTTAAAACTAAAAATAAAAAAAAATCAATTTTTTTTGGTGTTTTTATATTTTAAGGAAGCAAAATTAAAATAACTAAAAGTAAATAGCAATAATTAATTAAATTAGATTTTGTGACTAAAATGATATATGAGAACATATCTAGCAATACTTAATCCCCCAATTTTCTAAACATGCAAATCGCTACAATCCCCCCAATATAATATCAATTAATTATATGATCAATTGAATCTAACCTAGCATATATTCCTTTCTCAAGTAAACTACACACCATATAGTAATTAATTTAAACATACTCTCATGCTAATTAAATTTCATACTACTTATTAAGTTCATCAATTATGGATCACATACATAAGAATCATACATCTCTACTTAGAAACTATGCATATTATTTAATTAAGACAAACAATTAAATAATTCTCTCAAATCTATTTAATTTCCTCTATAGATAAATTATTAGCCAAACAATTAATAGCATAAAAATTAGATTAAATAATATAATTAAATTAATATTATAATTGAAAAAAATATTAGATCATCACATGGTGAAAATTGGGTTCATAAGATCCCTAGATTAATAAATTAATTACACATAATTGTGTTCATAAATATCATATTTTTTCATAAAGTAAGACATAAAATTGATAAAGAAAAAAGTAGAAAAAGAAATACAATCAATATCTTGAATTGTAGAATTAATTTCCTCTTAAACATTCACCAAAATTGTTTCTTTTCTTTAATTTTCCTGTATTTTTCTCTATTTGTAGCTCTAAAAATTGACTAAAATTATGCTAATAGAGGTAAATTAGGGTTTATGGAGTGATTGAGGGCTTAAATAAAGCTTAGTTGTGATCTAGATCTTTCGATCAACTTTAGATCAAGGGCTACGATCAAAACAAACAAAACTGATAGTTTCAGCCATTCACACCGCGATACGTGTCATCAGAAATTCATTGGGGAAATCAAGGAGCGGTGCGTGGCATGGGAGACCGATTAGAGTCAATGCTCGCCGAGTTAGCTACACATGGCACGATATGATTCACGGGAATGGATGGCATGTCGCATGGGTGGAACTCACAGAGTAATGGCGTGGTGTAACATGGCATGACGCATTGACCGATTTCCAAACTCGAATTGAACGTCGTTCTGACATGTGGTGCGTGTTTCATCCTCCTCACACGTGGCATGATGTGATTCGCTCTCCGTGTTTGCCTGACATCCATGTGGCTTGCCCAGTCAGCTCCTCTACTTGCATGGTATGCCACGTGGAAAGTTCTGATTGGTTCTGCGTTAAAAATTCATAAAAATTTCAAAAAAAATCTAAAATAATTCCAAAAATTATATTTTCACCCCTTTTCACTAAAAAAATTATATTTTAATTTTTTTTAGCCCTAAAAATACTATTTATTAAATAAAACATGTAAATATTAAGTAAAAAAGTGATTTTTTGCTTGTCCTTAAGTAAAACTAAGTATAACTAAATAAAATAACTTGGGTAGTATATTCAAAGATATACTTCTATTAGTACATGCATATTTCATGAAAACTATCTCTCTCAAAAGTTGTACAAGTCTATGATAAAGAGGTTCACATATTCATCAATCAACGTTCCATCATTACAAGGATATGTAAGGTTTTTGAAAAATTGATTTTTGTGTGTGTGCTGCACATGATATCATCCAATGCACTCATGAAATCAACCTATATGAGCATGCTAATCAATTCAATCTTAAAAAAAGTCTCATAAGTCAATTTTTCACATCCTTTTCCACTAATATAAATATACACTTAGTTTAAGATCAATAAGGACTTTACATGGTTGTAATTTAAGGCTTAGGTGAGGGATCGATAGATGCAGACATTTTAGGGTCTTTCCACACTTTAGTTTTTTTTCATCATGCACTTTTTAACTATAATTGAGTTTTTACTTAATATTTTAGTGTATCCTCTTTTGACATTCTTTTCATTTTTTTTGGTTACTTCACAACACCCCCAAACTTATTTTCAATTCTATTTTCTTTTTCTTTATAGGGATACTTGTGTTGTGATTTTTGCTTCTTCTTTTTTTTTAGGCGTATTACATTTCACCTTACTGTAAAGCATAACACATGACTGCATCATTTTTTTTTCTTTTCATACAAGCTAAAGGTGCAAGGGTAAAGGTAATATTTATTAGTTAGACATTAAATGTGGCTTATAGACATGAAAGGTTCTTTGTAGGCTCAAATGGGTGAATAAAAATATTAACAATGGTTAGCTTGAAAGGTTGAATCGATTCAAATAAGGCATAAATCATTTCTCTTGCTAAATACTATTTAGGATTTCACCTCAAGAGATGATCAAATAGATTCTAAAACTTGGTAGATTTAATTGACTCGCATAACTCACTACAAATTTTCTCTCAATAAGCACAACAAAATTAATCATGAAGCATAAAAGTTGAATCAATTCAACCAAAACTAGCAAGCATATCACGTGATAAATGTTAATATCTTAACAAATATGTTACATTCCTTATCCTAGTCATGACAACCAATTTTTATCATTGAGTTCATATGCTTCATATCAAGTATGCATGAATTTAGTTTTCATATATTTATCAATTTCAACCAAAATCATGATTAAAAACAACCTAAAAATTTAAAAAACATTTCCTCAAAATTTAAAATGCATACTAAATACTAATGTAGAGAATGAAGTTTTCTCCCCCCAAACTTAAATTACACATTGTCCCCAATGTGTACATATAAATATGAAAAAGTAAAGAAAAACTCCCTTAATTATGGCACATTACATCTTTCACTGAAATGCTCATTCTTGTTGCTTCAATGCTCTCCACATTTATTTACCTACAAAACAAAAACAATAAAAATATTATGTAAAATAACATTGGATTGCATCCCAACTAGCGTCATGTTTAATGTCCTTGACTAGACGGTCCTATTAAGTCATAAGGCACATCCCTTTGTATCCATTTACTTTTGAGTTTGCTTGGAAATAACTTGAATCTTGATTTGTTCAATAATGCTTTATGTTTTGGCTCACAAACACGGTGCTCAATTCTCTTCTCATGCCATATTTTTGTTTTCCTTTTGAACTTCTTGGCATTCTTATAAGCACTCCACTGTAACTCATCCAATTTATGTATTTCTAACAGCTTTTTTACCTCTCCATTAGGCTCTTTCACTTTCATACTTGATTGAGGATAGGAGGGTAGAAGTGTGAGGTCTAAACTTGGCGGCTCTTCAATTGATGGTTTGAGTTTAGATCCTATCTCAAAATTTTCAATTATCGCCTTTGATACATACATGAGAGATGCATCCTCCAAAAAGTTCACACAGTCCACAATATCAACCTTCGATGCCATATTTCAATGTTATAATAAGTTGAGTTATTTTCTAGTGAGTTTATGTCTTTCTTTACAACATCATGTGTTAAAGTCTTAAGTTTGGGTGATGCAATAGAATATTTTAAGCCATTCCTACAATCAGTAATATTTATCCTTAAACATTCATTAGCATTATCAATATCAGAGGGTTCAAATTCTTTAAAAACTTTAAATATTACTTGTTCATCTTGCACTCTCATTGTAAGTTCACCTTTTTGTACATCAATGAGTGTCCTTCCAGTTGCTAAGAATGGATGACCAAGTATGATAGGAATGTCATGGTCCTCTTCCGTGTCTAGCACAATGAAGTCCACCAGAAAGATGAATTTGTCTACTTTTACTAACAAATAGTTTACCACACCCCGAGATCTCTTAATCAATCTATCTACCATTTGTAATGTTATTGAAGTGGGTTTTTCTTTACCAACCCCCAATATCTTGAAGACCAATAATGGCATAAGGTTAATACTAGAACCCAAGTCACATAGTGCCTTGCCAAAACGGATGTTCCCAATAGTGCAAGGGATGTCAAAACTACCTGGATCTTTCAGTTTTTGTGGTAGTTTTCTATTAAAGATGGCATTACAACCTTCAGTCAAGGTTATTTTTTCATGATCTTCAAGCCTCGTTCTCTTTGATAGTATATCTTTCATGAGTTTGGTATAAGATGACATTTTTTTCAAGTGCCTCTGCAAATGGTATGTTTATGTGTAGCTTCTTGAAGACTTCTATAAATTTTGAAAATTGCATATTTGACTTTTGCTTTTGCAATCTTTGAGGGAAAGGAATAGTGGGTTTGTAAAGGTTGCTCTTTTTTGGCTGAATTATTTCCTTTCCATTATTCTCTTTATCCACTAATTCATCCTCATCCTTTTTAGTTTCTTGTTCCTCCTTATACCTTTTAGTTTGATAGTCCTTTTTATCCTTTTTAATTTCCTGTTTCTCTGCATCCTTTTCTGTCTTATGTTCTTGTTCTAAAGTTTTACCACTCCTCAAGGCTATGGCGTTGCATTGGTCCTTACCTTCTCTTCTTGGGTTTACAATTGTGTCACTTGGAAGGTTCCCTTGAGACCTTTGACTTATAGCCTGAGCAAGTTTCCCTATTTGGTTCTCCAAATTTCAAATTGAAGCCTCTTGATTTGACACTTTTGTATTCATAGATTGGATGAAGTCTTTCATCATCCTCATTAAAGCACTTGTATTGTCCTCAGTAGGTGGCTTCTTCTCTTAGGCTTGTGATTGTTATGGTTGTTGAAAACCAGGTGGTGAAAATGATTGATGGTTGAATTGACTACCACCTTGAATGTTGCTATTACTCCAAGAGAAATTTGGATGTTGTCTCCATCCTGGGTTATATGTGTTTGAGTAAGGATTATTGTTTCGATTCACATTACCTATATAGCAAATGGATTCAAGATTATTTGGACAATTATCAAACAAATGAGCTTCTTCACAAAACCCATACGACACTCCTAAATCTTGGACCTGTTTTATACTCGCTGGTGAGTTTTGAACCTTTAAAAGATTAACTAAAGATGAAACTTGAGTTGTAAGTGCTGTGATATCATTTATTTCATTAGCCATTGATAATTATTGCTAGCCATTTTCTCAAGTAAATCATAAGCTTGATTGTAAGATTTGGCTAGCAAAGCTCCATTAGCCGATGCATCAATGATAGTCCTTGTTTGAGCATTGAAACCATTGTAAAAAGTCTCCATTTGAATCCAAGAAGGAATACCATAATGAGGACACTTCCTTAGAAATTCCATGAATCTTTCCCATGCTTCATATAGATATTCTCCTTCGCGTTGTTAGTAGGAAGTAATGTCATTCCTATGCTTGGCATTCTTTTTGGTGGAAAGTATTTCATCAAGAATTTCTCCACCAAACCATTCCAAGTTGTAATGGAATCAGGTGGTAAAGAGTTTAACCAAGCTCGAGCACGGTCTTGCAAAGAGTAAGGGAATAATCTAAGCCTAAATGCATCGTCTATCACACCATTGAACTTAAATGAATCTACAACTTCAATAAACAATCTGAGAAGAAGATAAGGATCCTCTGTTTGTAATCCGCTAATTTGTCCACCTATTTGTAGCATTTGAAACATCACTGGCTTTAGTTCAAACTGATTAGTTTGAATATTTGGCCTTGTAATACTTGGATTTAGCCCTTCCAACGTAGGTATTGCATATTCATTCAGAGCTCTATCTCTATCATCTATCAAAAACATTTGATTATTCAAGTTTAGGTTATTATTGTTTATTTCTAATGGATTAACCATTTCTTCATCTTGGGTGACTTGTTATTTTTTAATTAATCTTAAAATACGCTTAATTTCAAGATCTAAAGGTAAGATTTTTCCCTCACGCACTCTGTTCATGCAATAGACTCAACTATGTTTCTACAATACTAAAAGAGATATCTAAATAAAAACTAAAAAAAATAACAACTAAATTAATTAATTAAAGTAAAAAATAAATAAAATAAATTAACTAGAATAAATAAATAAATAAGTCACTAAAAGAAAATAAATAAATTAAAATTAAAATTAAAGTAAAGAAAAAAATAATTAATTAAAGTAAATTAAGGTAAGATTTTTCCCTCACGCACTCTGTTTGTGCCTTGTTAGTTGTTGCCATGGCTAGTAAATGGGACCTTTTTCAGATGGATGTTAAAAATTCCTTCCTTAATGGGGATCCATATGAAGAATTCTATATGCAACCAGTTCCTATTCTTTCTATTGAAACAAACAAGGTATGTCGCCTTTGATGTGCACGATATGGCCTTAAACATGCTCTATAAGCGTAGTTTTTCAAGTTCAGCTCCACCATCCTTCGCTTGGGTTACACTACCAGTCCTTATGATTCTACCTCATTTCTTCATCGCAATGATAAAGGCACAATTTTTCTTCTTCTATATGTGGATGATATGATCATAACTGACGATGACCTCAATGACATTCAAGAACTCAAGGATTTTCTTAGTGAGTAGTTTTGGACATCTCAACTACTTCTTAGGTCTTGAGATCACTCATTGATGAGTGCTCAAAAAGCACTAAAATAACCATGATTTTATGTAGATTAATTGATTAAAAATATATATATTTATATGTTTTATCATATATTTATATAAATTTGTCTTTTTCGGAATCACGGGTATTCTTATTGTTTTTTAGGTATTTTGGCTTAAAAACGCAATTTAAAGTCTAAAAGAGGAATACTTGAAGCAATACATCACAAAAAATATTAATAAATAAGTGGGAAAAGGTCAACAAACATGGAAAATTGGACAAAATGGGTCGAAAAGGTCAAAAAGACGGAAATCGCGCGCCGCAGCCCAGCCACGCGCGCCGCCCAGCGCCCAGCCGCGCGCGCCCCAGCGCCCCATGCCGCGTGCGCTGGCCTGCCCATCCGCGCACGCCCCAGCACGCGGGCACTGTTCACGCGCGCCGAGCTGCGCGCAGCGACAGCCCCTCCCCCCCCCCCCCCCCCCCGCGCGCGCGCGCAGTGCCCAGCAGCAGCCCCTCCGCGCGCCCAACGCGTTTTCGCCCCATTTTTCACGTGCAGCCGCCCCTGTGACGTCATGCTGACGTCATTAATGACATCAGCAATTCCAATACGCGTTTTTACATTTTTTAACATTTTTTTACTCTTTTTTTCTCTCCATCCTCACCTATAAATACCCCCCTTCCCTTCACTTCAAATCACACCTTCAAAACACACTTCTCTCTTCTTTCTTTCTCTCATTTCTTAGTTTTTGAGTTTTTCTTAGTTTCTTTCATAGTTTCTAAGTTTTTCTTAGTTTCCTTCTTAGTTTTTAGTTCAATTCTCTTAGTTTTAGTGTTCTTCTCTTTTTGAGAGGAACTTGTAATGTTTTTGTAATAATTTAGATTTTTGATTCAATAAATGGAAGTGCAAATTCCGCTTGGAGGTTTTTCAGCTACGGGAATAGCGTCGAAGTTCTGTAAGGATTTTATTTTCTTTACAGTTATTTTTATGCTTTATTCTTACATGTTATATTTAATTTGTTTGTGGTTAAATTTAACTATGCTGGCTGTTTAGTAAATATGATGTAATAATGACGTTGTTATGCTTGCGAAATATTAAATAGGTAAAAATCTTTAAAATGAATTGATTTTGTTTTTATTCAAGATTTTATATTAAGAATGTTAGAGAAAAATATATTATTTTTCATTACAAACTTAAACCTGAAAATTAGATTTTAAGGTTTAGTTATCCGGTCTAATTTAGAGTAGTGCTCTTTTATTTTTTGGTACAATCGCCCGGTAGTTAGAGTGAAACTCTATTTCAAAAGTTTTTATAAGAATTATTATGTGAAAATGTATTGACAACATGTTTTCAATAGTGGTTTTAAAACTTGAAAGTTAGTACTCGGATAATTAAATTCTTATGTTTAATTTGGACACCTTGAATAAAGTTTAAACTGTCTAACCCCACCAAAGGTGGCATTTAAATGGTTCATTTTCAATCTCTTAGAAAAAGGAATTAATTTAATTAAGCATATTAGTTATCAACCCCACCCATTGGTGTTAATTGATTTGTTTAGTTAACAAAGAATATCTAACCCCACCAAAGGTGGTATTTATATAAAAAAGAGAGAATCAATAAAATATCAATTTATATCTTTAATAACCTAGATAATATGAGCAAGCATAATTAATTTAGTTATTATATCCATAAATACTCCGCTAATATAAATGATAAAAATTTGCATGAATATTTATTGAATCTGTATATATGTTTATTTTTAGATAATTATTTATTGAATTTGTATCTATGTTTATTTTTATGTTATTAGATTATATTTAATTAATCTGTATATATGTTTATTTTATGTTATTAGATTAGGAACACAAAAACCAAACTATCGTGACAGGATGTTTAGGATTTAATTTCGTTTTTAAAAGTTTGAATAATAAATTAAAAACCACATACATTCCTTCCTTAGATCGACCTTGGGAGTATACTTATCATTTTCTTCGAAATGATTCGTGCACTTGCGAGAGTTTTATAAATATTAAAACCAAAGTATTGGCAAGAATCGACGATGTCGGTTTTTGGTCATCACTCATTCCACAGATGGTTTTTATATCACTCAAGCCAAGTATGCATCTAACCTTTTATCTTGAGCTGGACTCACTGATAGTAAAACTGTTGACACTCTAGTTGAACTTAATGCGCATCTGACACCATTGGGGAAAACCATTGTCTAATCCCTCTTTTTATAGACGATTGGTTGGCATCCTAATTTATCTTATAGGTACTCGTCCAAAAATTTCCTATGTTGTTCATCAAGTGAGCCAGTTTCTGTGTGCTCCATGATCGACTCACTATGTTATTGTTCTACACATTTTACGATACTTGAAGGGCACTCTCTTCCATAACCTTTTCTAATTAGCTCAGTCTCCTCTTGTACTTTGTGCTTTCTCTAATTCTGATTGGGTAGGAGATCCCACTAATCGCAGGTCCACTACCGGTTATTGCTTTCTCCTTGGTTCTTCTTTGATTTCTTGGCGAAGTAAGAAACAAACTTTTGTAGCCCACTCCAGTACTGAAGCAGAATATCGTGCTCTTGCTGATACAATATATGAGCTCATTTGGCTACGATGGCTTCTTAAGAATTTGGGTGTGTCCACATCCTCTGTTACTCTTTTTTATTGTGATAATCAGAGTGCCATTCATATTGCTCACAATGATGTCTTCCATGAGCGGACTAAACACATCGAGATTTATTGTGACTTTATTCATTCTCATCTTGTCCATGGTGTTCTCAAGCTTTTCCCCGTCTCTTCCAACGAATAACTTACAGATATCTTCACCAAGGAACTTCCTAAGTGACACACTCATAATTTGGTTGACAACCTCAAGCTGGTCTCACATCCACATTGAGTTTGAGGGAGGTTGTTAATGTATATTTGTTAATGTATATCATTTTATGGGCTTTAAGCATATCTAGTTTACTTGTAACTCCTATATAAAGGCACCATGTATAATTCCTTAAGAAATAGAATACAATGCAATAATTAAGTATTTCTATCATCTGTGAACTTTTACCATCTCAACAAATATTTTTAGTTTTAACAATTCTAAATTATTTACATGCAATTAAACTGAAATAAACAAAATAAATTAAATAAATAAAATAATTATAAGAAAATTACCTAAAATGATGGGTTACCTCCCATCCAGCGCTTAGTTTAACGTCTTAGCAAGATGTAACTTGAAGGATTTTATTTTAAGTAAACTCAATGTCTTCACATCATTGAGTCAATCAAAATTACAGGTAGGACAAGGTTGTCTACCTATACTTTTCAGTCATACCCCTATGGATTTTCAAAAATTTCTTTACTTAAAACTAGGGACATAATTGTGGGTTTTAGATAACCTACTTCTAGGTGCAAGTCAAATAGCTAAGGTATCAAAATACATTTTTACCTTGATCTAACAAAGCAACTACATCATCTTATCACAGATTGTAAAAAAACTTCTAAATTTTGGAGGTAGCTTCTTGAATTTTTAATTTTTTAATTTTTTAATTTTTTAATTTTTTTAATTTTTTTAATTTTTTTAATTTTTATTCTATTATAATCTCTAAATTAAATAGCATAATCAGTATTAACCAAGAGTGCTCCCAGAAAATAATGGCGACGTAAGGCCTCCTTAAAAACTATCCCCTTAAATAGAGTAACGTTCCTAGGAAAGACTAGTGGTACAAAGGCTCTCAAAATAATCTAAGTTAATTAAGTTAAATTAAAAAATATATAAGTTAATTAAGTTAATAAATTAAGCTAGATTAAAAATCTAAGTTAATTGGGTTTTTTTATTTATTTTTTTAAGAGCTCATTATTAAAATAAAAAACATATTATTTTTTTTATTTTTTATTTTTTTATGTTTTTTTTTTGTAACTTCTAATAACCTATAACCTAGAACCCATCATAGAGTATTAGTGTTCTTAATAACGTAGAACCCATAACTTCTGATGAGGATTCCATTAAGAATTACTTCTTCAATCGATTCCCCAACTCCAAAAACTAGTTTGGCCAGAACCTAGTCCAGTTAGGTACCCTCATACCATAAGTACCCAATCTAAGTATAACGCGTCTTCTATCTACTTTTGGAACATAGATGGAATGAACAAACAAGAAATATTACATGTCTTGTAGAAAATAACCATGGCGTCAAATGCGTATAAGACAAAAATTGGTACAACTAATAAAACATTTGTCAAATTATTAATAACTAGCTTCTCATGCTAACTAAAAGGATGGTGGGACATCATCTTTCAAAACAACAAAAATCAGATATCTTCAATGCAATATTGACTAGAGAGTGTGGTAAACCCATACTTGATCAACATGGAGCTCCTATTCAGGATGCAATCTTTATATTACTCTTTACAATATCACACCATTTTATTGGAGATTCATCCCATCTATAGGATAAAAACGTTGATCTTCTTTCAAACATAAGATGTAAGAAGATGAGTGATTTTCAAAATTATAAAACTATATCTCTGAGCAGATTTATGTTAAGAGATGACTCCACACAACCATTTTGGAAGGAGAAATTCCTAGCAGGACTTCCTCCACCCTTAGGTGAGAAAACCATAGACAAAATCTGTGAGACATATGGGAATCATATCATTCCTTTTGATCAATTAACTGATGGCGAGTTGATCAGTTTCTCTCAAAAATAAGGTCTTCATATTTTCCAAGATTTGAAAATCCAAAAACAAATGAAAGAGGAGCTGAAAATCTCCATAAGAGAAATTGGATAATTCTACAAACAGTTTGATAGCAACTTCTCTATTGACCAAACCTGTGGGGGAAATTACAGTAAAAATACTACAAAACCTTATAAAAAATCTCATAAGACATTTTCAAAATCTAGAAAACCATTCTTCGAAAAAATAATGTTTTTTTATAAAAAAAACTTATAAAAGAAATTTTAATAAGGAATCAAAACCCCAAGATAAACCCTTTAAAATTCTTAAAGGATTTACATGTTATAACTGTGGTAAGAAAGGTAATACTGCAAAATATTGCAAGATGTCTAAAAAAATTCACGAACTAAATCTTGAAGAAGACACCTTAATTAAAATCTTTCCCTTAATGGTAGATGAATCATCATCATCATCTGAACCTTGGTCAGATGACTCAAGAGATTCAAATCCCCAGGTTGTTGAGTTAGCATCTACTCACTCTGATACTTCCAATAAAAATATTAATGTATTCACTAAGGAAGAAGATGAACAACTTCAAGAAAAAATCCTTAAGTTAAATGATCCTTATATCACAAAATTATGCATGGAACACTTGACTAATGATTTAGCCAAAAACCCAGCCATTACCAAAAACTTCTAAACATCCAAGTACTAGCACAGAATATTATAACCTCATTGTTGTTTTGGAATGAAAGAACAAAATAATAAAGCCAAAAAGTCAAATTCAAGACTTAAAAGCTTAAATCAAAACCATTAGGCTAGAACTCCACCAACTTAAAGAAAAACATAAATAATATGACATCAAGTTTAAATTACTTGAAAAAAATGGAGCTGAAACCTCAGTTGGCTTGAGTTTATCAAATGGTGAACTTGAATCAAATGGCAAAGAATTGAAAAACATGGAATGAGTTACAGAAAATGTTCTACAAATTCTTCAGCAAAAAACCACTAGGAAATACAAGATTAGTATTACTCTTGTATTCTTTGATCAATCAAAACTTGAGACAATAACCTTATTTGATACAAGTGTTAATCTCAACTGTATTAAACTATCAATCATTCCTAGACGATTATATCAACCAATGGACAAACAACTTACCTTAGCCAATAAATCAAAAATGAGTATCATTAGTAAAACGAAAGCAGTAATCCTCAACAGATCATTTCTTATCAAAACTCCATTTGTGATCGTTTATAATATAGGCTACCCAATCATATTAGGAACACCTTTCATGATCATTATTACCCTATATCTTGTCAAAAATGATAAGATCTCTTTCAAAATCGAAGAGAAGGCCTTCATTTTTCCCTTTATCGAAGAACCAAAAATCAACCAACCTTATTAAAGCCAATTCCATACATCAAAAAGAGATTTCTATTCTTATTAAGCATAGAGAAAAAAAAGCTTTTCTCTATCTCAAAACCTTCTTTCACATCATTAAGAAAAGTGGTTCGACTCTATCAGCCAAGAAAATGACACTTTTCAAAACCAATATCAGGTTTCTTGGACATAATGTGTCTAATGGAACCATTATTCCAATCAAATGATCTCTTCAGTTTACTACCAAGTTTCCTGATAAGATTATTGTATTTCGGTATATCCTTCATAACTATCACACATATTGTTGCACTCATACATTTACTAGCACATTTTTACAATACTTAGAATTATTTTTGTACTAAAATTTGGGTTAATCGATTGATTGATTAAAGGTATCGATCGATCAATGTTATCAATTAATCGAGTTTTGATTGACTCTTGTCAAGTCCTTCTTAGATTTTTTCTACATTTACTAGATTAATTGACTTTGATAAACTTCGATCAAGAATTTTTGAGTCAAAATTCTTAATTAATCTCAATCAATCAATTGAGGGACTCAATCTATCGAGTCAGCAATTGATGTGATTTAAAAATGTTTTTAAATTACCCCTATGTGAAATTATATAATGTCCTTCTTTTAATTAAGTGCTTTAAAACCTCATAAGGATATTTTAATCTTTTCCATTGAGATATAGATTTAGGGTATCAAAATTATTTATATATGCAAACCTTGGCTCACTTTAAAAATGAAAAATATTTTTTTTTCTTGGAGACCCATTTGTCATCTTATTAGTGCCTCAACATTATGCAACTATCGGATTCAGTTCTAAGTATTCTTAGTTGTTTCTATTGATACATAAATCACTACCTAGATTATTGTTTTATTATCTATTCTAAAAATCTTAGTTCCATGCTTACTAATTTATATTTTAAACTAGGATTAGAATTTATTTCTTATTGAAATCATTCTAGAACACACAAGAGAACTTATTTTCTTGTGCTAACCCTATTTGTAGATTGATCTATGAATGTGTTTGAATTTTGAGGACTAATTAGAACATTGGTTAGAATCTACTCACGCTAATCACGAAGATTGTGAAAATAGAGCAAGGGCTCATAAGTAAAGTACATTAGGTAATTATCATAGGAAAGGTAGTATAAGACTAAGTTTGTACTTGAACGTTAAATTTTCATGGTGGGTATATTAGGTGGTCTGGTGTACCGGTGGTTTTCCTCTTGGATCATTATTGTAGCCAACGTTGCTTCCATCTAAAACTTTTGTGTGATATTTTTAATTATGTAATTTATTATTTACACATGGTTGCATATCTAGTCATTGTGATTCGCTTATGATTTATAATATGATAAAATTAAAAATAATCTATTCACCCTCTAAGCTTATTTGGTCCATTTTAGAACTTCAATTGGTATCAAAGCCTACACTAGACACACTTAGTGATTTTGATTTATAGGGACACATACAATCTCACTAATGGACCAAATGAAAGAAAGTTGGATATATGTTAGACTCATTCATTTAAGATGAATGAGTCTAGGATGATATTCTTGATGGTTGGGAATCAACTTTTGTAACTATAAATGGTGTAACAACCATTAAGAAAGAAAAAGGGTGGACCACCAAATAGCACACCCTTAGTGCCTTAAACCAAAAAGGTCTAAACTTTCTACCTTTGCTGTCATATCAATCCAACTATGAGATTACAAAAGGTACATGGAATTCACTTTTCCTTATTCATGAGGAACTTCCCAAGTAAAGCATACAAAAATGAGATTACTAACACCTCATTTTAACTCTCTTAAAATAAGCAACATTGAAACCTTTGGTCGACTTTATGCCTACTTTTATGATATTACTAATGTTTTCTCTACACTTTGTGAGACAATTCCTCAACCTATACTTGTATGCAAACTTATAAGTTCATTGATAGAAGATTATAAGATGAAGGTTACAGCTATACAAGAGAGCAAGAATGTGGACACCCTAAATATTGATGAACTAGTTGGGTCTATCAAAACTTAAGAGCTTACTCTTAAGCCAACCTAGAAGAACAAGGATGAGGCATTTAAAATCTCCAAAAGGGTTTACTTGTAGTAGTTTTAGTCATATTTCTACATAGGTGAAAACAATAAGAAGAAGGTAGTAGAGAACCAATGCTACACTCAGTTATATAGAGAGTGAACATGAGAAACAAATAATTCAAAAAATGGTGAAATCAATTTCTATGCCTTCATTGCAAAAGCCACTAAATATTCAAATTACTCCAACACTGGCTTGGATGAAGATTATGAGGGAGTTAAATTTTTTTTTATTTTAGCTAAATATAATGCATCTAGTTTTAAAGAATCATTTATGGATTGCATAGGTGCTAAGAATTATTTGAGGGAGTTTTAATTGTAGTAAAATTGAATGAAATAATTAGTGTGTATAAAACAAACACTTTTGACTTAGAAAAAGAAAACTTAAAACTATCTGAGCATATTGATACTCTTAATCTATGTTTTTTAGGAAAAAAAAATAGGAAAATTGTAGGCTCAAAGAAGAATTTTTTGCTGCTAAGAAGATAGTCAAAAACCTGACATTAGGCCCTGAAAAACTAAATGAAATCTTAGGCTATAAAAAGTCACATGATGATACACATGCACATGGATATCTCGATGAAGGCTACATCCTTCAACCTCCAAGACTACATTTGTGTGGCCAACGAACATTTCTCCTATTGTTACTGAACCTTCACAAATAACCACAACTTGCTTTGTGAAACTCGTTGCCTCTCTAGCGAGAAAGGTAAAATCTAAACCTTACTCTTTTAAGAAAAATATGTTTGATTATGTGTGTCACCACTGTAGAAGAAAGAGACATATTTTTCCTAATTGTAGATTACTCTATGTTTATGATCATAACATACATGCAAATATTTATAGGAGACCTCAAACATCTTTCAAGAGAAAATCTTTTATAGTAAGAAAGGCTCCAAAAAATGTTATAGCTCCAATGGTAAATTCATACTTAAGGAAACTAGGTCAAATGATAATTGCTATTGCATTGATACATTGTCTACAATGACATGTAACTTAGCTACCAATGACTCAACCTCTCTATGGCATGAAAAGATTGGTCACATGAATGTTTAGGGACTTGTTAAATTGAGTAAAACTAAATTTGTTCATGGTCTACCCACTCTCACAAAAATTATAAACCTATATATGGACTATGTCAACTGTTCCCATAGGAAAATAAATGCCAATAACACAAGCCATGTCCTTAAATTGATACATATCGATCTAATGGGTCAAATGAAGACCGAAAGCATAAGAGGTAAGAAATACATTGTAGTTGTTGAAGATAGCTTCTCTTGATTTACTTGGGTAAACTTTCTTAGAGAAAAGTAGATGCTTTTTATTTCTTTACCTCATTTTGTATATGACTACCAGTTGAAGCAAGCAATAAACTTGTTAACATCAAGAGGCTAAGATTAGATCACAATAAAAGGTTTAAAAATGCCAAGAATTCCCAATTCTTCAAAGAACATGGTATATCTCAGAAGTTCTCCATCCCTATCACACCTCAACAAAATGGTATCACTGAGAGAAAGAATCATATGCTTCAAGAGATGGCTAGGATGATGCTTCATGCAAAAAAAGTCTCCAAATGACTTTGGGCTAAAGTAATAAGTACCGTATGCTATATAATCAATTGGGTTTATCTAAGACCAGGTACAAATCAAACCACATATAAGATTTGGAGAGGTAAGAAACCCAATTTAAATTTCTTGCATGTTTTTGGTAGTAAATTCTACATCCTAAGGTGTCAAGAACAATTGGGGAAGTTTGAAATGAGAAGTGATAAAGGTATCTTTCTTGGATACTACCCAAACAATGGAACTTTTAGAGTATTTAATTGTAGAACTAATGTTGTGATGGAATCCATAAATTTGGTTATAGATGATATAGGAAACATGTCTTCTATTGAGGCTGACACTGAGGAAAATGTCACCACTCCATCATCCTTATAAAAATATAACATAAGCATGACAAACAAGGATGAAAATGACAAAGATCAAGAATTGATAGAAGAAGAACAAACATCACTTGTGAAGAAGGCAACCACAACAAACATTATTGGAGATCCAAATGAAAGCATGGTAAATAGGAGACACCAAATAAGTGAAGTAATATACACCAAATAAGTGAGGTAACATATTTTTTCTATATCTCTAAATTTGTAACTAAGAATGTGAATAAGGCCTTGAAAGATGAACATTGGATAAATGTCATGCAAGATGACTTAAGAAAGTTTGCTATAAACAATATGTGGACACTTTTACATAAACCTAATGATAAAAACATAATAGGAAACAAATGGATATTTAAAAATAAATCTGATGAGCAAAATAAGACTAGACTAGTAGCTCAAGGCTATACACAAGTAGAAGGCATTGACTTTGATGAAACTATTGCACCTATCACTAAACTAGAGTCAATTAGAAATTTACTTGCTCCATGAAATTCAATTGATATAAAATGAAATTTAAATCTACTTTTTTAAATGGTTTCCTAAATGAGGAAGTGTATGCTAGAATTTTTTTATACCAAATTTCCAAATTATGTTTATAAACTCAACAAAGCACTTTACAATTTGAAGCAAGCATTAAGAGCTTGATATGAAAGGCATACTAACTATATCTTGAATAAGAATTTCGTTCGAGAGGAATTTAATAACACTTTTCATAAAAAGAAGTGGTGATGACATTTTTATTGCTCAAATTTATGTTGATGACATTGTTTTTGGATCCACTTTTATCTCACTAGTTGATGAAGTTGTACTTGATATGTCAAAAGAATTTAAAATGCCTATGGTTGGTGAATTAACTTACTTTCTTTCTTGCAAATTAAACAATCTCTTGCTGGTATATTTATTTCACAAACCAAGCATGTTTGTAATCTAGTAAAGGTTTGGCCTTGTAGCAATAGTTTAAGAACATCACTAAGCACTAGCGCCAAAATCAAGAAATATAACCAAGATAAAAGTATTGATCAAACTTGATTACAAGTAGACCTGATATATGTGGTAGTGTTCTTAAATGTGCTTGTTATCAAGATGCTCCAAAGGACTCTCATTTTGAACATGTCCAAAGAATCATCAGGTATATATTACAGGGACAAGTAACTATGGTATAAATTTCACTACTAACACTACCTATGAGATAAGTGGTTACAAAGATGTAGATTAGGCTGGCAAATAAAATGATAAGAAAAGCATATTAGGTAGATGCTTCTACATTGGGCACAAAATAGTTTCCTAGCATAGTAAAAAACAAAACTATATCTCACTCTCTAGAGTTGAGGTGAAATATATTGTTGTAGGAAGCTCATACACATAAATGCTCTAGATAAAAAATATGCTTAAGGATTACAATCAATCACAAGGTACGATGTCCCTATACTATAGTAACTTTAGTGCTATATGTGTAGCTAAGAACCCTATTCAACATTCTATAACAAAGCACATAGACCTACAACATCATTTTATTAGAGAATTAGTTCAAAAAAAGATAGTCACATTGAAGTTTGTTCCTACTAAGAGACAATTGGTAGATACATTCACTAATGCTTTGGAGAAGCAAAGATTTGAATCACTTAGAAGTGCTTTAGGAATCTTTCCTATAGAATAATCCCTTCCACACTTCATAAAAAAAGATGAGGGGGTCTTATGAGCTTTATCTATTTTAGGATAAGTTACACTGAGAATGTTTGAGCTTTAGTTTACATAATAAATACTTTTCATCTGTGTAGGTCATATGTTTAATTGTCATTGAATGTACTTTTACACACACCCACATGATGGATGTTCTAACTAATTTCCTAACTATATATCTTGTCTGTTAAATGTCTTGTAATGAAAATTACCTTACGGTATTAAAATTATCCAAACTCTAAGGTAGTATACCTAATTGAGAGAGCTACCTATTATGATATGTGAAGCTACCCATAAATTGGAGAGAGCTATCTCACTATTGGTGTGAAAATCATCAATTAGGCATAATTCTCATGGATAAAAATTATCAAATTATGATAATAAAAAAAATAAAAAAAGGTTATATATGCATTGAAAAGTTGACTTCACTTTGTTCTCATAGAGTACTCAAGGGATGGGATCGCTTCGACATTAATGATGAAATGTGAATCATGGGATATTTAAATGAAAATATTAGCAGTCATTGAACCTAGTTGAATGTGTTGTCATATGAACATATGAACTACGTATATTTCACTACGAGAAGAGTATTGATGTTTGTTACTGATTATGTGCTCGTTGCTCTAAATCTGGTTGATTGGTTTTGAAATGGTAAATCTAATTGATTAGTGCCTCATGATTATTAATTTTTTCTTTTTGTATGTCAAAAAAGGAAGAGCAATTCTAATTGCTATGCATGATCTTCTATTTACTTCTTGAATGCTAGCTGAACTAATAACCAATGAGGCTTCTAAGCCAAGTTATCGTACTTTATTTGGTGATATATATTTTGAAATAGGATTAGGATTTGTTTCTTATTGAACTCCATCTAGAATACATGGACACTTTTTTTTTGTGCTAACCTTGTTTTCTTGTTGATTTGTGAACGTATCAGATTTGTGAGGAGATAATCAAAATGTTTAGTGGAATCTATTCAAGCTAATCTCAAAGGTTCTACCAATAAGGAGGGGTTATAAGTAAAGTACTTTGGGGTATTATCTTATGAAGGGTGGTATAAGACTGGATTTGTACTTAAACATTAAATTTTCATAATTGAGAATAATTTCAGGAAAAATTAATTGTAGCTCAATATTTTAAAATTGTAAAGATATAGTATAAAAAAGTTTATCCTTTCTTTGAAAACTTAAAATAAGAATTGCACTTAGATTGAAAGTTTAAAATGTTTCTAAATAATAAATGAATGCATAAAATTATTTAAAGGTTGATATAATTAATACATATGAGAGAGGGGTGTATAGTGGATCAAATCTATACATTTTAGTCAATCTATAATCCGATTCGATCAGTATAGTTTATAAATTTTACAATCCATAATCAATCATTATATTATAGTTATCTAATTCAATCCAATCTATTGTACATGTGGATTAGTTTAGATCACAAAATTGGTTAAATAATATTTTTTATGCCAAGATAATGTTTTTAATGGAAAATGAAAATTATAAATCCAAAAACTCAAAATTAAAAATTATAATAATAAAAATTATATATTCTATCAAATTTTCATCAAATTTCCACTATTCCAAAGAGCTATTACATAAATTCAAATGTCACCAAAAAATTATATCAAAATAAGTAGCTTATGGTAAAAGAAGGACAAAGAATGATTTGGATTTCTATTTCCTCTTAGAACTCTAAATAGTTTTGAGTAGTAACAAATTGAAATGATGCGCATGGATCAACTGGCTAACACATTATTTTCTCACTCATATTTTTTTATCAATATATCCACCTCTAGTAGGATTTGTACAAAAGAGTATAAAAAAATTAAATATTTTAATATATATGGATATGATATTTGGATTTGAAAATACTAATCCATTATCCAATCCATATCTTGTGGATTTTGAAATTCTTTATCGAATCTAATCTAGCTACCAGATCGAACCCACTCAAAATCTTTCGAATGCGAACAAATTTTATAGATTGATCAGATCAACAGATTTTTTGTACACCTTTACATATGATAATATTGAAAAAGTGTGCTACTTAGTCCACAATCAAGAAAAGATGATGCAGATATTTTAGGCCTCAATTAACTCTCACACACAATAAAAAAGTATATAACATAAGTAAAGAAATAGGCAATAAATAGGACAAAAACTAGTTTAAATTACAAAAAAGAAATGAATAATCATAATACAACATGGTATGCACAAATATGGTATAAGTAGGAAAGCGATAAAGAAAAGAAGAAGGTTTTTCAATTATATTCAAATCATTTTATGTGAAAATATATTCAGATAAAACTCTAGACTAATAATGTATATTATCATCTAAACACAACAATATAATATGATAAAATCATATAGTGTTCAGACATATGCAATAAAAACATTCACATATTATACCTACAATAAAAGACACTATAATTCCCTTCAAAAAGAATTTCAAACATTCAAAAAGAATTTCAAACATTCAAAAAGAATTTCAAACATTCAAAAAGAAAGCTCTCAACTCATACTCAAATTAAGAATAAAAAGACTTATTTTATTTTTGATGGGATGATTAAACCAAATACAAGGTAGGCTATTTACAGTCCTCACTATGCAATCTACACCACACTAATATAAAACTAAAAAATAATTCTAGCCACACAAATATTATCTACACACTTCTCTTTTCTACATCCTTCAACTACTCCATTTATTTTTCTACATCCTTCAACCACTTCATTTATTTTCCTACATCCTTTAACCACTCTATTTATTTTTCTACATCTTTCAACCACTTCATTTATTGGGTTGGTGTTGATTTTCAACACTCCCCCTCAACACCAACTCTCTATGAAGAAAAACGTTCTTCACATTCATCTATCACTTTGCATCTGATTCCTTCTAACTATTGGGTGTACCTTCTGATTCCGCTGGTTATTTTAATCCACTCTCTACTACTTGTTTCTTAAAGTGTGACCCCATGAAAGATGAATGGTTTTCTTACCAATTATCATTCCATTCACACTCTTAATTGCATCCTCAACATTTTTCCTGTCAACAAATTGTACAAAACCACATGCTTTTCCAACTGATATTTTATCATGAATTAACTCACCAAATTGGCTAAATACTTGTTTTAGCACGTCATCACTGACGTTTGGATCCAAATGACCAATCAACTCATCAAGTAGTTCAGAGAAATGCCACTTGCTAGGTCCTTCACCTATGGCAATTCTAGCCTTCTCACTCTTATACTTCTTCTTCACAGTATCAATTCGCTTCTTACATTGAATATTAGTCTTAGGATTCTTTGAATAGTCCTCTATGCTATTCATAATATCATCAACCTCTTTCCAATGTTTTTTGCTTGAGATTCCCTCTACTCAATTCCACATACCTTTCACCCCAAGCATTGGTCAACACTGTCATAACACCTTTACTCCAGCAATCCTCTCTTCCACCTTCTCCACTGCCATTCCTCATTTGTTGTTGTTATGGGATTGGTAGGGCTAGGGTTAGGTTGTTATGACTCGTTTGTTGTTTTGAAGGTGCTATTGATGCCACTATTACCATTATCAGACTATTCGACCTTAGATATGACTCCGAAGATTTACTCTTCGATGAAGGATGCGATTGGATCTCATCGTCTTCCTCTCATGTAATGTAATAATCAATAACATCATTCATTGCAACATCAAATCTTATGCTATCATAACCTGATCTCCCTATTGATCTATCTAATTTTCTATCACAATCAGACTTTGCAGAAGGTGTTCCTTGTTCACAATTAGAATCCCTATTACTCGAGTTTGTCCACTGGTTAGATGGAACAGGATGCCCTTCTTCAAAGTGCTTCATGTTTGAATTTTCTATCCAACGGTCCATCCTGTAGTTTTCACCAAGCTCTATATCTCCATCCTTCCAACGATCTTTACACAAAGAGGAATTGGTGTCTCTTTCCTCATCAAGAATGGCCTGAACACATCCTTTTTCTTCTGGATATCATGAACCTCCTTAATATTTCCTGATAACTTTGTGATGTCTAAGTGATTTCCAAATGAAAGATTTGAGTTGGGAAGGTTTCCCACAGTTGTCTTTACCGGCTAAATATCTCTTGGCTTTGGCAGAAGCCACTGTGGTGAAAGTAGAATAGGATTGTCCGATCGCGGAGCATCTTTGGCCTTTCTTCCCCAAGTAGAGGTATCTGTCTCTTCCCACTGATTATTGGTTGAACCACTGATAGTTGTCTTCTTATCCCATTCAACATGCAAATCATGATCTGCACTTTTCTTAGGAGTAGTGTTGCCAGCATTTTCCATAGTTATAACCGTGAAATCTAATTCTTCTTCCTCTGTAGCAAATAATGCTTCAGCATTCCAACCATCTTCGCTATTCTCCTTAGAATTGAAAGTAGCTGTATTACTTTCAACAAGCTTTTTCTTACTCCAGCAATCTTTTCCTATGTGATCCATCTTCCCGCAGTTGTAACATTCTCTATTAAATTTTATACTATTACTATGATTCTTCCAAGCTCCCCCTAGACCAAAGCCTCCATTTCTTTGAGGAATTTTGTTGCCATCCTTTCCAGATCCACTTCCATTGTACCGCTAGAAAATGCCTCTACTTTTGCTAGTGTATAGCGCTTCTTCCTCACCCTTCAACGAGACTCTTCCCATTTGCTTAGCCACAACTTCTTGATCGGCCAGCAAATTCTCAAATTCAACAAGAGATGGTTGTGTCGGTCATCCTTATATAGTGGTAACAATCCCTCAATATTAGGTCTCAAACCATGGATAATTATTCTCTTTATCCCATGTTGCACTATTGATAACAACTCGTTCTCGAGAAGTTGCAGTCTTGTATCATTCTTCTTTGAAAAGAGTGTCCCATGCTTCCTTCAGTGTTTTGGTATCCCAAATGTGCTCCAACATTTCTTCTTCAACTGTGGTCTTTAAAGCAAACATCGTTTTTCCTACTTTAATTTTCTATTTTCACAAGATTGCGTTTGCATCTTCCACTGCTGGTTATGTAACTTCGTCACCACCACCAACCTCCCACATGTCTTGACCTTCTAGGTAAGACTCCATACATATTGCACATGTGTTATAGTTTTTGTTGTTGTTCTTCTTGATTCCTCCAACTATTTGAAGGTCACATATCGTGTCGGCAAGACTTCGACTATACCGAACAAACTTAACTAAGAAACTTGTAGAGTATCAAACTCCTCACAACTCAAGATAGCTTCATTAAAAATGATCATTAACCGTCACGCTCTGATACCAATTGTGGAGTAAAATTTAGAATACACAACTCTAAATTTATTAATATTGGATCTAAACAAGTAAACAAACTACTTGTATTATACCCACAATAAAAGACACTATAACACCTTTCAAAGACAACTCACAAATTGAAAAAAAATACAAACATTCAAAGAGAAAGCGCTCAACTCACATTCAAAGAGAAAACTCTCAACTCACACTCAAAGAGAAAACTCTCAACTCACACTCAAAGAGAAAACTCTCAACTCACACTCAAAGAGAAAGCTCTCAACTCACACTCAAAGAGAAAGCTCTCAACTCACACTCAAACTAAGAATACAAAGACTTATTTTGTTTTTGATTAGATGATTAAACTAAATACAAGGTAGATTATTTATAGTTCTCACCATACAATCTACAACACACAAATATAAAACTCAGAAATAATTGTAATCATATAAATATTATCTACAAACTTTTATTTTCTATATCTTCAACTATTTTATTTATTTTTCTTTATTTTTTAACTATTTTATTTATTTTCATACATCTTTTAACTATTTCATTTATTTTCATACATTTTTTAACTATTTTATTTATTTTTCTACGTATTTTCGTCGCTTCATTTATTGAATTAATATTGATTTTTAACTTTACAAATAACAAAGACTCAATATATCGATACAATTTCGGATACAGGGAAATCTATTTGCATCTTACGTGGCTTTGAAAAAGCAGAATTAAGTCCTACTAAAATCGCGTGTAACCATTCTCAAATAAAAAAAAGAAGTTTAAAACTAATATTTAAAAATTAAAAATAAATTATTGGATTTTTTTTCTCATTTTCGTAAACTTTATCCCAAAGTTAAAAAGAACATTATATAGCTACCAGATCCCATTATTGGAGTAGATGTAGATGCTCAAGTGCACGACGCAAGTAGCAAAATTGTTCGATGGCGGGGGCGCCATCTGAGAATTCTCCGCAGTCGCTTTCCTCAGCCACAAACTCCGACAACTCTGCGCCTCCATTAACCTCTCACTCTCTTACTTCATCTCAGGTCTTCTCTATCTTTCACTCACACACATACTTCTGTTCGACATATATATACGTTTTCTTTTTGGTTGCATATATATGAGTAATTATCTAATGGGATTTTTTTTAATTGAAGGTTGATGCTAGAGATAGTAATATTGACGATAAAAAACCAGACTTGCCCAGTCGTTTTCAGTGAGTCTTCTCTGTTTTTGTGCCCAATGTTGCTTTGTTCTTGCTTCTCCATGATTATTCTTTCGTTTTTGTTTATTTTCATTGATAATTTTTGCATTTCATCTTGCACTCTGGGTATGCTTTATTTGGTGTTTCATTCTTTCCCAGTAGCTGTACCGATATCATAGCAAGTAGAATATAATATAATATAATATATATATATATATATATATATATTTGTTCTTTTGTGGCTAAGACATTAAATTTTACTTACCCGAAAAAAAAAAAGAATTCCATGTAACCAAGCAATTGAAAATGTTATAATGGAGCTTTTTAAATTTACTGTGTGAATATCTGACCAACTTATATAGCCAATGTATAAATTAGGCTATATTTTAATGGTTGAGGTTTTTTTTTTTGGCTAAACTAATGGTTGAGCAATTTCTTGAAACCAAATAGTGTTTTTTTATGTGTTTGTAGGGGGTCCATGTTCAGACCTTACATGTATATCCTTTCTATAAGTCAGGTTCTTCACATATCATATGTGGATACTTATTGCAGAAATTGGACTTTTAAAAAGCCTATTCTGTTTTTATTAGGAAGGGACTATTCTGTCTTTCACTTTGAAGTGTTTATTTCCCTCTCTCTCTTCCAACACCACCCCCCACCCACCCCCCCCCCCCCCCCCCCCCCCCCCACCCCCCCCCCCCCTCCCCACCAAAAAAGATTTGGATGCATTGCTTATGATGCTAATAATATTTATGAGTCCACTGTGCCATAGTTGAGTGTTTGTATTGTCATTAAGTTTATAGTTTAGTGTCAAAGATTCAAGTTTGATGAGGTACTGTAATGGATTTCTGCATAGATTTTAAGCAGAGGAACTGATATATTATGCTTATAAGAAAAGGTTTCTGGCAGCAGTCATACACGTGTTGAACAATCTATAATTAGGAGAGGATGATGAGAATTTTATGTTTTGAGAAGAGTTTTGTTCAGTGAGTTTATATATGTCATGGTTTAAATTTCGAAAATATTGATGTAAACATGGAAAATTCCATTTGAAGGTTCTTTTGGCTCAGCAATATTGTCATATGATTTGCGTAACAAAAAGGAACAAAAGAAAGCCATCCAAAGTGAAATGATTATTTACTCCACTTTGTATATTCATCATTTATGTTTCAAATAAATCCTAGATATTTGAACTTGCATATTTGGAAGCAATCCAGTTTTAAGACTTCAATATTTTCATTAAAAAAAAAGTGTTCCATTGTTATTTCACTGTGTTGTAAAACTAAAAGGCAATTTACTAGTGATATCTTAAATCTTTACATTCCCTTTCATGAATTTATATGCAGTCATGGTGTAATGCTTAATTATTAAAAGTTAAAACATGGCATTGATGAACGCCAACAAGCTGATGTTTACAAAAGCACCTCTTAGTAAATACTGCATTTAATTATTACCTTTCTAGCCTTTGTATTTACAACCTTTTCTGCTAATATTCTTCTTTGTTAGAAAAGTTGATTTGCTAAGAAGCAGAAAACATGATCTGTAGGCAATCGTCATTGTAGTTTTGTATTCTATCATCCTTTACATGTCTTTATTTTTCTTAATGTATCTTTTACATGGCTTATACTCTATACAATGCTTGGATGAATCGCTGGTATCATGATAATAACTCAAAGATACCTTTGTGGCCAAATTCATAGGTGGCAGCAATTTCTGTTAGCAAATATTAGATCTGGATACTTCTTGATAACTGTGAAGCGTATATATTAGTAGCTAACAAGTTTAATTGTTAATAATGTAAACACTTTCATGCTTGAAATGAAATCCTATTTCTATTTTTCGTTTGAATTTGGCCTCTAGTAAATTAAAATTTCTAACCTGGACTGTTTGTGGTTTTTCCTTATTGTTTCTTTTGAGAATGATCCTAATAATTATTCATACTCTTATGATCTTGTTTCATCATCTCCACCCTGCAGAAAACAAACTTCACTCTTGATTCACGTCTGTGAAAATGCAAGATTTTAACAGTAAAATATTTCGTAACATGCTATTTTCTATTTGCATAGTGATCCTTTTACTGCCGAACATGTTGAAAAGTTCAAGAAATATGAAGGTGACTACACCTGTTGGTTGAGGGGAAAATACTTCTCCAAGACAGATCTTTATGGAGGTAGCAGTAACTTTGTATTCTTTTTGGCTCAACTGTATCAGATCTATCTTAATAATAGTCCTCAAAGGGGCATGGGACAACTAATTTCTAGATTTAATGAGTGCGGTATCTGCAACTTCAAATATTTTTCCTTTGAATATGTATTGTTCCTTCCAACATTTTAATTAAAATATTTTCTTGATCCATGTTCACGATTAAAAAAATGGACTTTATAAATTAAGGTTAATGTTATCATATTATGAATTTTCTATGTCATATCATTTTGTTGAAGTATTTGAAAGAAATGTATGATTATAATACATGTGTGCTTGCTTTTTTCTGATAATTTGGTTTGAAAATACTATCTGTTTTCTCTGTCATATTGTAGGTAATATATTTGATGAGCATATGTCAATAGATGGTAAGGTGATAAAGGCAAGCAGGTATGGTGTATTGAAGATTATAATAGTGAACTGAAATTTTGATTCTACTGCTGAAGGTTACCAGTATTTGGCCTTTTTGTTTAGGTGGCCTTGCTATCGATCTTATGCAGACCCAGTGCAGGGTTTTGAAGACCATAATAACGAAAGTTCAATGGGTATAGCCGGAAACCCATCTAACATCTCAAACGGAAAACTCCCCGTAAAGAAGAATGGTTTGTGATAGTTATCTCCTGTTTTCTCTAACCTAGCTAAAATGCATTTTGAGTATAGTTTAAAACAATGTAGTAGATCAGCTGTTTAGAACAGAAATAGACTTGTTAGCCTGTAATTTGCATCAAGTTTTCACCTGGTTAACAAGATATCCTGCTCTTTAGAGTTATGGCTTGTATAAGTGTCTTTACATCAAAAATGCATCATTGTAATTTCCATGCCATCTTTTTTGACCTAGGCACTGTAAATTCCTTGTCACGCAAGATGTTCGAAACATTACAAACATTAATGAGTCACTGTGAGAGTGTAAACATTGCTTTAAACCTCAAACTGCATTTCACGTTGTGTATGATGCCTCTAGATTAGTCATGAAGTGTTAAGAGCTTGCTGGCTATGAAGATATGATAATATGAAGATTTACATGTTTTTGAGATTTACAGGTTTTTGATACCGAATCTTTTCAATTTGCATGTTTCTCTGCATTATTGACCTTCATGCAGATTATCTGTTATCTTTCTCTCACTAATGATCATGTCGTTTATGATCCAATGCTGAGTCACAAGGTGTTTGGAGAAAACTCATGAATTGGGATATGAATAAAAGGGCTGCGGAGTAAATTGTTTGAGATAGGATTTGAATTCTTATGGGTAAATGGCGTGATTGTTCTCATCCTTATGGCCAGAGATGAACTTTAATCCAGGGGAGTACTTTATTTTCTATATTGATATTGACCCAAATTATTAGGAAAATAGTAATTTTTATCACACAATTGAATTCAAGGGGCAAAAATGAGTGGTTTACCTTGTTATTTTACAGTAAAATTTATTATCTTTTAAGTCATAAATTCAATCATACTAATATTAACATAATATGAAAACTAGACTCACAGCTAAATGAATCATGTTAATTTTGTACACAAATTGAGATAAACTACTTTTTTTCCTTTTTTTGGTATATAATCATATATGTCTACTTCAAAAAGTAAGGACAAGTTTAAATTACACAAACGGTGACATGAAATAAAAACTAAACTCTTAACAGCTAATTGAGTCATGTTAATTTTATTTTACACAAAATTGAGACAAACTACTTTTTTCCTTTTTTGGTATATGATCAATTTATGACATATGTGGTCTACTTTTTCTTACGACCTTAGGGAGTAACGTTTTCATTTTAAGACCAAAATAATATTTTTTCACAATTTAGGATCCTTATTAAATTATCAATCTTTATTAACTTGTTTTAATTGATTTTTTAATCACTGTATATATATAATATTACTATGCATGTATATAATGGAAAAAAAATTGTACAAAAAAGAGTGGTAATAAGGTTAAGAACTTGAAACGTATCCTAAATTGAGAATAATTTTTTGAGGTCTTAAAATAAAAATGACACCTTTTAGGGGTTTTATTTAGATAAAATTTTAAAAAACTATGGGACTAAAATGATGCATTGAATGAAGTAAATGTCTAAAGGGTTCTATTGTACATAAATAATGGACTAGTGGTGCCCCGTATCTGACCGCATTTGGATTTTAAAAGAAAATTGAAAGTTTTAAAACGAAACAAATAAACCTAAAAGGGATGAATATGTTGTTTTTCATTTTATCAAATTATAATTTTGTATCTTCATTAACGACCAAACATGTAATTTCATGTAAATAATAAAGTAAGAAAACTTAAAATAGTACATAATATTTTTAGATATAAATAACTTATATTATAACCATGACTTAACAGGAAAACCATCAATTCATTAGATCACCTAATCTTTTCATTATGAAAATCAAATACTCAAGTATAAATTCATTCTTATACTTTTCTCCCTAGGATAATGCCCTAATGTATTTAATTTACGATCTTTTACTCTATTTTCACAATTTTGAATATTAGCATGAGTGGATCTAGATCAATGTTTCAATTAAATTCTCACCAATTAGACACCTAGTTATAAAAACAGGGTTAGCATAAAAAAAACAAGTGTTCATATGCGTTCTAAATTGATTTCAATAAAAAAATCCTAACCCTAGTTATAAACATAGATCAGAAAGCATAGAACCTAGATTTCTAGAACAAATAAAAAAGCATTAAACTAGGTATTTTTTGTGAAATATCAATTAAAAATACCTAGAATAAGAACCTACTAGAATAGCTGCAAAGTGATGAAGCACAAAGAAAACAAAAGTGGCTCTCAAAAATTATATATTTTGTGTGTTGTTAAAGTGATCCATGGTTTGAATATATATAGAATTCTGATTTACTAAACCCAGATCTAAATGAAAAATATTAAAATACCTTCATTAAGTTCTCAAAGCCCTTAATTAAACAATGGTATTAAGTAATTTCACATAGGGGTCAATTTAAAAAAGGATTATTAAAACAAATTAGTTGCTCGCTTTATCGATCGATACCCTCGATTTTTCGATCAAGTTATGTTAATTTTTTTGACCCAAGACTACATGATTGAAGTCAAACAAAATCCAATCGACCAAGTAAATGCAAAAATAACATAAGAGAGACTCAACTAAAGTTAATCAAAGCCTGATCGATTGATACCTAAGTGTGCTAGTGAATACATGTGTGGAATAGTAAGTGTGATGATTATGAGGAATATACCTAAAATACGACTATCCAAAGCTCGACTGTTTTTTCGACTTAGTTTGAATGACTAAATTAATGAGCCTAAACTTTAGTTTACATGTAAATGTTTTGTCTACAAAAATTATCAACATACATATTTCCTTACAAACTCTTTCTTTGGCATTTTCATGCAATAAAATCACTAACTCGCTACATGACACTCATAGGAATAAAAATGTTACATTGAAGTGATTCCAAGTTGAACTATCCTATGATCCGGTGAATCCATCTTCTTTGTTGCTCTTATCATCTTATATGTAACTGAAATATCATAGACAAAGCATACAACAACTTGATCTGGAAGCCTCATTGTATATTAGTTTAGTTTACATAGAAATAAGTGAAGTGTAAAAAGAAATCATGTAATGCATACATTTACATTATCACATTGGTCTCAGGAACATACACCATAAAACACTCACCCCAATATTTATAGAATACATTATAAAGTATCACAACTTTGCAATACTTTAAAACCAACATTCAAAAATATTTTTTTACGTATCAATATTACTTGTATAAGGTATAAACCCCACACTTACAAAATTCATGTTGAAAAATAAATGTTAAATTTTTAAACTCATAAAAATTTTGAAAATGTTTACAAACTTATTCTTTTTCAAATATATTCATAAAACTAAAAGTTTACATCTATATCAAATTCAAATGGGCAATTCTTCAGCTCTAAAAATTTATTCTAAACATGATATTTAATGAGTAGAGTTAGAAGGTCATTCAAATGTGGAATTTGATGTTGAAGGTGTGAGGCTCTTATCTTTATAAGCAAGCCCATGTGTATCAATAAGGTACTTTCCCATATTGAATACTTTATCTAATTTTCTAGCCCCTATGGTTAGGTTCCTCATAGTTTCTTTGGTAGTAGGAAGTTCTTCTTTGAGTCTATAGTTTTCCTGTTTTGTTCTAACAAGACTTAGATCAATAATATCAATATTCTCAAACATTTTAAAGTTTTATTTTTCTGAGTGAAACATGTTGGTTTTGTGTAGACTAATTATTTCATTTGATTTTTCCACTTCAATTAAAAGTTTGTCCCTTTCTTCCTTAGCACCTATGCAATCTGTAAATAGTTCTTCCAAAAACGATGCCTTATATTTAGCTCAAAAAAGAAGAAGAAGAAGAGGGAACTCCCTCATCATATGAGCTAGTGTCGGAGCAATTTTAACATATGATGGCTTTTGTAGTGAAGGCACTAAAGTTTATTTCGCCATCTTCTGAATTATTATTTTTTCTTATGTTGACTCTCTATATCATCGAGTGTAGCATTGAGTGCTCTTTCAACAATATTTTTATTGTTTGCACATTCTATATAAATATGACCAAAACCACTACAGGTTAAATATTGAGAACCAACATGGTTAGTTTTCTTACCATAACCCTTAGGGTTAGGTTCCTTTGACCTTCTGTCCTTGAACTGATTCTGGTGTCCCTTGTTTGGTGAGTTGTTTTGTTGGTTCTTTGTCTAGATGTGCTTCTTGAGGCTACGAGCAAATAAAATAATAGATTCAATAATTGAATCATTATAACTATTATAAGTTACTTTTTTGGAGCTTTTAAATGCCACATTTGTGTTCTTCTTGGGTGGCTCAAGAGTAAGCTCATAAGTTTGGATAGATTTAACTAGTTCATCAATATTAAGGTATCCACATTCTTGCTCTCCTTTACAATAGTGATCTTCATATTATAATATCCTGTTAATGAACTTAGAAGTTTTTGTACAAGTATAGGCTGATAAATTTCTTACCATGTGTAGAGCAAGCATTAAAAATATCACAAAAAGAGCAAAAAATTGACCAAAGATTTCAGTGTTGCTCATCTTGAAAGAGCCAAACTGAGATGTTATTAATCTCAATTTTGTTTTTTTCACTTGGGAAGTTCCCTCGTGAGCAAGAGCAATGCATTCTATGCACCTTTGACAATCTCAAAGTCAAAAAAATGACAGAAATCGGTATTAACACTGTAGTAAAGAAAGAACTTAATCCTTTTTGGTTTGATCTACTAAGGGTTCTTTATTTAGTGGTCCATTATTTTCTTGTCTTTATGACAACCTTTAAGAATGAAACCCTAAATGTTTTCATCATATCTAAGTTAGACTTACATATGAGACTTCTAGTAAGGGTAATTATACCCATCAGAGGGTAGAGACAAATGACCCATAATCTTTCATTGTGTTCATAAGTAAATGTGTGTGCCAGTGAATAAAAATCACTAAGTATGTCTAGTGTAGGCTCTAATACTAATTAAAAGTTCTAAAATGGACCAAATAGAGTTAAAGAGAGTGAATATGGTATTTTTAATTTGATCAAATTATAATTCTATAACCTAATCATAATGGCCAGATATGCAAGCACGTGTAAGTAATAAAGTACAAAAATTAAAAATAACAAGATTTTTAGTTAGAAATATGACGTAAGAGTAAAACCACCAGTTCATCAAACAACCTAACCTTTCTACTATGAAATTCAAATGTTCAAGTATAAACTCAATCTTATACTTTCTTCTTATGATAATGCCCCAATATCCTTAACATACGAGCCCTTGTTTTATTTTCACAATTTTCAAGATTAACATGAACGAATCTAGATTAATGTTCCAATTAGCTTTTCGTCAATTAGACACACTCATTGACCAACTTGTAAACAAGGTTAGCATAAAAAAACCAATATTCATATTTGTTCTAGATGGATTTCAATAAGAAAAAAAATCCTAAGCTTAGTTATAAACATAGCTTAGAAAGCATGGAACCTACATTTCTAGAACTAATAATAAAGCACTAACCTAGGTAGTGATTTGTGAATCAAACATCAATTAAAAATAGTTAGAACATGAACTAACCAGAATAGCTACAAAGTGATGAAATACGGAAACAATAGCTCTCAAAAATTATATATTTTGTGTGTTTTTAAAGTGAGCCAAGGTTTGCATATATATAGAATTTTGATTCACTAAACTTAGATCTCAATGGAAAAGATTAAAATGCACTCACTAAGCTTTTAAATCACTTAATTAAAATAATGGTATTAAGTAATATCATATAGGGGTCAATTTTAAAAAAAATATTCAAACACATTAACTGCTTGCTTGATCGGTCAAGTTACGTTAAGAATTTTGACCGAAGATTTTGAGAAAATAAATGAAAAAATAACCTGAGGATATGAATCGATCAAAGCCTAATTAATCAATAACCTCGATCGATTGACACCCTTACTCGATTGATCGACTAACACACAAAAAGTAATTCTAAGTGTTGTTAAAGTGTGCTAGAGAATACATGTATGCAATACTAAGTGTGATAATTTTGAGAGATATACCCATAATACAACTATTTAAATCTCGAGGGTTTCTTTGACTTACTTTAATGACTTAATTAATGAGCTTGAGGTCTAGTTTACAAGTAACTTTTCGTCTATGAAAATCACTAACACCCATAATTCCTTACAAAAATGGTGGTGAAAAACTTAAATTGAATAAATGTTTAATGGACTTGATTGACTTGAACTTGTTTTGGGAAACTAGAAACTCTCACTACTACAAAAATGGATATTTAACTCGATATATAAAGTCATTTTTTTTCTTCTAAAAATCGACTTATAATGAATTTAAAGTCGATTCTGTGTAGAACCGACGTTATCCACGTAGGCGTAGCATCGGTTGACGTGTCGAGCTAAGGTTATGCATGGATGTAGCGTCGGTTCCAGGTGTCAACCGATGCTATCCACGTAGCGTAGAGTCGGTTGACACTTGGAACCAACGCTATCCACATAACATAGCGTTGGTTGACACCTAGAACCGACGCTACACACATGGATAAATTCTTTTCTCTTCTTTCTTTCCCAGACAGAAACTATTCCAAGCATTGCATAACTCTCAAAAACCCAAAACCTTCTCCATTTCTCCTCCACTCTTTCTCATTTTTCGGCCACCTATGACTACCAATTCTAGTGCTGGTTAGTGGGTTTTCTTCCTCTCTAACTAATCTTTTAGATCCCCTATTTTTTTGAGCAAAATACTCAAATTTTTTATACCCATTTCTCACTTACAAAACACCATTTTTTCTTCATTTCCTTCATTTTGTCACTTCATTTACTTTTGTAAGTATTTTTATTAATTTTAAGCACTTATTATTCATATTTTTTTCTGTTATTATGTATTATTATTTGTGTATAAATTTTTGTATTATATATGTAGGTTTGTGTTATAACATCAGGAAACGAATATGATGATTTTGAATAAAATAGAACAAAACCATGGTAATTTTTCTACTATTAATTAATATTTTATTTTTCAAATATTTGCTAAACTAATTTTGGTTTTTTTCTGCTCGAATACAGGTTTTTATTTGAGTATAATAGAAAATGAGTAAATTTTTTAAAAAATAAAATTAAAGTTGGTTCACGCGTTGAACCGACTTTAAATTTTAAGTCAATTCATTTAAAGTCGATTTAGTGAACCAACTTTAAATTGATTTAAAGTCGATTTTTATCCGACTTTAATACCTTTTTTGTAGTAGTATCTAGGAAGAGGCTAACTCGAACTACATGTATGGAATGCTATTGAATGCCATGTACCCACTTGGCTTCATTTAACTTGTAGTGCAATAATATGTACTCATTATGGGCATTTAAAAGGAGTAGGTTCTAACTTCATCTGTATAAGTGCAAGCATGTAACCGTTATTTTAAAAAATAAAAATTAGCCAACTAGTCAAGGTGAGGATAATTAATAGATTGAGGTTTTAGAGGTAATGTAATTTTTCAAAAGATAAACTTTAACTCTCTATTTTTTAAGCATATATTTAAGATATTTTAATTCTTTAAACTAAATAGTCTTTCTTTCGAAGGTAAGTTTAGAATTTTGAAAAATAAAATAAAAAAAGTAATATTTCTTTAAATGAATATTAAAATTTTGATTTTTTTAAATAAAATAAAAAGTATAAAAAATAACTTAAATTTGAAATGAAGAAAAAGTCTAAACAAATGAAAATTGTGAAAAAATTAAAAGTTTTAAAACAAAAGTTTCTTTTTTCACTTCCAAATATAAATTGAATATTATTTTTCTTATTTTGTTTTGTTTGGTTTGTCAAAAATTGATTTTTTTAACTTTTTGGGTATTATTTTTTAAAAAATTAAATTTATATTTGAAAAACAAACGCTACTTAGACTTGCTTGAAGCTTTAAAAAAAATTAAAGTATATTAAATTTGTATTTATAAAAAGATAAAAAAAATTAAAATATATATATTTTAATGATTTATATGATGGTAGGTATATATGCTAATAGATAAATAATAAATTGTATCTTTTAGAAATTTACATTATTTAGTAAGCATTAACTCATAATTAATATATGTGATCAAAATATCTTTAGAAATGCGGCTACAAGAAGTTGATAGTCTAGTACTGTTTTTGAGTTAACCTCTTGTGCCATTTTGTATACCAGTATCATTAATATGCAGTATATGAGCAATAATCGTTGAAGTGGAGAGTAAAATAGTTTTAAAAGTAGATATTTTGTACTTATGTATATTACATATTGATACACTGAAAGTAACGTAGTTGATTTGAAGACATACTTTTTAATGCATATTTATTAGGATCCATGTCTAGTTCAAGTAGGAAAAGATGGATACTAGATAGTTTCGGAGGAGCACAACATTAAAAAGATATTATTTCATATATAAAAACATTAAAGAATTTATTTAAAGATGCATGTTCAACCTTTTATATTGATTTATACTATGTTTTAAGTAATTATTTATTAAAAATATATAAAATTTAAAAATGTAATTACTTTATAGCATTTAACAAATTATGTTTTGTCTGTGATTGAGTTATGTATATAAAGTGTGTGTATCTGTGTAAGTTTATAATTAGAGAAAAAAATAGTATTAATAAAATCTTTAAAAATTATGCACCAAAATTATAATATTATAAGAAAATAAATAAAACTTATTGGAAAAACCATCGTTTTGGTTTGCTATTGCCTCACCAATTAACTAATGAGATGTGAGTTCCTCCTTAAATGAATTCCTCTTGCTCTTCAACCTATGAGATATTAGCAGCTATTTATTTTTACTAAAGTTTTAAAAATTAATATAAAATTAAAGTGATAATTAACCTTTAATGATGCATGTCATTGATTTTAAATAACAAAATATTTCAACCAAATAACGTTATTGAATATAATCTATATTATAATTTTATTAGGTGTTAGTTTTTTATATATGTATTTAGTGTATTTAATTTTTTTAATTTTTATTAAAATATTATATGCAAAGATAAAACTGCTTTTAAATTTTTTAAAGATATTTTTATTTATTAATTTACTTTTTGTTTATCAATATTAGCGTACCTTTTAGCAAAATCCTAATAATAAAAGAAAAAATGAATTGCATGAATTTTGTGAGAAACCCGTTTTACTGCGAGAGTGAAAATGTTCCAATCTTAACTAATTTTTTTAAAATTTATTAAAATCGACCGGATTGTTTAAGCTTACTAAACCAAATCAAATCGAATATGATCAAATTTTTGAAGGAATTGTTGTATGTATTCTCCATCACTATTTTGCTACTTAATAAGCAAAAGAAGAAGAAATCTGGACAATATTTTTGGTACATATATAGTATAAAACATTATGACTATTTATGTAACGTTTAATTTTAATTTTAAATTATATTATATAAAATAAAAATATTTAAATACATGACGTAACCTTTTTATATATGAAATTTTATTTTTAATCCCTAGTAGAGAAAAAAATTTATTTTTCTTACAATGTCAATAAACATATATTTTTTAACGTTGTAAGAAAATGATCATATATTATTATACATATAAGGATTAAAAATAAAACAATTTAAATCTCTTGGTCATTAATGCACTAGAGGGTAATAAAAATTGTACATTATATATAAATTTTAATTTATCAAGATTATCACCTGATCGATCTAAACCTTATTGGGTAATTAACTTGTCTAAATTTTTAATTCTAGTTTTGAACTTTCATCCATTTAAAATAATATATATTTTTATTTTTCAAATATAAGAAAGTATAGAAAATATATTTTAATAGTTAAATTATCAGCTAGGTAAGAAAATTACATAATACTTTAAATATAAATTATTTACTAAAGTATTTATTGACAAAGTTTATTGATTATATTATCTAGGTTTAAATTACATAATACTTTAAATATAAATTATTTATTAAAATATTTATTGTAAAAGTTTATTAACTATATTATCTAGGTTTCTTCAAACATTATACATGTTGATTCTAATAAATTTAATAATATTTAATCTAATAAGATTATATTTAATATATCTAATACAATATACCAAATTAGTAGTAAGTGCATTACACAAGAAAATAGTAAAGAAGGATGAACTTTACGTGGGTTGGAACAGTCGGATATCATGGTAGTGCAATATAGATGAGACCTCCCATGCATAAAAATGAGTCAAACAAGAGTTACCTTGAAAGGATACCTCTCGTAACTAGGGATGGTAAAACCACGTATATTTTATTCCATGTGATGTAGTATGTATCAAATTAAATTGATAATTGTTAGATAGGATTGGATAATGATCTAAATATAAGATTAACATATGATTGGATCATATCTAAACATAAGATTAACATATTGAATTGGATCATAAAAGATTAACACATATGAATTTGTTGATTATGCGAGATCAGTTTAATTTGTGTATTAATCAAAATCTATATCTTTTTAAAATTTTAATTTTATAACTAAAAGAATCACACATCTCTAATGTAATTGATTTTAAAAAAATTTTTTTGGAAAAATATTATATTATAAATAATTATTTTTAAAAATTTTCTTACATTTTTATAACTCTAATTTTCGCTCTTGAAATTTTCATAAATCTATTTATTATTGTTTAAAATTTATTAAGTAAAAATAAAAATCTAATTATATTCATAATTATTTTTTTATATTTATTATAATTGATATTGTTTTTTAATTTATCATATTTAAAACAAGTAAGAGTTTCCGACAAAAAAAATTAAGAAAATGTTTTAATACAATATATAGTATTCTTTATTTTTAAGTTTATCAATTATCAAATAATATTTTAGTTTTAAAAATAGTAAGCCATTTAAGTATAGGCGAAAGCTCTCTAAATAATGAGAGATGAAAGAGAAAGATTGGAAAATGTGTTGGAGGCTTTACAGAGAGAATACCTTCACCAATAATTTACTAAGACTAATAACCACTAGATAGGTAAGATCGTACTGCCTCTAAATGTGCGATCCCTATAATGTTTATGTATATTACTTAACACTATCAAATCTCAGAAGGATTTTCAAAATTTAAATTTTCCCTTGAAAGGGAAGCAAGTTATGCATTGAGGAAGAAGATGCAACGTGCAACCAATAACACTATTGAGTATGGGTGTTATAGTTGAACTACAAGGCAGTATGAAGGACTCTAAAACAAACTGGAAATAAAAATACCAAATTTATCTTATAAACCTCTTGGAGGAATGAAATAAAAAATGTAGCTATAATTAGGAATTATATTCATTAACCTTCAAAACCAAGTCTTTCTTCAAAGCTTGGACATGTGATAACTTAAGATCGTCGTACTTGTTAAGAAAATGGCAATTTAGTGAGCAATAAAATTTACGAGAATGCAAGATAGATGTAAATAAAATAATACGCTTAATTTTACTACAATTATTTTACTAAATAAAGGAAATTTACAAAATGCACAACTTACAGACAAAAAAATGCTCACAATTCTCTCTAACTTTTTTTCTCTCTCTTTTCTTTGCTCTTCCCTCTTTTCTCTCATTTCCTCGTCTCATATTTCTTTTCACTATATTGAGCCTTTTATAATAATCAATTTAATATTATTATAAAAATTTAAACCTTAAGTTACTTAACTCATTTAGAGAAAAACTCTCTCATCGTTTTCCTATTTGCACTCATTTTCTTTCTTTATTTCTATTACTCTTTCTTTTCCTTTTATTCCTCTCATCTTCTCCACAAATAGAAGATGAAATTTTCACTGTATATATTAATTAACAATACTAAATCTTTCAAGGTCACAAAAACCAGTATGACGACACCAGATCCCACTAGAAACCTCTTGTATTAGGAAATAAAGTATAAACTCAAGCCTAACTACATTTTTACTAATCCTTTCACCAAACAACTTACCATAATTTGAAGAAAAAAAATCATATCATAGCAGTTGAGGTGGGTATGAAAGTCCGTTTACTAATAGATCTAATTCATTAACTACCGAATGTATGGTTAATTAAAATTTCCTAAGCAAGCAAACAACCAATCATGTATATGTAAAGTAATGAAAAAATAAATATCAACATATGAGATTTTTAGGTGAAAATAACCTAACTCACACTAATGATTTAAGAGAAAAAACACCTGTCTATCAAACCACCTAATTATTTACTAGGAAAATTAAGTGCTCAATTAGAGGATATAACTCAAACTACCTACTCATGTAATGACCCCAAATAACCTACTTACAAGTTACTGCTTTCACCATAGTCTTTAAAAGATAAGCCTTTGGATCTAGACTAGTGTTTCAACAAAATTGAGTCCCACAAGTTAATCGAACTTGCACCGCTATCACCTGAAAAGTTGACATATAAAAAAAAGTGAAAATATGTGTCCTAGAGTAGATTCAATAATGAACAACATTAACTAGTTGATTTAGACAATATATTAGATAAAACGAAAATAACTAGCAACTCTAGAACAATAATTTAAAAACATAATAACACAATTATTATTGTAGGCTTGTTAATTTATCAAATACAACCACAAATGTTTGATAAATTAACTTAATGAAACAACCTACTTGAAAACTCTTACCAAAATAAGAGAGAATAAAAGATGAAGAGAATAAGCACAATAGCTCTTGTATGATTGATTTCAAATGTGTGCTTAGGTTTGTATTTATAGAATATTTTGAAGTATGTTAAGTTAAAGTGGAATTACCATATTGTCCACAAAATCAATTAAAACACTTTTAAGAAATAAGAACAGTATAGTAAAAATCCAATCCAAATCGCAATAAAAATACATTTTAAAATCACATAAGTGGTTGCTCGATCCATTGAGTACATTGGTCGATCGATTGAATATTTTCTCGATCATTCCAATGATCATTTAATTAATATTCAAAAAGTGGATCGATCCAATGATTTAACTCGATTAATCGAGTGAATCCCTTGATCGATATAATCATGTGTTAAAATTAATTTAATCATGTTATATTGTTCGATCAATCCAGTCATTACTTGATCGATCGAGTGACCTAATTTCACATTGTGTCTAATATGCAATCTAACATGCATGTGAATAGAAAAATACATGATATGTGACTGTAAGTACTGTTGTTCTTGTGTTTGTGTGTTGGCTTCCCATATACAAAACACATTGTATATTTTATTTTACTTAGTATTCTGTTATCTTCTATGTAAAGTTACTACAGATTAGTAATACATAACCATACATAGTTAGGAACATATATTTATCTAAGCATGTTTACACACACCACAAGATTGTTTTTCGTAATGTGCACGCTATGTCGAGTTTTTTTTTGGTTGAGTGAGAGAATGAGTAAGCCGACTTTATCACTTATGTTTTATGTGACTTTTTACCTCCTCGCTACCAAGCTCACCACCCAGTTTGCCACCAAGCTTTCTAGGGACCTCATTATAGGTGGCTAGCGAGGTGGAAATTTTGAGTTCTATAAATACCCCTTTATTTCTTCTTATTTATGATCTAAAAAATGTAGCATAGCTCTATCAAATTGACATGTCAACTTTCTATTTATGAATCATTAATACCTTATGTGTTGTTCGGTAATAGTGATTTGTGACGGTGTGAGCAAAACCATACTTATGAGTAGTGAGTCTTTGAGGTGGTATTTGTTAGTGGGTTTTATGTGTGAGCTAGGTGTTGGTTTTTAATTATCCTCATGTAACTATTTCTTATGTTAGAAGCATGCGTGGTTGTGAGCCGTGTGTAGGCTAGTGGTTGCATTTATGCAACATTTTCTTATTCATTTTACATATTACTGGTCTTTGGTTTTTAATCACACCACTTTGGATGGTGTGGACTTTGGAAAAGAGTCATGTTTGTGTGTCGAATAGATTCTTTGCAGAAGCAGTAAGTAAGAGTAGCAATATGAATTTAGGATAGAGATACCAATTGATAGAGGTAATAATGGTTTTATTTCTTTCAAAGTTGTAAATGATTTATTATTTAGTGGATTGTTTGTTACTGAGTGGTTGCCTTAAGTAACCTAAGAATTTTTCGATATAGATAGAGTTTCTATGTGGATTTACCTTATCATATCCAGACTTATGCATGCTCGAATATATGGCTAGTACAATAAGAGTTTAAATTGTGTATGTCTCTACGTATTGAAGTTTAAACTCATATTAGAAAGCTTTCAATATTTATCACCTACTTTTGTTTACTGAATTCTATATCTCCTACTTTATTATACTACTTGTTTGTGTTTATATTGGAGTTGTGATAATATATTAGGTGTTTTTATCTCTGGTATTTATAAGGTTGGGTTGAGTCTTTAAGGGGTCAGCATCTCTTTAACCTAATTATGTATCGAGTCTAGGGCTTCTTCTTAGTAGACATGCATTTTTAGATTGTGTGTTAGTATAATCTACCTTTTATCTACATACATGCTTGGTGTGAGTCTCTAAGAAATCTATATATCCTTACCCTAGATATGTACTAGGTGTTAGACTCTTTATTAGGGTTTGATATGTATGTTTGATTACATGTTATGAAAGTACAATCATCAATTACCGAATCTATTTCCACATATATGATCCTAAAGTAATTGGAAATCCTTTTAGTTTTTTGTATGTATGCATTTATCATGAGGTGAGTATTGTGTTCCATGTATGTATATAGCTATTTTGGACAAGAATCAATGAGGCACACTGTCACTAGTGTGTATTACGTAGATTGTTATTATTGCATCTGCTAGTTGTTATTAATAAATGTTGAATTGAGCATGTAATTTTGTACTTTTGTTATGTTAATTACTTAATTTATATTATAAGGTCTACTTGGTCGAGTTGATATACAGCTCACAAAAATATTTTATGGGTTGGTTTTTTCGCCCCTCATCTAGGTCTGGTTATCTATATGAGTTAGAAAAACAATTGTCCTTTGTGTTATTATTCCTACATTTGGTAATCATTTCTTATCCTTAGTATCCCTTATTTGAGCCATCATGTTATGCCACATTTTCTTTGCACCTAAACACTGGCTTAACTATAATGATTATTCCCTCTTACTTTTTACACCCTTTGTTGAACTTGTTTTCTTTAAGAATATCCCTTTTACCCTCATGGTTTCAATTTCAAAGAAAAAAGAGAGGAAAAGATGGAGAGAAAAAAGAAAAAATGAATTGTTGAGATTCATTTGTTTAAAAAAAAGGAAGGAAGGAAAAAAAATAAAAGAAAAGAAATGTAAAAGATGTTAAGCATATTAAGGAAGTATTGCTTAATCTTCTAAATTATGTGTATTGTTCTTATAACTTCGTTAGTTGAAGTTTGAGAAGTAAAGAGAAAATAACCCGTGTTTATTGGTGTCATGGACATGAACTTATCTGTCTATCATTACAAACTTTGAAAGACCTTTTGATTTCTTTTGAGCTTGCATTTACATTAGTAGAGAGCGAGATAGGCTACTTGTGGACATATGAAGTTTGCTCTTACTTAAGTCTATATTTATATTTACATGGTTAGCATGAGCATATCACGATGGAATATAGAGTAAACAAGTTCAGAATATCACATATTGAGCATGTCTTAAAAAATGTAGTCATACCCTTACATGAATGCATCTTGTATTGATGGACATGTGGATATTTATGTTGAATGCATTGCTTATTCTCTAAGGACTCTCTAATTCTTTGAACATGCTTAGTTTTCTTCCCTTCATTTTGTATTACTTGTTTTCTAATTTATGTACAAGGATGCATAACATTTTTATTATCTCACATGCATATTTTTATAAGAAGAGGTCTATGTCATTTTCATGGTATCAGGGAGAGCCCTTTGTTTATTTGGCATCCTTTTGTTTGTTCTATTTATGATGTTGTGTTCTTATGATGCTTTATACTTCTTTACATCACTTTGTATGAACCATGCATAAATATGACTATTAGCACAACTTATTGTATGCATTACTTACCATCTCTTGTTTCATGTGTGTTTACATGAATCCCTATTGTAATGAGTTATTACATTTTTATCACTCATAGTTGATAGCCTAGTATTTGTCAATGAATGACATGTGTTTTCTTTGATAGACTAAAATGTATTTCCGTATGTGTGTACATAGTATAGGGTGAGGTTATAGGATTGAATACACCCAAGTGTTGTTGGGGGAAGATAGTTGAATCATTTCTAGTATGCCCACTTGGAAGATCGTTGGACTCTTAGCCAACTCCTTCTTAGGGATTTGCTGACACATTTAATTGGTGTTGACGTGAGGAGGAAGATTTTTGAGTCACTAAGAGTGTGCCAACTTGGAAGATAGTCAAACTCCTAGTCAACATCTTACATATTTGTTGACACGTTTATGTTCCATTATTGTTTGATCGCTCATCCTATTAATGTATTGTTTACACATTATTAAGCCCCTTTATGCCTTCCCACAACACATATAAATATGAGGCTTTGTGCTATGTATTGCATTATGGAGATGTTTTATGTCTACACTACTCTTGGTTTGTCTTTACATTTAGGTTGTTGTTTGTTACGTGTTTTACCTTGCTATTATCTCAGTCTTTATCACATGACTACACGTGTTGCTTCTTCTTATTTTATTTTATTTTCTTTAATCTTCCATACTGTGTTGCATGAGTGTTAGGATTATTGCATTTTTGTTTAACTTCTTTCCTTCATATAGAGGTGGTATGTTGCATATTATATTTGTGCTTAATTTGACTTTCCATTAAAAAGGGGGAAAAGTGTGCACAACATGTGTTTGTTTACGCATTGTGTTTGTTTTTTCACATGTGTATTTTTTTCTTCATATGCTAGTTGATGCTTGGGATGGTGAGTGTAGTCATCACTACATTACGTCTATCTAAAATGCATACACTTAGAAGGAGTATTGCATATGTCCAAGGGAATTTTGCATATTTGTTGCATGTAGATTGTGTAGTTTGCATATTTATATTGTATGTAGATTATGTATATTTATGCTATATGTTATCTATGCTTAGCCTATTGTGTGTACCTATGTAGGGATAACACAATAATATTTGGATAGACTACATGTTGTTTATGTATGATACATTCACATGGTATGTGTTTGATTCATGTGTGCAGGTTATAGGTGTATTAGTGAAGTTTTCATGATGTAAGTGTGCTCTATACAATGGTGAAAAGTTCCTTGTGACAAAGGATTGGATGAGTTGATTCATGAAGCTGGATTGACCACTCAAGATGGATACACATGGAGTAGGTATATCTTTTGGGTTTTGGTGTGTGTCAAGGGGGAGAATATAAGTCCTCTTGTTTTTGTGTTTGTGTATTTGCTTCCCATGTACAAAACATGGTATTTGTTTTATTTTACTCAGTGTTCTAGCATCCTCTATGCAAGGTTGGTTACTACAGATCAATAATATACTCACACATAGAGTAGGAACACTTTTTTATGCAAGCATGTAAACACACACCACATGGTTCTTTTTGGTAATGTATATGCTAAATGGAGTATTGGTTTTCGACAAGCGAATGTGCGAGAGAGACAACATTGTCACTTATGTTTTTCTTTCATTTGGGTTGTAGAACAAAAAAACATGAATTTTTACCACTTTGCCACCTAGCTCACTAGGGAACTTACCATAGGTGGTGGCAAAGTGGCTGGGGAGGTGGCAGGCGATATGATTGGTGAATTTTTTCTTATTTGTGATCTAGAAAAAAGTAGTATAGCTCTATCAACTTAACATCTCATATTTCTGTTTCTGAATCAGTAATACATTATGTGTTATTAGTTATTAGTAATGTTTAACTATGTAAGAAAAATCATGCTTATGAGTAGTGATTACTCAAGGTGGTGTTTACAAGTGGGTTTTATGTGTGAGCTAGGTGTTGGCTGTTAATTGCCCTACTTTAACTATTTCTTATGTGAGTAGCTTGTGTGGTTGTGGGTCATGTGTCAACAAGTGGTTCCATTTGTGCAACATTTTCTTTTTCAATTTACATATTATTGGTCTTTGGTTTCTTATCACACCACTTTGGGAGGTATGGGCTTTGGAGGTAAGATGAGATCATGGGTCGAATCGAGTTCTTGTGGAAGTAGCATGAAAGAGCAATAATAGCTAGTTAGGGTAGAGATCCTAGCTGATAGAGATAATAGTAATTTTATTTCTTTCAAAGTTGTAATTGATTTATTATAAAGTATATTGTTTACTACTGAGTGGTTACCTTAAGTAACCTGAGAATGTTGCCACAATATCTTCAGAGTTATGCATACTCGAATATGTGGTTAGTACAATTAGAGTTTAAATGGTGTATGTCTCTACACACTAAAGTTTAAACTCAGATTAAAAATCTTTTAATATTTATCACTTGCTTTATGTTTACTACATTTTATATATGTTGCTTTATTATACTACTACTATTCTTTATTTATATTATAGTTGTGATTATCTATCAGGTGTTTTTATCTCTGATTTTTATGAAGTTTAGTGAGTCCATAAGGAGTCAGCATCTCCTTAACCTCATTTTGTATTAATTTTAGGATTCCTTCTTAGTATACATGCATATTTAGTGTGAGTCTCTAAGGAGTATGTATCTCCTCACCTTGGATGTGTTCATGGTGTTAGATTCTTTATTAGGGCTTGCTATGTATGTTTGATTACATGATATGAAGATACAATCATCAATTACTAAATATATTTCCACATACGAGGTCCTGAAGTGATTGAAAATCCTTTTAGATTTTTGGTATGTATACACATATCCTTTCTATTTACTAGTAACTTGTGAGTAGTGAGTACTTAAGGCGATGTTTGCAAGAGTGTTTTATATATGACCTAGGTGGTAACTGTTAGTTATATGAGCTTGTGTGGTTGTGAGTCATGTTCGACTAGTTCTTACATTCGTGCAAAATTTTCTTATTCAATTTACACATAATTGGTCTTTGGATTTTTGGCCACACTAATTTAGTAGTGTAGTATTTGGAGTAGAGTCGTATTCGTGTGTCAAATCGGGTCATTACTGAAGTAGCAATAGAAAGTTAGCGCAGTGGTCCCAATTGATGGGGGTAATAAGGTTTTACTTCTTTTAGAGTTGTAATTGATTTATTGTTTAGTGGATTTTTTGCTGCTTAGTGGTTACCTTAAGCAACCCAAGGATGTTACCATATAGATAGAGTTTCTATATGGATTTACCTCGTTATATTCAGAGTTATGCATGCTCCAATAAATGGCTAGTACAATCAGAGTTTAAATGGTGAATGTCTCTAAATACTAAAGTTTGAACTCTAATTTGAAAGATTTTTATAATTATGACCTACTTTCTGTTTGCTGAATTCTATATCTGCTACTTTGTTATATTGCTAGTTTGTATTTATTCTACAATTGTGATTATCTATTAGGTGTTTTTTCCTTTGATATTTATGAGGTTGGGTTGAGTCTTTAAGGAGTCAACATCTCCTTAACTTGATTGCGTATCGAGTCTAAGAGTCCTTCTTAGTAGATACACATATTTAGATTGCATGTTAGTATAATCTATCTTTTATTTTCATACGTTCTTGGTATGAGTCTCTAAGGAGTATGTATCTCTTTAACTTTAACTTGGTGTCAGACTCATTATTAAGGTTTGCTATGTATGTTTTATTTCATACAGTGAAAGTACAATCATCAGTTACTAAATATGTTTTCATATATGAGATCATGAAGTGATTGAAAATCCTTTTTACTTTTTGTTATGTATACATGTATACATGTATCTTTTTTGTTTACTAATACCTTGTATGTTGTTTGGTATTAGTGATTTTTGACTATATGAGAAAAACTGTGTTTGTGAGTATTGAGTACTCGAGGTAGTGTTTACAATTGGGTTTTATATGTGAAGTAGGTGTTGCATGTTAGTTTTCCTCATGTAACTATTTTTTATGTGAAAAGCACATGTGGTTGTGAGTCAAGTGTCAGCTAATGGTTACATTCATGCAACATTTTCTTATTCAATTTACACATTTATGGCCTTTGGTTTCTGATAACACCACTTTGGTTGTATGGGCTTTGGAAGAGAGTCGTGTTCGTGTGTTGAATAGGGTCATTGCTAAATCAACAAGCAAGAGCAGTAATAGGCTATTAGGATAGAGGTCCAAACTGATTGAGGTAATGTTACCACATAGATAGGTTTCAATATGGGTTTACCTCGTTATATCTAGAGTTATGCATGCTCGAATATATGGCTAGTACAATTAGAGTTTAAATGGTGTATGTCTCTATATACTGAATTTTAAACTCTGATTAGAAAGCTTTTGGTATTTATCACCTACTTTTTGTTTATAGAATTATATAGTTGTTGCTTTATTATACTACTTGTCTGTATTTATATTGTAGTTGGGATTATATATTAGGTGTTTTTATCTATGGTATTTATGAGGTTAGGTTGAGTCTTTAAGGAGTCAGCATCTCCTTAACTTGATTGTGTATCGAGTCTAGGGCTTCTTCTTAGTAGACATGCATTTTTAGATTGTGTGTTAGTATAATCTTCCTTTTATCTACATACATGTTTGGTGTGAGTCTCTAAGGAATCTGTATCTCCTTACCTTGGATGTGTACCAGATGTCATACTCTTTTTTAGAGTTTACCATATATGTTTGATTGCATGCTATGAAAGTACAATCATCAATTACCAAATATGTTTTCACATATGTGGTCCTAAAGTGATTAAAAATCTTTTTAGCTTTTCATTATGTATGCATGTATAACAAGCTGAATATTGTTTTCCATGTATGCATATTGCTAGTCAAGACAAAAACTTGTTAGGAACACTATCACTATTATGTATTCTATAGATTGTTGTTGTTGCATATGTTAGTTTTTTTCCTTGTTAAATTGAGCAAGTTGTTTTGTACTTATACTGTATTAATTTCTTAATTCAAATTGTATGGATTGCATTATCAAATTGATGTATAGCTCATGAGAAGATTTCATAGGTTGTCATTGTCACCACTCATCTAGGTTCGGTTATCTATTTGAGTTAGAAGAACAATTATCCTTTGTGTAATTTTTCCTAAGTATGGTAATCTTCATATGACTATTGATTCTCGATAGTTTCTTTGGCTTCAAATATTCTTCTAAGACATTCCTAGAAACTAAAACTACAATTATATGTTTTGTTTCACGAATATCAACACTCACATAAACCTTACAATTCTCACTTTGACATATTCATGTAACAAACCCCTCTCTCACTACATAATGCTCATAGAAAATTTATATTTTTACGTAGTGGTTCTATCCTATAATCCAATGAAACCATCTTCCTTTGATTCTCGAAAGTTCATGTGAACACTCAAAAACATCAACTAAAACAACTTGTCCCAAAAGAGTCGTTATATATTAATTCAATGTAATATAATAATATAAAGCAAAGAATATATATACTAGTGAGTAATATCATCTAATAGAACATTTAAAAAATATAACCCTACTTGTGTGAATTTTCAAAAAAATAATTCAAAGTTGATTAATGTGATAATTTATCTTCCCCTGAGATAAATATCCCATTTATTTTATCAATTGAAGTTTCTCTTTTATAAATTATTGTCTTTTCAATTTTTAGCTATATTTTTTAATTAAAATATACCAAATTTATTACACTAAATTTTATCTCCCTTCTTTTCTCATACGAATAGACCAACATAAAACGTTATAATAAACATTCAAATGCAGTAAGAAAAAGAGGAATCATAAACATTCAGATGTAGTCAGAGTAGTGTATTGATTAATAATAGTCAAGTACACTCCAATTAAAATTAATTACACTATAAATAGCATAAAAAGGTAAACATATTAATCATCATATCAAAAAAGAAAAAACTACAAAAACGAAATAACAAAAATAAATAATTGTCTTATCAGAGGAAGCCCAAGGTGTGTATGGATGGCATGTATCTTAGAAAGTATTTCTTCTTACTATCCAGCAATACATATCATTCTTTGATCCATTTAACCCACCTTATATTCCAAGCTCCCCAATCTCGTCCTTACTTCAATTTTTAATATTTCCTGACGAGAAGGTTCAGGATTGAGTAGATGATCTAGAGATTGTTGACTTTAAAGAAATCATTTACAACTCCTCTACCACTTGTACCAGCTCTAGTGGCTTCTTATCCACAAGTATCAACACCAGCATGCCTCTATCTCTTTGCAATCTAAGTAGATGATCTAGAGATTGTTGACTTTCCAAAAGTAACTCATGAAATGAATAGTGTCAGAATCACCTATTTTTTGTGCACCAATAGCCAAAATCAGCTAGGTGATAAGGAATCTATATGGGAGTCTAATCCTTTGGTTTGTAATCTAAGATTGGTTGATAATATCATCCTAAATTAATGATCCTACATAAAAATAAATCCCTTTTACAATGTATTATAGAATTGTTTTCATGTAGGAGACCAATCTCAACAGAGTGTTTGGAAGGTAGGAGTTTGGCACAAACCATTTTTTTCAACACCCAATAGAAAAATTTATGAACTCACTGGTGTTAAATTTTCACTTTGCACTAAAGTCAACATGAACCAGATAGTTTGGTAAGCAGGTCTTCAATGGAAACAATAAACCAATCTATCTTAAATTTCAAGTCACTTATGTGGGTGATAGATAATAAATTATTGATTCTCTGGGCCAAGATTTCAATTGTTTTATTCCTAACAAAGTATTGTAATTCATTAGACCAAGATTATGGATGTTGGAGTCAATGTTGGCATATAATTCTTATACAAGGGCCAGGTAAAACATTTTAACAGGGGTGAACAAGGATACCCAACCTAGAGCCCTAATGGCTCGAGTTAAACCTACTTCATGAAATTCACTCCATGTAATCCTATATTCATATAAAATAGGGCATTGAAAGAATAAAGTATTATACCTCGATTCAGATTCCTTATCCTACCATTGGGTTGAGAAAGAAGAGGGAGAATCTAGAGGTAGTTCACATCACCTCGCAACCATTGTAGAAACCGAGCAGAAAACCAAAATTACCAAAGTACTCATGTTATTCAAAATTTACCAAATAAATGAAATTTTCTAGAAAATTTGAGAAAACCGAATCAGTATAATAATGTCGTAAAAAATCATAGAAAAGAATCTGAAAGGGGATGTTTGTTTGCTAAGAAAATGTGAGCAAATTTGAATTAGAAGTTTATAATTTTTGCACAAATTAGACATTTTTTGGAACGATTGGTGCTAGACAAGTGTTTAGCTATCAATTCTAAGTGATTTTGTGATAAAAATGAATGATTTAGTGAGGATTTGGGTAAAAATAAAAAAATTATCGTAAAAAGGGTTAGGGTTATATGGAGGAGAAGAGGACAAAGAAAAAATATATTTGAACTGATCACTCTTGATGGATCAAAAATAGTGTGGATCGATCTAGTTCATACTTGATCGACCTACCTTTAAAAATCCTAAAATTTCTAAAAACTCCCTATAAGTCCTATAATTACCCAAAAATCCTAAATAAATACACCACATTAATAAAAATATTGTTTTATATATATTTTTGAATAAAGGTAATAGGTTTGTTCAAATATGAATATTACTCAAATAACTAATTTTGGAATATAAAATAAAGATTATACTTGAACAAAATTACATTATTTATAGCAAGCATAAGTATTCCTATAAAGTACATATATAATTTTCCTCAAATATAGTAATATATTGAAAATTACCCAAAGTAAAATAAATGTTGAATTATAATAGTATGTCAATTTGTCCATTTATGATTACTTATGATAAATTAAAAGTAAGGAGTACCACCAATTATGAAAAAATATTAGTTTGCATATAACAAAATGTTTCTTTAATAAGAAAGAGTTTTAATTTATTTATTTTTTGTATTCCCTCTCATATTTATCACACTTATTTTCCTAAGTTCTTTTTGAATGAAGGAATGGTTATATATTTTTCTCTTTGCATAACCATTTGTGGTTCTTTCTTTTTGTTTATCAATTTTATATATATTTCCTTTATCTCTTAATTATTATTTTTTATAGGAAATATGCACGAGCCAATAAACATATATAGTATGATGACTTTCACACTAGTTATTAAGTAGCCCTCTCCACTCACTGTGGTAACTTTCATACATCATAATAGGTACCACTCTCAAAACTAGGTATCTATTGATGAGTGCTCAAAAAGCACTAAAATTACCATAATTTTATGCACATTAATTGATTAATATATATATATATATATTTATATGTTTTATCATATATTTATATATATTTGTCTTTTTCGGAATCACGGGTATTTTTATTGTTCTTCACGTATTTTGGCTTAAAAACGTAACTTAAAGACTCAAAGAGGAATACTAGAAACAATACATCACAAATATATTAATAAATAAATGGGGAAAGGTCAACAAATATGGAAAAATTGGACAAAATGGGTCAAAAAGGTCAAAAATAAGAAAATCGCGCCGCCGTGTCGCGCAACTGCCAAGCCGCGCGCGCGCGCGCCCACGCCCACACCCGCGCGCACCTACTTGCATTTCCACGTGCATCCCAGTGCACTGTTACTGTTCACGCGCCTGCCCTTCCGCGTAAGCTCAGCTGCCCTCCGCGTGCACCCACGCCCATTTCGCCCCATTTTTGCGCGCAACCGCCCCCATGATGTCATATTGACGTCATCAATGACCTCAGCAATTGCACTCTGCGTTTTCACCATTTTTTATCATTTTTTCACTCACTTTTTCTCTCTATCCTCACCTATAAATACCCCCTTCCCTTCACTTCTAAACACACCTGAAAATACATTCTTTTCTCTCTTTTCTTAGTTTTTAGTTTTTTTTAGTTTTTAGCTTTTCTTAGTTAATTTCTCTTAGTTTTAGAGTTCTTCCCTTTTCGTGAAGAACTAGTTATATTTTTGTAATTTATTAGCTTTTTGATTCAATAAATGGGAGTGCAAATTCCGCTTGGAGGTTTTCCAGCAACGGGAATAGCGTCGAAGTTCTGTAAGGATTTTATTTTCTTTACAGTTATTTTTTATGCTTTATTCTTACATGTTATATTTAATTTGTGTGTGATTAAATTTAACTGTGCTGGCTGTTTATAATCATGATGTAATAATAACGTTGTTATGCTTGCAAAATATTAAATAGGTGAAAATCTCTAAAATGAATTGATTTTGTTTTTATTCAAGATTTTATATTAAGAATATTAGAGAGAAATATATTATTTTTCATTACAAACTTAAACCTGAAAATTAGATTTTAAGGTTTAGTTATCCGGTCTGATTTAGACTAGTGCTCTTTTATTTGTTGGTACAATCGCCCGGTAGTTAGAGTGAAGCTCTATTTCAAAAGTTTTTATAAGAATTATTATTTGAAAATGTATTGACAACATGTTTTCAGTAGTGGTTTTAAAACTTGAAAGTTAGTACTTAGGTTTAATTTGGACACCTTGAATAAAGTTTAAATTGTCTAACTCCACCAAAGGTGGCATTTAAATGATTCATTTTCAATCTCTTAGAAAAAGAAATTAATTTAATTAACCAAATTAGTTATCAACCCCACCCATAGGTGTTAATTGATTTGTTTAGTTAACAAAGAATATCTAACCCCACCAAAGGTGGTATTCATACAAAAAAGGGAGAATAAATAAATATCAATTCATATCTTTAATAACCTAGATAATATGAGCAAGCGTAATTAATTTAGTTATTATATCCATAAATACTCCACTATTATAAATGATAAAATTTGATTAAATGTTTATTGAATCTATGTTTAATTTTATGTAAATAGATTAAAAACACAAAAAACCCAAAATATCGTGACAGGATGTTTAGGATTTAATATTGTTTTTAAAATTTTAAATAATAAATTAAAAACCACATACATTCCTTCCTTAGATCGACCTTGGGAGTATATTTATCATTTTCTTCAAAATGATTCGTGCACTTGCGAGAGTTTTATAAATATTAAAACCAAAGTATTGGCAAGAATCGGCGATTTCGGTTTTCGCTCATCAAATTTTTGGCGCCGTTACCGGGGAAGGAATAGCGTTTTTAAATTATTTATCAAAATTTTAAAAACATTTTTGTGCTGTAAATAATTGTAATTTTTTTTTATTTTAATAAAAAAAAATAATCAAATTTCAAATTTCATAAGAAATAAAACAAAATATAAAAAAATAAAGAATTATTTTTTTAATAGTAAAATAATTTAGAAATTTGAAATTTGAAGTAAAAACTTTTTTACCATTCATGAATAGTAAAAAAACATTATTAAAATTTTTAAGATAAAAATAAATAAATAATATAGAGTTAATAGTAAAATAAAATTACCGTTAATGAATAGTAAAAAAATTTAAAATTAAAAAATAAATAAATAGTATAGTGTAAATAGTAAAATAAAATTACCGTTCATGATAGTAAAAATAATAAAAAATAAATAAAACTTAATTTTTAATTTTCATTTAATTTTAATTTAATTTTAATTTTTTATTTAAAATTTCAATTTTTATTTTTATTTTATTTGCCTTTACCTTTCTCAATTTTATTTTAATTTATTTTACCTTTTTCAATTTTAATTTATTTTATTTTTATTTTTATTAATTTTTTTTCTCTCTTAATTTTCATTTAACTTAATTAACTTAGATTTTTACTAACTTAATTAACTTAGATTTTTACTAACTTAATTAACTTACCTTTTTAATTAACTTAGATTTTTCATTAACTTAACTTAATTAACTTAGATTTGTACTTTAATTAACTTAATTAACTTAGATTTTTCATTAACTTAGTTAATTTAGAATTTTACTTAACTTAATTTAATTAACTTAGATTTTTAATTAAATTAACTTAATTAACTTAGATTTTTACTTAAATTAACTTAATTAACTTAGCTTTTTAATTAACTTAGATTTTTTTATTAACTTAACCAACTTAGCTTTTTAATTAACTTAACTTAATTAACTTAGATTTTCTTTTACTTAATTATCTTAAATTTTTACTTAACTTAACTTTAATAACATGAAAAGTAAAGATCTAAGGGAGTTCTGTCTAGGAGACTAGTTCTTGGAAGCCTTTGTGCCACTAGTCTTTCCTAGGAACGTTGCTCTGTCTAGGAGGATGGTTTTTAATGGGCATTTGCCCCACCATTCTTTCCTGGGAGCACTCTTGGTTAATATTGATTATGTTATTTTAACATAAAAAAATAAAAAAAAATTAATTTTTTTTTTGAAACTATCTCCAAAATTTTAAAGTTTTAATTACAATCTCAAGAGTTAGTTTCTTTGTTTGATCTAGGTACAATTGTGTTTCGATGATTTAATTATATGATTTGCACCTAGTTGTGGGTTATCTAAAACCCTTAAGTATGCCCCTAGTTTTTGGTACAAAAAAATTTGAAAATCAATAGGGCATGTTTGAAACAGTATAGGTAGACAACATTGTCTTACTTGTAGGTTTGATTGACTCAATGATGAGGGGACATTGAGTTTACTTAAAATGCAATCCCCAAGTTACGTCTTGCTAAGACGTTAAACTAAGCGCTGGATGGGAGGCAATCCATCATTTTAGGTAATTTTCTGTTATTTATTTTATTTACTTAATTTTATTGTTTATTTTAGTTTAATAATTTTTAAATTGTTAAAACTAAAAATATTTGTTGAGATGTTAGAAGTTTACAGCGATCTGTCTGTATACACTTTAATGATGAATATGATGGATGCACCTGCATTTCTCCATTACTACTTACACATTCTCAGAAAATAGGTAATCTTTCTTCTCTTTTCTCTTTATCTTTAATTTACAGTTGTTACATTGAGGACAATGTAAGTTCTAGGTTGGGGGTGGTGAAAAGTTACTATGCTTAATTAGAAAAAAAAAAGATTTAACAATTTAAAAAAAAATTAAATTATTTTTTTTCTTTCTTTTTTATGTTCACGTTTTCATTTTTTGTGTTTGGTTTTATTTTTGTTTTGTGTGATTTAGTAATTTTTGAAATAAAAAAAATATTTTCTCACAAAAATTTATCATTTCTTTAAATCAAATTTAAGTAAATAGTAAATCTTTTGTACTGTTAGATTAATTTTTGAAAACATATCATGAAATATTTTGTAATTATTTTTGATAATTAGTTAGTTTTTGTCATAACTAGTATTTCTTGATAAAATGTGGAAATTATATTAAACCCAAAATCGGTGTTTATGAATTTTTTTAGTGGAGTACCCTTGTGAGATATAATTTGAGCCTAATTTCTTTTATTCAGAGTGAAATATATATGTTTTCTACTCCAAACACATTTCTTATTTATTCAAATTTTTAGATGATCTCTATAGGTATTAGCATTGAATGTATGAATTTTTTCTCATCTTAATAGAGTATCATATATTTTTTATTATTATTTTTGCTTAGATTAAATGATTTGAGTAGAAATTGATAGTATATGCTTATATCTCATTTATGCATGACTGCTACAAAAACAAAAAGACATATCTGGGGTTACCTAAACCAAGATCAAACAGAAAAGCCACAAAATTAACCACTCACCAAAATCCTAAAAAATGTACAATCTATACATGGGTTGACTCTCTAAAAAATACATATATTGAAAAATATCTATAGAAAAAAATAGAGATAAAAAAAATATAGTATCATCTACATAAGACCCACGTTGCCTACAAAGTTGTGAGTACAGGCTAATTACAAAAGAAAGATATAAGAAGTAATTCTCTAAAAAGTCATTGCAATTTCTTCATTTGTAAAAAGCATATATCTTGAAATTATTTCTTAATGAGTTTGATTTATGCATGAAAATAATTTTTATATATGATATCTTTATAATTTATACATTCGATTCCTTTCATGAGATCAATGTTAAAATAACACTTTGAGCCTTTATTCTTTATACATATGCGAACATATTAGTTCATTTCTATACATCAACTCTTTTGCATATAAATTAGTATGAGTGTTTGAACCCATAGGATTCAGTGTTTTGAGAGTATTGACTTGTGAGGAATAGAGTCGAGCGAATTCTGATTCATGACACTGAAATTGGGTGAAATTAAATTGATACATTTTTGACATGAAATATGAAAATGATTTTCGACTAATTATTATAATAAATCATGATTGTTTAAAAAAAGATTAAAATAACTTATGCTTGAGATTTTAATTATGATCTTAAAAGAGATTAAAAAGTATGAGACATTTTTGTGATATGTTGTTTTCTTTTATTCTTAAATTAATTTTTGATTTTGTTGTAATTTTAGTTTTTGATTTGATTGCTTTTATTGTTTCTTTTGATTTTTTTACTTCAATGTTCGTGGGTATCATTACTGAAAACCCTCACGAGACTCAAACTCGTCCACTAGGGAAACCTAAGGGTTTAAAGGCTTATTGCATAGGCTTATTGACAGGATGTTTAGGATTTAATTTCGTTTTTAAAAGTTTGAATAATATATTAAAAATCACATACATTCCTTCCTTAGATCGACCTTGGGAGTATACTTATAATTTTCTTCAAAATGATTCGTGCACTTGCGAGAGTTTTATAAATATTAAAACCAAAGTATTGGCAAGAATCGGCGATGCCGATTTTCGCTCATCATCTATCTATAGTGGTATTTTATATAGTGAAAGATAGAGTTCAACTATAGTTTTTACAATCAAGGTTTTTTCAAATCCTAAAATCTCACATAATTAGTTAGAAATTTCAAGCATGACATACTTATGTATTCAATTAGTGTATGAGTAAGTTCTTGTTAACATCGATCACTATACATAACAAAAAGTATAGATGCACATAACAAGATCCTCATTTATGCAATAAATAATTGATCAAAATAAATATGATTTTATAAAATATGTTATTATTTTGCTTCAAAATATTATTTGAGTTTATTTTATTATCAGAATAATTCCACTAATCTTTTTTTTTAATTTTAAAGACAAACTTTAAATGACCTAAAATTAAAATTAATAATCAAACAACTAAATTCAAAATCTAAAATAGTATTTTAACTAATCAACTAAAAGATTAACCTAGGATCAAACAAGCACAAAATTATAATTCCTAAGTGAAAACAGAGATGGTGAGATGACTAAAAACATACTATCTTTCCTAATCCAAATTTTCTTAGATTTTTGTTTATCTATATTTTTGGGTTTGAAATTAATAGACTTAGTTACGTTTGACTTTTTCATAGTCTTATCCTTATTTTTTCCTTAATAATTATTCTTTTTCATCATTGGTGGAAAATCAACATACATGTATGAATGATGAAAATTATGTCTATAATATCTAGCATAAAATGCATTGTTATAATATGGATAAGTCCTAAGGAATCTATAATAGGAACTAATTTGTCCTTTCCTATCATAGTTATGACAAACAGGCACAAATTTAACATGTTTTTCCATAATAAGTACAATTGTTCTTTGAGTATAATGTGTAATAGTAGGAGAAGAAGGCCTTATAGATGTGACTTTTGATGTTAAAGGAATAAAACTCTCATCCTTATAACCAATGTCATATGTATCATATGAGGAGGACATGTTTGAAGGTTTGACAAATTCAATTGATTTTGACGAAGATGGCATACTATACTCGTCTGCATATCATAGCCTTCCCTTATTGGTAACTAACTTTTCAAAATCTAGAACTTTGTTCATCTTTTCAACTCCATAGTGCTTCCTTTGATTGTTCAAGTTCTTCCACAAAATATTTTTTTTCTTATTCTAAACCTGTAAGACAAATATTAGAACGTTCAAATAGATCCATATTATCCTACTCAATTAGTGAATTTACTTCAAAGGATTTAAGTTTCTCATTAAGTTTAGTTACTTTTATAAGAAACTTTTCTTTATCTGTTTTGCATATTATGAACTCTCTGAGCACATTGTTAATATTAGTCACATAAGAACTTAGTGTCACTTTCAAAGTCAATAAATGTGGTATCGAAAGCTCTTCCAATGTAGTTCTTTTTATTTACACAGTTTGCTACAAAGTAACTAAAACCCATACATTTAAAACATTGTGATCTAGTAGTCTTAGGTTTCTTACCAATAGAAGTCACAAGTTTGAGTTCTCTCTTATTTTGATCTTTTCTGAATGCTTGGTTGAGCTTTTTTTAGGGTTCTTTTTGTTAAAGATTTTATTCATCCTTTTGGTCAAGAGTGATAGTTCTACATCTTTGTTGTCATCTTCTACAGTTATAGCAGCTTTGAAAGCAACACCTTTATTCTTTGTGGGAGGACAAAAACTCATCTTAAAAGTTTGAAGTGATCCAAAAAGTTCTTCTATTTTGATGTTGTCAATGTCCTCGTTTTCATCAATAGAAATTACCTCTACATGAAAGCGATTTAGTAATGAGTAAAGAATATTTTCAAATATCCTAAAATCACCAATTTTCACTCCAAGATTGGCAGAGGTCTTAGTAATATCACATAATCTAGAATAGAATTCAAAAAAATCTCATCTTTTTTTCATCATAATATTCTCAAATAAGTACTAAGCATGTGAAGTTTTGTTTATTTAACTTAGGAGGTAACCTCATGGGCAACCTCCAAAATATCCCAAGTATACTTAGCAATTTCAATATGAGAAATACAATAGATACATCATTGGATATATTATTTATAATTTTTTTATTCCAATTACTACCAATTTTATCTTCAATGGTTCAAACTTTCATAGGTTTAGGAGTAACAATATTATCTTTGGTAACCATATCTGGTACACAATCATAAAGCATAGAGTTCTAGATGCTTTCATCTATAGATCGTAGAAAGGCTCTCATACGAGCTTTCCAATATGGAAAATTAGACCCACTAAAGGAAGGTGAAATGGTTGTACATGAACCCTCTCTTAAATGATCCATAACAAGGTCCTAGGCACACTAAGTGTATCTAGTGATAGATATAATACAAAATGAAAGTTTGTTTATTTACAAATCTAATTCATTAACCAACGAAAGTATAGTAAATCAAAATTTTGTAAGCGACCAAACAACCAATCATGTGTAAGTAAAGTAATGCATAAAATAAAGATCACCACACAATAATTTTAGGTGAAAATAACCTAAGCCGTACCAATGACCTAAGATGAAAACCACCAATCCACTAGACTACCTAACTATCCACTATAAAAAATATAAGTATAAAATCACCAATCCACTAGACTACTTAACTATCCACTATAAAAATATAAGTATCCAATTACAAGGGTAGGACTCAAACTATACACCCAGGTAGTGCCCCCAAGTAACGTACTTACAAGTCGTTGCTTTCATCAGAGTAACTACAAGATAGCATTTAGATCTGGACCATCATTCTAACAAACTCAAGTCCCAGAGTCAATAGAACTTGTATCACTATCACATAAAAATTAGCACATTAATACAAGTGCAAGTGTGTGCACTAGTTATATGTTAAAATTAATTTAATCGGGTTATATTGCTTGATCAATCTAGTTATTAGTCGATCGATTGAGTGGATTGATTTCACTTTATCCCTATTGTGTCTAATATACAATCTAAGGTGCACAGAAATAGAAAAATACCTAGTATGTGACCGTTGAGGCTCGATAGTTTCTTCGGCTTCAAAAATTATTCTAAGGCATACTTAGAAACTAAAATTATAATTATATGTTTTGTTTCATGAATATCAGCAATGTTTATGTAAACCTCACAAGGTACATCTTTGAAAAGAGATGGACTAAAATATTAACCAACCTTTATTTTTAAGCTTTCTCCATTTCTATATCTCCTTATAGAATTCTATTTGTTTTTATACATTAAATTTTCTCCCATACTTGGTCGATTAGAAAAAAGACATTTGGACATCTTACGAGCTTGGACAAGTTACCTAATAAGTTAATCTAATCAGAGTATCATAACTAGTAATTTATGAAGCTAAGAGTTCCATAGGATTTTTAGTCCTTGCATGATCACGATCAATCTTTAAGATTTTTTCAATTTTCTTCTACTCTTTCCGGTCTCTTTTTTATCCACTTATCATGTTTTAAGATTTATACCGAATTGAAAAGCCCTTTTCATCATTGGCCTCAACTTGTTTTTGTAGGTTTAGTGAGAAAAGAAGTAGAAAAAAATATAGGAGTCTCATAATACTTCAGGAGAAGGAAAGGATTATGAAGAAGAAGAAGAAGAATATTTAGCAACTTTGACATGATTCAATGCATCAAAAAATAAATCTCTCTTCAATATGGGTATGTATTTTATTAATTGTGATGTTTCTGTCGGTATGTCATGCACATTGAATTTGGAGCACCATAATAGCATGTCATCTTATACATAATTGAATTCATCCCCAAATTGCATGTTAGTTGTATATAAAGTATATATTTAGTTGATGTACACTCTATAAATTATGTATAGTGTATACATGTCATGTACAATTAACATATTATTTTACAATCAATTTGATTACATACATACTTATATAATATTTAGGGCCAAAACTCTATATATTGAATCGATGAAGTAGATGGAAATTGGTGGATGGTTGACATTCTTGATCCTTTTCAACTTATAGATTTTGAGTGATGGAATTATTATCTTATATTTTGTCAAAATTTTATCTTTGCAACAAGTTTTGCCTCTATTATAAACATGAATTTCCTCCATGTCTCTATATGAGATCCTTTACATGCCATCCTTAAAATGAGTGGATGATCCTAATTTTTCTATATTCAAATTCAGCTAAATTTCTACTTTCTTCTCATTTCTTTAAGTTTTATCTATATTCATCTTCTAAATACATCATTCCTTCAACCTCAAAATTTATCTCATTAATGATCTCTTAACCTACCACTTCTTATCTACAATATTTCAAGGAATTAACCATTTGTGAAATTTCTTCTTTCAATTTGAGATTTATATAGAAGAAAACTTCAATTAAAACCCATTTTTGAAAGAAAGGGGCAAGCTTAATCTATATCTTTGAGGTAAAACTTTTTTCTTACTCTCATTTTTTCTATTAACCTTAAGATTAGTGGTTAGAGTAACTTTACTACTAAGTTTCATTTGGGGAAGTGGTAGGAGAATTTTCAAATGTGAAACTGGGAAGGATTGTTATATGTAGTTTTTGTTAAGGAACTATTAGAGGTGACTGTCACAAATGCTCTATGGCTTCCACAAGCGTAAGAATTGTTTCTTGGAAATATCAAGGAGTAGGTAGCTACTCAATATTTTATATCATCAAGAAAACTTGAAACCTCCACTTCCCTTAGGTTTTTTTACTAATGGAAACTAAAATCCAAACTACATTCATTGAGAAACTTGATCATGAAAATTGGCTTTTGAAACATGTTTTGTGTCAACCCCACTGGTATAAGGGGTATCTATGGTGGTCTAACCTTATTTTGGAATGTCTATGACTTGGTTACAATTAATTAGTATCATGATTTCTTTATTGAAACTAAAATCTATGATTCTATTTTAAATAGAGGGTGGGTTTGTTTTTGTTTGTATTCCTCTTCTGATGAAACTATAAGACTTTAACGATGAGATCTTTTAAGGCCTAGATTAGGCTTATATAATGATTATGTTTGTATGGGTGACGTCAATGCCATTTTACGTCATGAAGAAAAGTATGGTTGATCAAGTAAGGCTCAATCCAATGTCGATAATTTTGGTGAATTTTTGTCCTCTAGCAAGCTCTATGATCTTGGCTTTATTGGAGAAATTTTCACTTGGCATAACAAATGGGATGGTAATTGTTACATTAAAGAAAGACTTGATATGGTGGTAGCTAATATGTTGTGGAAGCTCTTATATCCTTTGTAAGGTATATGACTATTCATGATATTCATGAACAAAACATTTAAATATAACTAGTTTCTAGGCATGCGTTATGTTGTCCTCTATTCAAGCCAAAGAAACTTTAAGCTTCAAGTTATTATTATTCCAGTAAATACTTGCTCTTAGATATGTTATAATAAATATTATGCACTTAAGAACTTTGGTATATATATGTTGGTTGATCAATCAAAGCGGTAGGTTAATCGATCAGAGGTTTAGATTAATCAAGGATCGATCTTGTTCTATCTATGTCCTCTCGTGTTGATTTTACAATTGGTGTAGATCGATAAAAATTGGGTTTGATCGATTGATGGACTAGCATAATCGAGAATCGATCATGTTTCATCTACTGAATCTTGGGTTTATTTTAATCTTTGTTGAAACAATCAAAAAAAGTTTCAATTAATGAACCTAAATGGTTTGATTGATCGAGCCTAGACTAGATTGATCGAGCGCATGTGAGGTTTCAACTTAAAACCTAAAACTATTATTTCACCATATTGTACCTATTAATTAGTACCCTTTGAATTATTTAATGGACAAAATGGTAATTACTCTTTAACCTAGTATTTGGGTTTTATCTTTCCTATATAAACAACCTAATGCTCCATATTTCAAACAACCATACTTATTCTATTCTTCTAATTATTATTGTGCACTCTTTCTCCCAATTTTTTGTAAAAAAATTGAGTCATATTATGTTAGGTTCTTTCTTGAATTAATCTATCAAACATTGTACGGTTATGTTTGATTGATTAATAAGCCTAATTATTTTATGATATTACGATTTTATGTTCATATAGCTTCTTCTTAACTAGGTTTTACATGTTTGGATAAAATACTTTTATATGTGATTATAATTATTTGATTTAATTATTTAATTTTAAATAAACTATCTTTATTAAACTTGTGCTTAATCTATTCCTTTTAGGATATCTCATCTAATTGATTTATTGAATATACTCTAGGACACACTTTGCATTTGTGCTATTTGCGCCAACATTTCAAGCACTTGAGGAATGGATTTGTTTGCTCATGTGACTTGAGATATGGAAACATTAATTTGAATTTGTACATCTATCTTGTAGGGATAGTGAAAGAAGCGACTACTTGTAAGTAAGTTACATTGGGGGCTTTTATACATGTCAATTGTTCTTCCAACTCAAATAGGTAACTTGGACCTAGATAAGAGGTAGAGATGTCCACCCATGGACTTTTTCATGAGCTCTATACCAATTCGGCAAAGCATGCCTCACAAATGTGAATTAAGTAAATAACATAGTGAAAGTACAAAACAACATGATCAATTCAACACATAACAAAGACAACCAATAATAAGGAAGAATAAATTGCAGTAAACATATATGTGATCATGTTCCTCTCAAGCTCTTATCCATGCTAGCAGTAAGCATAAAAAAGAAAATATCACATAACATGAAAAACATTCATACATATTGAAAAGTTATAAATGATTTTCAATCACTTTAAGACTTCATATATGATAACATATTCAATAAATTATGATTCTACTCTTAAAGCATGCAATAAAACAGAACATAGATTATCCAGAGATAGAGTCTGGCATCTGGTACACAATCAAAGTAAGCAAATGCAGACTCCTCAAAGACTTCCACCAAACTCATATGTAGATAAATAGAAAAGGCAATATAAATTAATCAAGAAGCACATATTAATTTAACACTGCAAAAGTAATAAACAGAAAGTTATAGGCATGCAACAATTAACGAAAAGAAAGCTTCCAACTACACAAAATAATTAAGCATTATAATCAGAGTCTAGATCAACTATGTTTTCAACAATTAAAGGAAAGAAAGCATGCAGCTACAAAAAATAATTAAACATTCTAATCAGAGTCTAAATCAAATATGTTTTCACATACACGATAAAAACTCATTTTATATTAACACAACAATCTAACCATGCATAACAACATTGAAGGAGTCCAAGACCCGATATACAATTTAGTTGAAGAGATATTGACTCCTTACAGACTCTACACAAATATGCATACAATAGAAAGACATTTAGCTTAACTGATAACCATAGTAGTAGTACAAATAAGCATAAACAAGCAGTAAGTAATCAGTAAATATATTATGAGTAATCAAAAGCAAGCAATTATAATTGAAAGCTTTCTAATTAGAGTTTAAATCTTAGTATGTAGAGACATACATAATTTAAACTTAGATTGTACTATCCAAAAGATAGAGCATACATAACACGAAATATAATGAGGTAAACCTATATAGAAACTTTATCTATATAGTAACATCCTTAGGTTGCTTATGGAAACCACTCAACAACAAACAAATCCACTAAGTAAAAAAAAATTACAACCCTAACAGAAATAAAACCCTTATTACCTTTATCAGTTAGGATCTTTGTTTGAATGGTCTATTGCTACCCTTGCTTTCTACCTCTACAACAACCTGGTTTGAGACAAAAACTCGGCTCTCTTACAAAGCAAGCATTACCTAATGTGGTGTAATCAATAATATTTCATCAGTAACATGAAAAGAAAGAGACAATCAAACTTGAGGACCATCCTTAATCACGAACAACCAAAAATCAACTTGGGAATTTTTTTTTTACCATAATCAATAAATTGTCTATGTGTGATACACATTACCTATGTATATTACACAACTAACGATTGCTTAACCCAATCTCATAATGTTATGTCTCACATAGAAAATAATATAGTCTTGATCTCAACACTCAAGCATGTTATTTTTTCCACAACACTCATCCAACACACGATACACAGCTGCATAGGCTCTTCACATAAATTCCACTTGCAAGCACTGCCTAAAACACTCACTACTCAAGACCACAATTTTGTCCATATAACCACAAATGACTAATACCTAATAATCCTTAAGGTAATAGTGATCCAAAAATAGGAAAACAAGATGTCAATTTGATAAAGTTTTGCTACATATTTTTTGGATGAGAAATAAGAAAAAAAGGGGAATTTATAGAAATGATCCAACCTTACGACCAATCTCGCCATGGCCTTACCATGGTCCTTGCCGACCACCTCACCATAGCCTTATCGAAGGGTGTCGTAAGGCCCTTGCCGATGGATGTATCACGGCAAAAAAAATCATATTTTTTTATTCCACAAACTACAAAGTAATTTTCATAAATATGCGTGTGTGCATTATTGATCAATCATATTGTTCCAACTATATGCGTGTGTGCATTATTGATCCATAGTAACCAACCATACATAGAGGAAGACAAAACATCGAGTAAAATAAATAGACTCCATTTTTTGCACACGAGAAACCAATACATAGACAAAAAGTACAATAGAACCTACAATCTTTCCCTTTGGCTTTCCATGTCAAAATACTACACAACTAAGTGCAAACATAAATTCAATAAGAGATGATCATGAAGATGACCTAAAGATGTTTGTTCCCGTGAACAAAACATTGATGCACACCCCAACACCTAAAAACACACCAAGCTCAAGTGCATCCATCTTATGTGCTTTATCCATCTTCTCAGATCAACTCATCTGCACACTAACAATCTAAAACACAAGGGTTTCAACACACATACATACTACAAGCCTAAAGCTCGAAGACTTCAATATATACTTGTAACCTGCATACACGAAAAAAATACATGTCCGTGAACATATCATGTAAAAATAGTGTGAAATCTATCCAAATACTATTGTGTTACCCCTACACACATAAACACCGATAGGCTAAGCACAGTCAAGATATAGCACAAACAAGCACAATATATATGCAACACAAATATGCAAACTCCTCATGAACATATGGAACACTCTCCCTAAGTATATGTATATAAGGTAATTATGATGTAGTAAAAAAGTACACTCAACATCCCATGTAGTAAATAGCATGTTAACAAAAAAACACAAGTTATGCACACTTTTCCCTATTTTTGATATGGAAAGTCAAACAAAACACACAGTATGCAATATACCACACCCCTATATGAATTAGAAAAGTCAGACAGAAATCTAATACCCCTAACACTCATACAACACAATAGAGAAGATTAGAGCACACACAATAAGAAGTAACAAATGCAGCCATACAAAAATAGACAAAGTACAACATGAGGTAACATCAAGGTAAAAACATGCAACAAACAATAAACTGAATTCATAGACAAACCAAGAGAAGTGCATACATAAAACATCTCCTAGATGTGATACACAACATGAAGCCCCATATCTATACATAATGTAAGAGAGTGTAACGAGCTTTACAATATACTTACAACACATCGATATGATGGATGATCAAACACCAATGCCACATTAATGTGTTAGTGAATATGTAAGAAGAAGTTGACTAGTAGACCATCTATCTTCCAAGTTCACACATTCCTAATGGCTCAACTATCTTTCCTCAAACATTAACGCCACATAAATGTGATAGCAAATCCCTAAGAAGAAATTGACTAGTAGTCCAAATATTTTTCTAGTTGATATACTCTTAGTGAGTCCAATATCTTCCTCTAACAACACTTGGGTGTGTTCAATCCTACAACCTCACCTCATAATATGCACGCATGTATGGAAAGACATCACATTCTATCAAAGAAAACATGTGTCGTACATTCTAACAACAAATACCAAGAAAAAAAGTACATGCAGAAAACTTGTAATAACTTACTACAACAAGAAAGCTAGTAAACACAAAAGTAGACAAGTGAAACAATATATAACGTATGTAACATGTCATACTAGCAATCCTATTTATGCATGGTTCACACAAAGTGATGTCAAGAAGAAGGAAGCATCATAAGAACATACAAGATAACATAAACTCTTAAGTAGGACAAACATAAAGGATGTAGTAAAACACATGACACTTCCTCTCACATCATACAACAGACACATACCTCTCCCCCTAAATGTATGCAAGTCAAACAGTAAACATGTTTATGAATCCTATACTCTCAAAACTCCCCCAAAACTTAAGCATCTACATACAGTAGAAACCAAACAATACAAACGCATATAAGCATATAAAGCAAGATAATAAAACTCACAAAAGAGAAATATGGAAGAAGATAGTAAACCAGTCAATCTCATAAAACACAATAACAACAAACAAGTGAGATAATAAAATGGCTCAAAGAAGATCATTGGCCAAAAATACAAGAATGCCCATTAAGAGAGATCATTTGTACACGCTGTATAGTGTTTTAAGAGAGATAAATGGCAACAAAATGCACATAATTACCTCAAAAAAGATTATTGGCAACACTCACATTATCGCTAGTCAAGAGAAGGAAAGAAACTAAATAACTAGTGAGCAATACCCCAAGATAGAGAAGAAATAAGGGATGTTATTCAAACATCTAAGTATATGGAAAAGGATTAAGTTCTTACATAGAAACAAGAGACATGCTTAGATAGGATGAACACACCAAACACCAGGAAAGCTAACAAAACACACAAGTTCAGTCGCAATAATGCATTTAAGTCAAGAGTTCTAAAGGTAGGTTAATAATCTATATGATATACAGATGCATAAGAAAAACCAAAATGAGCATAGTACAGAAAAACACTCATGTAAACAAGCTTGTAACAACAACTCAATTTTCTCCAAAGATACATCTAAAGCACAAGAGAAGGAAGAGAAGACAAAATATGAACAAAAGCTAACATAAGGCAAACAAATAACCAACACTCAACATATTAGGTACAAGAAAAAACAACCTAGTAAAATAGGTAAGAAGCATTTTATACAATATGGCATATGAATGATAATATTGTAGATAGAAAAATCCTAATACTTTGACACTATATGATGAAAACATGTGATGTGATGCTCATGCAAACAACCATAGAAGAAGAAGTAAGCATTAAGCAAGGCAAACACACATAAAAAGAATATCAAAGAAACTAGCATGGGAGAATACTAGTAAAAGATCAAAGTGAAGGCATAGCAATAAATATGGCAATAAACGTACTATGTAAGATAAAGAAGTACTGAAAAAGATAAATGCATATACAAGAAAATAGGGAATATCCAAAAACAAAAGTTCACAGAGATAAACAACCTCACAAAACAACAATAGCCCACTCTATTGTAGTTAAAGGCCACAAACATACAAGGTATATGTACGTGTAGATAGAGCTCTAGAATAGACCACCCAGGCGATTAAGCCTAAACAGGGTAACTCACTCTGATACCAATTAAGAATTCCATATGCAGGAAAAATTGCTTGAAAATCAATTGTTTTTCCAACTCAAATAGGTAACCAAGACCTAGTTTAGGGGTGGACACGAACGTGAATTAAGAAAATAACATAGCAAAAGTATAAAACAACATGCTTAATTCAACACACAACAAAAATAACTAGTAGTAAGGAAGAACAAACTGTGGTAAACACATTAGTGATGGTAGGTCTCACAGGCTCCTATCTAGGCTAGCAGCACGCATAAACAAGCAAATAACATATTAAACAAAACAATTATACATATTGAAAAGCTATCAAGCATTTCCAATCACTTTAAGACCTCATATATGAGAGATCATTTGATAAATGATTATTGTACTCTTAGAATTCAATCAAACAAAACTCATATATAGATAAATAGTAGAAGTAAAGAGTCCAAAATTTGGTATACAACCAGAGTAAAGAGATACTAACTCCTTAGAGACTCATACCAAACTCACATATAGATAAATAGTAAAAGTAATATAAATTAATTAGAAATTAGGAAGATTAATTTCATACTACAAAAGAAATAAATAAAAAATTATAGGAATGCAACAAGTAAAGGAAAGAAAGCATGCAACTATACAAAATAAATCAACTTTATAATTAGAATCTAGATCTAGTATGTTTGCACATACAAAATAAAAGCTCATTTTATATTAACATAACAATCTAACCATGCATAACAACATTGAAGCATTCCAAGACCCAATATATAATAAGGTTAAAGAGATATTGACTCCTTAAGGACTCGACCCAAACATGCATACAATATAAAGATAAATGCTTAACTGATAACTATAGCAGTGGTACAAATAAGCACAAATAGGTAGTAAGTAAGTAGTAAATATATTATCAGTAATCAAAAGGCAAGAAATTATAATTAAACGCTTTCTAATCAAATTTTAAACCTCAATATATAGAGACATATATAATTTAAACTCAAATTGTACTAGCCAAACAATAGAGTATGCACAACCCCAAATATAGCAAAGTAAACCCACATAGAAACCCTGTCTATGTAATAACATCCTCGAGCTACTTATGTCAGCCACTTGATAGTAAATAAATCTACTAAGTAATAAAATATTTACAACCTTGATAGAAATAAAATCCACATTACCTCTATCAGTCAAGACCTTTGTCTAAATAGTCTATTACTACCACCATTTTCTATCTCTATAGCAACATGGTTAGATACATAAACCCGACTTTCTTCCAAAGCCAACACCACCTAATGTGGTATGATTTGTAATTGTGAATCAATAATGTGAAAATAAAGAAGCAATCAACCTTGAGGAGCACCCTATGTCACGAACAACAAGAAATCACTATAAGGAACACTTTCACCATAATCCACAAATCGTCTATGTGTGACACAAAGTCACTAACGTATCGTACATAGCTAATGATTTCTCAACTCAATCTCATAGTGCTAACTCTCACATAGAAAACAAAATAGTCTTGAACTCAACACTTAAGCATATTATTTTCCCCATAACACTCAATTGACACATGGTACACAACCACACATGCTTCTCATATAAATCCCATTTGCAAACACTGTCTCAAGTACTCATCACTCAAGAGCATGATTTTTCCCACTAACAACACTCAAAGTAATAGTGGTCCAAAAATAATAAAAAATCAGATTTTTTTAACATAACTCTACTACATATTTTTTGGATGAGAAACAAGAAGAGAGGGTATTTATAGAAATCATCCAACCTCATAACCAACCTTTTAATAGCCTTTCCATCATCCTTGTTGACCACCTCACCACGGTCTTGCCAAGAGGTGTAGTGAGGCCCTTGTTGAGAGGTGTGGCAAGGTGCCAAAAATCATATTTTTTCTTACAAAATTTTTCAAGTAGTTTCCATAAATACTTGTACCATAACTGAGCCAAAACCTAACACTCAAGACTTTGTATGCATACTAAATAACCAACCCCGTGGTGTGTGAAAAACACGCTTTCAATCACAATGTTCCTAACTATATGCATGTATATATTACTGGTATGTAGTAACCATCCTTACAAAAGGAAGACAAAACACTAAGTAAAATAAACATACTCCGTATTTTACACATGGAAAACCAAAACATAGAATTAATACAATAGGACTTATAGAGAATCAATAGGGAATAGAGCTTTTATCCATTGAATGTGGGAAATGAAGCTTAGTGTCGTTTGGTAACTCTTTGGGTTTAAGCTTTTCTAAGGTACTGTTCTCTCCTTTCAAATCCATTGTAAGCCTTAGAATATAAGTATATCTCTATTGGAGGAGTGGAGGTTTAAGGGAATTCTTGGAACTAAAATGGGATTGGGTGATGCTTATATGAATAAGAGAGTATATGATTGTATTGTTATTGAGTAACATAGGTTGTAATACTCTTTGATTCATAGTGACACATTTCTTGGAGGCTTGGGTTGTGAATGTAAGCTCTATAGTTTTGAAGAAAAATCACGTTAAATCTTATGTGTTCAATTGGAGTGGTTGCATTTGGGATTTTTGTTTATGTTTTGGTTCCATGTTTTCTCATTGTTTGATTGGATAAAAACAGGTTTATAGGATAAATTTTTTTATGTGGACCTAAACAAGATAAAAAAGTGGTATTAGAGCTTAAGGTTTTGCCTTGGCTAGTTTGTGTATTGTTAAATTCTATAATTAATTGTGGAGTCTTATTGGTAAAAGTTTTGTGAAGGTTGTTAGAAATTTTTTTGAGGATAATTTTTGGTGTAATCAATTATGAGTAAGGTTGATATAGAGAAATGGGATGGTTCCAGTGACTTCAACATATAGAAGGAAAAGAAGAGTATCTTGGTTCAACAAAAGGCAGTGTAAGCCTTAGAAAGTTATATGTTGTTTCCGAAAGGGTTCACCAAATTTCAAAAGAAGGATTTAGAGGCAACTTCTTTTACCTCCATTTTTTACCCTTGTATGATGATGTTATTGGTGAGTTGCAAGGTTAATATGACCACAAAGGATATATGAAAGAGGTTGTATGAGATCTATACTCAAAAGACTTTGTTCTATCCATTTAAAAGAATGATTGTTCCATTTAAAGATGGATATATCAAAGGGCTTGGAGTCTAACCTTTTAAATGATTATTGATGAGTTGGCCAATATTGAAGAAAGTCTTGGTGATCAAGATCTTGCACATCTCTTATTGCATAATTTACCAAAATTGAATCATGAAGTCAAGATGGAGCATACGTATGGAAGAGATAAAATATATTTGGGCAAGTAGTCTCTCACTTGAGAACACCAGAGTTGGAGTTGAAGACGGATGGTCTACATCTAGATGGTAATGGTAGAAGTGATGCATTTTTTATTCGTGGTCAAGGAGGTAATAAAAGCAAAGAGTTGAATGATAAAATTTTCTCTCGATCTAAGTTGAAAAAAGCAAAGAGGAATGTGAGGTGTTATCATTTTCAAAAACATAGTCACATTAGAAGAGATTGCTTAAAATGGTTAGGAAAAAAAGACAGAAGTATCAAGTAGTGGAAGAACTTTAGTGGTGGATGATGAGACATGTTATGCGTATACCGAAGTACTTGCAATTTTGATGAATGGTGGAGATAATGGCACATGGGTTTCGAAATCATGGTGCACAAACCATTTTACACCTCATAAGAGTTGATTTGTTGAGTACAAATCATTAGAAGATGGTGTTATAGCTTTGTCAAATAATCTTCAATGTGAAACTGTGGGTATCGGCATATGATAACTCTATGAAAATAGTCATTAGTGCACTTTTCTACTTAATCTTTTCTCATTTTATATAATAAGTAGTATTTTGGGATTAAAAATATTAAAATATAAAATTTCTAGTAAAAAGGGGTGAAAATATAATTTTTAAAATGTTTTGGGATTTTTTATGAATTTTTAATGCATGACCAATCAAAACTTGCCAAGTGAATACCATGCAAGCAAGGGAATTGATGCAGAAATCCATATGGATGACACACAATTTTAGCAGGCTAATCATATAAAGTCGTGTGTATAGAGTGACATAATGCCTCACCACGTATCAGCACTGCGTTCATTCCTAGTTTTCCACACGGTCAATGCTTACACCACGTGTCATCATGCTATTTGTCCACTCCTCCCAACTATGTGCCACTCAATCCACAATAGAAAATCACAGATTTCCACATTGTACTAACTCAGTGAGCGTTAACCAAATCAATCTCCCCCTGCCACACATGGTGTTCTAATTCACCCACTGAATTTCACGTGCCACATGTCACTCTCTTAATTGCTAGCACTTTTAATTTATCTTAGCCCTTGATATGAAAGTCAAGCTTCTACCTAAGCTATATTTAACCCATTAATCACCCTATAAACCTTAATGAGTTGTAATTAACATAAGTTTTATCGGTTTTTGGAGCCAAGAAGAGAGAAAAACATAGAAAATTCAAAATAAGATACAATATTTTTGGAGAATCAATAGAAGATTAGTATTATAATTTAAGAGATAGATTTTGTTTCTTCTTCTACTCCTTTCTTTATCATTTTTTATGTCTTTTTTTTATGAAAAATGAGTTTTATGAATAAAATTATATCTAGTTAATTTATTAATCTATAAGTCTTATGAACTCAATTTTCAACATGTGGTGATCAAATATTTTACCCTAATTATAATTATAATTGAATTATATTTTTATACTATTAATTATTTGGCCAACAATTGATCTATAGAGGCAATTAAATAGATTTGAGAAAACTATTTAATATTTTGTTTGGATTAAATAACATGCATAGTTTCTAGGCAGAAATGTATGATTTTTATGTATGTGATACATAATTGATGAACTTAATGAGAAATATGCAATTTAATATGAGAGTTTGATTAGGTTAATTATTATATGGTGTGTAGTTTACATGAGAGAGGAAAAACTATTATATTAGAATCAATTGATCATGTAATTAATTAATAATTATATTGGGGGGATGTTAGTGATTCATATGTTTATAAAATTAGAGAATTAAGTATTCCTAGATATTTTCTCATATATTTTCTTAGCTATCAAATCTGATTTAATTAATTATTGTTATTTAATTTTAGTTATTTTAATTTTACTTAAAATATAAAAACACAAAAAAATTATTATTTTTAAATTAGTTTCTAATAACCTAATCTTTATGGAAACGATTTTTTCTTATCATTATATTACTTGTTGCGATACAAATATTTACATATTCATTGAACACAATTTGTGTCCAATCAACGTAGTACCTTTTTGACTAGATGCTGGTTCAATGTTCATTCTTAAGAATGTGTTACATGTTCTAGAGTTGAAAAATAATTTTATCTTATCTTCTTAGGTATGTTGGATATAATGGATTTTAGTTTCAAATGTGAACGTGGTCAAATTAAGGTGTGCAAAGGCTCATTGGTGTTTTTTTGTGGTAAGGAAAGAATTAGATTTTATATTCTTAATGGTGTTGTAGAGACTAAAGATATTATGAATATCCATACTGAAATGGAGTTGAACAGGTGGTACAAGAGGTTAGGCCACAATAGTGCTCAAGGACTGAAGGAACTAGACATAGGAAATCTCTTGGCGATGGATTAGTTAATGGGATTAATTTTTGTGATCATTGTAAAATTACTAATGACAAGAAACTATCATTCTCTTCAACAAGGCATAAGGGAGATAGCATGTTAACATATGTGCATATAGACTTGCATGGTTTAGAGGAGATACCGCCAATGGATTATTCCAAGTATATTTTTTCTATTGTTGACGATTAATTTAGAAAGCTTTGGGTATATTTACTTAAAAGTAAAGATAAAGTTATAGAGAAGTTTGAAGAGTGATGATTACTTATTAAGAACCAAACGAGATGAAGGTGACGAACCTTATGACTAAATATGGTTTGAAGTTCTATTGTGAAGCCTTTGCTAGTTTGGGTAGAAAGAATGGTATTATTAGGTAAAAGATTGTTTCTAGGTTTCCTTAGCAGCTTAGGTTTGCAAGAAGGTTAACGATAACTCTTTTGAAGAAAGTTGAGTATGTTCTTTCTGAGGCCAGCTTACCCCTAAGATTTTGGGGTTAAGCAATATCTATAACTAAGCATCTTATTAATAAGTTCCCATATATGCCTCTTGACTTCAAGGTACCCAAAGTAGTATGGATGGATGTCTAGTAAAATATACTAAGAGTTTTTGGTTGTGTTGCTAATGCAAGGGTTAGGTGTATGAAACTAGAGAAAAAAGGGTATTGAAATTTTTGTTCTTGGGTTATATAAGTGATGTTGATAGTTACAAGCTCTAGTGTGATGATGGCAAGAAGCGTACATTAGTAGGGACATAACATTTGAAAAGGGTGTGATTTTTACATAAGTCAATTTTGAGGATTCCATTAGCTCACCAATTGTCGTCAATAGAGTTTGTTGTGAGGTAGAACTTGATGAGGGCTTAAAAATACTAAAATTATCATGATTTAATGTACTTTAATTGATTAAATAGATTTATATTTGTATGATTTTATCATATTTTATATAAATTTGAATTTTTGTATCACAGGTATTTATTTTATTTTTTAGGTATTTTCGCATAAAAAATAATTTAAATATTCGAAGAAAAATACTGGAAGCAATACATTATAATATTTAAAGTGTAGTATTCATTTATTATACAAATAAAGAGAGAGAGAAATGAGAAAAGGTTAAAAAAATGGAAAAATCGAAAAACATTAGCCAGCTAGTGCATGCCCATACCGAGTCTCATTCACGCCACAACAATGTCGAGTCCCGCATATGCCAATGCCCATCTACGAAAAATCCCAAACACGTCAACACCCATCCCACCAAAAATCTCATTCATCTGTTGCATACCAATGCCCCCACACGCATGCCACCATTTCCAAACGCGTCCAAGACCAATTTTTGAGATATTTTCCCACCTTTTTAGCCTTTTCCTCACCTATAAAAGAACCCTTTCTCCCATTGTAAAAATCATCCCTCAAAATCTCTTCTCTTTCTCTCTCTATATTTTTCTCTCTAGAAAGATTTCTTAGTTTTTTAGTTTTAAAGTTCTCTTTTTGAGAAGAAATAGTTATGCTTTTATAAATTTCTAATTTTTGATTCAATAAAAGGAAATGCAAATCTGTTAGTAGGTTTTTCAATAACGAAACTAGCAACAAAGTTTTGTAAGGATTCTTTTGAGGTACAATTTTAAAATAAATTCTTTACAGTTATTTTTATATTTTATTCTTATATGTTATATTTAATTTGTCTATGATTAAATTTAAAATGGCTGGCTGTTTGTAAATACGATATAATAATAACGTTACTATGCTTACAAAATATTAAATAGGTAAAAAATTTCTATAAAACAAATTCATTTTATTTTTATATATTCAAGATTTTATATTAAGGTTGTTAAAGGGAAATATATTATTTTTAATTATAAACTTAAATCAAAAAATTAGATTTTAAGGTTTAATTAATCGTTCTGATTTAGAGTAATGTCATTTTATTTGTTGATATAGTCGTCCGGTAGTTAGAGTGAAACTCTATTTCAAAAGTTTTTATAAGAAATATTATTTGAAAATATATTGACAACATATTTTCAGTAATGGTTTTAAAACTTGAAAGTTAGTACTCGAATAATTAAATTCTTAGGTTTAATTTGGTCACCTTCTATAAAGTTTAAAATGTCTAATCCTACTAAAGGTGGCATATTTACCCAGCTTTCTTAGTTATCTACCCCATCCATTGTAATTTGAAGTCGAGATATCAAAGGAATTTGTTTTTTCTCTTCTGACATTATTTTATTTTGTTCATGGTATTAGAGCTTTTGTAATGAAATTGGGCCTTGCCAAGAGCTCCTCTAGCCACACCACTGCCACCCAGTTCTCTATGATGTTGATTAGCAATGCCATCAGAAGTAGAAGTAACGCCATTTACAACGTTGTTTGAGTGTCCATTGGTAATAGTAATGTGTGATGAAGAAGAATAAGGAGTGGTGGGCTACAATGTCGGGATACCTCTTGCCTTAATCAACCAGTTTCATGTCTAATCTTGACGCCCAGGTTCCCATTGCCTTTGATCCCTTTTATGATGCAAATGTTTAGGACCCAAGTGTTAGAACAAAAGAGTATATGCACATTCATATACAATAGCGTAATGGTAGAAAACGTTTGACAACTATACAGGGGTTGAAGAAAGAGTTCAGCTACAATAAAATACTTAAAGAAAGCTGGGAAAAAGTCTGGTTATGAAGAACAGAAGCAGAGGGTAAAAGTTGAAGCTGAAGAGGTGGGTCAGTTGAAATTGTTCTTCTTTAATTTGTTGGGATTCTCTTAAAACTTATATTCACAAACTCAAAAAAAACTTAGAGGTATTCTAATTTATTTCTTAATTCAAGCAAGTGTTGTTCTACCACTTGATATATATTAGCTTCCATTTGAAAATTGACTGTGAAAACTTAGAATTGCTTATTGTTACTAAGAATTAGGGATACTACAACTATTTTCTACATAGTTCATATCATCCTATAATGGTGCTTGTAACGACACATCTGACTAGAGGTAATTACCTCACTTGGAGAAAATCTATGAAGATTACTCTTGGAGCCAAGCTAAAGCTGAGTTTCATTAATGGTAGGAATTATATGCTTAATGAAGAAAATACAAAGTATGAACTATGGACAAGAGCTAAATACATGATAACTTCTTTGATACTTAATTCCATATCCAAGGACCTTATTGATAGTTTTATTTATAGAACTTCAGCTAAAGAGTTGTGGGATGAGATAGTTGAAAGATATAGTGAGAGCAATGGGCCCTTGCTTTATCAGATTCAAAGATATATTGCTTCAATATCTCAAGGTAATGATTCTATTGTAGAATATTATGGCAAACTGGAGTGCTTGTGGGATGAATTTTATTTCCTTATGTCTTTATCTCCCTACACATGTGGAGATGCAAAGGTAATTTCATATTTCTACTCTATGAATAGACCGATGCAATCTCTTATGGGATTAAATGAATGCTACGACCCTACTAGAAATCAAATTTTGTTCATGGATCCATTGCCAACTTTGAATCGTGCCAATTCAATGCTTCTTAGTGTTGAAAAATAGAAAGAGGCTCATGTTAATTTTAATGAAAGTATTGAAGCTACTAGATTACTAGCTAGAACTCAAGTGAGAATGAATCAATTTAAGAAAGAAACTTATATGAAAGGATCTGCTTCTAAGAAGAAAGAATAGGAGAATAAGGTCTATGAATATTGCAGAATGAATGGGCATGGAAAATATTTTTTTTAAATTCATGGAGTTCCAGACTAGTACAAGGAATTAAAAGATCAACAGAAGAAAGGTACTAACAAAGCTATGGTAAATATGGTTGAAAATCCACTTGATTATGAAGATGTAAATGAAGCCAGAGGAGAGAAACAAGGTGATTTAGCTAATTTGGTTCAGCAAAAGTTGATGAAGTTGATCAACGACGAGATGACTATGGATGGTAACTATGCAAAATTTGCTAGTTTCAACAATTCTGTAGGTAACACTTTCTCTCTTCAATATACTTTAAGTTCTGCTACTAGTACTATTGAGTTGTTGAAAATGGTACTTGGATAGTGGACTCAAGGACCACCAATCACATGTCAGGCATTAGAAATTTTTTTAGCAATATAAGAAAACCTAAAAGACCTTCACCAGTTTATTTACCAGATGGATTTGTGAAATATGTTCATAGCATATGAGACATTAATCTTCCTATTAAAATTTTCCTGAAAAATGTCTTATACATACCAAGATTTAAATTTAATCTTATATATGTTCAAAAACTTTCTCACCTTGCCCAAATAGAATTTAATTTTACACCAACTACTTGTAATCTGCATGATTTACTGACTAAAGAGATTCAAGCAGTAAGAAAAGCTCTAGGAAACCTCTATGTTTTAGATGCTACTAGTTTTCAAGATTTCAATTGTAATAGTTTTATTACAAATGTTGAGTTTCTAAAATCAATTCCTTATGGATTGAATTATAGTGATGAAGTTTGCACCAATGAAAAAAAAAAGATTTCTTAAAACTCAATTGTGGCAAAATACATTGGGACATTGTTCTATAGATGTTTTGAAACGTAATTTTTTTGAAGTAACAAGATTTTAAAAAAAATCATTAATGTGAAGTTTGTCACAAGTCCAAACAACAAATATTACCTTTTTCCATTATTCAGACTAAAGCCTCACAACATTTTGAACTGATTCACTTAGACTTATGAGGTCTTTATAGCCAAGTCTCTATTGAAGGAGCCAGATATGTTCTAACTATTAATGATGACCACACAAGGGCCACCTGGACTTACCTCATGATCCACAAAAGCCAGACCAGTTCCTTTTTTACCAACTTCCTCAACATGAGTCATACACAATATGAGAAACATATTAAAGTCATATAGAGTGACAATCGTACATAATTCAAAATTTCAATCATTACTTTTTAGTAAAGGAATAATTCATCAAAATCATGTTCTTATACTCCTTAACAAAATAGGGTAGTAGAAAGGAAACACAAACATCTCTTACAAATAGCTAAATCTCTCATATTGCCATATGGCTACTTACATCATAAATAGACTTCCATCATCAATTTTAAATTGGAAAACCCCTGTAGAAATACTTTTCTCAAAACCACTAAATTATTCAAACCTTAGAGTCTTTGGATGCTTGTGCTATGCGACAAATGTTTACCGAATAAAGACAAAATTACTAAAAGAGCTTTCAAATGTATATTTCTTGGATAAGTTTCAGCTCAAAAGGCCTTTAGAGTTTATGATTTGGAAAAACATAAATTATATGTTTCAAGAGATGTAAAATTTTACAAACAAATTCTTCCTCATAAAATTGAAAATGGCAGTATCAAAAAACTTAGAACAAGATGTGTTACCTCTTCCTATAAGTGAAAATGACATTGAACCAATCATCTTAAACATGGACCAATCCCTTTTTATATCCATACCTGATCAAAACATTTTAGATGATTCATTTGCTCCTAATGATGATCATGATTTTCCTAATTTCATAGAAGAATATCTAGATAAAACCCAAATAACCAATGAAGTTTAAAAACACAATACTAGAATTAGAATTAAGCCAACATGGATGGCAGATTATGTTCTTAATTTAGTTATCAAGTCTTTAGATAGAATCTCTTGTCAATCATAGGATCTCAGAATATATACTCCAGAAACCTTCTCTTTTACAAAATCTCCTATATTTTATGATGCTTACATGTCATTGATGGTTATTAAATGAAATTGTACGACCAACATTGCAAATATCGATCTTACAAAAATTACCCTTTTGTGATTTTATTATTTGTAAAACTCTCGTAAGTACACGAATCATTTTATAGAAAATGATAAGTATACTCCCAAGGTCGATCTAAGGAAGAAATATATATGGTTTTTAATTTATTATTCAAAATCTTAAAAACAAAATCAAATCCTAAACATTGTGTCACAAATATTTTGGTTTGTTTGTTTTCTAATCTAATAACATGAAAATAAATATAAACATAGATATAAATTCAATAAACAATAATGAAAATTTTATCATTCATAATTGTTGAGTATTTAATGATATAATAATTAAGTTAATTATGTTTGCTTGTATTATTTAGGTTATTAAATATATAAATTAATATTTGTTGATTTTTTATTTTTGATATGAAAGTGTCCTTAGGCGGGGCCAAATTATTTTGTTAAATTTTAGTTTTATTTCTAAGCAAATAGCAAACCATCTAATCACAGCTTTAGGTGGAGTCAAATAATTAAACTTTATTCAATTTGTTCAAATTAGACCTAAGAATTTAATTTTCCAAGTACTAACTTTCAAGTTTTAAAACCAATACTGAAAATCGTCAATACATTTTTTAATAATAGTTCTTATAAAAAATTTTGAAATAGAGTTTCACTCTAAGTACTCGGCGATAGTACCAACAAATAAAAATGCATTACTCTAAATTAGACTGAATAATTAAACCTTAAAATCTAATTTTCATATTTAAGTTTGTAATGAAAAATAATGTATTTCTCTCTAACATTCATAATATAAAATCTTGAATAAAAACAAAATTAATTTATTTTATGAAAGTGTTTTACCTATTTAATATTTCACAAGCATAATAACGTTATAATTATATCATATTTACAAACAGTCAGTCATGTTAAATCATAGAAAAATTAAATGTAACTTATAAGAATAAAACATAAAATAATAACTGTAAAGAATCCATTAAAATAATACCTTAAAAGAATCCATTAAAATAATAACTTAAAAGAATCCACTAAAATAATAACTTAAAAGAATCCACTAAAATAATAACTTAAAAGAATCCTTACAACAGTTTGATGTTAATTTTGTTACTAGAAAACCTCCAAACGGATTTGCATATCTCTTTATTGAATCAAAAACTAAAAATTTATAAAAAAAATAATTAGTTCCTCTCAAAAAGAGAAGAACTTTAAAAAAAAAAAACTTTCTAGAGAGAGAAAGAGCTTATACAATTATGTGTGTTTTGGAATGGGGAAAAGGGTCATTTTTACAGATGAAGAAATGGCCAAAAAGGGGGGAAAATATTTCAAAATTTGAGTTTGAACAGGTTGGCACACATATGGGGCCTGAAAATCTCGCTTGATGGGCTATCGGCGTGGTGGACGACTTCTCGTGCAGGACACAACGGATAGTGAGTAGGTGTGTGTGGAACTCGGTGTGATGGCCAGCTATGTATTGGCACGTGCGCGGCACATTGCGGGTGGATGGTGCACGATGGGAGGTTGTATGCGCAGGACTGGACACGTTGCGTGCATTTCTTGACCCTTTTTGTCCAATTTTTTCATTTTTTTGAATTTTTTTTATTTATTTTCTCAATATATTTGTGATATATTGCCTCCAGTATTGTTTTCTTTGAGTTTTTAAGTTATTTTTGAACTAAATAACCTAAAAAACAATAAAAAAATACCTGTAATTTCGAAAATACAAATTTATATAAAAATATGATAAAATCATACAAATATAAATTTATTTAATCAATTAAAGTACATTAAATCATGATAATTTTAGTGCTTTTTAAGCACTCATCATAACCCTCAACCAGCTTCTTGCTAGTTCCTTAGCTAGAGAAGCGATAAAAACTAAATTAAAAATTAAAAATTAAACTATTCTAAATCACTTCCGTGGATTGATACGGTTGCATTTAGCATATGCAACAAGCCTTTAAACCCCTAGGTTTTCCTAGTGGATGAGTTTAAGTCTCGTGAGGGTTTTCAGTAATGATACCCACAAACATTAAAAAAATGGAAACAAAATAAAACAAATAACTAAAATTTAAAATAAAATAAAAAGCCTAACATAAAATAAAGAAGTGAAATACAAAAATATATCATGCTTATAATCAATTTTAAACTTCATAATTAAAATCTTAAACATAGATTATTTCAACTTCCTAAACATTCATGATTTATCATAATTATTAGTTGAAAATCATTTTCATATTTCATATCAAAAATGTATCAATTTAATTTTACCCAAACTTAGTGTCAAGAATCTAAATTTTCTTCGACTCTATTCCTCACAAGTCAATACTCTCAAAACACTGAATCCTATGGGTTCAAACACTTATATTAATTTATATGCGAAAGAGTTGATGTATAGAAATGAACTAATATGTTCACATATGTCTAAAGAAGAAGGGCTCAAAGTGTTATTTTAACATTGATCTCATGAAAGGAATCAAATGTAAGGATTTATAAAATATTATACATTACTTTCATGCATCAATCAAATTCATCAAATAAAAATATCAAGTAATATACATTTTAGAAAATGTAGGAAAATGCAATGACTTCTTAGGGAATTACTTCCTATATTTTCTTTTGCATTAAACTATTTCTCACAACTCTTTAGGCTTCTTCTTTTTGTCATAGTATATAGATTATACTATTCATTTTTCTTTTCTTTCTTTCTTTCTATTTTTTTCTTATTTTCTTCTTCTTCTTTTTTCTAAGAGAATACAATTTTTTTAGAGAGTAGACCCATGTACAGACTGTACATTTTTTATATGATACCTAGATATATCTCTTTTTTAATAAAAGTTATGCATGAATGAAGAAAGGCATATACTATCAATTTCTACTTAAATCATTTAATCTAAGCAAATGAAAAATAAATATATATAAGACTTTATTAAGATGTAAACATTTAGACATTCAATGCTAAGTCCTATAGAGATCATCTAATAATTTGAAGAAATAAGAAATGTGTTTGGAGTAGAAAAAATATATTTCACTCAGAATAAAGAAAATTAGGCTCAAATTATATCTTACAAGGGTAGTCTCCACTATTTGATTCCTACACACCAATTTTGAGTTTAATATAATTTACACACCTTATCAAGAAATACTAGTCATGACAAAAACTAACTAATTACCAAATACTCCATGATATGTTTTCAAAAATTAATCTAACAATACAAAAGACTTAACTATTTACCTAAATTTGATTTAAAGAAATGATAAATTTTTGTAAGATATTTTTTAAAAACTAATACTAAAATTCTAAAAATTACTAAATCACACAAAGAAAATAAAAACAAACACAATAAAAAAATAAAATGTGAACAAAAAAGTTTTAAAATTGTTAAAATTGTTGAAATTAAGCATTATAACTTTTCACCACCCCTAAGAAGCATACTATTATTTCTATATCTTCTACTTAAGTAGAATATCATAGCTTAGTTGCAACAGTCTGTGAGGTGCAATGGATTTCATATATTTTGAAAGACTTCAAGATTAATTTCAATACTCCTATCTCACTCTGGTGCGACAACAATGTTGACATTCACATCACAAAAAATACAATATTCCATGAAAAACGAAGCACCTAGATATTAACTGTCACTTGGTTAGAAATCATTTCAAAGAACGTTTCATTAAACTACAATATGTGTCGTCACAAGAACAAGTAGTAAACATATTCACCAAATCATTATCAGCTCTTCAATTCAGCAAGTTATGTTCAAGTTAGGTTTGTATGATATCCATCAAACTCCAACTTAAGGAGGGGATGAAAAATTATTATATAGGGACCACGCAAAATGATTATGCAACATAATCATTTTGTGTGCCATAATGATGTTTTTTTTATTTTCTCTCCTTTGTTGTTTTATATTCCTTGTACCATTGTAATTTGAAGTTGAGATATCAAAGAAAACAAAATTTATCTTCTAACATCATTTTATTTTGTTTAGTCTTAACGAAAGGGCTACTAGAAGGTTAGACCTCGCATGTGTATTATATGTGGAGTCGATGATTTCTAGATATGCTATGAGTAGGAAGGATACCTAAATATGGCATGAGGCTATAGATGATAAAAGGAGTTATTTGTATGATAATGAAGCACAAGTACTAGTTCCTACTCATGCAAGTAACAATGAAGACTATTTAGAGAGCACATTGGAGGATAGTGAGCTTGACTTGGCAAGCTACTAGCCCACTGTTAATGCAACAAAGTTTGTACAAAAATAGGTATCATGAATCCAAATTTTGACTTTTTTATTACTTTATTGCCTATTATTGTTGATGTGAAGATGATAAAGTATCTAGATGCACTTAATGTGAGAAACTTAGAATATGCAATGAGTATAGTGTTGATCTATCTTGAAGGTACGATTGAAGTTGGTCATTTGTGTGGTCAATTTGTTTGTTTGAAGTTTTATATGTTATGTTATACATTTTTGAATTTCATAAGTGTATTTGATTCAAGAAGCTATGCGATCATGGTATAACCAATTGAGGCTTGGTATTCTACTGTGGTAAGATGTGTTACCGAGTTGGTGGATGTCAATGAAGTTTCATAGTTGATATTGTTTATTTGGAAGGCTATTGAAGAATACTTTAAGGTGGAGTTAGTGATAAATCACATGGTTGAAGACAATGGATATCGAACTTGTTACCTTTGTCGAGTGATGTTACTTGGCAAAGGTGACCACTTATTCATGGTAGTTATTGAAAGGTAGTGGAGAACCCAAGCAATATTTATTCCAAAGGATTGGCATCAAGGTGGAGAATTGTGTTATGTGATGCAAATCTATGGAGGATGCTTGATTACCATCATGGGTCATCAAGTATCAAAGGTTGGACTAGAAGCATTGCATATGAATACTTGAATGAATTCTAGGGAACTCGACCAATCGAGACAAGGGTTGATTGATTAAGTAAGGTGGATCGATTGAGTTTCAATCGTGCTTGGCTCAAGGATTTTTCTATCCACTTTTTGATTCCCAATTTTAATGGGTTGATCAATCAAGCCAAGGGTCCATGAATCGAGCCCATAAATTTCCTCAAGAAAAATACAAGAAAGGGCACGAGAATTTGCACAAGGGGAGTTGGAGCTAAATGGGAATTTTCATAAATGATTATAAAGGCGTGTATAAGCACAGTGCCCTATAATCATTTGAGTGGGGAAAGAGAAAATTAGAGAGCTTAAGAGAGAAAAGGGAGACAAGAGGGAATGAGGCTTTTCTTCATTGAAAGTGGGGAAGGAAACTTGGTGTTTTTTGGCAACTCTTTAGGTTTGAACTTCTCTTTTCCAATCCATTGTAAGATTTAGGATTTAATTATATCTTTATTTGAGGAGTATAAGGCTTAGGGGAATTCTTAGGGCTAATAAGAAATTGAGTGATGCTTGTATGAAGAAGAGAGTATATGATTGTATTACTATTGAGTACCATAAGTTGTAATTATCTTTGATTTATAGTGGAATATTACTTGGGCGCTAAGATTGTGGATATAAGCTTCGTAGTTTTGGAAAAGAACCACGTTAAATCTTGTATTCATTTATTATTTTAGCTCGTTATTTTTTCTTGTCGATTACTTAGTGTGATTATATTTGTGATTGTTATTTACGATTTAGTTTACATTTGGTTCTTTATTTACTCATTGTTTGATTAGATAGCAATCAGTTCATGGAATTACTCCGTTTATGTCAACCTAAACGTGACCAAAAAATCACAACACTAATGTATACCAAATCCACTAGAAGAATGTGTGACAAGAAATTAATTTATTATATAACCAATATTGCAAGTATGCTTATTTTAGAATAAAATTCCGAACTTTGAAATATTGACATGAACAACAAAATGATTAATCCACATCAGTAAGAATATGAGCAAGCAATATATATAATTTTATTGTTCCAACTTTTTTAAAATTACCTAAAGGAAGACTATAGAAGTATCATAACAGGTAAATCGGCACCGCCAAACCTGTCAATAATCAATAATATCCTAAGATTCTGACTAGAACCATTCTTCCTTTGTCAAGTAGAATGCACTAAATTACACCCAACAAAGCCTTAAAAAAGATATCGGGCATTAGGCCTTTCTAAAACTGATCAGCCCCAGCTTCGCATTTCTCATTGTTTTAAGACGACTACAAGAGCGCACGCCAGGACCACTTATGAGGAGTTAAAGAACATTTTTGCCACCACAAACAATCTTGGCTTCTTTCCAGTAGTCTTTTACTGCAATAACAACAGGAACAATACATAGAGAGAGTAAGATGGTCCACAGCTTTTACTCTTCTCACAACAAAACGCTTGCTGGTCCACTTAAGACGCAACTTGAAATGGGCACCAACATAAGCTATTCATAATGAGACAAGAGTAAATGAAAGCTAATAGGTTCAGGACTGCATCGTCAGGCCTAGAAATCAATGTTTATTAAGAAGGGAATTTATGTTACAGTAATAAGTTACACCTTTGCACGTGTATTGCATTTAAGAACCAATTTAGTGGGGCTCATACACCCACCATTAGTTCAGTACTCACCATTCTATACTTTTTGGTATAGTCAGAGTTCAGTGCCACTGCTTGCTGCCCATAAACTGTTTGACAGATTTCCACAATACCATTTGAATGAAAACTGGTAAAGTAAACTTGTTTATTTCAGATTGATGAAGTTTGTTTTTCATTGTTATTTGGCAGCAAATTTAGTAATTTAAAGCAAATCTGGTCCTGTTGTCAGACTAAGCTGCACAATGTTTAAGAAAGAAAAGTCGTTAGATAGTAAGTCTAATTGACGAATGACATTGTGATCATTTAATAATAACAAGAGGAGCATTGAATATATTATATATGAACCCGTGATTACTTTGACTGATTTTTCATCAATTGTGAGGTTCACGTTAAAAGCCCCACTTTATTAAAGAAACATGCAGGAAGTATACTTAAATAACACTTCTAAGATTTATTTAAATGAAAGTAACACTTTAATCACAATAAACAAAATAAAAATTTAAATGAAAGTAACACTTTAATCACAATAAACGAAATTTATGTTGTTGAAATTAAATAATAAATGAGTTTAAACGATTGAATTTTAATTTGAATAATATGTAATTAATCTATATTTAATATAATAATATTTGAACTTATTTTTTTTATTTATAGTATAAATATACTAAAGGTATTAAACTTTTTTGAAGTTTTTAGGAGTTTTTCAATAATTTATACAATATGTTTCATGCATAATAACTATTTTAAGATGCATGTTAATGTTTCTACATCATAGCTACTCACGGGTTTTGATTCTCTGTTTGTTACCCATGTGTCAATTTGTCATTGATTAAGCATTCACTTCTGGACCACAGTTTTATGTTCTTCTAATACTATAGCTTCTTTGTTTTGAGCTTCCCCATAAGCCAAAACATGTCTGTTTCATCTTCGTCATTGACTAGTTTGTCCATTTTCCTTCTGCTAATCCTGAATCCTTCAATTTTTTTAGCCAAGCCTACCAACTCGACTCGTCCTCACCGGCAACTCTCAGTTGATTATTATGCTAAATCGTGTCCTCAACTTGAACAACTCGTCTCATACATCACAGCTCAACAGTTCAAAGAGGCACCTGTTTCTGGGCCAGCAACAATTCGCCTTTTCTTCCATGACTGCTTTGTAGAAGTAATTATCACTCTATAGCACAATGCACTTTTTCTAGTTATGTTTCATTTTTACTCTGTTGATATATATTTGGATTTGCTTATAGTGCTTTATACTTTGATGTATAATTTGCATGGGGTGAATAAAGGGCTGTGATGCATCCATACTCATAACATCCAATCCAGGAAGCAAAATGCGAGCAGAAAAGGATGCAGCAAGTAACAAGTACCTGAGGGTTGAAGGATTTGAGACCATAAAAAAGGCTAAGACTTTGATAGAAAGCAAGTGCCCCGGTGTTGTATCTTGTGCTGACATTCTTGCAATTGCAGCAAGAGATTATGTCCACCTGGTAAGAGTATGCCTATTTCTACTTCTACTTCTATTTTCTTCTGTTTTATACTATATGCTTTCTTCTTCTCTATCATGAGTTTGTTTTCAACACTCATTGAAAGTCAAATATTGGAGCGTCATAGACTGTTCTAGAGGAAGTAGATTTTGATAGTATTCGAGTCCGTAAACCAAACACATCTTTAATAATTCCTGAAAAACACCAAATTATCCAACTGATAGCCATGAAACCACTTAAGGGTTAACCACTATATATAGCTACCCAATTTTTTACTCCATTATACAAAGACAATTATTTCTTTGTTAAATAGATACCCAAATTTTTAATTTTGATGCATAAGTTAAATATTTGACAAGTTGAGTACATGTGTTAAAAATATTACATTAAATTTTAAAATATAGTCAAACTTGTTCTGCTCAACAGTTTAATATTATATATTAACTAAAAATTATTATTTTGGGATAATAGGTTGTGTGAGGCTTAATTAGTTTGTCATTAACTTGTTCTGATCAATAATTTGATTTGAACAATAGGAACCTATGATGTTCAATTTGACCAAAGATTCTAAAGATTCTTTCAGTTTTGTGATATTTGTAATCGAAATTTAGAAAATATCAATAGCTATCATATATAATCAAATATTTATCATCAATAAATCATATTTTATTCAATGACCTTATTTTCCTTTCCATGGGAACCTCACATCACTTTTTTCAATCAAAATGAAATGCATTAAAATGAAAAAAAAAATAGTAAAATTTAATGGCTTAAACCTAGAATAAAAACACTAGATGTGTCAAACGAGCTGTTCAGTCTAGTTCAACTCATTTAAAATTAACTCATTAAATTCATGAGTTAAAAAACATAGTTTGCTTATCTCATAAACTTAAATGAACAGCTCATTTGAGGTCATGAGCAATTTAACAACTTATTTAACAATTTTTTTTGGATGAATATAATTTTTTTGGTTGAACCTTTTTTTGTTTGCAAAGAGTTTGAACATATTTTTCTAATACTTTTTTAGTTGATTTTTAACATTGTTTTTACCCAAACAATAAACTTTTTTCTTCTAAACAATCAAAATTTTCATTGATTAACAAACTTGAACCATTAATTTCTTTATTTAACTAATTATAATATAATAATCACATTACTATCTAACATTTAAAAAATTAATATCATAAATCTCTCAAAACTAGTTCAATAGAAATAATAAGTCACTGTATTGAATATCACAAACCTACAAAAAGAAGTTAAATAAGTGAATATATTTCAAAAAAATGCTTAATAAAAAATAAATGTGGTTGCAAAAATGAAATTAAACTAAATGAGTTGCCCATGAATAACTTAGCTCATTTCAGATAAAATGAGTTCATCTCAACTTAACTCAACTCATTTAAAAATTATAGAGCTGAGTTAAGCTATAGCTCATTTAAGGTGAGTTGAGTTTAAGCGAGCTGACCCAGCCCAGATCGTTTGATAATTCTAAAAAACACTAAATATCTAAAACAAACTAAACATTAATGGATCCAACAACAATTTCAAATAATTTATGAAAGAGTCTACGACCCGGTCAACTAATAGGATAAAAAGATACATACTCTTAAAAGACTCGGCTTTAACTCGCAAGAAATAGAACAAAAAACACTTAAAAAGTTCACACAATAAAAGCATAAAAAGTATAATATCCAAAAGTAGATAACTTTAAAAACATACATTATATATAGAACAAAAAGAAAATAAAAAACAAATGCTTTCTAATCAAAGTTTAAGTTTATAGTATGTTGAGATATATATGTCTTAAACTTAGATTATATTAACACAATATCATATTTTTTATAACAATCGGTATAAGGAGGCAAACCCATATAGAAATTGTATCTATATGGTAACATCTTTGGGTTTCTTAAGGCAACTACTCAATAGCAAATAATTCACTAAATAGTAAACAAGTTACAACACTAATAAATAGTAAAACCATTATTACCTCTATCAGTCAGGATCTCTATCCAAACTACCTATTGTTGCTCTTCACCAGTTGCTTCGGTAATGACTTGGTTTAACACACAAACTCAATTATCCTACATAACCAACACCACCCAATGCGATGTAATTGATAACCAAAGATCAATAACTGGAAGTGTATCAACTCATAATCTCTCGGGACACACAGTCCCTTACGAATATCAAACATGTATGGGAGACACACAGTCAAGCTACGTACTCATACATATAACTATTTGATAACTAACCATAAAATGACCTACTCTTAAATGTAAGCTCTTCAAAATAATTTCTAAAATAGATATAAATCTCAGTGTGAATTTTGATAGAGTTTTGGCTTTTAAATGATGGGTAAAAAGAACATAAATGAGTGGGGTATTTATAGGGCTTAGAATACACACTTTGCTAATACTCTTGTCATAACACCCTCGCTAGGGGTGCTGGAGAGAATATTGGCAAGGTGCTAAAAATTTGCATTTTTTTCTTTCCAAAAATGTTGAGTATTATCCATAAATACTCACACTAGAAACACGCAAAAAACCACAAGAAACAACATTGGATAGCTCGCAAGCTCACTATGAAAACCAACCCTATGGTATGTGTAAACATGTTTTCATACAAAGTGTTTCTAACTAAGTGTTTGTGTGAATTATTGATCTATAGTAACCAATCTTACACAATAAAAGATAGAACACTTAGTAAAATAAAACAGACATCGTGTTTTATACATAGAAAGTTAACACACAGACACAAGTATAACAAGCCTTAAAAGTTATCCAATGATCCAAGTACTAGAGACTCAAAGAGCCAAAGTTGACATAGTTCAAAGAAGTACTCCTAATTCATACCAACATTATCTAACATGGTAAAAAAGTATAGAAGAAACCCTTCTAAGAACACTAGATGTCATACCAACTAAAGGAACCCAAATATGAGACAAAGTAACTAGAACAATCAAAACTCCAAAATAGAGGACAAAAGTTCAAACAAAGAAAAGTATTAAACAAAACAACAAAACCAACAGCAAAACGGTATAGAGAGATATGACTAGCCAACTAAGCCATTCCACAAGCCTTTCAAAACCAAAACATGGGACCTAAAAAGCAAAATATTAAGCAACCAATACCCCTATGGTTTTTTACATATCAATAGTGTTTTCATCCTCCTCAATTGCCCTTAAAATTGAATGAGAAGATTTAACCTACAAATTGTTCAAATAGGTCATATCATCCATACTTTCCATCAGTCTCTTACCACTTTTAGGACAAAAATCCTTACTAACTTTAATGACTCTTTTACCTCTTCCACTACCAACAACAATACTATATTAACCTCTCTTCATAGCCTTTCCACCAACCCTTTTCTTTACCGAGACACTATTCGAGCCAAACACAAAACCATCAGCATTCTTTTTCTTCAAACACCCTTGTTTGATATATATATTGGAACATTCGTGTTCATAACCGACATCATCCTTTCACCATATAAAGAGTATTTCTACCCCATTCCCCTCCCACCCCTTAAAAAATAGAAACAAGCATCACTTTGAAAGGGATCCAAGCACCTGGTATTAAAGGTTTTAAAATATCAAAAGCATATATGAACCCTAACTAATCTCAAGAGTCCAACAAAAAGGGAAAATTTATCCACCTCTAAGATCGAACCAAAAAAACTCACAATCCTTCTAATAATCGAAACACCTCTCCAGTCCATAGGTAAATCATGCACTTAAATCCAAATAGTTGTAGAATCAAAATTAAGATTAGATGGATTCATACATGGTCCATGTCTCTAAACCATCATTAAGTAGTTATCAAAGCTCCAAGGATCTTTCTTTAACACCATTTCCAACATAGAAATATCCTCCAAATAGAAGGCAAAAGAACACATATCTATCACTTTGAGATCCAATCCTCCATTCTTTGTCTAATTTTTTCAATACAGGAAAAAGATCATCCACATTAACTTGTATCTAAGACAAAATATGAGGATTAATTGCAAGACTAGATCAAGCCTCTCACACTCAACCATGCCTCTAATGTCAATAATAAGATTGATTTGATTAATATGATTTGCTAAAATCTTCCATCGCCACACAAAATAAGATTAAAAATAGGGCAAAAACTCAATATGAGATATAGAGAGAATCATTAGAATATAATATATCTGAGGACATAAGGAATGAATTGAGAAAACACAAAACAAAATCCACAAAGAAATTGAGAAAGAGAGAGAGAGCACTAATGTTGAGTTGGAAAGGAAACCCAAAGAGATCTCTCATGGGAAAAAGGCACCTCAAGAGTCTTATACTACTTGATTATTCAATTTTTGTGAAGTATTCGTGTTTAAAAGACAGGACATAGATATGGATATTTGGACATTCTAATTTGACATAAATTTAAAGAAAATTAAAACAATATGATTGTGGCCTACATCTCGATACATATCCAAAAATTTATAACTCTAGTTATTATCAGGAAATGTAATGCATTTCTTATGCAAACATAAGCCAATATGCATTCATATTCTAGGCTAACTACACTTTCTTGGAATTGGTACCTTTGGACTATCCTTATTTTTTAGTACTCTTTTTGACCCATATTTTCAATTAAGATATATGAAATTACCGTTATTTAGATTACTGGTACATATTTTGGTCAATCTCAATAGTAATGTTAATGAATTTGGATAGTTGAGTGGTACCAACTATTATTGAAGTTGACCAAAATGTGTATCAGTAACCTAAATATGAATATTTTATGTGTTCTAGTTGAGAATATGGATCAAAATGATATTAAAACAAAAATAGGGATAGTCCAAAGATACCAACTCCACAGTTTGCTTACGTAAGCTTTTGGTATCAAACGAGGTCATGCTTTATGCACAACATTTATTCAGTTAGCCATAACTGAAATGAATTTGATTTTACATTTTGGGTTGACTTAAGGTTTGGGCTAATACAAATCAAACAAATGAATATAAGGCTTAAATGACAAAATATTTATATTTTTTGAAAGGCCATGTATTATGAGTAAGTGGGAGGAAAATAAAAGAAAGAAGAGACAAAAAAGGAAGATAATTCAAGTTCCAGATTGACCAAAGTTTCCAATTTTATGTGGTGTAGGCAGGGGGTCCTTACTATCAAGTGAAGAAAGGAAGGTGGGATGGGAAAATATCAATGGAATCAAGAGTTGGATCCAACATCGCTCAAGCAAATTTTACAATTGATCAACTACTCAAACTCTTTAATTCAAAAGGGCTTTCACTTGAAGACCTTGTTGTTCTTTCTGGTGCACATACATTTGGTTTTTCCCATTGTAATAATTTTGTTAGTAGGCTTTATGATTATAGGGGTACCAAACAACCAGACCCAACTATTGACCCAAGACTTTTAAAGGCTTTAAGAATGTCATGTCCACAATATGAAGGACATGGAGACATTGTTGCACCTTTTGATGTTACCACTCCATTCTTGTTTGACCATGCTTACTATACTAATTTGCAGGCTAAATTGGGGTTGTTATCCTCTGACCAAGCCCTATTTTTGGACCCTCGTACTAGGCCTTTAGTTCAAACTTTGGCAAAGGATAAACAAAAGTTTTTCCAAGATTTTGCAATTGCTATGGAGAAAATGGGATCCATAGGTGTTAAAAGGGGAAGGAAACATGGAGAAAAAAGGAAAGATTGTAGCATTCATACTTAATGAACTCTTCTCCATTTCTTATTTATTTTCCTATTTTAATATTCACTCTCTTGTAATTGGCTCTATTTCATTTAATATCTTTTTATGGCTTTGCCATGGTTTGGACTGATTGCTCTTGACCTTGGTCTATTGGATTCTGGTTTCAAATTCGTGTTTTTCATTATCTGATGTAGAGGAGACACTTGTTAGTACACAGAGTTAAATTTTTAAATTTTATAATGTACAAGGTGCCACTCGTGGGATTAGTCAGCATATAGTATATTACTTGTGACTAGGGTTAATGGCTTACATATCATAAGTTCATGTTGAAATTTTGTATGTCTTATATTATTAAAAAAGAATTGTTTTAATATCTTAATTTAAGTATTGATATACTTTTTAGCTATTTTAAATAGTATTTACTATTTTTTTATCAAAGTTGTACAATATGTCTTATATGTCAAATTAGACAAGGACTTGGGTTTTTATCTATAAAGGGCATATCCCATTCAAAAGTTTAAAAAGAGGTTCTTTGTTAATTTAGTTTAAAAAAAGACTCTTTCTAACCTCTCAATTAAGTAGCAAGTCATTTTTTTTCTCTCTCATCTTTCAATTCTATGCCTAATTTTTTTTTCTCTTCTTATTTTAAAAACAAGACAAAAAAATATTTTAATTACCCTTTGCAACTTTAAAGTACCGAATACAAAAATTATAAATTTTTAATAAATAAATTTTTGAGTGAATAAAAAATAATAAAAATAATTTATATTTATAAAATACAAAAATATATTTAATAATAAATATATAATTTGTTATCACAAATAACTTATCAAAATTTTATTATAAATTAACTTAAAATTATAATAATAAATTATAAAATAATTACAAAATTAATAATAATAATTATTTAAAATAAATTATAAAAACTCGACTAATAATTATAATAATATTATATTAGATAATATTTTCACACAAATTTTATGATATAATGTGTTATGTTTGTATTGTATATTGTAAAAAGTTGGATAGAGAGATTTCATAATTTTTTTTTAATAATTTAATTATTTTTATGAATATTATTTTTTTATATCATAATTATAATTAAATATTATAATTATTTATTAAATATAATTATAATTAATAATAATAATAATGTATTATATTATTTATGAATTATCAAAATATTTAACATATGATTTTCAATATATATATAAATTTATATTTATTTTATTGTAAAATAAATTATTATTTATTTTTTAAAATACATTTTTTAATATATGATATGATAAAAAATATTTATGTATTTAAAATTAATTATAAATTTATAAGATGTTAATATTTTTTTATGTTTATAATAATTATTTTTTGTAAAATAGAGCTAATATATCTTTTTTTTAAATAAAATTAATTAAAAATTTTGTTTTCAAGTTTAAGGTAAGATCTTGCCTATTTTTAAAAAAACTTCTACTTATGCCCATTTTTAAACTATTGTCCAAAAGTTGGCTATTATAGACAACCCACAAGTACTTTTATAAAAATTTAAGGAAAAAATCACTAGCAAAAAATAATAATTTAATGGGTAAAAGAGGTACCAACAATTAAATTTGTATAATAAAACATAATATTTTAATACATAGTGTATGAAAAATCAATACATTAACTAGGGTATCGAACATCATATAAAAAATATAATAGTTTAAATCTATTATTTTTATGTCCATATATTACTATTATCGTTAATAACTCAAGTTTAAAAAATTTAATAAATTAATTTAAAAATTTAGAAGAAAATGTCATATCATAAATTTGTTTTGTCTTATGGGAAATATAATAGTAATTCTTTCTTTTTTTTCTATTGTCTTTTTTCTTAATTTTTCACAAAACCTTTGTCCAATTTTCCATATATGACACATTTGGCTAGCTTTAATCAAAAAAGAGAAAACACTATTTAAAATGGAAAAAAATGATATCAATACTTGAATTGTAGTATTAAAATGAAACTTTTTAATAACATAGAATATAAAAGGCACCAATATATTAACTATAATACTTCTAGAGTACCAATTCCATGGGATTGGATGTTCAATTTTGTAGTAATATGAGAGATTCCTACAACTAAAAGTAAAGAACATGCAATTTTATAAACTTTTCATCAAATTTAGTACAATTGACACAACAATAAAACTTAAATTGGATATAAAATTTATGCAATGATATAATTAAGATATACAACAAATTATTGTATTGATTAATAATGATTGGTTTTTCATAGGATTTCAAGTTGGTATATAGATACAATAATTATGGGACCACTTCCTAGCATAAAGCCAATTAGATCGTGACATTTAAATGGTAATATATATTGTGATAAAAATAATAATTTTTTGAATTTAACAGTGAGAAAAGACATGTACCAACAATTAAATTTGTATAGTAAAATATAATATTTTAATACATAGTGTATGAAAAATCAATACATTAACTAGGGTATCGAACATCATATAAAAAATATAATAGTTTAAATCTATTATTTTTATGTCCATATATTACTATTATCGTTAATAACTCAAGTTTAAAAAATTTAAAAATTTAGAAGAACATGTCATATCATAAATTTGTTTTGTCTTATGGGAAATATAATAGTAATTCTTTCTTTTTTTTCTATTGTCTTTTTTCTTAATTTTTCATAAAACCTTTGTCCAATTTTCCATATATGACACATTTGGCTAGCTTTAATCAAAAAAGAGAAAACACTATTTAAAATGGAAAAAAATGATATCAATACTTGAATTGTAGTATTAAAATGAAACTTTTTAATAACATAGAATATAAAAGGCACCAATATATTAACTATAATACTTCTAGAGTACCAATTCCATGGGATTGGATGTTCAAATTTGTAGTAATATGAGAGATTCCTACAACTAAAAGTAAAGAACATGCAATTTTATAAAATTTTCATCAAATTTAGTACAATTGACACAACAATAAAACTTAAATTGGATATAAAATTTATGCAATGATATAATTAAGATATACAACAAATTATTGCATTGATTAATAATGATTGGTTTTTCATAGGATTTCAAGTTGGTATATAGATACAATAATTATGGGACCACTTCCTAGCATAAAGCCAATTAGATCGTGACATTTAAATGGTAATATATATTGTGATAAAAATAATAATTTTTTGAATTTAATAGTGAGAAAAGACATGTACCAACAATTAAATTTGTATAGTAAAACATAATATTTTAATACATAGTGTATGAAAAATCAATACATTAACTAGGGTATCGAACATCATATAAAAAATATAATAGTTTAAATCTATTATTTTTTTGTCCATATATTACTATTATCGTTAATAACTCAAGTTTAAAAAATTTAATAAATTAACATAAAAATTTAGAAGAAAATGTCATATCATAAATTGTTTTATCTTATGAGAAATATAATAGTAATTCTTTTTTTTCTATTGTCTTTTTTCTTAAATTTTCAAAAATCCTTTGTCCAATTTGCCATATATGACACATTTGGCTAGCTTTAATCAAAAAAGAGAAAACAGTATTCAAAATGGAAAAAAATGATATCAATACTTGAATTGTAGTACTAAAATGAAACTTTTTAATAACATAGAATATAAAAGGCACCAATATATTAACTATAATACTTCTAGAGTACCAATTCCATGGGATTGGATGTTCAAATTTGTAGTAATATGAGAGGTTCCTACAATTTTTTAAGTAATGTTGTTTATTTCAAGTATAATTGTGTAATTAAATAAGCTTTATGTTCGAGTCCCTAGCAACGTGTCCTTAGTGATGTATGGGTATATTGGCCCTTGTCTTTCATTTAGAGCCCCATGTGGTATCATGATGAGCATGATGAATTTATTAGCATAAAGACATTACACTTGCATAGGCAATGATATATTGTTTCATTTCTTGTTTTTTCCATTAGATTTATTTCCTTTCTTGAATGAATTTAGGGTATATCAATCTATGAATTGCAACCCATTCATGCTATTGTGTTTTATGATTTTAGTTTTGTTTCCTATATTAGATTGGTATCTAAGCCTTGAGGAATTTCCTTAGCTATGATTGCAACTTTAGGCACCGATAATCAAGTTGTGGGAAATAATGTTCATGTCTCTAGCGAGTTATGGATTGTAACGACTGGTATGAAGACTAAGTTTGAAGAGAGGCTTAAGAAGGTGTCACAAGACCTTCATCAATCATTTCAAAAAATCACTAACCAATTTACCACACAGATAATAGAACTTCAAAAGAGTGTCAAGGTGAATGGGAAGTAGAGACACTTCGTGAAACTTCACATAACTACTTTGAAAATTCACCCAAACTTCATCGCATTTAATCTCTCAATAAACTGAAGCATCACTACAGCAAATACAATTCCAATTCATATGAAGAAATCACACCACCTAGTAAGACCAACTATACATTTTTTGGATTTGATGAAAGAACACCTTAAATTTGTAATCATGAGACCAGGTTTGATAAGTACAATTCAAATCCACGTGCATTTGATCCTCAAAATTGTAAGCTCAATATTGATATTGTAAGTTTCACTAGATATGCACATATAAAAGAGTTTATGGACTAGATGTAAGATGTTGAAAAGTTTTTTTATTACACTCAGATACGTAAGGAGAAGAAGGAAAAACTCATGGCTTATAAGCTAAAAGTTGGCGCATCAACCTAGTAGGAGCATGTGTAAAATGAACATAAATTGATGGACAATCAACCCATTGTTACCTAGTCACACTTAAAGAAATTCATGATACAAAAATTTCTCTCTAAAGTCTATGAGCAAATATTATACTAGAAATATCATAAGTACCATTAAGGCCAACATATGATAGAATACACTGAAGAGTTTATACGTTTAGGAACTAGAGCCAACATATGGGAATGTGAACCCCAGAGGGCATCAAGATATATCCAAGGCTTGTATTCCCCAATCAAGGAAAGAATTAAGCTCAGCCAAACAGTATGGATCGTAAACCAAGCAAGTAGTTTAGCTTTGAAAGTTGAAAACCAACTTACTAAATCCAAAAAGCCTACACCAACCAAGTCAAGATACAGTAATAATTAAAAGCCAAGAAATTACTCAACCACACCTTTCACACCTCAATTCCCTCCTAATAATCAAACCAAACCCAATACACCTTTCAACAAACCTAATGAACTAATGTAGAGACTAACCCTTATGACATTCCCCTACTTATCAAATGCTTTAGATGTTACCAACAAGGTCATAGATAAAATTAGTATCCCCAATGAAGAATTTCCAATTTAGAATGTGAATTTGAACAATGAAGAAATTGAAGATGTTAGGCCTGTAGCGAGGAGTAAAGATGAAAGAGCGTTGAATTGCGTAGTTTAAAAGATATTATTATCACATAAACAACCAGCCTTGTCTCAAAGGAATGCTCTTTTTAGAACTAGATGTATTGTCAAGAAGAAGATCTATGGTATCATCATCGGGAGTAGAATTACTAAGAATATAGGTGATGTTTGGTTGGAGGAAATGGAAAGGAATCAAAATTGATTCCTTCCATTTTGTGTGTTTGGTTGGGCGGAATGTAGGGACGGAATTGAATCGATTACTAAAAGAGAAGAAATCACAATTCCTTCTCCCTTTTTAGGAATCATGATTTCATTCCCATCTAAACTTTTTTTTCCAATTTTACCCTCACCCTAAATATAACCCTAAACTCAAATCCCAAATCCTCAAACCCAAAACCCAAAACTCAAAACCCTAAACCCTAAATCCAAATCCTAAAACCCTAAACCCCAAATCATTAAACCCTAAACCTCAAATCCCTAAACCATAAACCTCAAATCCCTAAACCCCAAATCCTAAATCCTAAATCCCTAAACCTTAAAACTTAAATCCCAAAACCCTAAACCCTAAAACCTAAATCCCAAAACCCTAAACCCCTAAACCTCAAATCCCTAAACCTTAAACCCTAAACCCTAAATTCCAAATCATAAAACCCTAAACCCTAAATCCAAAATCCCAAATTCTAAAAACCTAAACCCTTTTTAGAAAAATAATAATTTTAACCCTAAACCTTAACCCACAAATATAACCCTAAACCCTAAATCCCAAATCCCAAACCTCAAAACCCTAAACCCTATTTAGAAAAATAATAATTTTAATAATATATTTCTTTTTAATTAAGTAATAATTATTTAGAAAAATAATGATTTCAATATTTTGTCTCACAAAAAAATAGTAATTAAATGACATTATTTGAATTTTACTGAATGTAGGGGTATTAAGGTAATTTATAGCTTTTTTCATTCCATTCCAGTGGCAAACCAAACACTATAATCCTGATTCCGAGCTTGATTCGAGTGGTTAAACCAAACAACATTATTTCCTTTCCATTCCATTCTGATTCCGATTCCGATTTCGATTCCATTCCACGAACCAAATGTCACCATAGTACAAAATAAAACATAAATATAAAATAAATTAATGGTAAAATAAATAGGAGGAATCAAACTCTCCTTTATATATAGATAATAGAAGTAGACTTGGGAAATGAAAATGAAAAATGTCTATTTTCATGGAGAAAAAAAATATTGTTTTGAAAATTGAAATTTTTAGTCAAACTATATTATTGCTTCTAATTAAAATTTTTAAAACTATGACTTAGTTATTAAACTTTTAAAACTTTATATTTGAGTTCATAAATTTTTAAATAGTACGATTTAATTTTCGTACTTTTAATATCTCATACATAAGTCTCAAAATTTTAAATCACAAAATGTACAAAGTGGAGGGTTAAGTTAGTCCTCGTGCTATTATATTTTAAATTCTAAATTCTAAATTAGAAGTTTTAGGGCTAAGGTGTAGGTAATATATGATACTTAGGTCCTTAATGTCTTTCTACTTATAAATATAGTAATACATTTTTTAATCAACGTGTGACACTCTTTTTATACGGTAACAATCCTCTAAAACGTGAGTTATTTAACCTAACACTTTGTATTTTCAACATAACTTTTATATTATAATTATATTTGGTTCACTTTTCTTTTCTTTCTTTTTATAAGATTCATTTTTTTATTGGAGGACTATTAATATACTAAAGTTCTAATATCATGTAAATTTTGTATAGTGTATAAGGAACATAATCCATCAAATCCTAAAATGTTAACCTCAAAAGAGGATAAGCCTTATATTACTTATAAATATTTACTAGTACATTTCTTAATTAATATGTGATACTCCTTTTATACACTAACCCACACTTTGAGAGGAATGATAGTGTGTAAAAAAGATTTTCTCACATTGATTAAGAAATATATTAATGTATTATTTATAAGTAATATGAGATTTAGTTTCCTTTGAGGTTAAACTTTTAGGATTAAATCACTCATATTGTTTATACACTATACAAAATTTACATATATGTATTTTAGTAGTCAAGTTAAGACAAATATGTAAAGTTTTAAAACTTTGAAGACTAAATTTATGTTAAGTGTGCGAATAAGTCTCACATTGAAAAATATAAGTAGCAAATTGGGTATATAATTAAGATGTACTACTCATTTTAATAGGTTAACATTTTGAGTTGAACCACATGCCTAACAAGGGGTATCAAAGTTAGAGCACAATTGCATTGCATGGGTGAATACAATGTGGATTCCCAAGGTGAATGTGGACTCGTTACACATGTGGCCCAAATCCGAATGAATGATGGACTCTTGTTGGATCGCGTAGAGAATTATACGATATTGTTATAAATTTATTTAAACTCTTGAGTTTTGATTAAGTTGGTATTAGTTCTTTGACTATTTCTTATCATGCGATTAAATGACTAATCCTTTGTATTGGGGCATGATTAAAGTCTAAGGGATGTAATGTATTTTCGTTTGAAGAAAGATTGTTAAGTGTGTAAACAAGTCTACATTGAAAAAATATGATTAATAAATTGGGTATATAGTTTTGATACTTCTTTTAGTATGTTAACATTTTGGATTGAAACCTATACTGAATGAAATTTATATAACAATTATTCAAAATTTGGAGACTAATAAAATAATTAATCCAACATATTAACCTAAAAATTTTACACTCAAATTATTGTAAAGATAAAAATTATGTATGGGTATAAAATGGATTGATAATCCATAGTTTATGTTAATCTTTGATCCATCTTATCCATGCAGATTATAATTTAATCATCGGTAACTAATCGTATTAATTTTAAATTTTTTGTTGTTTGACAAATTTGATGCATACAGGATGAAAATGATGATCTGACTTGTTATGGTTATTCTCTGACAGATTGGAGTACTCTCTATTGAAAATGATGATCTGCGTTGTATTGGATGGTTATGATAACGATGTATTTTTTTATTTTATTGGTCAGTTTAATCGTAGATGGTGACTTGTAATGTCGAGATTACAATTCTCTTAAGCCATATTAGACACGTGGGTCGTGCGTAAAACTAAACTTTGGTTGAAAAAAATAATATAATTGCTATGTGTATTTGTTGATGTTTAAAGTTGGTGCAATAATATGGTATTTTGTTTACCTTTTTATTATTTTAAAATATTGTACTTTTTTAAAGTGATAATTATGTTTTGCAAATTAAAAATAATAAAAATGTATGCTTTAAAGAGTTGTGAAGGGTGATATGAACTTTTTTTAATTATTTAAAATAATTATACTATGCACATACATAATAAATTATACTCAAATATTTAATTTTTTTACATATTTAAATGAAATTTATGAAATTGAATTACACAAATTAACGAATAAAAAATATATTTCAAAATTAATAAAATATATATACAATCTTAACATAAAGTAATATATTCTATATTTTGTATATATAAATTAGACCGAATGAATTTATGCTACTTAAAAATGCTAATTTTTGTCTTAAAGCTTATTGTTAAATAACGTAACGTTTATCTGTGTTAAAAGTCTAATGTTTTAATCCTAATTACAATTATGTGAGTTTTGTGTATTAAAAAAAGAGATAAATATTGCCAAGATCTTATACTTATTACAAAAATGGTATTCATGTTTTACATTATTTTGTAACAGTTTAATCTTATTGTTATTAAAAAATGACTGCACAAATAAAGTAAATTTTTTCATTTTATTTTTTGATTTTTTTAGATACTCTTTTAACTTGGATAATTATAACTAAAAGAATCAAAGAAAAATTAAATTAAATAGAAAATAAATAACATAACATAACATAAAAATGTCCACTAGTCGTTATGCAATCACTTTTTCTTAACAATAAAACTAAATTATAAAAAAAAAGTATATAATCTAAGTTTTATTTTTAGAATAAGTATAAAAAATTGCTAATTTGCAATTCCATCCATATAATTTGTTACACCATTAAATTTTGTTCTAGTTTTTTATATAACTAAAATGACAATTATTATGACAAACATTTATTGAGAAAATTTTAAATGTGACATATTTTTAATTATTTATTTTTGTTATTAAAATGTATTTAAAATTATTGTTTTGCTCAAAATTAGTTAATTTGATTGGAAAGGTATGTCTTGAATATTAAAATGTATTTTAAACTATTTTAAAGATATGTGTGATAAATAATAAAATTATAACTTCAAATATCGGAAACATACTTATGTTTTATAATCAAAATAAAAATAATCAATTAAAATATAAAAAATATATATTAAAAGAGTAATAAATTAAATTTTTTATTATATAATATTAATATTTAAATGAATATTTATCCAATAAATAAACAAAATTTAATTAATTATTAAATATAAAATAAATTAAATTCCTGCCACTAAAATTAGAAATTTAGTAAATATATCTATATACATATATCAATGCATAAATAACTATTACTATGTTAATGGGATCATTCAAGGACATCAAAGTTTTATAATCCTCTAATGATGGCTTATTTTCTTGTGTTTGAGCTTGATTGTGAAAACCCAGAGAATATGTAGGCTTCATAGAAAATGATGGGCCTTAATGGTTACTCTAAGAAAAATTAAGATGATTCTTCCAACATGGATTGTAAGTGTTGGCATAAGGGTTGTTTTGATGCCTATTGTAGTTGGAAACAAAATTGACAGATTCAGAGTTGTGAGGACGTCTCTCACTAACATGGCTTTCATTGCAAATTTCACATGTAACAAAAGGACTCTGAATAGAATGGACACCTAGAGTATCAATCTTTTTTGCCAAAGTTGACATTTGAGAAGTTAAAGCGGACATAACATCAATCTCATGAATTCCATCCACTTTCTTAGGCATCATCCTTTCTGATGGCCATTGGTAGCTATTGGAAGCAATTTCCTCTAATAATTTATAGGCTTCATCAATAGATTTTCCATAAGAGTACCACCTGTTGTAGCGTCAATTATGTTTCTAGTCAGACCCATCAAACTATTATAAAATAGTCTGAACTTGAAGCCACTTTGGTAAACTATGGTAAATGCATATTCTAATTAGATCTGTATACCTCGCTCAAGCCTCATATAAAGGTTTTGAGTCAAACTACACAAAGGTGGTGATATCATTCCTCATCTTTGTAGTCTTTACTGGTGAAAAAAATTTGGCTAAGAATTTTTTAGCCAAATCATCCCAAGTAGTGATGGAACTAGATGACAATGAACTCAACCAACTCTTTGCCTTATCTCAAAGTGAAAAAAAAAAATTCTAAGTCTAAGTCTAATAGCATCATCGGTGACTCCATTATGCCTAAAAGTGTCACAAATCTCTAAAAAATTGGTTATATGAGAGTTTGGGTCATCATTGGGTAAGCCTCTAAACTGGACTGAAGTTTGAATCATCTAAATGATCGTAGGTTTAATCTCAAAATTGTTGGCTTGAATCGCAGGTCTTCTAATGCTCCAATGAATCCCACCAACAAAAGGCATTGTATAGTCTCTTAGAGATCTTGGTTCTTCCATTTTAGGAATCTCCTCATCTATGATACGATGTGCGAAGCTTCTTGCTTGTTTTTCTTTAATTTCAAAAGAGTTCTCTCAATTTTCTAGATCCAACGAAACAATGTCAAGACTTCTTGTGCATCGCATACAACATGTCAATTCACTTGAAAATCAGGTAAATAAATCTAATAAAGTAAAAATAAAAATAAAAATAAATAAATGAAAGGTTTAAACTAAAATTAGATTGATTAGTATTAATATCAACAAAAATAGTAAATCAAATCCCCAACAACAGTGCCAAAAACTTGTTGGTATCTTAAAATAATATCAATGTGTAAGTATACACGATCACAAGTAATAAGTGATAAATACGATATCGTTCACACGGAGATTTGTTACTAATCTTTGTTAAGTACTAAAATCATCTCAACCTAATTTTATCCAAACAATCGATATTTGGATAGAGTTAAACTAAACTAATTCTAAATAACATTATATGATATTAACACTTAAGAAAACTCTATGGTTGCAATTTCACCAAATTAATCCACTTGAATTATATTATTTTCTCTTGATTTATGTTCTTGCATTTAATTTGTTAACTAAGAACTCTTTATTTATCCACATGTATCTTCCAATAACAAATAGACACATCTCACTAAATTAATTCACTATATTCCTATGAGAATTAAATTTACCCAAGATTCATTAAGCTCAAAGTTCTCAATAGCTACACATACAATAAAGGTATATTCCTATCCTATATATATGCTATTCTATCCAAGAGCAAAACACAAAAAATCTTTTTTCAAGTTCATTAGTGTTCACAAATCAATTGATTAATTTTCCAACAATCAAAGGCATTAAGCACAAATAGAATAAACAAAATCCCAAAAATCATTCAAAAATAATTAATTCAAGTTTCATAATGTAAGGTACATTGTAACCCTAGAACAAATAATTTAGTTCATAGAAAATATTGAAATTACAATCCAAAAATAATTAGACATTTCAGAAAAATTAAATCAAAAGAAAAAGAGATTAGAAAAAACTCTTTAATGATTCCTCAATGAAAAAATGGAGTTCCTCCCTTTGCCTTATTCTTTTCTCTCTACCTTCTATGTATTTGTTTTAGCAACAAAGCAACAACAAAACTCCAAAAAATGGCTTCCACGTGTTCTCTCTTGATTTTAAAAAACAGAACAACTACAAAAATATGGCCTTTCCTTTCTCCAAAAATACACTAATTGTTTTCCAAACAAGCGTGCCAAAAAGAGTTAAAAATGTTCAAAAGAATTTGACCGAGAAGTAATTTTATGAAAATATTTTACACTACGTATGACACATGGATGTGCAGAATAGTTGGACTCCACTCATGAATCTCTTGTATGGAAAGTGGAGAGCACGCATGATCTGGACCGTTCATTTTTTGATCTGATGATGGGTGACGCGAGGGCACATCACAGGGAAAATCTGAGCGCCAAACTGTGTAGATAAGTGGACCCCAGTCTACGCATCGAACTTTGCAGAATAGCTAGTAATCCTCGTCCACTCACCCACGTAGCATTTGAATCTCACTCTCCTGATTTGCACCATTGGATTTCTGATCTGACGGTGGGTGATGCACATTGATCCATTCCGCGCGTTAGACTCCTTTTCTACGCAGAAAAAAATTTAAATTTCAAAATTTGTTAATTGCATTTAAGTCTTATTTTTAATTCAAATTAAATTTTCAACTTTTGTTATTTACATTTAAGTCCTTTTTTAAATTTAAATTGTTTAATTTCTCTAAAAATATAATTCTTACAAAAATAACACCAAATAATAATTTAGAAACTTAAAATTAACTAAAAACCTTAAGAACATAGTAATTATAATTAATAAATTGTACAAAATAACTCTAAAATACAGAGTTATCATATGCACATATTTTTTTTATAACATACAAAATATTTTGAGGAGGTTAAAAGTAAAAATAATTAAATAATTTGAACATATAAAAACTTGGAGAAAAAAGTGCTATATTTCTACTATTATGTGATAAAAGACACAGTAGTCTCATAATTATTGGGTCAAGCACATTAGGTCCTATAATTGAAGAAAGATTATGAATTAGTCCAATTACTCCTGAGGTGTTAGAATTAATAATTTTGATAGGTAACTATCATATGACTTCTGTAGCAGGCAATTGAGACGAGAGCATTTTCATAAATTTATTGTATGCATTAGGTGATACTCTCATAAATGAATTAAAAAAAATTCGAGACTAAACTCTTACTTTTCAAAAATAATGGGACTATTGTTACCATTCCTCCTAAAAACTAGATGGTAAAACAATTAAGTTTAAGTGCATGAAAAAAATGATTATTTGAACCAATTCAAATGAATTTATTGAATATTTATTGATTTTGAATAGATGATTATGTTCCATATGGGATGGTGGAGGAAGTTGTTTACATTAGCTATAATATGTTCCATACTAACCATAACAAATTGTTTTTTTATAAACATGCCACTCTTTTATTACTTATCAATTATTAACAAATATTTTTTATCAGGTTGAAATGAACTAATCCAAACTTCTATCTCATTGGTATAAAATTGAAGTATAGATAGGATTAGTTGTGGATTGAAATTTTAAAAATGAAGTGAATGATCAGATCATATCAAATTGGTCTAAATCTTATAGTTTTGAATCGATGCACACGTGTTGGAAAAAATGAATTTTTATAAAAAATATTATGTCAATTTTTGCCTTATCTCACATTGCTATTTTACATCATTTAGGAGATGTATAAATATAAAATGATTGACTATTGGGTTTGGGTCCCAAGGGGCACCCGCTTTTATGGAAGGGGAGAAAACCTAGGCAAATGTGATACCATACATGGGCATGCATATATGTCCATCCAACCGATCGACCGAGCTCGAGTCCGTGTCCATGTGTGAGGTGGAATTTTATTTTTTGGAGATTTGTTTTATTAAAATACTTTTCCACTTAGAAAATGACCATTTTTTGAGTAAAGAAAAAATAAATGCCATTTTCTGAGTAAAGAAAAATAACGACCATTTTCTAAGTAGAAAAGTATTTTAATAAAAAATATTTCCAAAAAATAAAATGTCACCTCACCTCACACACACGGACGCGTGTGTGTGTGGTATCACATTTGCTTAGGTCTTATCCCTTTTCAAAAAAGTGGGTACCCCTTGGAGCACAAATCCAAAAGTTAATCCTTTTCTATTTATACATCTACTAAGTGATGTAAAATAGAAATGTGGAACAAGGCACAAATTGACATAATTTATTTTATAAAATTTCACTTTTTCCAACAACACCTCTATCAACCATACTAGAAGAAAAACCCATTTATGATCCTCACCTTTGAAGAAAAAAACACATAAAAATCCTTAATCTCTACCAATTTATCAAAGGTTACTTTGAATAAATTTTTTTCCCAAAGGTTACATTATTCTCCTTGAAATTAATTAAATAGTTGACCAATTTTCCATTGTTGAGAATCATGGTGATTTAATGTAGTTTACGAATGAGGTAACAGTTGATAATCATGTGTAGATGAGCTTATGATCATAGATTAGTTATATATTGGTGCTTGCTTTACAAAGATAATGAAATATAGACTATGCTTTGCATATGATTGGGTTAAGACAATTATATAAATTGAATTTTGAAGAGCAGTAGATTAACCGATTCATTCGTATAATTGTCAAAGTCATTGAGAACAAGGTATGTTATCAAAGTTTGTTATAGTTATACAGTTGTCATTTTATATAACCTTTTTAGTTGTATATGGTATTGCTATCACTTTATATGACTTGTGTTGTTACCATTTTATGTAGCTAAAATTATTAGTTAGTTTAGCACTTTGGATGATTGATTGTATAAATAGACATGAAAATTTATAGTTGAAAATATCAAGAATTATAATAATAATTTCCCCTCCAAAACTCTCTTCTCACTATGCTTTTCTTGGCACATTTACTTCGCATGGCTTCCATTATCTTCATTTTCATTTACTTTTCCAACATCAATTTTATTATGGTATCAAAGCTAAGAAGTTGTGCTATTTTCATAGTGCATGAATATGTTCTTTGTATGAAAGTCTTATGTGATGAGGTTGTATTTAATAGTCGCAGAGTTACAAATAAGGAAAAGCTCATGTATATGCTTGTTGGTTTGGATGAGTCATTTGATAGCATCTTTGTGACTCTCACAAAAAAGATGTTGATAGAAAGAATCACATTAGATGATGCAAAAGTCTTGATGCTAATTCATGAAATTAGACTTACGCGTAGGAACACAACTCTAATATCTCCCTTTCCATAAGTGAATTACGTTGCTAAAATAGATGTTGTGATAAAAACATCAAATGAGCAGACAGAAACTAGAATCAATTCATCTATGCAATAACTCACTTTTTCTAATAATAAAACAAATTGGTCCAAAACCTTATCAAAATGTATCTGAAAATTCACAAGGTTATAGTTACTTAGGTGATAATTATGGTAGAGGTCAAGGTTTTGGTAAAGAAAGAGAAGGAAATAGACCTTTGTGTTAATTGTGTGGCAGGATGGCATTTTGATATAAATTGTTAGCATAGATTTGATAAAACAATTTAGCAAGCCATTACTAACCCAAATGCTCAAACTAACTATCAAGTTTCTTCATCTTAACCTTTCTATCATGGTTAAGTTAGACAACCCAATTTACAACCCTTTTGGCATTCTGGTCCTATTGGACCTCTTATGGTTGCAATGTTTTTCTTCCTAAATTGGACTTCCTATGCCTCAAGCATATCTATTTCATTCTTCTTCTTATTTTCTACCAACCTTTGTTCCTTATTCCTCTCATTACTCTTGTTTCTTCATAGTTAAGTTGTGCTAATGCAACCTCCATCTTATGGTATATCTGAAATATCACAGGAATCATCTTGCTTTTTTAGATTCAAGAGATAGTCTTCACGTGGTTGGTAATCTAAGTAATCTGACATCAACTCAACCCTATTCATATACTCAATGCTTGATGATTGTTAATGGTATATGGCTTCTTATTTCTTAAGTAGGTCAAAATTATTTTCATGTCTTAGGATTAGCTTATAGAAGTCTAAACATAAATAATATGCTACTTGCTCCTAGTATTACCAAGAATCTACTTAGTGTGTCTAAATTTGGTCATGACAATTTAATCTTCTTTGAACTTTGATTCTAACTATTGTATGAATAAGTATACTACTTAGGTAGCTAGTCTCTTTGACATTTCTTTTTGGCACCAAAGGATAGGGCATGCCTAAATCTTATTTGTCAAAAAAGCTCTTTTTGCAATGTAATATTGCTTTTAAATATGAAAACTTTATAACAACAACAACCATATGTGTTACTTGTCAACATGGAAAGAATCTTAAATTGTTTTTTTCTACTTCTTTGACTAAAACAACTGCACCTCTTGAGATTGTACATTCTAACATTTGGGTTTCTTCTATTAGTTCCTCTAATGGACATTAATACTACATACATTTCACTTATGATTTTTTGAGATACACTTGGATTTATATTCTTAAAACTAAGGCATCTGTATATCATGCATTTATTCAGTCTAAATCTCAAACTGAGCTTTAAACTAGTTAGAAAATTAAGGTTCTACAAATTGATTGGGGTGAGGATTTCAATCACTCAGTGCCTTTCTCAATCAATCTGGCATAATGCATCATACGTTTTTCTCATACACGCATGAACAAAATGGTAATGTTGAGTGTAAACCCATGCATATTATGGATCTTATTTTGGATATGCTCAATGATGCTTCACCTCTCTTAAATTGAAAAACAAGTCTCAAGCTTTCACTTTCCTCAACTATAACCCATGTCATAAAGGTTACAAATGTATTTGACAATTTGGAAGGCTTTATTTTAGTCATGATGTTATTTTCTATGAAGATCAGTTTCTTCATAAACCATCTCACCTTTCTTCATAAACCAAGTAATGTCTCACCTTTTTCCAATTCTTTAGTTCAATTATTTTTCACAACTCTTCTTCCTATTTTGAGCACTCAGCTTGTCAAATCACATTTGGCTTGTCCTTTGGATTAACCTAATTCGAATTCTCTAGAGTTATCTTCATCTTTTTTGGTATCTAGTCTTGTTCAGACCTTACCTCCTAATGATTCACCTACTGATCCTATAAACTATGTTGAAAAAGTAAACACTTATGTAGTTCACCTAGTAGAAGAAGATATAATATAATATCAAAAAGTAGATAACTTATAACAATATATATTATATATCAAACTAAAAACAAGTAAATAATAAATGCTTTCTAATAGGAGTTTATGCTTTAATATATTGAAACATACACTCATCAAACTTAGATTACATTAGCTCAACAACTGATCATGTATAATAGGTGATATAATGAGATAAACCTACATATAGATCGTATCTATACGATAATGTCATCTTAAGGTAACCACTCAGCAACAAATAATTCACTAAACCATAAATAATTACAACTCTAATGGACAATACAACTACTATTACCTCTATGAGTTGGGACCTATGTTCTAATTGCCTACTACTGCTCTTACTTGCTGCTTCCACAACTACATGGTTCAACTCGCGAGTTTGTCTATTCTCCATATCTAACACCACCCAATGCTATGTGATTAGTAAACCCAGATCAGTAATAGAAAGTGTAACTACTAACAACTTTAAGGGACACACAATCCATCATAAATGTCAAATTGTGTACCAGAGACACACAATCAAACTACATACTTACATAGAAAATGATTTGATAATTGAACTCAAAGCAATCCACATTCAAATGTGATATCTCCAAAATAATTTAAATAATAGAAATAAATCTTAGTGTAAATTTTGATAAAGTTTCGATACTAAAATGATAGGTAAAGAGTTGAGAAAAGTTGAGAGTATTTATGGAGTCTCAGCTTACCACCCCGTTAGCCCCCTCACCAAATTTGATGGTGAGGGTGATGGCGAACTAGTTGACGAGGTGCTAAAAAAGATTTTTTTTTTCCAAACATGATGAGTAAATTCGATAAATTTTTGCACACAAAGTGAACCAAAAACATGAGCGACAACGTCAGCTCTCTCGTTGAAAACTACAACTCTCAACCTATTATTCATACTACAATAACCAACACCCATGGTGTGTGTAAACATGCTCACATACAAAGTGTACCTAACTATATACGTGTTTGTATTTCTAATCTGTAATAACCAACCTAGCATAGTAAAGATAGATACATTAAGTAAAATAAACAGACACCATGTTTTGCACACGGGAAGCCAACACATAGATATAGAGTACAATAGAACTTGCATTTTTTGCTTTGGCTTTTTATGTCAAAATACTACATAACTAAATACATACTCACAACTATCATAAGAAGACCTAAGGATGTTTGCTCCCATAAACAAAACATTGACGCACACCCAAACCTGAAAGACACACCTAAACCAAGTGTATCCATCTTGTGTGCTCCATCCATCTTCATGTAACAAATCATCTACTCTGTCACTCTAAAGCACGAGGTTCTTAACACACTGCACATATAAAGCTCGAAGACTTCAATCTACACCTATAATCTACACACTTGAAACAAACATATCGCATGAACGTATTATGTAGAAATAGTGTGTAGTTTATCCATATACTATCATGTTACCCCTACACAAGTACACAATGATAGGTACAAACGCAAACATAAATGCATAACTCTATTTGACTTCATGTAACACTCCCCCTGAATGCATACAAGTCAAACAACAATATGTAGTGCAATCCTACTCTCATAATACTTGTAACACATATAATAGCAATAAATATATGGTTATGCATAGAAATTCTCCCCCTTTTTTGACACTGAAAGTCAAAAGAACACCTCTACATGAAAGAGAGAATGAATACAAATATGCAACAATCATAACATATATGCAACACTATAGATAATATTAGAGAAAACATAATAAGAAGAAACACAGGTAGTCATGCAAAAAAGACAGAATAATGCTGAGGCAATAGCAAGGTAAAAGCATGAAATACAAGAAATAAGCAATGACTCATTATAATAAAGAAGTAGGTAAACATATAGATAGACATGTGAAACAAGAGATTGCATACAATGCATGCAATATGCCATATTAACAATCCTATTTATGCATTGTTCATACAAGGTGATGTCAAAGATAATAAAGTACCACATGAGCAAGACAACAATAATAACTCAAAAACAAGATAAATAACAGGAAGTAAAACAAAAACAATACTTCCCCTAACAACATACAATTGATACACACCTCTCTCCCCAATTGTATGCATGTGAGATAGTAAACATGTAATGCATCCAACTCTCAAAACACCCTAAAAATAGAAGTATCTATATATAGTAGAAAACAAGTATTATAGAAAGAGGGAAGAAAACTAAGCATGTTCAAAGAAAAAGAGGGTCCTTAAAAAATAGCCAATATAATCACCGTAAATAACCATATGTCCATCAACCAATGATATATTAATGTAAAGGTATAACTAAATTTTTAAGGACATGCACTATGTATGATATGCTAAATTTATTTACTCTACATGCCATCATGATATACTTATGCGAACCAAGAAAATAGAAATATATACTCAAGTAGAACCAAACCTCATATATCTACATTTAGCCTCTCTCTCCACTAATGTAAGTTCCAATCTATAAGAAATCAATAGGTCTTTTTAAGTTTGTAAAGATAGCCTGAGGTATAGGTTGGAAAGAGATGATATTTATACTCAAACACACTTTTGTTAATCCAATCAAACAAATAAGTTCATATCCATTACATATATACCCTCAAACATGGGTTCATTTCTCTTTACTTCTCAAAATTCTAACAATGATTTTGTGATAACAATACATAAAATTCAATACTTTATGCACTCACAAAAAATAGTAGCAATAACTAACAAGTGAGATGACAAGGATGGCCTCAAGGAAGATCAAAGCCCAAGAAGAGAGTGAAACCTTAAATAAGATCAACAACTACACTCAAATCATTGTTAGTTAGGTGAAATAAAGAAATTGACTAACTAGTGAATAGCATAAGTAATATTCCTAAGAGAAGGAAGAGACAAAGGATGCTACTAAAAACACTAAGCAAGAGAAAAAGACATATTTCCAACACAGAAACAAATGAAAAACTTAGATAGGGTCAACATTCTAAACACCAAAAGTGTAAACAAAACACACAAGTTTAGTTGCAACAAAGCAAGTAGGTCAATAGTCCTAAAGATAGGAAATTAACCTATATGATAAGAAAATGCACATGGAAATTCAGAACAAGAAAAATACAAAGAAACACTCAGGAGTACAAGCTTGTAACAATGTCTCAGTATTCTCTAGTGATACACAAAAATCATAAGAGAAGGAATATCAAGCAAGATAAGAACAGACACCATTAGAAGACAAACAGAGGAGCAATACTCAACATACTTGGTATAGGAAAAAGGAACCTAGTAAAACAGATGAGATGCATTCTATATGACATGATAGAAGATAAGAAATCCTAATACTCTAACACTATATGATGAAAACATGTGACATGATAATTATGCACATAGTCATAGAAGAAGTGGAAAGTAAATAGGGTAAATACACATAAAGAGCATGTCAAAGTAGCTAGCAAAGGAGAAAAGTAGTAATGGGTCAAACATACATGCATAGTTGTAAGTAAAACAATTAATGTGCTATGCAAGATAAAGAAGTAGAGAGAGATATGTATGAATGAGAAAATAGGGAATATTCAAACAATAAACAAAATATAATAAATTCAAATATGGAAGAACTACAATCAAAGAGAGGAAAAAAATAAAAAAAAATCAACCCTAACAGGTCACTTAAGAATAGTGATCAAACAACATCGATATAAACCAAGCGAGGTATAATTTTAGAGGCAATTTTATTTATTTCTACACTATGCCTTAGGTGTATACTGCATCATACTTGAACATGCTTAAATGAGCCCCAGTAAATGCATCCAGTCAAGGAAGATACAGAGAATGGGGTGGAGAACATTGAGATGTACTCTTTATATATCTAGGACACTATTTAGCAATATGGCTAGTAGTATTATAAAGATAACAAGTATGAACAGAGGAGCTAGGGAAACGGGGTCCCTAACTCCAAGGAGTAGTACACAGTGGAAAATAAGAGGAAGAACTCACCTTGACTTTCATACAAGGATGAGAAATCAATTTTTCGTAGTGTAGTCTCAAGTGCCTAAGTTTACCACAGTGGTGAAAAGTGGGAATGACGTGAGGTAGAGGCAGTAGACCACCATTTGAGCTATGGGAAGTGCTAGACTTAGGTGAAGGGTTCACCTTGCTAGAGGAATTAAGATGAGGGGAATCAAAAACTTATCTCTTGGGTCGGTAGCAGTAGACTTACAATTTGGCTCATGATTGAAAGTGAAAGCTTTGACAAACTTAGTGGCATCTATTTTAGAAGATGCATCTCTTTCACTATAACCAATGCCACTCTTATCACCAAAAAACTTGACATTGTTGATCGTTTTAGTTAACATCTCATGTTCTTTTACATCAAGACTCTTCATATTTGTTTTCTTATCTTTTTCTCATGCTCTACTAAATATGCTTTAACAGTAGAGCATTATAGGCATTGAGCAATTTTTCTTTCTCATTTTCATCTTCATTATTTTCAACAGTCACTTCTTCAACACCTAAGGTAGTAGTCGGAGGATCAATGACACAAAGGCTAAAAAATTAGTGTCTTTCTCATCATCATTACTTGTACTATCCAATATAATGATCTCAGCTTTCATAGCATGCCTTTTTGTGCAATTTTATTTTTGAGAAAACTTGGCTGCAATGTGTTTAGGCTTCCTATATTCAAAGTATCTAATTTTGTTTTAAGTGCTCTTTGTTTGGTCTTTTAGATTCATCATCTAAATCATCATTAACTTTTATAGATTTTGAACTTTTAAAGCTCAAACTATCCTGTCTAATATCCCTATATGAGGGTGCACCAACTCTGATACCAATTGAAAAGTCCATAATCTAGTACACTACTAGGGTAAGGAGATTCATACTCCTTAAGGAATCAACCTTTACTTGCTCAAACAGGAAAGTAACAACTTATGTAGTTCACCTAGCAGAAGTACAAATAATATAATATCAAAAAAAACATATATTATATATCAAACTAAAGATAAGTAAATAATAAATATTTTATAATAAGTATTTAAGCTTCAATATGTTGAATATGCTGAAAAATACACACATCAAACTCATATTATATTAGTTCAACAAGTGACCATGCATAATAGGTGATATAACAAGGTAAGCCTATATAGAGATTGTATATATATGGTAACATTCTCGGGTTGCTTAAGACAACCACTCAACAGCAAATACTTCACTAAACAATAAAATAGTTACAACTCTGATAGACAATAAAATAACTATTACCTGTATCAGCTAGAACCTATGTCCCAAATGCTTACTACTATTCTGACTTACTGCTTCCACAACTACTTGGTTTAACACGCGAAGCCTGCTATCCTTCACAATTAACACCACCCAATGCGATATGATTGGTAAACCCATATTAGTAACAAAATGTATAACCACTAACAACTTTGAAGGATACGTAGTTCACTACAAATGCCAAATCATATATAGGAGACACATAGTCAAACCACATACTTACACAGAAATTGACCCACACTCAAATGGGATCTCTCCAAAATAATTTAAATAATAGATATAAATCTTAATGCAAATTTTGGCAGAGTTTCGATACTAAAATGATGGTTATAGAGTTGAGACAAGTGTGTGTATTTATGAAGTCTAATCATGCCACCTCACCAAAAGTGATGGCAAGGGTAGTGGCAAGCTTATTGGCGCGATACTAAAAAATATATTTTTTCATTTCTAAAAATATAGAATAAAATCCATAAAAACCTACATCCAAAATGAACCAAAAACACACGCAACAACATCAATGAGTGAGTGTTGCTAGCTCATCAAAACCATAACTCTCAACCTAGTATGCACACTACGACAGACAACCCCTATAGTGTGTGTAAATATGCTGGTATATAAAATGTAACTAACTATATGCATGTGTGTATTATTGATCCGTAGTAACTAACCTTACATAGAGGAAAACATATACACTAAGTAAAATAAACATACATTGTGTTTTCCGCATGGGAAGCTGACACACAAATACAAAGTACAATACATATGCTAATGATACTATTCAGTTATCTTCTTATTCACTTCCATCTCTACCTGATACAACTAGTTCTTCTACCTTCTTACCTTTAAATAATCATCCCATGATTACTAGACCTAAACAAGGTATTCATAAACCCAAAGCTTTTATGTTAACCACTGTCAATTGCACTGAGATTGAACATACTTTTGTAAAATAGGATCTATCATACCCTTCTTGGTTTAAGTCTATGCAACATGAATTTAATGAATTGGTTAAATATAAAACATAGGTTATTGTTCCACCTCCTACTAATAGAATTACGATTGGTAGAAAATGGATATTTTGAGTAAACAAACTTCCATCTAGCCTGCTAGATAAACCTAAGTATAGAGTTATTGCTCAAGTCTATAAGCAAGTACTTGACTTTAAATTTTTTTTATACTTTTAGCCCGATTTTAAGCAAGTAATTATCATAATTATTCTCACAATTACATTTTTTATAGACTAGAAAATGCATCATTATATATCAACAATGCATTTTTGAATGGTACATTGCAAGAAGACATTTATATGAAGCAACCCCAAGGGTTTGAATATCCTGAATTTCCTCATCATGTGTGTAATTAGAAAAAGTCATCTATGGATTAAAATAAGCATCACACATGTCATTTTGAAACTTTGAGTATAACTCTTAATGATATGGGGTTTACAAGATCACAGACATATTTTTCATTGCTTTACAAGCTCTCCTACAGTTCCACTCTTTATCTTTTGGTCTATGTAGATGATATCATTATCATAGGAAGTGATTAGGATGAAATTCAGTCACTGATCACCACCATAAATGCTAAGTTTGCTCTTAAATATATGGTATGCTTAGCTATTTCTTAGGTATCAAAGTTACTCATCTTAACAATGGTGATTTGTTGTTAAGATGACAAAAGTATCGAAGAGAATTACTTGTTCGAGCATAACTAGATCAGTCTAAACCTATTGCTACTCCTATGGTTTCTAATTACACCTTGTCGACCTATAAGGGGGAATTATTTCATAATCCCAATTTGTATAGAAGTATTGTTGGGGCATTGCAGTATATAACCAAAACAATTATTGATTTATCTTTTGTTGTTATTAAAACTTATCAATTCATTGCAATTCCAAGGGACCGACATGCTGTGAAATGAAGTCTCAGGAACTTGAAGAGTATGTTGTGTCATGGATTGGTCTTAAGGCCCTTTTCTCAAGTTCTTCTCTAAGGTTTTGTTGATATTGACTTGGGTAGTTTTACCAATGATCAAAAATATACTCTTGGATTTGTCAATTTTTTGAAAGCTAATCCTATTTGTTGGTTCTCCAAGAAGCAAGTTGGTGTCTCACGATCTAGTACAGAAGCTAAATATAGATTGTTGGCTAATGCCACTTTAGAGATCCAGTGGATTTAAGCCTTGCTTACTTAGTTTGATGTTTGTTTGTCAGTATCACATGTTATCTGGTGTGATAATCTAAGCACAATCCAATTAGTAGTTAACCCTATTTTACATTCCAAAATGAAGCATATGAAGTTGGATTTTCATTTTGTACAAGAAAATGTTATTATTGAACAGTTTCTTGTTAATCACATTCCAACATTGGAACAACCAGTCGACATTCTTACCAAACCTTGATCTGTAGCTTCTTTATTCCTCTTTATAGAAAATTGAGTATTATGATCATGCTACTCAATTTGGGGGGTGTTGAGAATCATGGTAATTCAATGCAGATCACGAATGAGATAGCAACTGATGATCATGTAGATGAGCTTGTCATCATGGATCATCAAATGGTGCTAGCTTTGCAAAGATCATGAAATACAAATGGTGCTTTGAGTATGATTGGACTGAGAGAATTATAAGAATTGAATATTAAAGAGTAGTAAATTAAATGATTTATTTGTATAGTTGTAAAAGTTATTGATCACATAGGTTGTTATCAAAGTTTGTTAGAGTTGTATAGCTGTAATGTTATGTAACCTTTTCATTTGTATTGGCTATCATTTTGTGTGGTAATGCTGTCATTTTACGTGGCTTGTGTTGTTATCATTTTATGTAGGTTTGGCTGTCATTTTATGTATTTAAAATCATTGGTCAGTTTATCACTTTAGACTATTGATTGTGTAAATAGAAGTGACAATGTATGGCTGAAAATATCAAAATTTTACCTCCAAAATTCTCTTCTCTCATAATGATTTTCTTGGCACACACACTTAGCATGGCTTCCATTGTCTTCACTTTCATTCTATACGTTTTCCAGCATCAATTTTGTCAGCCATTTCAAATTAATATTCATATAAAGACCATACCAAATAACTTAATTAATATGTATATGATCATCGGAAGAAATGAACATAAAAACAATAAAAAAAAAGAATTTAATTAATTGCATAGACATGGAAGCGAAGAACATGAGATTGAACTCTGCTACGGAAATTGTAAATTGAAATCGAGGGAGAAAAATATCTTAGGATTAAACCAGAGTGGATGGGAATTTAGTGGAATTACGTGAGAAGAAAATTAAAAATTAAATATTTTCCACATTTTATCTATCCAGTTTATGTAAATATAAATTCCCCTATTTTATTGAGAAAATGAGAAAAATAGCAACTTAAAACTTGTAATCATAAAATAATATTTTTCTAAAAACGTATATTTTTATTATTAAAGTAAATGTAACATGTCATTTTATATTAAATGTAATATAATTATATATTATTTAAATTAAATTATAATAATTTAGATTTATTTAAATTTTATTCAATATTATTGATTTATTGTTTTTATTGTTAAAAATGATTGAGAATTATTATTTTGTTATTTGAAAAAATAATCTTTATATTACTTTTAAAAATATTCAACAGATATGATGATGTGTCACAGCTTTTTACAGCGGGAGGAGTAATATTCCATCTTTCATACTCACGAAGGGTATATTACAATAAAAAGGTTGAAGATATTTACACTAAATTATGTTTTAGGGTAAATCTTTAAATATATAATTAAACTACGTTGAAACAAGTAAGTAAAAACAGTATTTGAACTTACCGATAACTTGAAATGAATTGTTTGGGTTGAGTCGCGGACTAAGTCGCTCTCTTTAAGACGTTTTGCGACTCTGCCTAAATTTGTGCAAGTAAACACAACCCCGTCGTCCCCAAAATAAAACAGCCTAAAATCTTTTTCTGTCTCGGAACTTCACTGCACTGATGAAGACCAAAATACTACACTTGAAAAAATTTATTGCTAGGAAAACTGAAAAAATAATTTAGAATTATTGAGAGATTATTTTTCTTAGTGAGGAATTTGCAGATTATTGTGTAGAAATTGAGAGCTGAGACTCTCTATTTATAGGTTTCAGAAACCGTGTAGCCATTATGATAATAACGGTAATGTTTGGAGATTGAGAGTGTAACAGTCATTCTGAGTAATGAAGAGTAACTATCATTTTCTAAGTAAAGACGAGTAACGATCATTTTCTGAGTTAAGACGAGTAACAACCATTTTCTGAGTTAAGACGAGTAACGACCATTTAATGATTATATTCTGAGTAAAATAAAATAACAATTTTTTTTCTGAGAGAAAGGAATATATATATATATATATATATATAACAACCATTTTCTGATTTTTTGTAAAAAATAAAATGCCACCTCACCTCACGCACTCGAACTCGGCACAGCACGGCATGGTCGGTCGATCGAACAGACAGTAGCGGTAGGGATAGCGGCGCGCGTGCACGTGTGATATCACATTTGCCTAAGTCCTCTCCCCTTGCACAAAAGTGGGTACCCCTTGGGGCCCAATCCCAATGGCCAACTCTTTACTATTTATACACTTTTTAAGTAGTGTAAAAAGGCAATGTGTGACAAGGCTCTACTAATTTTTTTAATAAACATTCATCTTTTTCCAACAATCCCCCACTTGAATTTTATATAAAAATAATTTTCATCGAACAACCGATTAATGAAAAATATAAGATTGTGCATAAGCAAAAAGGTGTCTATCGACTTGAACCTTTGCATAGTGTTGATGCTTTAGAATATACTAGAGTAACTCGTAGTTTTGAACTCTATCTCTAACAATCATCACACACACAACCTTTTCATGGTGTAGTTTGAAAAACCCGTGTTTTTACGGTCATGCACGTGTATCCTAGTATAGTGAATGCTCTAGTAAAATTTGCCCAAAAACTTTCCATAGGAAGCGGCCACACTTCCACATTCACATAGGTGAGTCTATCAAGAGCACTCTTGTAGCTATGTACTCTACTCCACGTAGAGTATAGAACTCATTAAGAGTTTAACAATTAACTCATCCTTTTCAATTGTTGCAGTACTTCAAGCTTCTAACAGTATAGAATGGGATTTGAATATAGCATGATTCATCTCATATCACTTCATGACTTGTTATTACCCTTTGAACTTATTTATTGGGATCTCCAATCTATAAGTTGGGTTACCATCATGAGTGACTCTGCATTCTAAGGGCATTAGTCTCATTCCTTTTGAGGTTTTGAAAACCTTCTCTCTCGGTAATCCTTTCGTCAAAGGATCTGCCAAATTTGCATCAGAACGTACATGATCCACTCTTACAGCTCCCATAGAGAGAAATTATCTAATAGTACTATACTTACGACGTATCTGTCGTCTTTTGCAGTTGTAGTAACAGTTTTGAATCTTTGCAATAGTTGCGGTACTATCGCTATGGATCAAGATAGCTGGCATCGGTCTTTCCCATAAAGGGATCTCAACTAATAGACTTCTTAACCAACCTTCTTCTTCACTAGCAGTGGCTAGTGCTATCATTTCAGACTCCATTGTACATTGAGCCAATATTGTCTATTTCTTAGACTTCCAAGAAAAAGCTCCACCAGGTATGTTAAATATATAGCCACTAGTTGCTTTGGAGTCTTCTGATAAAGTGTTCTAATCTGCATCGTTGTACCCTTCTAGAATAGCGGGAAACTTTTTATAATGTAATCCAAGGTACATACTTCTCTTAAGGTATCTCATAACCCTTTCAATAGCATTCTAATGCTCTACACTAGGTCTACTGGTAAACCTATATAGTAGTCCCACAACATAAGCTATGTTTGGTCTAGTGCAATTAGTAGCATAACGTAAGCTACCAATAATGCTCGCATACTCAGTTTGTCTAACACCATCTCCAGTGTTCTTGAACAACTTTACACTAGGATCATAAGGAGTACATGTAGGTTTACAGTTAAAGTAATTATATTTCTTTAAGATCTTCTCAATGTAGTGAGATTGATCTAGAGAAATTCCCTTTTCAGATCTACTAATCTTTATACCAAGGATTACACTCGCTTCTCTAAGATCTTTCATATCAAAGTTAGCATTTAACAAAGTTTTCACATTGTTCACAACATGAATATTTGATCCAAAAATAAGCATGTCATCCATATATAAACATATAATAGTGCAAATGTTATCTTCTAATTTATAATAAATGCATTTGTCACTTCTCATTTATTTTGAATCCATGTGAGATAACTATATTATCAAATTTTTCATGTCATTGCTTAGGTGCTTGTTTTAGACCATAAAGGGATTTATCTAGTTTACAAACTTTATTTTCTTGACCTGGGATAACAAAACCTTCAGGTTGATTAATGAGTAAAACCGGGATTGTCGATCCTGTCAATACTTTGGTTTTATATTTATAAAACTCTCGCAAGTGCACAAATCATTTCATAGAAAATGATAAGTATACTCCCAAGGTCGATCTAAGAAAGTAATATATGTGGTTTTTAATTTATTATTCAAACTTTTAAAAACGAAATTAAATCCTAAACATCATGTCACAATATTCTGGGTTTTGTGTTTTTAATCTACTAACATAAAAATAAACATAGATAAAGATTCAATAAACATTTATGCAAATTTTATATGTTAAAATATTGGAGTTTTTATGGATATAATAACTAAGTTAATTATGCTTGCTCATATTATTTAGGTTATTAAATATATAAATTGATATTTATTGATCCTCTCTTTTTTATATGAATACCACCATTGGTGGGGTTAGATATTCTTTGTTAACTAAACAAATCAATTAACACATATGTGTGTGAGTTGATAACTAATTTGGTTAATTAAATTAATTCCTTTTTCTAAGAAATTGAAAATGAACCATTTAAATGCCACCTTTGGTGGGGTTAAACAATTTAAACTTTATTCAATGTGTCCAAATTAAACCTAAGAATTTAGTTATCCGAGTACTAACTTTCAAGTTTGAAAACTACTACCGAAAACATGTTATCAATACATTTTTAGATAATAATTCTTATAAAAACGTTTGAAATATAGCTTCACTCTACCTACCGGGCGATTGTACCAACAAATAAAATAGCACTACTCTAAATTAGACCGGATAACTAAACCTTAAAATCTAATTTTCAGACTTAAGTTTGTAATGAAAAATAATATATTTCTCTCTAACATTCTTAATATAAAATTTTGAATAAAAATAAAATCAATTCATTTAAGAGATTTTTACCTATTTAATATTTCGCAAGCATAACAACATTATTATTATATCATGTTTACAAACAGCCAGCAAAGTTAAATTTAATCACACACAAATTAAATATAATATGTAAGAATAAAGCATAAAAAATAACTATAAAGAAAATAAAATCTTTACACTACTTTGATGTTATTCTGTTGTTGGAAAACCGCCAAACGGAATTTGTACTTCCATTTATTGAATCAAAAAGAAAATAAATTACAAAAACATAACTAGTTCTTCTCAAAAAGAGAAGAACTCTAAAACTAAGAAAAACTAACTAAAAACTAAGAAAAACTAAAAAACTAAGAAATTGAGAGAAAGAGAGAAGAAGATGTGTTTTTTGTGTGTGTTTAGTTATGAATAGAATGAGGGTATTTATAGGTGAGGAGAGGAAGAAAAAGTGGGTAAAAAAATGATAAAAAATGGTGGAAACGCGGAGTAGTGAATAATGACATCATTGATGATGTCATGGGGGTGGTAGCGCGCGCAGATTAAAGGCAGATGGGCGCAGGCGCATGCAAATGGGGCACAGTTGCACGCGGAATGGAGAGCAGGTGCGTGTGTTGCTGGGCGCGGTTGGGGTAGATGCTGGCGTGGCACGAGCGTTGGTGTGCGGGTTGTCAGCGCGGCTGGACAGCTGCGTTCGCGATTTCCTCATTTTTGACATTTTTGACATTTTTGACCCATTTTGTCCAATATTTTCATATTTGTTGACTTTTCCTCATTTATTTTATGAATATATTTGTGATGTATTGTCTCCAGTATTCCTCTTTGAGTTTTTAAGTTACGTTTTTATGCGCAAATACCTGAAAAATAATAAAAATACCTGTGATTCCGAAAAGAAAAATTTATATAAATATATATATTTTTAATCAATTAATGTGCATAAAATCATGGTAATTTTAGTACTTTTTGAGCACTCATCATTGATCCATATAAATTTCTTCTTCTAAGTCACCATTTAAAAAAGTAGTTTTAACATCCATTTGGTGTACTACTAAATCATGGATAGTAGCAAGAGAAAAAAGTACACTTATGGAAGTTATTCGTGTGACTGGTGAAAAGGTATCAAAGAAATCTACATTTTCCCTTTGCCTATACCCTTTAACTACAAGACGAGCTTTGTACTTTTCAATAGAACCATTGGGTCTTAATTTCTTCTTTAGTATCCATTTACATCCATTTTTTTTTTGCAACCATGAGGTAAGTCAACTAAATGCCAAGTCTTATTTTACTCAAGAGAGTCCATTTCATCATTTATGGCTTCTTCCCATAAGTTGGCATCTAAAGAAGATAATGTTTCTTTAAGAGTTTGGGGATCTTCCTCTAAGGTATAAACATAAAAATCAGACCCAAAATCCTTAATGGTTCGAGCTCGTTTACTTCTCCTAATTTCAATGTTTAATTCCTCATTTTGTTCACTAGTTCTAGTTATGGGAAAATTACTAGAAGACGAGTCCCCACTATTTTTAAATTTGAAGGGAAACCTATGTTCATGGAAGTCAACATCATTTGATTCTATAATTACATGATCGTTTAAGTCATAGAATTTATAAGCTTTGCTATTCACATTGTATCCTATAAATACATATTCATATGCTCTACTAGTAAGTTTATTTCTTTTAAGATCAAGGATCCTAACATAGGCTAAACAACCCCAAGTTTTAAAATAAGTTAAATTAGGTCTCTTATTTTTCAAAATTTCATATGGTGAAATTTTACTTGTAGATTTAGGCACTATATTTAGCACATAGAAAACAATTAATAAAATTTCTCTCCACCAATGAGAAGCAGCACCAGAGTTTAATAAAATTGCAACAACTAATTCAGTAAAATTTCTATTTTTTTCAACTTTGTCATTCATTTCAGGAGAATAAGGTGTAGTTTTTTCATGAATGATTCCATGAGTTTTATAAAAATCATTGAAGATATTGGAATCATATTCAGTGCCTCTATTACTTCGAAACCTTTTTATTTTTTTGTTAAGTTGATTCTCAATCTCAGTCATAAATATTTTAAACATGTCAAATGCTTCATTTCTATTTTTCATTAGATATACATAAGTGTAATCTGAACAGTCATCTATAAAATTTATAAAATAGCATTTTTCATTTCTTGTTAAATTTCCATCAAGTTCACATATGTCAGAATGTATTAAATCTAAAGGTTCAGATTCTCTAACTACTGATTTATGTGAAGTTTTGGTTATTTTAGCTTGACTACAAAAATCACATTTTTCAAAATCATTCAAAGATAGTTTAGGAATTATTTCTAAGGTACTCATGTTCTTGATTATGCATTTATTAACATGACAAAATCTAGCATTCCAAATATTAAAAGAGCTCAACATATAAGCAGAAGAAGAGGTTTTATTGATTTCAACATTTAATTTAAACATGCCATTAGTGGCGTACCATTTCCCAAAAAATATATTATTTTTAGTTATAGTATATAAGTTAGCCCCTATAGTTTGAGTAAATCCAGCTTTGTTAAGAAGATAAGCTGAAACTAAGTTCTTTCTCATCTCTGGAGTATGTAGGACATCGTTCAAGATAACAGTCTTTCCAGAGGTAAACTTCAATATCATCTCACCAGTACCGGCAACTTTAATAGAGTGTGATTCGCTCAGTAGCACTTTTTTATCCTCATAATCAGAATAGAACTTGAACATATCTCGATCATAGCAAACATGGTGAGAAGTACCAGTGTCTACCCACCACCACTCGGATCCACTAACAAAATTGACTTCAGATATCATAGCAATAAGTTGATCTTCGGTAAGGTTCGCTTATGGGGCAGGACGATTCCTGTTCCAGTAGTTCCTAGCCAAGTGGTCAGGTCTGTTACAACTATAACACATGAATGTGTTATTCCTTAAGGGGGTTGAGGTCCATTCTGGGGAGGATAGGTTTTGTTCCTATTTAGGTGGTTACAGTTTTGGTTATTATTGCGATTCTGAGTTTTCATATTTCTACCTTTAGGTTTCAAAATTGCAGAGGAAGTTTTCTTATTGGTACTGTTGTTTGAGACTACGAGTACTTCATCTCTTTGGTCTTGTTTTCGGGCTTCTTCTTTTATTCTTAAACGAGTTATAAGATTTTCTAGAGAAAATTCCTTAGTTTTATACCTAAGTGTATTCTTAAAATCTTTCCAAGCAGGGGGTAATTTATCTATAATAATAGCTACTTGAAATTGTTCATCTAAAGTCATACCTTCAGAAGTTATTTCATGTGCTATCTTTTGCAGTTCGTGTGATTGAGCTTCCACTAATTTGCCATCAATCATTTCAAACTTCATGTATCTACTCACAACATACTTCTTAGTTCCAGCTTCCTCAATATTGTACTTCTTTTGAAGTGCTTCCCAAATTTCCTTAGTAGACTTATCAGAGTTATAATAAGCCTACAAGTCATCAGCTAAATCATTAAGAATATATTTTTTGCACATAAAATCAGTTTCCATCCAGGTGTCTAAATCCTTAGTTGCAGTTTCAGTAGGAGGGTTAGACTTTATTGGTTTTTCAATAGTAAAAGTATAAACAACTTTTTCATGGTTAAGAAAAATAACATTTTTTATCTCCATCTTTTAAAGTGTAGTCCTTCAAAACGGAATGGTTTGTTGAGATCAGCAGTTAGCATTTTAGTAGTCATGACAGATAGTAAACGTCTTAAAATTATTGAAACAAGTATGTCAAAACAGTATTGGAACAATATTACCAATAACCTGAAATGAACTGTTTGGGTTGAGTCGCAGACTAGGTCGCTCTCTTTAAGATGTTTCACAGCTCTACCCAAATTTGTGTAAGCAAACACAGCCCCGTCGTCCCTAGGATAAAATAGCCCAGAATCTTTTTCTGTCTCGGAACTTCATTGCACTGATGAAGACCGGAATGCTACACCTGAAAAATTTTATTGCTCGAAAAACTAAAAAAATAATTTAGAATTGTTGAGAGAATATTTTTCTTAGTGAGAGGAGTTTGTGGATTGTTGTGTAGAAACAGAGAGTTGAGATCCTCTATTTATAGGTTTCAGAAACCGTGTAGTAACGACCATTTAATAGTTATATTCTCAGTAAAAGAAAACAACAGTCATATTCTGAGTAAAAGAAAATAATGGTTGTTTTCTGAGAGAAAGGAAATATATATATATATATATAACAACCATTTTCTGAGTGGAAAAGTTTTTTGTAAAAAATAAAATACCATGCACACGGACTCGACATGGCACGGTCGGTCGGACGATGGCGGCAACGCGTACGCGTGTGTGATATCACATTTACCTAGGTCCTCTCCTGTTTTACAAAAGTGGGTACCCTTTGGGGCCTAATCCCAATAACCAACTCTTTACTATTTATACATTTTTTTAATTAGTGTAAAAAGACAATGTGGGACAAGGCTTTACTAATATTTTTAATAAACATTCATCTTTTTCCAACAAACTATTATATTTATATCGTTTTTTATAACATTTGTACCATATTTAAATTTTTATTATATTTATTCTATTTATATCATTTTGTTAATGTTGGTATCATACATTAGTAACATATTTAAAATAACTCAAATAATTAAATGATAAATTTGAAACAACTCATATAGTAAAGTAATCTATTTAGATCAAAAGCAGATTAAGAACAACTCAGATAATTAAGTGATAGAGTTTGAACAATAGATAGTTAAGTATTCTATTTGGAATAAATTTATTTCAAATATTTAGTTATCTAAGTTATTTTAAATCTTCCACTTAAGTATCCGATTTATGATATCTTTAAACAAATATTAACAAAATGATATAAATTTAATAAATATAATAATTATATGGTATAATATATATGAAAAATAATTTTATAATATAAACAAAATAAATATAATAATTTAATGATTTTTTCAAATTTTTTTCAATATTTTATGTCTTAAATTGTTATACCAATTGCAAATTTACTCAAAATCTTGAATTTATAATTTATAATTATTTTTGAAATAAATAAAAAAATTAAAAATCTGTTAAATTTAAATTTATTTTTTAAATTATATTTGGTGTAAAATAATTAATTATATGTATTAATAAATATTATTTTGTGGAATAATTAAAATAAAAAACCAAAAAATTCACAAAATATTTTATTTGTTTTATGGAATATTTTATTTTTATGTGAAAGAGTTAGATAATGAAATTGATAATAAAAAAAACTCATGAACATTACAATAATTATCTATTATTATGAAATTAAAAGAAAAAATCAATAGTCTCTTTGTTTAGAATTAGTATACTTAAAAAAATTATATTTCATAAAATGTGATTAAAAAAATATAAAAGAGACTTTTTATTTGCTTTTATAATTTAGAATGCTTTTAATATATTCAATATATTGAGAATTTTAATATTTTTTACATTTTATTCTTTTAATTTTAAATATAATACATTAATATATATATATACGAAGAGAAGCAAAATAATATCAAACTAATTCTCTTTTTTATGTTTTAAGTTTGAAATGTAATTTATAATCATATATTCATGTATATAATTATTTTAATAAATATAAAATTTAAGTATTTTGAGTAATAAATAAAACTTCAAATAATTAATTAATTCAAAATTTCAAAACTCATTGAATATTTTTGTTATTGTTTGTAGTTCTATAACCTTAGTATGAGATTAATCACAATACATATTTTTGTTTTATGTTATTTTAAAACTTTTATCTTGATTTTAAATTTTTTACATTTTGAGTTTATAATGACCCAAAATTAAGATAGGTAAAATCACATAAATCTAATATAATAAAAATAAATATATATTAATTTTATGTTTTTTTTAAATTAAATTTTTACATATCATTTAAATTAATTATATTATCTTATGATTAATGTAATATTTTAAGTTAAATATTTTTACGTGTAACACTTGTTTTATTAGATAATAACTATTATAAACATATGAGTTTGCATGTTAATTAGGAAAATACTATAGATTCTTTGATATTTACTATTAACTTTCTTAACTCATAAAATAATGATATATCATAAATTTATGATTTTTTATCTTAAATTTTTATTTATGTATTTGATAGTTCCTACTTCTTCTAAAATACTCAACTTTTAATTATTTAATCACCCCATCATATATTTATTTTAATTTTTTTAATTAAATTAATTCTTTTACATAATAAATAACAAATATAATTACTTAATTAAAAATTAAAAATAAATTTTAAAATATTTCAATTATGATTATTCAAACGTTATTTATTAAATATTTTTAAATAAAATTAATTATATGAGATTATAAGTAATAGAAACAATGACTTAATTAGAATTAAATCTAAAATTTCAAAATACTTTAGTTAACATTATTTAATCATCATTTCATAATTTTTAATATAAAAATTATAGTGCATATAATTATTTTCATCATAATTCTTCAAAACTTTATTATTTTTTATTCAATTAATTCTTTTTAGAATAATAAATAACAAAAATAATGACTTAATTAGAAATTAAAAACTAAAAATTTTAAAATACTTAATTTATGATTATCTAATCCCTTTTTTATAATATTAAAATTATATAGATGTATATATAATTATTTTGATAATACTTCAATAAACTTTAATATTTTAAATTAAAATTAACTATTTGTAGAATAATAAATAACTTATTATATGACTTAGTTTAATGAAGTGATAAATTATATCAAAATGCAAATCTACGGTATATATCTAAATAGATTCTGCTGGCAACTGGGCTTTTGAAATTAAATATAGTGGCTGTGGTGAATTCAATTGGAAATATAACGGGGGCTGGTTGTGTTTTGCATAACGAGGGTGATGAAGTTTTCTTATCAGCATCCCTGCCTATGCTGGATTTCTCACGCCGGATAAGGGCGGTGCTACGAGTTATACATATATAAATGTCTTGTACGAACAATTGAGGTAGGATTCAATAAATTGGTGATAGAAACAGACTCATGCTTAATTTTGAAATCTGCTGTTGATGGTAGTTTTGCGATGGATGTTGCTGTTGTTAGGGAGTTGAATCATTGTGATTGGTCCCTTTATTCTTATAGAAGTAATGGGGTGGCTAGTGCTTTGGCAGATTATGCATTGCAGGTGCGAGAAGAAGTGATCTGGTTTGAAGAATTTCCTTCCTTTGTTCTAGTAAAGTATTTGAGGATGTGTCCCTTGGGGCTCCTCTATTGTAAACTTTTTTAATCATGTAGTGGTTTTCGAGATGATGAATGGAACGATATTTGATGTGTTGATTAAAAAGGTTAACGAAAAGTTGTAACATATTGAATGGTTGATGGATAAGAAGTAAAGTTGTATGACAAACAATCATATATGACAATTTTGATTGAAAGAACAAAGAAGGGACAAATAATTTAGAATAAAAGACCCGATCTCTCCAAATTACAAGTTATTACAACAAAATCATTAGTACAGAGATTATTCAAATATTGTACTTCTTTAAGATTAATAAGTTGTGGAAGCCGATCCGTTACCCAAATATAGGCAATACATGTGGACGATTTTCATCATTTCAAAAAATAATAGTAATAAGTCAATTAAATAAAAGGATATGTTTATAAATAAAATGATAATTTGCTAACCTCCTAATAACTTAACTTTTTAAAATAATTGATTGGTAACTATCTTCTAAAAAAAAATTTAACCAAATAAAATACAACTTAAATCAATAATACATAAGTCTCAAATCAATAATACATAAATCATAATAATAATGGAAAACTTATGGTGCCATTACCAAATTACATACAAAAGAAAAGAAAAAATCATAATACTTCCCACGATAAAATGAAAAAAATAAAAATAATAATGTACTCAAACTTCCTTAAATTTATGAAAATTATACTATGATCTCCAAATAAATTTTATGAAAGATTTCATTCTCCAAATCCAACATGTTCTTTATTTTAAGTGGGCATTTTATCCTTAACAAATACTTTTGTAATGTTGAGGAGGGAGGACTTTAATTGATTAGGTTGTAATTTTGATAACCTTAGAAGACATTATGACATTACTTTGGAGATCCGCTTGATAGTTGTCAAGCAAGTACTCATACACGAGTCTAAACCCGCACAATTAAGGATGAAGTCATGACTGATGAGGCATATGGCTCTTTGCGAGCAGTTGGGGAAGGACTTGGAGCAGGCAAAACCATCTAGGCCTCTTTTATGCTACTTTCTCGATCCATTTTATCCTAATGCATTATTAAAAAAAAAACCCTCCATTGATTGATAGACCAAGAAGAGTAGGCACTTATTTTTTCCCATTTTTCCTTATTTGGCTCATCTTAGGAAACATTTTCTCATCTTTTTATGATTTATCATTTTACAAGTATATTTTGAAATCTTTTAGGTTCCTTCTTTAGCAACAACTTCACATAAACTTCATTATTCTAAATCTATGGAGATATGACATGACTATAGATTTTGGATCACAAATTAATAATTTATAAAAAGACAAGGTTATTTCAATCATTTGGATACTTTTGACAGTCATAAATAATTGTCATTTTGAGGATAGGTCAACTTCTTTGGGTTATGCAATTGCCACAATTTGGAAATTTATTTGGGAGGTTGGCAAGTCGTAGTGAAGGTCCATGAGAAATACAATAGATGATCTTCAGGTGCTCCACCGTCTACTTATGAGTGCTCAAAAAGCACTAAAATAACCATGATTTTATGCATATTAATTGATTAAAAATATATATATTTATATGTTTTATCATATATTTATATAAATTTTTCTTTTTCGGAATCACGGGTATTTTTATTGTTTTTCAGTTATTTTGGCTTAAAAATGCAACTTAAAGACTCAAAGAGGAATACTTGAAGCAATACATCACAAATATATTAATAAATAAATGGGGAAAGGTCAACAAATATGGAAAAATTGGACAAAATGGGTCAAAAAGGATAAAAATGTCAAAAAGGAGAAAATCGCGCCGTCGCACCGCCCAGCCGCTGCGCCCCAGCGCCCAGCTCCGCCCCAAGCTGTGCGCGCGGTACTGTTCATCCTCGCAGAACTGCGCGCGCGTAGTACTGTTCATCCGCGCATAACTGTGCGCGCGCAGTACTGTTCATCCGCGCATAACTGTGCGCGCGGGGTACTGTTCATACGCGCAGAACTGCGCGCGGGGGTACTGTTCATCCGCCCCAAGCTGCGCGCGCGGGTACTGTTCACGTGCAGCCGCCCCCCGTCATGCTGACGTCAGCAATCACTAATCCGCGTTTTTACATTTATTTCTCTACTTTTTCTCTCCATCCTCACCTATAAATACCCCCCTTCCCTTCACTTCAAAACACACCTTAAAAACCTCTAAATACATTTTTTTCTCTCTTTCTTTCTCTCTTTTTAGTTTTCTTTAGTTTTTCTTAGTTTTTAGTTAATTTCTCTTAGTTTTAGAGTTCTTCCCTTTTTGGGAAGAACTAGTTATGTTTATGTAATTTATTAGCTTTTGATTCAATAAATGGGAGTGCAATAACTAATTTGCTATTTATTATTCAAACTTCTTAAAAACGAAATTAAATCCTAAACATCCTGTCACGATATTTTGGGGTTTTGTGTTTTTAATCTACTTACATAAAAATAAACATAGATTCAATAAACATTCATGCAAATTTTATCATATATAATGGTGGAGTATTTATGGATATAATAACTAAGTTAATTATGCTTATTCATATTATCTAGGTTATTAAAGATATGAATTGATATTTATTGATTCTCCCTTTTTTGTATGAATACCACCTTTGGTGGGGTTAGATATTCTTTGTTAACTAAACAAATCAATTAACACCTATGGGTGGGGTTGATAACTAATTTGCTTAATTAAATTAATTCCTTTTTCTAAGAGATTGAAAATGAACCATTTAAATGCCACCTTTGGTGGGGTTAGACAGTTTAAACTTTATTCAAGGTGTCCAAATTAAACCTAAGAATTTAGTTATCCGAGTACTAACTTTCAAGTTTTAAAACCACTACCGAAAACATGTCGTCAATACATTTTCAGATAATAATTCTTATAAAAACTTTTGAAATAGAGCTTCACTCTAACTACCGGGCGATTGTACCATCAAATAAAAGAGCACTACTCTAAATCAGACCGGATATCTAAACCTTAAAATCTAATTTTCAGGTTTAAGTTTGTAATGAAAAATAATATATTTCTCTCTAACATTCTTAATATAAAATCATGAATAAAAATAAAATCAATCCATTTTAGAGATTTTTACCTATTTAATATTTCGCAAGCATAACAACGTTATTATTACATCATGTTTATTAACAGCCAGCACAGTTAAATTTAATCACAGACAAATTAAATATAACATGTAAGAATAAAGCATAAAAAATAACTGTAAAGAAAATAAAATCCTTACAGAACTTCGACGCTATTCCCGTTGCTGAAAAAACTCCAAGCGGAATTTGCACTCCCATTTATTGAATCAAAAAGCTAATAAATTACATAAACATAACTAGTTCTTCCCAAAAAGGGAAGAACTCTAAAACTAAGAGAAATTAACTAAAAACTAAGAAAAACTAAAGAAAACTAAAAAGAGAGAAAGAAATAGAGAAAAGAATGTATTTGGAGGTTTTTAAGGTGTGTTTTGAAGTGAAGGGAAGTGGGATATTTATAGGTGAGAATGGAGAGAAAAAGTAGAGAAAAAAATGTTAAAAAAATGTAAAAACGCGGATTAGTGATTGCTGACGTCATTTGATGACGTCGGCATGACGGGGGGCGGCTGCACGTGAACAGTACCCGCGCGTAGCTTGGCGCAGATGAACAGTACCCGCGCGCGCAGCTTGGGGCGGATGAACAGTACCCCGCACGCAGTTTTGCGCGGATGAACAGTACGCGCGCGCAGCTTGGGGCGGAGCTGGGCGCTGGGGCGCGGCGGCGTGATTTTCTCCTTTTTGACATTTTTGTCCTTTTTGACCCATTTTGTCCAATTTTTCCATATTTGTTGATCTTTCCCCATTTATTTATTAATATATTTGTGATGTATTGCTTCAAGTATTCCTATTTGAGTCTTTAAGTTGCATTTTTAAGCCAAAATACCTGAAAAACAATAAAAATACCCGTGATTCCGAAAAAGACAAATTTATATAAATATATGATAAAACATATAAATATATATATTTTTAATCAATTAATGTGAATAAAATCATGGTTATTTTAGTGCTTTTTGAGCACTCATCATTTACGAGCATAGGACATTCCTTAACAGTCTCCCAAAATTAGAGGTTATTTAGTGAGCTCTACCTTCAAACTAGTTATAGGTCAACATAGATAGTGTTGTGTTTTGTATCGTTGGAGCATTCAAGACTTTGGGCTCTTTTGTCAAATGATGTTTTTGTAACATGTTTGGAGTCTCATATGCTTTTAAGGCAAAGTTAGCAACATCAATTCATGTGCTTATGTATGATGTCATTTTAGGATGGCGTGAGTTTTGACTGGAGTTAGATTTTGCTTAAGTGATGAATCTTTTTTGAACCAATTCACCCTTTGCTACGTGGACATGTTATGTAGCTTGGATTGATTCTCTCATAAGAAATTCCAATATTCTCATATCTAAAATGAGGATAATGTTGTAGTTGATAGTATAACATCTAAGAATTATAACATTTGTACTATAATAAGGTAGGTGAATGTAACATCATTTGTTAGTACTTTTGTTTTTATGATGCTAACCACAAACTTAGATTATGAAAATATTGATACCGTTAGAATTATCGAGACTTCAATTTTACATAAATATCAAGGATATTCTTGATATCGAAAGATATTTGAAATTTTTTTATGAAAAATTGTGAAAATTGTTGTAAATTTTTTGAAATATTTTATAAAATTTCAATATATATTAAATAAATAATAATATAATAATTTAACTAATTTTTCATTAAAATAAAATATTTATGGTAAATGTAACACACATGATAAACATATAATAATAAGGAAACATAAGTAGACTATTGATTTAACAAAATTCATGTTCACCCCATTCATTTTGTTAATCTTATGAATTTTATCTTTTAACTTGTCTTATGTTGTCCCATATTATTTTCAATTGTTGACTTTTTTACGATTGTTTTAAAAACTTATTACTTTACTTCTAGAGGCACATTTAGACATAGTTTAGGATTTTTCTTTAGATCTGTAAGGTTAAATAATATTTGAAACTTATAATTCCATCACTTTGTAATAGAGTGTTATAATATATACATATATATGGTGTAATTTTTATTTCATGAAATTAGAAAAGTATGTCTCCAAATTGAATCTTTTCCTCTAATATTTTCTTCATAGCTGTTAGAAGTCATAAATAAATAGATGTTTTCACAATAATACAATAATTTTCCATCTAATTTTTTTTCAAGACTGTTAGAAGTCTGAAGAGATGTTTTCACATTAATACAATTTTTTTTAGCTAAAATAATGATATGTAAACTTAATTGTGTGACTTATGAGATTATGTACAGTGAAATGAGTAAGAGAGCTTAAGACATCGTCGTATATAAATGTCAAAATAGATGAAAAACAAAAATAAAAAAGAATATCATAACTAGATTCTTAACAAAATCTGATATTCCAATCATTATTACAAACAAACAAAAAACAAATCTCGTCATCTCACAAGGGCATGCATCTTTTTTTTTAAATACATTTTAACGGATATTACCGATAGTTTACTAATATTTTTGTAGCTATTTTTGACTTCTAACAATGTTATGATATTTTTTCCAATATTTTTTCGATATTACCAATATTTTAGACAAAATCGATATCCACAATGTGATTTTACCAATATTTTAAATAGCCGGATATATCCCAATTTTTCCATCCTTGCTTACATACAAGTTCATATAGGTTTTGCTGATGATTTCTCACCATATACATAATGATACATATTACCTACAACCCTCATAAAAAAAATCAAAAAATTGATTTTATAAGTCACATATCAGTATATGGATATTGGACAAGTATACCATAAATCATGGGCTAGTAAATTAGTCCAGTTTGTCCTCAAATAAAAGGGAAATTCCAGTTTCAGAATGTTCATATTTTACTTGAGCGAAATCCAGAAAGCAAAATGCATTTATCTTATTCTGCAGCTACCTTTCAGATTCAAGTGAGCTTAACGCACTTTTAGTGAACTCAAGCACCAATATTATGAAGCTTCTACTGCATCATTGGTATTCCTGAAAGGGTTTGAGCAAATAATTAAGGTGTCTGCAGATAATTGAACATCTTTCACTCAGAAAAAGACTTATTGAGGTAGGTTATATACTCACTTGGGGGATTGTGAATCAAGCTGCATTGTGACTGGTCCATCATTAACTAAATTGACCTATACATAATCAGTAAATCTCAGTCTGAAAGGTATATCAGATACGTACACACATGGCTATAAACTAGGACAGAGATAATATGGTACACCGTAGCTTACCTTCATCATTGCTCCAAAGATTCCATCTTCACATCACCAAAGGAATATGAAAGTAAACCATTAATGACTAATAGAGCATTTAGAACATGATAAGGCTGTAGTGTGCAAGATTATTCACATTTAACTACAAGAAAATATGCCTCAAAAGATAAAAGTTGCAATAAAACCATCATCTTCTGATAGAAAATTTATTTAAAAGAAATGAAAGCAGAAGGAAAAAAAGAAGAGCATAGTTTATGCAGCCATGTATGTGGAAATTTGGCATATGAACAATCTTATGTTCCGATGGATTTCCCTCAGGTGGAAAATGAATATATTCACTGTAGTCTGTATGGATTATTTTTGGACAGCATACCTTAACACTAAGATTAGGGGATCCAATGACGGGAAAAAAAATGTAAACAAAGGGCAGCGAAAGCATTCCATTAAGATATCAAAAACAATCTATTAACAGAATTATATTGTAGACAAGATCAAACAACACCAACTGCTACATTCTCTGCACATCTATTTTTGTTAAATCTATCTTACAATCAAGAGTACCCATTCTGGATGCATACACAGAGCAGTCAATTTAAACCTTTCATTACACCAGTGGTTCAGCTGAGTGCAATCTAGTGCAAAACTAAACAAATAATAAGGAGCACTACTATGTATGTATCACAAAGAAATTTGTGATAATCACAGTTGACATAATTTATCATCAGATACAGTTGGTCCACATATACTTAGCACTTACAAATGCAGTGTGAAGTCATTTGTTATTTTTCAAATATTTGCACGAATAGAATTTTTCAATTATAAACCAAATAGGCAGGTAGGTAGTAGTACCTTATTAGCACCCATATTAATCTTTTGGTACTCATTGTTGCCCAAGTTCTTGAATGGTACCTTAAAAGTACCCAAATTATCCAAAAGGTACCCATTTGGTTAAAAAAAAAATATGTGCATAAAAAGTTGATGGGTATTTTAGTTTTTATAATTTATTATTATTATTATTATTATTATTATTATTATTAGGGTCTAGTGTTTAGTGTTTAGAATTTAAGATTTAGGTTTAATGTTTAGTATTTAGGATTTAAATTTTAAGATTTAGTGTTTAGCATTTAGGGTTTAAAGTTTACGGTTTTAGGATCTACTAAGATTAGTGGAAAAAGAAATTTGAGAGATAATTTTATGCAAATAAATAGAGGCATGAGAAAGAAAGAAGATAGAAAACAAGAGAAAAAGAGAAAAGAAATTAATAAAAAAATTAAAATCAATGGATACCTTTTAAAAATATGGGTACTTTTAGGATACCACCTACATTACATGGATTTTTTAGGATATCGAGTTTCTAAATTTTTTAATGTCCTTTTTTTAAAATTTAACTAATTTGGAGTGTTGAATACTCACACTCATGTCCATGTTGTGTCCAATGGACACAGGTACATCATGAAAAATGAATAGTCCATGTAACATAGGGTACTACTCAAGAACTTGGGCAATAATAGGTACCAAAGCAATAATATGGGTACCAATAAAGTACCAGCCCCAGCCCCAGCCCCAGGAAGATACATCACTATATTAGCAGCCAAAAAAAAAGATACATAAAAAATTTGCATGATATTTAGAATTTTCCAATACACCAGTGTAACATCTAACATCATACTAATGTTGATGTATTGGTATCAGCTTCTTCAAGATGCTTTCATATAAGCACTTGTTTTGATTTGCTATACCTTATTGCTAATTATTTACTGCTTTTATGTTAATGAAATGATGTCTTTAATTCGAAAAAAAAGGGAAATAAACATCATACTAATGAATTTAGTCAACTCATACTTACCCAAACTAGCATAAAAGCAGAGAGCAAAAGTACCTTTTATTGCGTCTGGATCATAGGATTTCTTGAACCTTTCAACTAAAGAATCATAAAAGAGCTTCGCTTTATCAGGAGGCATTGCAACATGAAAATCCGGTTTGTTACCTATAAATACCCCGTACAAAGTGAACTGACTAACTGCCATATAATCCAACGTTAAACTTTTCATTTTCATACTAATTTCCTTATAAAAAATGTAAGAGGAAAACTAAACCCAATGTAGCTAACCTAGTAGAACTTCATAACTCCTCTGCTTTATCTACATATAAAACTAAAATTCAGATACTTTGGTCCACCAAAGACATGAAACCCATTTTCTCCAGCAGCGTTATTGTAAGAAATTACTTCAATTAACAAAAAGAAATGGAAAAAAGGAGGGAAAGAGATATAAAAGTACATTTTGGTCCCATCCTCTACCCGTAGTTTCATTTGAGAACAATCTCATATTCAAGACCTTACGACATCTGCAGATAGGCAGTTCAAAAAATAAACATGATTTACACAAATTCGTTCTGTGAACCCATTTTTGTTGGAATAGTCAACTGAAAAGATCGGAGAACAGAGAGAGTGTGAGAGAGACAGGAATATGGCAGTACATGTATTCGGAATCCGAATCGGAATCGGACTCGTGGAGGCCGACAAAGACGAGCAAACCTGGTCCAATCCGCGAAACCGTGTGACCTTCTACCTAGAATAGCGCTAACTAGGTGAATTCAAACCAAATAAAGGATAAGAAAATGACCGAGAGAGAGTTTACAGACCTCAACACTGGCAGAGGCAACTCGTTGAACCACGGCTCGCATTGCTCGGATAGGTTGGGAGAATTGGGATCGCTTGGTGCATGTGGTCGCGAAATTTGGGAGGATGGAGATGGCGTACATTTGTTTGTTTTGGCTCTTAAGTTAAAAAAAAAAAAAATCATGTGTACGTCTACATGTACTATTTGATTCCGGCTTAAATAGTACTATTAATCAGATCAAAATCATTGATTTTATACTCATTCGATCCGATCCGATCATCCGCTCGAATTGAAACATCTTAATCTGCAACCGATCTGATCACCTTTCACATCCGCTCAATCTGATCCGTAAACTATTCGGATGACATCTGATCAATCCGACCAATAAACTTAATTAACTCTATTTTTTGTATTTTTAAATAAATTTTTTAAAATTTCACATAAATCATAACATAAAATTATTTGACTTAAAAAAACATTAAAAAATCAAATAAATATATATTAATTTTATACATATATAATTAATTTAATAAATATATATATAATTAATTTCGGTCGGATCAGATGAATCGTAGTGAAATTCGTCATCCGATCTACACTTAACAGATGAATTTTTTTTCCATCTGATTCGACCATCGGATTGGATCGGATGAAAAATCAATAGATTGGATCGGATGAAAAATTAACGGATTGGATCGGATGAAAAATCAACAGATCAGATCGGATGATCGGATTTTTTGCACACCCCTAGACTTAAGCACGGAAGAAGGGCTCTATTAGGTGTAGGAATTGGCAAAAAGAAAATAAAAAAAATTGAGTTCGGTCACCATTTTTTACCTTATAGTGTAAATATTTTTTTTATATAACGTAAAAAATATATGTTTTTTCATGTTCAAAAATATAGTACATATATATTTTTTATAATGTAAAAAATATTTTTTCAAATAGACCATTAAAGTTAAAATCATATAAATAATTATATTATAAAAAAATTAGATTAAAAATTAAGTGCCTTTTAATCCATTGAATAAAAACAAAAGTGGACTAAAGTTCTCTTTTTAAAAAAAATTAAGTAACTTACAATTGACCACTTCAAAGCAAGTGAACTTAAATGCTATTTTCCAAAAAAAAATTATAGAAATATATGATATTTCATTAAATCTCAAATATGAAAAATATAACAAGAATATCATATATCTAGATAAAATTTATTAATACATATTCAAAAACTAAATAAACACAAATTACACATAAGGAGAAAAATGGTTTTGTGAAAAAGTACCATTAAATCATCATGAGTTTCTTGATCTTGCTCATCTTTAGGTATCTCCACCACCAACTATATTTGTTTGAATAAATGTATCAATGAAACTTCATATTGAGCAAAATATCTACATCTTGACAAATCTTTATAGATCTAAGAGTCATAAATATACAAACAATTGCCTATTACATGGCACTTAAACCAAATATGTACTAAATACTATGAAAAAACTTTAATGTACACAACCAAATAAATTTGACTATAAAATATGACAAAATAAATCACTAAAATGAGTAGTAAGAGATTATTTATGAGTATATATAAAATGAAAGGTCCATGGAGAGAGCTCTTAAAGAAGTAAAATCTCCCTCCAATATGGAGAGATCAAACCTAAGAGGAAAAAAAAAAGAAACAGTGGTTGAGAAAAGAGTAGAGTAAAAGAAAGAAAGTGAGAGAAACCAGTTTATATGATCGTGCCTTTTCTGTCAAAATATGTGGCTAATCATGTCAAGATATTCTGCTGATATCTTTTGTAAAGGTCATTATATGTTTTGTGTAAATGTAAGAATATGTGTGTTAAGATATGCAACCATTACTACAAAAAGGAGGTATTTAAGTCGATATGTAAAGTCGATTTTTTGGAAAAAACTGACTTATAATGAATTTAAAGTTTGTTCGGTGTAGAATGGATGCTATCCACATAGGACATAGCGTCAGTTTGACATATCAACCGATGCTACGTCCTACATGTATTTTTTTTATTAAAAAATGCAGTTTAAAATTGAAACTTTTTTAGGTACAATGTTTTTTTAGGTCAATTATTATTTTATTTGACTCTTTAAAATTTAAGTTGGATATATATATATATAGTATAATTTTTTTTTGAGACAATTGGTTTTTAAATTATATAATTTTATGTATTTGTTTGGATATTATTTTAAAATTGTTATTTTTTTTCTTTTTTATACTATATATATATATATATATATATATATTCAAATTAAATTTTAAAGAGTTCATATAAAATAATAATTGACTTAAAAAAATTTCAATTTTAAACTATGTGGATGACGTCGGTTGACGTGGTGAACCGACACTATCCACACGTATTAATCTGTTTCCCTTCTCTCTTCTTCACCAAAATTCCTTTTTCAATTTGCGCAGCAACATTTCAAAACCGAGCTCACCCTCCACTCTTTCTCATTTTCTGGCCACCTTTGACCACCATTTCCAACGTCGTTTTGTGGGTTATATTCCTCTTCTTATTATCTTTCAGATCCCATATTTTTTTGAGAGAAATACTCAAATTTTTTATACCCATTTTCTCACTCATTCTCACTTACAAAACACCCATTTTTTCTTCATTTCCTTCATTTAGTTACTTCATTTACTCTTGTAAGTATTTCTATTAATCCTACGCACTTATTATTCAATTTGCTTTATTTTTTGTATAAATTTTTGATTTATGTATGTTTTGTATTATGCTTGGAAATAATATCTGAATGTTGTGAGTTTGATGGACTATCATATTTACCATACGAGGATAAATTTATTTACATATAAATAATTATATTTTAAACCAGTAAAAGTAATACAATTGTAAAATGATTAAAATGATAAATATTTGTATTATGTATGTTTTGGTATATATTCTAATAATTAGGGAATTTATATATATAATAATACTTGAAATATATTGATTGGATACATAATTAATATGCTTAATTAATGTCATTAATAGAAAATAGACAAATCGTGAATGTCAAAGTGTAGAATTGAGTAGGACTACATTTCTAGAGTTGAAAGTTTCATGAAATTTGCTTGTAGAAATAGTAATAATGGAATTAGTATGTTTCGATGCCCATGTGTTAAATGTAAAAAATGAGTGATTTCATGAATTTGACGAGATTAAGTATCACCTTATCCATAGTGGTATTCTTTTGAGCTATAAATATTGGTATTATCATTGAGGAAATATTGATAATACTCATGGGAGAGAGATAAATAAAAATATGAGTAGATTACATACATCTTATCATAATGTACAAACAGAAAATATGTTTCATGGTGTTGAAGATGAACTACGTGAGGATGATCCCGAAACCTTTAAAAAACTTCTAGAAGATGCTGAAAAACCGTTGTATCCAAAATGTAAGAAATACACTAAAATATCATGATTGGTTCATTTGTACAATGTGAAGGTAAACCATGGTTTTTATGACAAGGGATTCACAAAATTACTAAATCTACTAGTCGATATGTTTCCTGAGGATATTGAATTTTCATCTTCAATGCACGAAGTGAAGAAATCTCTTGGTTTATTTGACATGGAATATCATAAGATTCATGCTTGTCCAAATGACTCTATTCTTTATAGAAAAGAATATGAGACATTAGATGATTGTCCGATGTGTAAAGAATCAAGATGGAAGCATGGTACAAATGAGACAACACATAAGAAAGGCGTGCCTGCAAAGGTTCTTTGGTACTTTCCTCTGATTACTCGCTTTCAAATGTTGTTCAAAAGTAAAGAGACATCAAAGATGTTGACTTTGCATTCAGAAAATCGATATGATGATGGGGTGCTACGTTATCCTTGTAATTCTCCAAATTGGAAAGTAGTAGATAATTTATTTCCTCAATTTGCATCTGATCCGCGTAATCTTCGTCTTACCATTGTTGTTGATGGAATTAATCCACATAGTTTCCTTACTAGTAGATATAGCTATTGGCCAATAATTATTGTAACATACAACCTTCTTCCTTGGTTGTGTATGAAAAGAAAATTCATGATGTTAACATTATTGATCTCAGGACCGAAACAATCCGGTATTGATATTGATGTATATTTGTAACCTCTGATAGATGATTTAAAGACGTTATGGAATAATGGTGTAAATGTTTATGATGCACATAAAGAAGAACATTTTAACTTGAAGAGGATCTTTTTATGGACAGTTAATGATTTTCTTACCTATGGAAACTTATCAGGACATGAAACAAAAGGTTATAAGGGATGCCCTATATGTAGTTATGAAACTTCTGCAACTTATCTTGTTCATAGACCAAAGATATCTTATAGAAGACATAGAAGATTGTTTCCATTTTGACACAAATTTAGATACCAAAAGAAACCATTTGATGGTGAAGAAGATCATGATCATGCACCTTGACATTTGCGAGGTATTGAGATATTAAGGCAATTGAATGGTATGACATTCAAATGATATGGAAAGATGAAAAAAAAAACTCACTAAGGTAGGGAAATGAAAGAGGTCAACTAATGAATAGGTGAAAATGAAAAAGAGTTTGAATCAGTATACCACGATTGTTGGAATAAAAAATCAATATTTTGGGAATTACCTTATTGGAAAGACCTACACATTCGTCACATCTTAGATGTCATGCACATTTATAAAAAAGTATGTGAAAGCTTGATTGGTACTTTACTTAATATACTTGGAAAAACAAAGGATGGAATTAAAGCAAGATTGGATTTAAAGAAGCTAGGCATATGACCTGAATTTGCACCAAGGGTGGAAAATGATAAGAATCGAACATGCTTGCCACCAGCATCGTATACAATGTCAACAAAAGAGAAATATGTATTTTGTAAATATTTGGAGGGTGTGAAAGTTCTTGATGGTTACTCATCCAACTTAAGAAATTTTGTGTCTATCACCGATAAGAAACTTTATGGATTGAAATCACATGAATGTCATATCTTAATGCAACAATTATTACTAGTTGCTATTAGATCAATTCTTCCAAAACATGTTCGATTATCAATAATTCATCTTTGTTCATTCTTCAATACAATATGAAAGAAATCTATATCAATTGGTGAGTTGAACTCTTTACAGAAAGATGTTGTAGAGACTTTGTGTTTAATTGAAAAATATGTTCCTCCTTCTTTCTTTGATATAATGATTTACTTGTGTGTTCATTTAGTTCAAGAGGTTCAATTGTGTGGTCCTACTTACTTAAGGTGGATGTATCCTTTTGAGAGATATATGCAAGTCCTTAAAGGATATGTAAATAATAGAAATCGACCTAAAGGATGTGTGGTGGAACGCTACATTGCTGAAGAGGCCATTGAGTTTTGTTCTGAATACTTTAGTGCTTGCACTGAAATTGGGAATCCTATGTACAAGTTGTTCTTAGAATGTCACATGATCCAAGTAGGTAACCTTATGCTTGGTGAAAGTAAGAAATTGTTTATTGATAGCACTCGATAGGAAAAAGCGCACCGAATCATTTTGGTAAATAATAATAAGGCACAACCATACATAGAGTAAGTAATGTTTAACCTTTCCATTTATACAAACAATATTTTTTATTTAACTATTAATGATGATATCTACTTCATATATCTTTAATACATGACAGGATGCATTTAAACTTATTGAAGATCGATCCTCGTTATAAAAAAAAGGAGGAGAAAAATGGTTGTATGATGAACATAAGCAAGAGCTTATTAATTGGTTTCACAACCATGTAAGTGTCACAAACAAAAATTCATGTATGTTCCTAGATCTATGCAATGTTTTAAAACTTTGCTTTAAACACATTTCATGTTTTTGTATACATAGATTCGAGATGAACTCAAGAAACCCAATCATAAAATAATAGAAAGTTTAGAATGGATTGCACATGGTCCAAAATTCGATGTCAAATCATTTTCTAGTTTCACAATAAATGGATCGAGGTTTATGACTCAAGCTAGGGACAAAGTCTGAGTAAATTAGAATAGTGGTGTGAAGATGGTTGCACAAACTATGCAATTTTCCAGTTCAAAAGATGGTAATCCTATACTTTTTGATAGAACATATTATGGTATAATTCAAGTATTTTACGTGAGCGACAAATTGACACAAGATGGTCTGTTGTGTTAACTCCTCCACAAAAAGAGTTTTTCCATTTTGATGTTTTAGAAGATGACGACCCTATGCTTGATACATTAACCAATATTAGTAATTTCTCAAACAATTTCCTAATGTATGTGATGATCTAGTTGATGACGATGATTCTTCATCATGGGCTCAAAGTGATTGTGAAGGAATATATGTATACGATCAACAAACTAATTAAACATAATGTATGTTCTATATTGTTGAAATAACTCTTGGATGTTTATATATATCTGTATGTTCCTAAATTATCAATTAATTTATATTTCTTCATTGTTTGTAGATATTTCATGGTTCCTGAAGTAATAGAGCTTGTAGATCCAAATGATCCATTGGGGCATTTGAAAAGACGGGGTTGGACAAATATACATGATGCTTTACTTAACCCAGTTGATAGAGTACCTGTTCTGTTTGATGCTATTGGTAGTCCAATAGGGGAAAATGGCCAACAATTGGAATCCTCTATTGGTAGACTTGTGAAGTCCAGTATACCAATTAATATAAATTATTGGACTCAAGTTGACGAAGATGAAAAGTTTAAAATATGGATAACCATTTGTGTAAGTCTCTTATATTTTATAATCATTTACATATATTATATATTTTTTGTATTATATCTAATCTTTTGTAGTGTGTTTTTATAGAATCGTTACAAATTCGATGAAACTTCGAAGAGCAAGTGCTATAAGATTGCAAATAAGGCGTGGAAGGATCAAGACTTCCAGATTGGTAAGAAATTATGTGTTTCCATATTTAGAACCACTTGATGAAGTAGAACTCTACAAAATCCTTGAAGGACACCCCTGGATTACACATCAAGTTTGGAAAGACTTCATGGATTATAGACGTACAGATAAATTTCAAATTATTAGGAAAGAAAATCAGAATATACAAATGCATAACATTCTTCCTAACCATATACTAGGAGGTCTTTGAATCCTGAAGTTAGATATAGAATGGTATTATTAGTTTGTGTTAATTTATAAATATTTTTATATTTATTTTCCTCAATTTAATTTCATGTCATGGTTAATAAATTTTTCATAATTTATGTAAGAAGCTAAATTAGGTAGACTTGTTACCCAAACTGAATTGTACATAGAAACAAAGACTCCCAAAACAAAGAAGTCAAGACCTATGACTAAGCGAGTAGAAGAACAACTAAATAAGTTGGTTAGTAATTTCGGTTGACACAAAGTCCATATGATTTTTAATAATTGATGTAATAATGCATGATATGTTTGTGTGCTTTATTATTTGTAGAGAGTTATTCAAGAACAAATATCCAGGGGTTGAAATAATCGAAAAGCCCGGGAGAGATGCTCTATATCATGCATTCAGACGTGAGCATCCTGATCATGTTAGGGGAGGTAGCCAATATGACGGTTATATGGAGTATTTTAACATTCTAAAACAAAAACCTCAGACGGTTAGTAAGGAGAAGTACACTAAAATTGAAAAAGAACTCAACTTCTTTAAGGCCTCAATGTTAAGTGAGGTTTCCACTATAAAGAATATCAATCACAACATATGTCAAGCATGACATCATTCTACAATCAGGGCATGCCATATTGGCCAAGCATGCAACCATCTATACCAGGCATGCCACCATTCATGACAGGCAAGCTACCATCTATGCTAGGCATGCCATCCACGCAATCTCATAGCACTCAAACTATATCCAATATGGGATATAGTCATCCTATTGGTCCTCTATATATGCCAGGAATGCATATGTAATCAAGTAGTGGTTCATTTTCTCCAATGAAATCTACACATTCTTACCATCAATCACATCACGATGAACATTTTGGTAAGAATGTACATCCAATAGCTACCCCATATGGGAGTCCTCCTATATTTGATGAATCATATGTGGTAAGATTTTAATTTCTGGTATAGATAATCTATTATTTTTATTTCTTATTATATGTTTTATTTATTATATATAACACTTAAATGTTTTACAAAATATGAAATGTTTGTTGAAACATCCTTTATCAACGGACTTTGTTGCTATTGGAACGATATAACAATTGAGCGATGATCGAATGATTCATAATCAATATTTTCCTAATCATTGGTGAATAGTAATTAATTAATCATTGCTCCATGATTTTCCACTACCTGGGCCTTTTGATGCTGCCATAGTCCAAGAGGCAGTTGGACAATATGTGGCTTGGCCGTCGATTCAATTTGTTCTAAATTTTGACGTGGTACTATTTTTTAACTTAAAAGATAACACTTGTTTACTACTATTATTTTATTATATATTTTATTGTTACTAACATACATAATACTTTTCCTTTAGTCTATAATACTAGAACTCTTAAATGCGACACATTTAAGAGATATGAAGCAAGTATCTCGTGCTAAATCTATGCCTAGTGGCCAATAATCGCGCACTAAGTCATTCAAGAAGAAGCCTTGGAAAAAGTATAGTTGTGATTATGTTTTAAACTTCAGTAGAAATCTTGGTGCTTTGATGACTATTGTTGCGAGGGCATCTAGCATAAATGATGGATGGACTGTGCCACTTCCTATAGAAATTCTGGTGTAAACCTCGACCAAACTTATATATTGATCAAGTGCATATTGCAACTATTTGAATATCAAATGATGAATTTAAGTATAATTCAAATGTGGATAAGGTGAGTCCTTAATCTATTCATTTTCTTTCATTTATGTAGAACATATATAATTATATTTATATTTTCTAATTACTTATATATATTTCTTTTATATAGGGAATGTTATTATCGACTTCAACATAATCACTTGTCGCATTTAGCAATGTTCTATGATTCTTCATATGTCAATCAATATCAAGAGAATGATGTTAGCATCAGAGCTAAACAATTATGTGATAGGGCATTAACGCTTAATAGAAATCAAAAGTTGATAATCCTTTGGCCAACAAGGCCAAGATCATTGGATGTTGGTAATCCTTGATCTATTCAATAATCATGCTTGGTACTGTGACTCAGCTTCCATAGAACTGAGTAAAGATACAAAAACAGTTGTTGAAATATAAGAGTTATAGCTAGCTATTAGTTTCTTATATTATTTTTTGTAATATTTAATAAAAAAACTAACAGTTTTAAACCTTAATAGGGCATGGAAGCTGTGGAACAATTTTAGTGTTAAAAATTCTCATAAGCTTATATGGAAAAGGTTATTATATGTACAAGCAAATATTAATAATTTTATTAATTTTACTATTGAATAATAAAGATGTTTGAATATGGAAAATCATGTACACTTATTTTTTGGAGTCATGTGTGGTTATTATGTCATGAAGTTTATGAACGAAATCATCACAAATATCAAAATTCCAATTGATAATGTGGTAATATCTTTTACCCATATACATAATTGTTTTAAACATATTTGAGTTATTTTTTGTGAATACATGAAATTACATTCTTATTTGATTTTAAATACATGTAGTTCTTTGGTTGGAACAAGAAAGGCTACGACTAGCAATTTTTTTTATGATTTACGAAAGGAATGGGAAGAACATATGGTGCAAATTATATCATTACAAGAAGAATCAGGAGAAGATTTTGATGATCTTGAATAACATATGACAACATAACGGTAATTTTTTTAATGATTTAATTTATCTATTCCTATGTCTGAAGTCTCTTGTTTGATGGATGGTTATGTGCTCATGTATTTAGGGGAATACATTATTTTATGGACCTATTTTTTGCCCAAACTTCATCTCATCTCTCTTGACTACTTTCCTTATGACAACATCATGGTAGAACTTTATTAATCATTTGACTATAAATATGAAGCTATTTGGAAGTCTCTGTTGGTATTTTTAATGCTATAATGTGCTCTAAATATGAAGTCAGGTATAACTCCTATTTTTTTACTTGGCTTGTATGAGTTTTGGTGCCCATAAAAGTATTACAAAATTGTTCCATACGTTTAAGGGCACCAAAACTCATACAAGCCAAGTAACAAATCAGAGTTACACTTGATTTCATATTTAGAGCTCATTATAGCATTAAAAATACTAGCTTGATTCCAAATAGCTTTATATTTATAAACACAAGATTAATAAAGTGCTAATATGAGTTTGAAGGGATAAGGTTATTATTATATCACTCGGATGTCGCTATGGTAATCTCTTTTTGATGATTTACAAGAAGAATGGACTTCTTTGTTCAAACATCAGGAGAAGAATATGATGATCTTGAATAACATAGGACAATACCATGGTAGTATTTATAATGATTTAATTTCTCCATTCGTATGTCTCTGAAGTTTAGACTGCTTGTTTGATGGATGTTTATGTGCTCATGTATGTAAGGGAATGAATTGTTATATGGACTAACTGTTTTTTGCCCAGTTTCGTTGTCACAATGCTAGTAATTCTAAGCCAAATAAGCTTGCTTGCACAATCCAATTACACTTTGACGACATTATTTTATTTGTAATTTAAGTTAACTATATATATATATATATGTATTGTATATACATTATTTGTTTTTGTAATAAATTTAATTATCAAGTAATTAATTATATTTAATTTTTCAATTATTTGTATTATTATTTATATTTTGATTTTTTATGCTATAGAATACAGGTTAATAGAGTAAAAAATGAGAATAAAAAAAAATCAATACACATAGCGTCGGTTCAACGCGTGAATCGACTTTACTCGTAAAGTTAGTCAATTTAAAGTTGGTTTAGTGAACCGACTTTTATAGTCTATTTTGTAGTAGTGAACTTGTATGAATTAATTGTTAGTTGCTCTATATATATATATTACTATTTGCATATTTGTAAAGTTAAGGAAATGAATCAAACTCATTCTTAAAATCTCTTATTGAAATATTATTATTTTTAGTTGGTATTAAAACAAGGGTAACTTTGCAAGTCTTCCCCCTCCCTCTCCTTTCTTAACTTTTTAAGCTTATTCATCATCTATCAACAAATGCTTTTTTTCTTTTTGAATTATAGGTGAACCAGACTCTCAAACATATGTGATAAAATCTATACACACATACATATGTATATGAGTCTAAACTGTTTACATCATCATTCAATCTAAAGGCTCATTATTCAATATAGGAATTGAATTAAATGAAATAAATTATGATATATGGTCTCAAAAAAGAGAATCTCACATTTATTCATGGTAATTCGAAGCCATTTCTTTAAAATGATAAAGGATAGAGAAGTGATACATAGACAAAAAAATCAAGATATGGCTTTTGATGTTGATGCAATAAGAAAATGTAGCTGAAATTGTAAAACACAATCACATGAATGGACTGTAATTCATTGATTGCTAGACCTTAATTTCATTTGAGAAAGAAAATTAATCCAATGGAAAAAACAAGCAATGAAACAATATATTATTGACTTTACAAATATAGTGCCTATATGCTAACAAACTAATCATGATAGCACAAGGGACTCCAATGACAAGACAAGGGCCAATATGTAAGCACATCACTATGGACACGTTTCTATGGACTTTAACAGAATGCTTATTTAATTACACAATTAGATTTGAAATTAATGACATCAAAGTCCTCTACTTCAAAAGATTTTGACCTTGAATTTCATTCAATAGCTTGAGAATTCTCAGGAAAATGAAAAACTCGAATATCAACAATATTAAAAGTGAAAGAAATTTACTAATCACTTGCAATGTCAATTATGTATGTGTAGTCATTAATCTTTTGTAAAATTTGAAAAAAAAATCACAGTTTCTAGGTTGCGACTTAGCATAGTGACCAGTAGGGAGCTTATGTTTGTTAAGATGAATCATCACAAGCTCATATTATTTGAATAGTTGAACCTTTTGATATTTATCCACTTGAATTTTGTATGCATTTTTCATAGACTCTATGTTGTTTGATATGTTTGTGAAATTGCATATAATCAACAATCTATGTATTGGTAGTCTTACTCTTAGGATTTGGAATGATCAATAAAATCAACATTAAGGTTAGGTACTTGAATGTAAACAATAGAGAAACATGAGTGTTTAGTGGATCGATTAGTGACACTATTTTGGGCAAATTCAACTTAAGGTAACAACAAGTCCCATTGTTTGGGTTGTTCATCAACTAAACAACATAGCATACTCCCAACTGACATGTTAATAGCTTTTTTTGTCCATCAGATTGGGGTTGATAGGCACTACTAAATTTGGGTGTAGTGTCCAATATTTTCCAAAGCTATTTCCAAAAGTGGGAGGTCAAGTATGAAATCCATGCTAAGATCTTCTCATATTGTTGAAGGAATTGGTAAGGGCATATATAGATCTATATTTTGAAATCCACCCTTAGCACTTTGGTATATGGAACAACTTTGAATGAACTTTGTGACATCTCTTCGAAGATGAGGCCAAAAATATCTTTCCTCAACCAGTTCAATTTTTTTGTCTTTGCTAAAATATACAGCAACCCCCAACATGTAGTTCCTTGATCAAATTATCTTTGAGAGTTGTATTAGGTATGCAAAGTTGATTACCCTTTTGAAGAGATACCCTTGACACAAATGAAATTCCCTAAAGTGTTCCATGTTGCTGGATAATTCAAATGTAATCCCAAATTCTACATCAGTGGGATAACTTTATGAAAGTGTATCAAAACTAGTGATGTGATTTTCCAAAATGATGAGAAAATCATGCCTCATACTCAAATCATTTGCCACATTGTCTTGTTGTCCAAAATGATGTTTAAATGTATAGGTGAAATCTTTGTAAGTAGATGAGCCACCTAGAATGCACTTTAGAAATGTCTTGTTATGTATTGATCCATTTCAATGCTTGGTGATCACTATAAAGAACGAAATAAGGTAATACCTCCAATGTTTCAATGCCCTTCAATTGTAAAAATTCTTGATTATAAGTTGATCATTTATATCTGACTAAGTTGAGTTTCTTACTAAAATATTGAATTGGATTTCCTTCTTGTGACAAAACAGCACCAATTTCTACCATCAAGGCATCAGTTTCAACCTCAAAAACTTTTTTGAAATCTAATAGTGCAAGAATTAGTGTTGAACACAATTTGTTCTTAATGAGTGTAAAACTATTGGCTTGTTCCTCTTCCCATTTGAATTATCCCTTCCTTTAAATAGTTGGTGATAGTTACTGCAATGGATCTAAAATTCTTGATGAATCTTATATTGAATGTAACTTGGCCATGAAAGCTTTGAATGTTATGAATTATCTTTAGAGTAGGCCATGACTAGATAGCCTCTAGAGTCTAAGGCTCCATCTGAGCCAATGATAAATCCCAAGCAAAGTAGCCTATATGTCATGAATTCACATTTCTATAAGTTAAGAAACAATTTATTTTCTTTTAATGCTTGTAAAATTGCTTCAAGATGGAGTAGGTTTTCTTCTTTAGATTGCTAGAAATTAGTATGTCATCAAAATACACAACAAAAAATAATCCATTGAATGGTTTAAGCACTTGATTCATTAATCTCATAAGGATGTTAGGTGCATTACACAAACCAATAGGCATCACCAACCATTCATTGAGCCCTTCTATGGTCTTAAATGAAATTTTTCATCTCCACCCCTTATTCAAATATGATGATAGCCACTTTGTAGGTCTAGCTTGCTAAAAACTTTGGACCCTTGTAATTTTTTTAACATATCTTCAAGTCATGGTATAGGGAACCATATTTGACTGTTATCTTGTTGATTGATTTGCTATCTACACACATTCTCATAGAACCTTCCTTCTTGGGTACAAGAAAAGTTAGCACAACACATGAGCTCTTGCTCTCTTGAATTAAATTCTTTTGCAATAGATATTCAACTATCTATTGAAAGGTATCATGATCCTTTGGGTTCATCCTATATTAGGGAATGTTGTGTAGGCTGCTTCTTGGGACAAAATCAATATAGTGTTGCATATCTCGTAGATGAATAGTTCATTTGATAGTTCTAAAGATGATAAATCACTGAAACTATCAACCAATTGAATAACTTTAGATGGTATTACGACTTGTAATTGTGACTCTTCCCTGATGAAAAGAGCTAATGCTACCTCAAAATGCATAATTTCTCTTTCAAACTCCCTAATAGACTTGTTAAGGAATACATTTTGTGTTAGTTGATTTTGTTTAGTCACTGGAATGTTATCATGAATGAGTAGAAGAGCAATTTTTTTTTCCTTTCCATATAAAAAATAGATATTCTGTCTACCTTTGTGGACCGCATCTACATTATATTTCCATGATCGACCAAGTAATATTTGGAATGCATCCATGTCAATAACATCACAATGCACTTCATCACAATAGATTTTGCCAATAAATAAAGATATGTTGCATATTTCTTGCAATTTAACCTTATTTTGATAAAATATGCTTGATTTGATGACTAAAACATGGTGGTGGACAGATGATTTTTTTTTTTTTTGTATATAGTATAAAACATATAGGCTGAAGTATGGTTGATGTATAAAAGGGGAAAAATTAAGGGATTTACCCCCTACTCTGATGTGATTTCATTTCTAGTATTCATATTTTTATAAGAATGATAGCTAGTTTTAAAAAAAAAATAAGTTGATGAAAAAGATGATATTACAAGAGAAATGTTTTAACCAACAACAATTATTTTTCTCGTAGTATGATAATATTAACGTTCTTAATAACTTTAGCAATATATATATAAATAACTCCATTATCTGAAGAGAACAAAACAAAGGTAATAAATGAAATATAGAAACCTTTCTTGGTTATTTTTCTGACATTTTTTTCTTTTTTACTTTCGTTTTCAACCCAACCTGCCAGTTTGGTTATATGATGTACAGGAAGCCAGCTTGCTTTGCAGAGTCCTATTCACGGGAAAGCAGAATCCAAACAATGAAAGACACATAAATATGTCGAGCACCGGCGAGGATTGTACCTCTATACAATCAGTTGTGAAAAGTACAGAAAAATGAAGTGGACAAGATTCCACCATCAAACCTGAGGTAATCTTAATTTAGGTACTTGTCTTTGGCTGAGTCAGTACTGTCGGTGGTGTTCTTCTCCTTTTGCTTATGTTTTGCTAGCCAGGTGTTTTATGGTGGATAAAGGGGTTTGTGAATGAAGATGTCTAGAAGAGTCCAATTTATGGAATAGGACAATAAAAATTTAATACTGTATATATGATATATTTGCTAACGTACTTCGTAGTTTCTTTATTTTATTTGATCCAATGCTGATCATGTAATATATATATATGGTGAAAAGTGAACTGCCAAGTACTTTCAAGGCTTACCACTATCAGCAACACCGCTGGTCTTGTGGCCCTGCTAATCTTTTCAAGAAGATGGCAATAGAGATTCTGAGAAGCAAGGTACAGTTTTTACCTTTTTAGTTTCTACCTCAAATAAGAATTCAAATAGAGTAGGTATGCATATTTTATTTTATTTTTTTTACTTATCTTCTCATAAATGTTTTATGATATATTGCAGAAATTCTCCCCATGGAAAAATGTTAACCTCAAAGGAAGAAAAATTCTGTCATACCGACAACTGTTTTCGTCCCTGAAGTTGATGTTCCCAAGTGGGCTGCTGTTTATATTCCTTCCATCATTACTATCATCATTACAGTCCAACTTCCAAATTCCCAATGATGTTAGTACATTGTAGTTAGTAAGAATTGCTAAGAATGCCCCATTTTCATATTTTCGGTATATTTTTCACTCCTGTCATGTTTTCATATATACTGTATAATTATTTTATAGGATTCATATATTTTCCATAACAACAAAAAATGGCAAGGATGAAAAATATGTAATTTTAGTTAAAAATGGGGATTTATATCCATAGACCTTGTAGTTATATGTTTCTAGAGCTAAAATGGCGTCTTTACTGACATATAAATACTGACCTCTGTATCATTTTATTGCCTTTAAGATATGCAACTTATGGGAGTAAAGTTGGTTTCATGATTCTTAGTAACGTTCTATCTATTGTTGTAGAATGAAGCATTTGGAAGTGCTTGGTTACCTCAGGCACAGTTGAGCAGTGCACGTAAAATTCATGGTGTCCGTATGGCACTATTGAATGAGAAACTTCCTCGTACCAAAGATTTGCCCAAGCCCTCTGAACTCCTCGTAATGAAAACTATATTTTTTAATCTCTCTTACTATTTTAGGCCTCATTTAACTTTGATATACTTTGGCTATAGTTTTCTAATTTTTTTAAATTCATTTGCAGGAATATGATTTGGTTCAAGGAGCTCTTGTAAGACTTCTGAATCTCTTGACCTCCTATGAGATATTGAGCTGTTTGTTTTATAATTCATATGTTGATGACTTTCTGGGGTCAATCAAAATCATTATCATTGATAAGAAGTAGAACTTGGGTTTGTCATATGAAGAAAATTATTAGTGGAGTAATAGATTGTCATTGGATTATAGAATATACTATGTATGAATGGAAGTGATATTCTCAAAACAAAGAAATTCATAACTCTTATAGCTATAAAACTATATATGCAGATTAGATGGAGTTCTGTTATGGACCGGACAATACCTGACCCACCAACTGCTGTTTTCCTACAAGGTATACTTGGTAGCCGAAAGAACTGGGGTAGGCACTTTTTGTATAATCTTAAAATTTGTTATACACCTATAATGATCTTTTATATCAGTCTTTCAGGGAAAAGGAGTTATGGATTTTACTTTTGAATTCTGACATCTTGATCACACTTTTATTTTACTATATGCATGGTTTTAATGTATATAAAGTTTAATCATCTGTCATAACAAATGTATTGTCTTTCCTTACCTAAATATCTATTTTTTAATTCATAGGAACCTTTGCTCGAAGGTTGGTACAAGAGTTTCCAACATGGTAGGTATCATCCTGCAATTCTTTTTGAAAATAACAATAAAACTCCTGAATATATATCTATTTTTTAATTCATAGCAAATGCCAACACAGTTACAAATTTAAGATGGTATCAAATCTTGATGAAGATTTGAGATTGTATCATACATAGATAGTGATTAAGAATGGGCACGGAGACGGGCGGGGACGATTATATCAAAAACCGTCCCCGAACCGAATTATAAAACCTATACCCGAAACCGCCTGAAAACCGTTACGGTTTGGAGACGATTTTTTACCCGCGGGTAACGGTTTGGAGCGGTTATGGAAAAAAAACCCCGAAAAACCCCCAAAATATATATAATTAATTTTTTATTTACAATTTAATTAATTAAATATAATTAATTTTGGGTACGAGCGGGTACAGTTTTTAGTATAACCGTAACTGTTGTTTCATATTCGGTTTTTATCCAAAATCGTCTCATCCCTAAAATTTATCGATTAAAAACCGAACCCGCGGTTTTTTTGCCCATCCCTAATAGTGATCAATGGTTGTATGACATTATGTAGATTTTAAAGAAAATTTGTAATCATTTGCTTTTGTTGACAAAGCTATAGCCAAAGATGTCCATGTAGTGGAGAAATGAGCAATGCACATAGTAGATATTGCCAAGGAAGAAGATTTTGAAAAAAAAAACATGATAATGTGTCATACAAAGTATCTTTTATAATGATTTAGATTGTGGATAATTTGATTAGTATTATTATTGGTAAATTTTTTACATGTATTTCATATTTTGGAACACTTTAATTAGCTACTTATAATAAGGTTTTATTATGTTTTAGTGCATATACAAACTCTCAAATGTAATTGCACTCTTAATTTTAATATAATGACTTTTAATTTTCTCAATTTATAAATTTATTTTAATTTATATTGAAAAATGAGATTAATTGAAATGTATATGGTCACAGTTTAAGTGTAATAGAGATAATAGATATATCATTTAGCCTCGGTTTTTAATAAGACCAAGGCCATATGGTATGTCTATGGTCTCAATCTTTTAAAGATAGTAACTAAATGTATGTCTATGGTTTCGATCTTTTATAAGATCTAGGCCATAGGATATGTCCATGGCCTCGGTATTTTAAAGATCGTGACGAAATTGTATGTCTATGAACTCGATCTTTTATAAGACCGAGGCCATAGGGTATGTCTATGGTCTCTCTCACTTAGGCCTTGGTTTTTATAACCGTGGCCATAGACCTACAATCACGGTTAAAAATTGAGATCATATATCAATATTGTAGTAATGAGTACTATTTTTATCTATAATGGATTTCATGTTTGTATAGTTTCTTTTAAATTTGGGATTTGGTTGGTGTTGTTAAGTTTTTATGATTTCTTATGAAATATTATATCTTATTAGTAGTGTTATAAATTAGCACTAGCGGAAGCGAAATTTGGGTCCAATTTGGTTGTACAAATATATAATTATAGGTAACAGTAAAATAATAAACAGTGAGAAAAATAAATGGCACACAATGATTTAAGTGGTTCAACTTTTCAATGTGAAAAGTCTACTCTACTGACTATGGTACATCAAGGAAAATCTACTAATAATAAAATAAAGATACAAACACCAATCTTCAGAAAGCTTCACAAAATGTACCAAAAAACCCAGATACTCCCTCAAAATAACTCTCTATAAATTAGCAAACTTGTTATTAAATCAAATATTACCATACAAAAAAGCTTACTACATGTGACCTCTGTTATAATCTTCTCTTGATGAATAATTAAAGAGTGAAGACACTATCAATGGTAAATATGTAGCAAGGAAATAATGAAAATTGGAAAACCCTTCTTAATTACCCCTCTTTGGAACGAGATGGTAATAGGAATTAGAAAACACCAAATGAAGAGTAGGAGACCAGTAGTTGGTTCTTTTGCTGAAATCCCACGCAACTTCTACTTTTCTTCTCTATTTGGCAACTTCTATTTCTTTTTTGTTTTTGCTCTTCAGTAACAGTAGAGAAAAAACAAATATATATCCTAAAGACATAGGGTTTTTAATGGGCTACTAATGGTTTGGGCCTAAAGTTTTGGGTAATATTTAACAAATCTCCACCTTGGCTCAAAACGAAAGCAAGTTCTTCAAATATGAAATTCCTCGGATTATCAAATAATTGTCGTCCAAAGTACCAAAGGGTGATCATTTACTGCAAACACCAATCAAGTCCAAGCAATGCTTGAACTTGTTAAATGGAACTGGTTTGGTTATCATATCAGCTTGATTTTCTATAGTGACTATCTTATTGACAACATTAGCACTTTGAGAGATAGTGTTATGAATGAAGTGATATATGACATCACTATGTTTGGTTCTTTCATGATACATAGCATTCTTGGTCAAGTGTATTACATTCTAACTATCACAAAATATAACAGAAGTATCCTGTTATAAACCCAAATCACAAACCAAACCTCTAAGCCAAATAACGTCTTTCACTATTGATGAGCGAAAACCGGTATCGCCGATTCTTGCCAATACTTTGGTTTTATATTTATAAAACTCTCGTAAGTGCACGAATCATTTCGAAGAAAATGATAAGTATACTCCCAAGGTCGATCTAAGGAAGGAATGTATGTGGTTTTTAATTTATTATTCAAACTTTTAAAAACGAAATTAAATCCTAAACATCCTGTCACGATATTTTGGGTTTTTGTGTTTTAATCTACATACATAAAAATAAACATAGATTCAATAAATATTTATGCAAATTTTATCTTTTATAATAATGGAGTATTTATGGAAATAATAACTAAGTTAATTATGCTTGCTCATATTATTTAGGTTATTAAAGATATGAATTGATATTTATTGATTCTCCTTTTTTTATATGAATATCACCTTTGGTGGGGTTAGATATTCTTTGTTAACTAAACAAATCAATTAACACCTATGGGTGGGGTTGATAACTAATTTGCTTAATTAAATTAATTCATTTTTCTAAGAGATTGAAAATGAACCATTTAAATGCCACCTTTGGTGGGGTTAGACAGTTTAAACTTTATTCAAGGTGTCTAAATTAAACCTAAGAATTTAGTTATCTGAATACTAACTTTCAAGTTTTAAAACCACTACTAAAAACATGTTGTCAATACATTTTCAGATAATAATTCTTATAAAAACTTTTGAAATAAAGCTTCACTCTAACTACCTGGCGATTGTACCAACAAATAAAAGAGCACTACTCTAAATCAGACCGGATAACTAAACCTTAAAATCTAATTTTCAGATTTAAGTTTGTAATGAAAAATAATATATTTCTCTCTAACATTCTTAATATAAAATCTTGAATAAAAATAAAACCAATTCATTTTAGAGATTTTTACGTATTTAATATTTCGCAAGCATAACAACGTTATTATTACATCATGTTTATAAATAGCCAGCAGAGTTTAATTTAATCATAGACAAATTAAATATAACATGTAAGAATAAAGCATAAAAAATAACTGTAAAGAAAATAAAATCCTTACAGAACTTCGATGCTATTCCCGTTGCTGGAAAACCTCCAAGCGGAATTTGCACTCCCATTTATTGAATCAAAAAGCTAATAAATTACAAAAACATAACTAGTTCTTCCCAAAAAGGGAAGAACTCTAAAACTAAGAAAAATTAACTAAAAACTAAGAAAAACTAAAAACTAAGAAATGGAGAGAAAGAAATAAGAAAGAAGTGTGTTTTGAGGTGTGTTTAGAAGTGAAGAGAAGAGAGGTATTTATAGGTGAGGATGGAGATAAAAAGTAGGGAGAAAAATGTTAAAAAATTGTGAGAACGTGGAGTGTAATTGCTTATGTCAGCATGACATCATGGGGTGGATGTGCACGAAAATGGGGCGAAATGGGCAGCGGCGCGCGCGGAGGGCAGCTGGGCGCGCGCAGAAGGCAGGCGCATGCGGGAGTGGGAAGCAGCGCGCGTGGCTGGGCACGGGACTGGGCGCTGGCACGTGCGGGGCTCGGCGCTGCGGCACGATTTTCTCCTTTTTTACCTTTTGACCCATTTTGTCCAATATTTCCATATTTGTTGACCTTTCCCCATTTATTTATTAATATGTTTGTGATGTATTGCTTCCATTATTCTTTTTTGAGTCTTTAAGTTACGTTTTAAAGCCAAAATACCTGAAAAACAATAAAAATACCCGTGATTCCGAAAAAGACAAATTTATATAAATATATGATAAAACATATAAATATATATATTTTTAATCAATTAATGTGCATAAAGTAGCACATATATTCTGCCTATATGGTAGACAAAGCAACTATAGACTGTAAAATAGTCTTCTCACTAATAGCACAATGAGAAAGAGTGAAGACATTTCTATCCAAATTACCAGCATAATCAGAGTCCATATAACCAATGATAGTACAATTGGTATTAGAACTTCCATCATATACCAAACCAAAATTAGATGTGCCTCTCAAATATCAAAGTATCCATTTCACTGCTAGCCAATGACCCTAACTAAGATTACCCATATATATGTTGACAACACTAACTGTATGTGAAATGTCTAGACGAGTATAAACCATAGCGTACATCAAACTACCAACGATACTAGAATATGGAACCCGAGACATGTACTACTCTACTTCTTCTGACTGTGGTGACAGATCCAAAGAAAGCCTGAAATGTGCAGCTAACAGCGTACTCACAGGTTTAGAATTTTTCATATGAAAGCGTTCAAGAACTTTTTCAATATAACTTTTTCGAGTCAAATAAATTTTGCCCGCTTGTCTACCCCTATAAATTTACATGCCCAAAATTTTCTTTACTACACTCAAATCTTTCATCTCAAACTTACCATTAAGTTGAGACTTTAATTTCTGAATCTCAAACTTATTCTTAGAAGTAATAAGTATGTTATCAACATAAAGTAACAAATAGACAGATGAACCATCATGAAATCTTTTATGATGAACACAACTATCATAATCACTCCTAGAGTAACCATGATCAATCATAAAAGAATAAAATCGCTTATACCACTGCCTAGGGGATTGCTTCAACCCATATAAAGACTTTTTCAATAAATAAACATGATCTTTCTTACCTGGAACAATAAATCCTTCTAGTTGATACATATATATTTGTTCCTCAAGCTCAACATGTATGTTATTCTAATTATATGGAAAACAATGCAACCATAGCAAACAATACACGAATAGAGCTATGTTTCACAACAGGTAAAAATACTTCATTAAAGTCAATACCTTTTATCTGAAAATCTCCCTTTGTAACAACATGTGTCTTGAGCCTAGCTGTTTCAACCTCAAGTATACCTTCCTTCTCCTTGAAGACCCATTTGTTTCCAACAATCTTTTGGCCCTTAGGCGATTTCACCCATTCCCAAGTATGATTCTTATGAAGTGATTCAATCTCTTCATTCATTGCAACCAGTCACTAAACAGACTTATCAAAAGTGATAGCTTCATGATAACTAAAAGGTTCATGTACGTCAATAGACTCTGCCACAGATAATGCAAAAGAAACTAAGTCTTCATCTACGTACCTCTGAGGGTGTCGAATCTTTCTTATTCCTTCACCCTTAGCGATACTATATGGTTTCTGAAGTTGCTCTTCTGCTATATCATGAGTAGAATCATATATCTCATCCACATATAGCTGATATGAAGTTCCTTCTTACACTTGATTAGGAGCTCCACTCTTAAGCTACATCTACTTACTAACATTGTGGTCTTTACTTGCAACAATAGACTTATTTTTCTTTTCCAACATGGAAAACTCATCAAACTTAACATATCTACTAACAAAAATTTTAGGTGACTTGGGTTCAACACACCATAATCTATAACCCTTCACCCTAGAAGGATACCCCAAAAATATGCATTTCAATGCTCTAGGCTCAAGTTTACCATCATTAACATAAGCATAAGTAAGACAACCAAATACTTTCAAATAAGAATAATTAGGAAAAGTACCATAGAATATCTCAAATGAAGTCTTCAACTCAATTGTAGTTGATGGAGATTGATTCACCAAATAGCAAACATGGTTACAAGCTTCAACCCAAAAGGATTTATCCAAGTCAACTTGAAAGAGCATACAACGAGCTCTTTCTAAGAGAGTCCTATTCATACATTCTACAACTTCATTTTGTTGTGGTGTATGATGCACAATGCGGTGTCTCATTATGCCATTTCTTTCACATAGCTCATTAAATTGACTTTCACAAAATTCCAAATCATTTTCAGTTCTCAAATGCTTGATTTTCTTTCCTGATTAATTTTCTATAGAAACCTTGAATTTTACAAATTTAGAGAACGCATCATTCTTGTTCTTTAGAAAATACACCCAAACATGACGAAAGAAATCATCAATAAAAGTCAACATATACCAGGTACCACCCTTAAACACAATGTGAGAAGTACCCTAAAGATATGAATGAATATAATCAACAATAACTTTCGTTTTATGGATGGATGTACCAAACTTGACCCTGCGATGCTTTCCATAAACACAATGCTCACAGAAATCAAGTTTCCCAATTTTTTGACCACCAAGAAAATCCCGCATATGTCATAATCAAGTACTATATGAATCTTGATCTAATGAGAATGAAATTGAAACCTACCAATAATAGTAATACTCTGAAGCATATAAAGGCCATGCAAAAATTACCCTTTAATAACAATGAGAGCACCCTTACTAACTCTTAAAACTTTACCTTAAGCTACATACTTGTAGCCTTGTGAATCAAGAGTACCCAAAGACATCAAGTTCTTTTTCAAATCTGGAACATGGAAAACATCTTTCAAAATTCTAACAATACCATCATGCATCTTAACTCGGACAGTACCAATACCAACAACCTTGCAAAATGTATTATTTCCCATAAAAAAACACCTCTATCAATAGATTGATAAGAAGCAAACCAGCCTCTATTGGGGCATAAATAGTAAGTGTAACTTGAATTAAGAATCCAAACATCTCCAGGAAAACCAATAGGTACTGATAGAACATTTTCACTATCAGAACCAGAACTATCTACAACACCAGCAACATCATTAGTACTAGAAGATGTTGTGGCAAATTTTCCTTTACCTTTGAGTTTCAGACAATTTACTTTCCAGTACCTTTCCTGACGAGAATATTTGCATTTATAATTTATTTTTTTAGATTTGGATCTAAACTTGCCTTTATTGTTGCTCGAGCTTTTTTCTTGATTTCTACCTCTTACAAATAAACCACTGTTATTGTCATTATTGCTCATAAACACCTTTTTCTTCAACTCTCTAGAATTCAAAGCTGCTTTGACATCCTCCAAAGAAATAGTGTCTCGCCCATATTTCACGGTATCAATAAAATGTTCAAATGAATGAGGTAAAGAACATAATTGAACTAAGGCCTGATCCTCATTATCAATCTTAACACCACTATTTTTTAGATCATGAATAATTTTAGTAAATTCATTAAAGTGATCGTGTAAAGGTGTACCTTCTAACATTCTGAATATATACAAACGTTACTTAAAATATAACTAACTTGTCAAAGACTTGGTCATATACAAATTCTCCAATTTAAGCCATAACCTAACGAGAGATTCCTCATCACCAACCTTGCGTAGTACCTCATCAAACAAGGATAACTGAATTGAACTGAGAGCATTTTCCATCAATGAATCTTTTTCTTCATCAATCAATTTTCTGAGAATTTATCTTTGCCTTCAAATGTCTTAATGAGCCATTCTTTAACTAATACGACCTGCATCTTCATTCACCAGAGACTGAAATTATTCCTACCATTGAATTTCTCAATTTCATATTTTATTGTAATGATAGAAAACCCAATATTAAATATACAAAAGCACAATCCAGAAAATATGAAACCAATCAGATAACCAGAGGCTCAAAATAAATCCAAAAGAGCAAATTTGATCAGTTCCAATAAATAACAGAATAACCTGATGATCTCATACTAGTAGTGTTATAAATTAGTACTAGCGAAAGCAAAATTCGGGTCTAATTTGGTTGCAAAAATATATAATTATGGGTAATAGAAAAATAATAAACTGTGAGACAAATAAATGACACAATGATTTAAGTGGTTCAACTTTTCAATGCAAAAAGTCTACTCATACCGAGGAAAATCCACTAATAATCAAATGAAGATATAAACACTAATCTTCAAAAAGCTCACAAAATATACCAAAAAATCCAAATACTCTCACAAAATTACTCCCTCTAATTTACTAGTAATATATAACAAGATAAATTAACAAACTTGCTATTAAATCAAATATTATCATACAAAAGAGCTTACTGCATGTGACCTCTCTTCTAATCTACTCTTGATGAAGACTTGAAGAGTGAAGCCACTACCAATGAATATACAACAAATAATAATGAAAATTGGAAAACCCCTTTTAAGTTAACTCTCTTTGGAAGGAGATGGTAATGGAAATTAGAAGACACCAAGTGAAGAGTAGGAGACCAACGATTGGTTCTTTGGTTGAAATCCCATGCAGGTTCTACTCTTCTTCTTTATTTCGCAGCTTCTATTTCTTTTTTGTTTATGCTCTTCACCAACACCATAGAAATATATATATATATATATCACAAATGTAGAGGGTTTTAATGGATTAATAACTGTTTAGGCTTGAAGTTTTTGACCATATTTATCAAATAGGAATATTTGGATTCACTAAATGATGATAATTCATGATCTAGGCTAAGTTAATTTTAGATTTTGTGTTTAATTAGCAAGATTATAATGTAGATCATTTATAGCAAAATAATATCCCTATTTGTTTTATTTTTTAAGGTGCCACACAATAAGATTCATATATTTTATTAGTGGATACACTATTTGAATCATCATAATGCATTTAGCCAAATAGAAGTCTTTAAAGTTCCTTCTTGGCTCATACATAAATATTATTCTTAGTTCACCACTAAAAGTTGAAGTTATTTAATGTTGCATATCACCATTGTTTAATGTAAATGTATAGTAAGAATTCTTGATTTGTTATAAGATTAACCTTAAGAATCGATGGTTATAATAATTAATTGATATCAAATAAGTATATGTTACTTGTGACTTGCAAGTGTGATTAGAACTAGTAGTATATATAAAAGAGAGTTAATAAATGAGTATGTGAGACTTTTTTGTTTTGATAATTTTACTTGTGATTTGTCTATTTATTTGATAAACATATTTTGTTTGATGTTTTTAATTTATTTTATTTAAAAAAATTATTTTTATTAATTAAACATCCTTAGAATCTTATCATTTGAATAATGTTACATACATCAAGTTATGTGTGAGTTATTAATTGGATATAAAATTATGGATGTATAATGATGGAGTGATTTGTAAATGAGAGTGGTGCAACGTAAAGTGAACCGTGGTGAAGGTTCGGTTTTCGTTGGAACCATACGTCAATTCTAAAACCGAACGAGGTTCTTGATGGAGGAACCTTAATAAAGCATCAGGTCCTCTCACTATTAACTACAAGAATTAAGATACACCATCAAAACGTAAAGAATAAGTGTGAGAAACCTGTGAAAGCATCAAATCAATAATCCATTGGAATTCCCGTGTAAGTGCTGAAATTCGATCAATGGTAGGAGGTATGTTTTCAATCCAATTTTGTTTCCGCTGCATTTAAATTATTAGTTTATATGGTTTTCTGAACGTTTCTGGATTGAATTATGTTATAACATTTGGTATCAGAGCCATTTTTGAAAACATCTCTGTTTTGCTCTGTTTCACGAGGAACTGAATTTTTGGTTTTTGATGCATATGAAAATTATAAATTGTTTCAATATTGATTTTAGAGTGATTCTGTGAATTTTAACTTGAAAAACAATAAAGAAAATAAATCCAATTTGTCGTAAGTATTTATTTGCTTCATTAATTAACTTTTCATTTAAAATCATGTTTTTACTTCAAATTGAGACCATGAATCACTCGTAAATCGAATTCTGAGAATTTTGATAAAAAGAACGCCAAATTTTATCGCTAGAATTGAAATATATAATCGGGTATCCATTAGGGGTCAAACCGGATCGGGTTGACCCGGTTGGAGGTTGAAGATGGAATTTTTCAAAAAAAAATTGCTTGGTTTGGGAATTGATTCGAGATTACATTTTTGGGTTTGTAATGGCATGTCCACTCGACCACTGAACCATTATGTTAATATATGTAATAACATATTTTTATATAGATTCATAGTTTAGTTTTATTAAAAAATAAAAAAAATGATAAATTAGACATTTGGAGTTGCTAGGACTTGAACCTTATTCTCAAGACAAAGATTCCAACAGCCAGAACACTAGGCTACAACATGTTATGTATTGTTTAATGCACAATACTTTTATATATATCAGGTATTTAGTTTTTATTAAAACAATATATATATATATATATATATATATATATATAATAATTCCGAATATAATGTGATTAATTATTTAACTTAAGTTTGTGATGTGTAAAATAATTATTATACATGTTATATTTATTTAAATAATTTTTGGGCACATTAAAATTTTATTTAAATACATTATGCTTAAATTATTTGTTTTGGGTATTTATATGTATAAATTTTGTAATTAATTATACATATAAAATTGAGTTAAATAATTTATGCATAATGAAATTAATTGTTAATGGCTCTTTATGGATTTAATTAGTGCTTATATTATTTATTTTTACTTGTATAATTTATTCTCATATATGCAATTTTAAGATAGATAATATTTGCACATTTAAAATTAAATTAATATTGCTTATGGTTTTATGCAATAATTGAGCCTAAGGATTTAATTAATATTTAAGTGATTCATATAGTTTAATTAATTAAGGAGTAGCCACAACATCTTTAATTAATTAAAACTATAATAAAGTTTATTTAGGATCACATCTAGAAAATAAACATTAATTGTAATTAATCATATGTAATATAATAAATCTTATCCCACATGAATTTTTATTACATTTTTGTGTGATTAATTAGGATATAATATCAAATTATATTTTCTAATTTACCCACAGGGATTAGGAAAATGAACATAATTTGATAGTTTTATCGTAAAGTTAGGATGAATCTAATTGAATTAAAACTTTAGCCCACATGCAAAATTTATGTCACTAGATTCATATTTTTCATGATTTACATTGGTAAAGAATGACTATAGTTTAGGTCTCAAATTTTAATAAGCATATAATCTTTAATTGCAGCTTCTCAACCTGTAAATTTCTCTGATATCCGTTGTGATATTCTCGATCTGAAAGGGGATAATTATAAAATATGGAAGGAAAGAATTCTCTTTCAACTAGGATGGATGAATATTGATTATGCTATTAGGAAAAACGAACCACCTAAAATTACTCAAACCAGTACTCTAGAGAATATCATGCTTTATGAACAATGGGAATGATCTAATCACCTTAGCATGATGTTCATTAAGACTAAAATCTTTGCTGGTATTCGTGGTTCCGTTGATTAACATACCAATGTTCAAGACTTGCTAAAGGCCATTGATGATCAATTCGTCACTTCAGATAAGGCTTTAGCAAGCACCCTTATTATAAAGTTCTCTTCTTTAAGACTCACCAGTGTGAAAGGTGTACGCGAGCACATTATGCAAATGAGAGACATTACGGCTCAACTTAAGCATCTCGAGGTTGAGATATCAGAATCCTTCCTGGTGCACTATCTCCTTAACACTCTCCCACATCAATATGAGCCATTCAAAATCTCGTACAATACACATAAGATAAATGGTCAATCAATGAACTAATGACCATATGTGTTCAAGAGGAAGGGAGGCTTGTTATGGAATTTGGTGAAAGTGCAATGTTGGCTACAACGTACCAGAAAGGAAAATCTCAATACAAGCATAAAGGAAAAGGGATAATTCTACCTCAGGCTGATATTAAGAAAGAATCCAAGTGTTTCTTTTGTAAAAAGAAGGGACACATGAAGAAGGATTGTATCAGATTCCAGAAATGGCTTGAGAATAAAGGTAATCCAACCTCGTTTGTTTGTTATGAATCTAATATGGTTAATGTTAATATTAACACCTGGTGGATTGATTCTGGATCTAAAATCCATATTGCAAACTCCTTATAGGGTATGCGAAATCTAAGGAAGCTAGTGAGAAGTGAGCATTACATCTTATCCGGTAAAAAGATGGGCTCACATGTGGAGGCTGTAGGGACATGCAATTTGATTTTAAGTAGTGGTTTTATTTTAGAATTAGAAAAGACCTTTTATGTTCCAAGTTTCTTTAGAAACTTGATTTCAATTTCAAGACTTGTACCTTTTGGTTATTCCTTTCACTTTTCAGAAAACATCTTTCAGTTTATTTAATAAATTTGATTGTGTTGGGAATGGTATTTTGTCTAATGGTCTTTACTACATTAATATACGAAATAATGTCACTCATAACGCTATGTATGTTCAAGCTAGCACTAAAAGGTGTATTATTGACGATGACTCTTCTACGTTATGTGATAGGAGATTAGGACATATCTCCATAGAAAGAATTAAAAGATTAGTGAAAGATGGGGTACTTAGTACTCTAGATTTTACTGATTTTGAGACATGTGTGGACTGCATTAAGGGAAAACAGACTAACAAGTCAAAGAAAGGTGCCAATAGGAGTTCAAACATATTAGAAATCATACATACAAATATATGTTGTCCAGACATGGACATTCAAGGTCAGAAATATTTTATCACCTTTGTTGATGATTTTTCTCGATATATGTATCTATATATGCTTCATACTAAGAATGAATCATTGGATGCCTTCAAGGGCTTTAAGTTTGAAGTAGAGACACAATGTGGAAAGCAAATAAAGATTGTGAGATTAGATAGAGGTGATGAATATTATGGTAGATACATTGAGAATGGACAAGCGCCTGGTCCATTTGCTAAGTTTCTTCAAGAACGTGGGATAGTTGCCCAATACATTATGCCTGGTTCACCAGACTAGAATGGTGTAGCAGGAGAAATCGAACACTATTGGACATAATGCCTGGTCCACAATTATATATATATATATATTACCTTATCAACTATTTAAATTTAAATAATTAATTTGTTATTTCTCATATCCTATCTATATAAATTTTTGAGATAAAACGTAATAAATTACTTAAAAAATATGAACTATTCATACTAAGAATTACTCCGGTACTACACATATTTTCTCTCGTTATGTATTTTGAGCTTTTTAATTTAATTTTTTTTATAAAAAAGTAAAATATATTATTGATTTTCTAACTTTAAGTAATACTTAAATTTATAAACTTATTCAAAATTTTAAAATTACATACATAACTCTCTTAATTTTTAAATCATACTATTCAATTTTAAAAATTTAAAACTTTATACATACATATTAAATTTTTGATTTATAAATATATAATTTAATAATAAAGTTTGAAGGTATGTGTAAAATAATAAAAAATAGAAATTAAATTATATATTTAAAAATATATAAAATTATTTATAAAATTTTAAAAATTTAATATGAAACCCTACTTACTAATCGTTTAAAAAAATATTTTTGAATTTTGTTAAAATTTAGAAACAAATATATATTTTATTAAGAGTGTTTACGGTTTGGTTTGATTTGATTTTGAGTAATTTTTTTAACTAAATCGGTCTGTTTATATTGTTTTTAAGAAATCAAATCGGATTATTTGATTATTAAAAATGTTATAATTGAACTGGTTGGTTAAATTTGATTAATATTTCAATAATCACGTTAATCTAACCCTAGTATTGGAAATTTCATTCTCATATTAACATCAAGTCATATTTAATTTAAATATAAAAAGAATTACAAATAAAACTATCAATTTGAAAGTAACTTTATCTAGCCATTCTTGTATCCTGATCATTCAGTATTCCATTCACATCTACACAGTTCATATCTACACTTTGATTTGTGTAAAACAAACAACCAACATTATGCATGTATTCTTACTATCTGTGAAAGAACCAAGTAGTTTTCTGAATTCAACCCACTATACATGTACCTTTCTTGATCTTAGCATAGAAAACTCCATCGATACTCTTAATTTTTCTCTTCCATTTTTCTGAAAGTTCAAAATCATAAAAAAAGAATTACAAAATAAAAAAAGCCATAAGATAAGAAAACAAAAAGGAAAAGTTAAGAATATGATCAAAGAGATTCAAAATTACAAATAAAAGGTTATTTTATCACATAATAGAATATACAAATAATCAATTAAGAAGGGATAAAAATATCATGTCATAGTATATTTAGGTAAGCCACTTATAACATTGAAATAACTAGACATTATAAACATTTAAAATAATCTATAACAAGTTAAGAAATACAATAGGATACCTTTCAAAATTTCAAATAACCTATGAAAGAAACATAACAAGCAACAACCTTTGATTTTAAGATCTTTTGGTTGCAAATGTTGCAAGTGATACGATAATAATTTTTTAATACATTATTAATAACGGTTTAGTCTGATTTAAAAATTAGTATAATTGAATTAGATTATTTAAAAGATAATTTTAATTAATACAAATTAAAATTAACAACAATATGATTTATAAAAATATTCGACTCCATCCCATTCGATATAATTTTTTGATTTAATTCGGTTTTATCCTATTTTTGTACTCTCTTACTTTATATTAAAAAAAAGAAAGGTAAAGAAGAAAGAAAAGAAAAACCCACCTGCTTTACACTCTTGTTTTCTTCGCATCGCACTACTCTCTTCCACCTTCCCTCTCTCGCGCAAACTCTCCCACCCATTGTGGCCAGACCCAGTAAGTATATAAACCCCTTCGACTCTAAATTCCCATAAAGTCATAATCTCATGAAAATTTCTAGGTATCTATGCATATGTACGATATATACTCATTTTTTGTTTAAATTATTCAATTTTCACTCAGCTCCAGAAGGAGACAATGGCTGAATCTTCCGATGAGGCCAAACTTATCGAGAAGCTCTACGAGTATGGTGAGCGTCTCAACGAGTCAAAAGACAAGTATCAGGTTTGCTGAAGTCCACTATTTTCTCAATTTGTAGGGTTATGGACCTTTTGTTAAGCTGTATTGATCTTCTATTTGTTGGGTTTATTTCTTGCAGAATGTGAATGATTATCAGGGGATCATTGATGCGGCCAAGACTAGTATTAAGGCCAAGCAGTTGGCTGCCCAGCTCATCCCTAGATTCTTCAAGTTTTTTCCGGACCTTTCTGGTCATGCTATTGGTACTCACCTCGATTTGATCGAAGAAGAAGAGCTTGGGGTCAGTATTTAGTTTCACTGTATTGCTGACTTTTGTGCCAATATGTTAAATTTTTTCCTCAATTGGTAACTTAGAAAATGTGAGAAATCTAGCAAAATACATAAACTAGCCTTTATGACAGCTGTTGTCTCTGTTTGGACGATTGGGTCAGTTTGTTTTTTGGGCTCATATGGAAGTTAATCATGTCTTTATTGCTACAGGTACGGGTGCAGGCGATTCGTGGATTTCCCCTTTTCTGCAAAGATACACCCGAACATATTCCAAAGATTGTTGATATTCTGGTGCAACTACTTACAGCAGGTACGCATGATTGGTTGCAGGTTATGATTTGGGTTACATACTGCTCGCTAGTTGTTTCATATAAATCTCATGTTTGGTTAAATTTGATGCTTTAGAGGAATTTGTTGAACGTGATGCTGTCCATAAAGCTCTCATGGCACTCTTGAGGCAGGACGTGAAAGGTAATTTTCATTGTCTTCAAGTTAGGTGCAAGCATCTGAATCCTTGCATAGCAAGGGAACCTACATATATGTTCTTTGATTTGTTAGTTATACGAGACAAAGGTTAATTAACATGTTTGGAAAGTAATGCAATGGTAGCTGCTCCCTCACTCTGAAAGACTACTCAATTCCTCTTGTATTATAGTGCTTTCTTTCTTGTTCTTGGATTCACTTTTTTGACCTACCTCTAGGCTTTGATATCATGCTTGAAAATTAATCAACTACCCAATCATACAAATCTGAAATTGAAATTCCAACCATCAGATGAAAACAACAAGCATATGGGAGCATTCTGGTCCAAACAAAACCGTACAACCTTGGGAATCTTGTTGAAATCGAGCACTATTCCAACCAAGTGTCCTTCCAGAAACCAACTTTATGTTAGAATATTTAGTAATTGTTTCCAAATCATGATCCATATACAACCCATTTTCATTCAAACCATACTTTTTATTAATTTATGCCAAATATATTTTGGTTTACATATGGTTTACCTCCATTTTAACCACCATTGTCAGTGTATCTTAGTCCCTTAGTCTTTGCTTATTTCAAACAAGCCAAATCTTTCTTATTTGACAATTTGTTTTTAGTGGCTCATCTAAGGATCCTCTTTGGCTTTACTAAGAGCTTTACTAAGAGTATATTACCAGTCTTCATTCATATAATCTATTTATATTTATTTAGGAATTTAATTGTCATTCCATTAAAACAGTGCTATCAATTTCTAGAAATTGTGTTAGACATGTATCTCTTGAGTTACATTCTAATTTTTTGTTATAGAGGGTCTGATGTAGGACAAAAGTATAAAACTATTAGAATTTTAGAATAATTAGGATTCTATATTTTAGAGTTTTATTTTTCATAACTGTTATTAGATCAGGATAAAATTTAATAGAGCTTGAGTTCTTTTAGAATTAGACTAGTATTGTATTTTACCTATAAATAGGTTTATTTGCATTGTTATTGTAGACTTTTATCCATTTAATTATAATATTGATTTTTGAAAACCTTTGTACTTCAATTATCCCCTCCACGCCTTCTTGTTTGCGTCAGGGTCTAATAGTACATTTCAAACTTTCAGTTAGTATTTCTGTTACAAATATGTTAAAAGCATCATGATGTTTAAAATGTAGGTTTTAGGTAGAGAGAGACAGGGAGAGAACAAACAAGGAATAAGTGTAGATAGTAGATAAGTGAATAAAAACTAGAGATTGTAGAAGATCCCTATTTTGGAAATCTAATTTTCAATAAGGGGTTTAGTATGTTGAAATACAAAGTGGTACATAAACATACAATCCAAAACCCTTAAAGATCCTAATTATAATTTGCAATTGAATAGAAATTGTAAACAACAAAGAATCCAAGATTGATGTATCACCGAAACTATTATTGGGAACTAATTCTCAATTATTGATGACATCAAATAGCTTGATTACTGATATATTTTGAGGCTACCCAATGCAATAAAATAGATAAAAATGAGCTTTTGCAATTGACTTTCCATTCAGAAGAATCCCAATGTATTCTTTAAATCTGCCTTTTTATGATCTTGTTATGCAGCTTCCTTGACAGCCTTGTTTAAACACATTGGGAATGTTGATGAGCCAAGCACAGATGAAGTTTTCCGTGAGAAGGTTTTAAGCTTCATAAGAGATAAGGTGAGAAGGTGACACTTTAAGGTGGTCACTGCAATCCGTATGATTATAAAGATTTTGTTATTAAAATGGATACTAAGCAATTGCACTTTTAGGTATTTCCTTTTAAAGCTGAACTGTTGAAGCCCCAAGAGGAAATGGAAAGACATATTACTGATTTAATTAAAAAGGTATATTTCATTGATTTGCATTTTCAACTTTGAAATGTTAATTTATTCTCGACTTCTTCTATTTTACTCTATTGTTCTAGAATAACATCCTGGACTAATCTGGATGAGTTTGATTGCAGAGTTTAGAAGATGTAACTGGAGCAGAATTTCAAACGTTTATGGACTTCTTAAGAAGCTTTAGCATATTTGGAGAGAAAGCTCCTCCAGAGCGCATGAAAGAACTAATTGGAATTATCGAAGGTCAAGCTGACTTGGATGCACAGTTCAATGTAAGAACTGTTTAACTGAAAAAATGCTATTGCTTGCTTTTGTAGTTGTCAGTAAGATAGTTGTGGACCTGTGATAGCTAAACCATTCTCCATATAGTACCATGAGTGGTCTATATAAGATTGAAAGCAGTGGCCTGTGATAATTTTGACAGCCTCCTGCAGTGCAGTTATTTTGACAGCCTTTTCCACTAACACTTCATGATATTAATGTCATCTGAATTAAACTACAGTTTCTTTGATTAGGAGCAAGAAGTTTATAAGAAAAATAGCCACCATCAGTTGGACCTCGCTTCAGAAGTGCTATCAGCATGCAAGACTGATTTTATTTAGTTGCTTTGGATATGAAATATCGTGGAGTCTGGAGTTATTCAGTAGTGCTTATCGAGGAGAGAGAAATGAAATTTTTCTGGTTGGTAAATGACTTAGAAAGGCTGCTGCTATAGATAGTTATGATGGTGAGACTTGCGAGAGAAGGAAAACAAAACAAGTTGTTGAGGAACAGGACCAGATAATAAGAAATTATTTATAATTATTTATATACTGCACGCGGAAGCTTCTTTAAAGTATTTAAAATTATTTTGTATTTGAACTTTGAGCTGTTGATTTTGGAAGGTGGAAATTTGGTAATGAGATGTCTGTCAGAGAGGTGCATGGGATGTCTGTCAGAGAGGTGCATGAGATGTCTGTCAGAGAGGTGCTTGCCATGTGTAGGCAACATCATTTCCCTTCCTGAAGAAACTACTTGTTTTTCTTTCATCACAAGAATATAACTCCGTAAATTGAAAATATGTGCCGTGTATTAAAAAAATTCTGGAAACTTTCCTTTCCATAAATTAACAATGCTTTGCGGTTGCTATAGTTTTTCGTTGCCATGTTGTGCTTTTAACAACTTTACCATACTGCTAAATAGCAGGCTTCTGATGCAGATCATATTGATAGACTGATATCTTGTCTCTACATGGCTCTTCCAGTTGTTGTGGTATGGAATGCATTTGTCCAACTTTGTATTTGCTTTCTGTAAAATTTCTGTCAACATACCCATTTTCTTTTCTTCTGATGCAGAGAGGTGCATCGAGCAGCAAATTCCTTTGCTACCTTAATAAACACATAATACCTGTTTTTAACAAGGTAACAGCTTGGTTCCTATTGTGTTCAACACTGTTTAAAGTACAAGGTTAATTACTTGTGCTTCTATACCATTTTTCACTCATTGATGCTTGGATTTATAAGACTGAAATGGTAATTGAGATAAATACTAAATAACCTATTTGATAATTTCAGTGATAGATTTCAACATTTAAAATATAACCAAACGTATCCTACAAAATACAAATCATAGTCTAGATAAATCTAATTTAAAATAACTATATCCTTATTAGCATCACAAATGTTTTAACTTCATTATTTTCTGTTATTGGAATATGATTTTACTGAACTTGACGTTGTTGCATATTCAGACTGTTTTTGAAGATTTTTAAAAACCAAAAAGACAGCTTTGTAGACTAACAAGCCAGATAGTTTCAGTGATAAATTTCAACATTTATAATAGAATGAAACATTTCCTTGATAATAACAATTATAGTCTAAATAAATCTAATTTAAAATAACTATATCCTTACAGCATCACAAAGCTTTTTAACTTCATTATTTTTGGGAAATGGAAAATCATTTACTGAACTTGACGGTATTGCATATCCAAACTGTTTTTGTCGACTTACTAAAAATACAAAAAAGACTGCTTTTGTAGACTAACCAGCCAGAATTATGGATCAGTTGCCTTAGAGATCTTTACTGGAGTTGGAGCCAGTAGGTGCAGCTTTAAGGGTTTGCAAACCTTGTTTGTAATTTATTTATAATTTCTTAGATGAATCTGTATAAACCAGAAAATAGAAAATGAGCTTTAGAGTTCATGTCTGCTTGTTTATACTTCAGAAGTAAACGTGGGTTTGATGATACAACTTATATCTTATAGAAATAGAAATTTCAAAAGGAGCCTTGTTATGCTCCTAAGGAACTTACTGAAAACTTAATTGCTGAAGAGCTATGTTTTTATATGTTGAAGAGATAGTTAATATTTCACATTGATGATTATTTTTATTAATATTAAAATTGTTCCTAAGGAGAAAGGGTCTCTTCAAAATGATTGAGTAATTTGATGTAATTCTAGTGAAGGGCATCATAGCAAAAGGGTTGGCTTTTCTGAGTCTTTCAGATGATGCCATATCACCTTTAATAAAGAACTTAGGTTAAGAATATTACATTTTTTTCTCTTATCAGCTACCTGAGGAACGAAAGCTAGATTTGCTCAAAGCCCTGGCACAAGTTTCTCCTTACACCGCACCTCAGGATTCACGTCAGATTCTTCCTTCTGTTGTTCAACTGTTGAAGGTACAACTTTTAGAAGTATCTGATCCATAGTTTAATAATGATGTATGGCATGAATTTTAACAAAACATAACCTATAGAGCCTTGGATATCTAGTTGAAAGAGAATCTCCTTCCAACTAACGATTCTCTCAAAAACGAATTTTATCTCCATCTCCTACTTTATATCTCAAATTAGAGAAGAATAAATAAGAGTCTTTACAAATATGTTGAGCTCCCATGGCTGCAATCTGCAAGCAGCCCACAATAATTGATACATGTTTGGAGAAGGAAATAGATATTTCAAATAACCATATTAAGCCTGCTGTGTCTATACCTAGCATAGAGATGGGTTTTTTTTTCTTATTTGTGCATGTAAAGCAGGTTTAACCCATTCTGATTCCACTGCAGATTATAAGTAAGTCCATTCTAGCAAAAATCATATTTGGTGAAGCATCCTCTTATTACAAATTGTGATTATGAGAATATAGTCCAAATCAATATAACTTATACACCTCTTTTTATTTTGTTCTTTTAGAATAAGTAAAAAGTCTAAAATGGTAAGAAGCACCAGATCCTGAGTTTTGATTGTCACAAATATATGAGTCATGTATCGTTGTGCTTAGAACTTCACATGATCTTCTAAGTTATGTGAGTCCGCATTGACAGAGTGGTAGCAAATGTCAAAAAATGTATAAGTTACTTTTAATACTTCTTACAAGCTATTCTAAGTAATGGTATTTCTAATGAAAAACATCATACAAAATACTTCGGTCTGGTGCACAAATGATGGAAATTTAATAATCTTATATGGTATCATAATGGAGGTCTCTCCATCATTCCTTATACATTTGGTAATAACCTCGAGTTCTGTTATTGGTTTTGAGAAATCTAAACTAGAGTTTATTTTTCTGATCTGAAGACAACAAATATTGCGAACTTGCAACCATGTGAAGATGATTGTCGAGCACTAAATTGACATTGTCAATCTTGTGCATTAATACATGGGCATTGACTGACTAATATATGTGTTGAAATCCTTAACAACTAATAATATCCCAGATTACTGCCATGTATAGTTATAGGAAATTATTAGGAAAAATCAGAAATAAATGAGTAGAAATCATTGTATTAAATTGCATTTAAGTAGCTTCCTTTTTTAGTCTTATTTTTATTATAAATTAGGATCCTTATTTTGTACAAAATATATAGAAATACAAAAAGGAACAATTTGTTCTAAAATCCTTTATTTTCTATATGGTATTGGAGCTTGGTTTTCATTAAACCAACTTTCTATGGCAGACCCCAAAAACCAGAAACAACCCTTGACAGTCCCAATAAACACTCCGCATCCATTCTCATTGTGAATTCAAATGACGACCCTTTTTTACAATTCATCGTAGAGAAACTGAATGAGAGGAATTTTGGGGAGTGGGATCGGTTAGTAAAATTGGTTGTAGATGGGAAAGAGAAATTAGGTTACCTCATCGGAGAAACAAAGAAACCAGCAGCCAACAACACCAGTGCTCTCCAATGATAGAGCTCGAAAAATTCTATAATTACAGCTTGGCTAATCCACTCAATGTTCCCTTCATTGGTAAAACCCATCTCTTTTTACCCATAGCAAAAGATATTTAGTAAGCTATATGTGAGACTTACTAATTCGGTGAAGATTAAGCTCAAAATTTTGAACTAAAAACTCATCTTTGGCAATTAAAACAGGAGGTAACAATGTAACAAAATACTATATGGAAATGACCGCACTAGGCAAGAAATTGATCTCAGTTTAGTTTAGATAAGAGTGGGAATGCTCAGGGGATAGTATACGTTACCATAAAATTTTGAAAATGAATGTGCATTCAAATTCTGTCAAACTGAACAATAAACTTGATGATGTTCGTTAGAGGGTCAACTTGTGGCCTCGACCTTCAATCCACGAAATCTTCTCAAAAGTGCATCGCAAGGAACCTCATCAGAGGGTCATGCTTCAGGGAATGATGTTGTCACACTTGCATGGGTCTTTCAAGTCCCTCAACTCCCTTTGCTCTCTCAACAACTCATATTATAGATTAGCCTTAAAGGTTGGGACACATGAGTGTCTTAATGGTCGAGGAAATGGGTATGGCCTAGGAATGCTTAATGGAAATATGTTCGGTGGATTTATCGGGAGTTTAAATGGGTTGGAAATAAAACTAGGCCAGGCCCATGCGAACTCAATTAGAACGGGTGGATTAGAAATTGAGACAAAATAGATCTTGAAGTTACCAAGCATTAATTGACTACCAGAAATTTAATGAAAATACAAAAGGAGCCTACCAGAAATTTAATGAAAATACAAAAGGAGCTTTTGAACTGGAACAACAGAATTAACTATATGAACTGTTTTTCAATTCTTAAAGTTCTGGTCAGTCATCTACAAATGCATCATTTTCCATATGAGCCTACAAAGATACCCACGTAAGTGCTTTTGTCATCACTTTTCAAATCAAAATCCCTTGGATTATTGATCTTGGTGCATTACATCATATGAATGATGCCTATCATTTATTTATCTATTACTTACCTTGTGTTGGTGATTTTAAAGTTAGAATTATAGATGAATCTCTCTCATCAGTTGTCAAAAAATGTGTTATTCGAATTTCTAATTCTATAATCCTTGTCCTGAACTTATCATGCAATTTAATTTCTATTAGCCAACTGACTAGAATCTCTCTTATATTTTTTTCCATCTTATTGTGCCTTTCAAGACTTATCATTGAGGACGACGACTGATAGTGCTAGAGAGTGAAGGACTGTTATATTTTAACGTAGTTAAAGTGAATGATTATTGTTAATTGCTAATTGTGATTTTGTTTCTATTCCTACGGATAGCGAAATTTTATTATGGCATTATAGAATGACGCATCCCAACTTTCAGTATTTAAAATAATTATTTTCATCCATGTTTTTGCATAATAAAACGTTCAATTTTGCTAAACATCGTCGCTCTTCTTTTTCTAGAGCCCCATATAAATCTTCTAATCCATCCTGTATCCCTACTCATACTCGCAATAAGTGGTTTGTCACCTTTATTGGTGATCATATTCAAGTATGTTAGGTTTATTTGTTAAAACACAAAACCGAGGTTTGAAATGTTTTCATTAACCTTCACACAATAATTAAAATCCATTTTGAAACACAAGTCAAAATCTTCCGCATTGATAATGGCATAGAATATTTTAACCGTATCCTCCAAGACTATCTTCAAAACCATTGGATAGTACCCCTAAGTTATTGAGCTGACTCTAAAAAATTGGGATAGCAGAACGAAAGAATATACACCTTCTCGAGGTAGCTCAAGCTTTAATGTTTACGACAAACATGCCCAAAAAATTATAAGGAAATGCTATTATCTCTTTCACATACCTGATCAATCGTATGCCAGGCCGTATTTTCTCTTTTGAAACAATACCCCAAAAATTATAATATTTCTTTACCACATTTCATCATAGTCTAATCTACCTTTGAAAGTGTTTGGTTGTACTGCATTTGTTCAGGACCTTTCAAAGACCAAGTTCAAACTTGATCCAAAAGTTATTTAATGTGTGTTCAATGGGTATTCTCCTATTCCAAAAGGGTTCAAAGGGTTTTAATTCCTCTACTAACAAGATCTTTGTCAGTATCAATGTTACATTCTTTAAAAACATCTCATACCTTCAAAAGTTATTTCCTTAGGGGGAGAATGGTATAAAAGATGGTAGAGCTTTTAGTCAATACTTAAACTTTGTCTCACCCTTGACCTCACTCCTCCCAAATTCACTCCACCTTACTCATGATCATAATGAGTGCCATAACCCAACCAGAGAGTCTGTACCAAACAGTCCATCTTGTACTACTTTGTCATTCATAGGGAGTAACTTGAACTTAGGGGAGAAACAGAAAAACAAAATAATAAAGAGACAATTAATTACTCACAGAGGCCTTAAATGGAAAGGAGAACATTACACTCGAAACACCAAAAAAGTCAGAATCGATGATAGATCTAAATATTCATGAATATGCATTGAATCCAAGACCTGTGAATCTTCTAAGTCTCTTGAGTTATCTATTACTCTTAGAAAACAAACACGATCTTATACATTTCATTTTATCTCCAAATTTGTTTAATATAAAAATTTTTCTTTTGAATTTCGTTACTTTACCTCTAATCTTGATAAGACAAAAATTCCAAAGGATATTCACAAGGTCTTGAAAATCCATGAATGGAAAGTTATGGAAGAAATAAAGACTCTTGAGAAAAATGGAATATGGGATGTAACATAATTACCAAAAGGGAAGATTTATGTTGGTTGTAAGAGGATTTTTATAATAAATTTAAGGTTGAAGAGACTAGAGATCGATACAAAGTCCGACTAGTTGCAAAGGATTTATACAAACATATGGAATTAAATACACCCGAGACATTTGCACCTATGGCTAAACTGAATACATTCCGAGTTTTTCTATGTCTATGCCTCTAGGATTCTGCAATGGAGAAAATATCGTGTAAACTAAAAAATCACTCTATAGTCTTAAACAATCGCCTAGGGTTTATTTGATAGATTTGCAAAGGTAATGTCAAAACATGGATACCATAAAGGACAATTAAATCATACAATGTTTTTCCAACATATGGATAATGGGAGGAAAGCAATTTTGATAGTTTAGATTATATAATCATGACTGGAGACAACCTTGAAGAAATCGAGAGACCGAAGAATTTTGCAGAACTTGAAATTAGGATTTAAGATAAATGAGGTATTTCTTGGGAATGAAAATTGCAATATCAAAAAGAGAAATTAGTGTCTTTCAACGAAATAGCATCATCAATCTCTTCGCCAAAATTGGCATGCCCAGATGTAAACCAAGTGATACTTCGATAGAGGTTAGGAAGAAGAATGAAGATATGCGAACACTAGTGGCCAAAGATAGATATCAAAATTAATAGAAAAAATGATTTATTTGTCTCACGTTAGACCAAACATAGCATTTGCATTTATTAGTGTTGTAAGTCAACACATGCATTCTTAAAAAGAGACCCACTTAGAAGTTGTTTATAAATTTCTCATGTATTTCAAATAGTAGAAGATAGAAAATCCACTACTTAGTATTATACTTTTGTTTTTGGGAACTTAGTAATTTGGAGAAGTAAGAAACATAACGTAGTGGTCATGAGCATTGTTGAAGTAGAATTTAGAGCAATGACATACTAAATTTGTGAAGCTTTGTGATAAAAAAACTCTTAAATGAACCTCAGGTTGTAGTAAAGTCCCAAATTAAACTTCATTGTAATAATAAAACTGCTATCGATATCTCTCTTAATCTAATTCAACATGACAAGACTAAGCATGTAGGAGTGGATAAATATTTCATCAAATAAAAGATTAAAGATAGTATTATTTGTATGACTTATGTCCCTACAAAGAAACAAACAATATATTTATTCACCAAAAGACTTCCCCTGAGTTTATCTGCAAGTTGAAAATGATCAATATTTATTTGAAAATGATCAATATTTATGATTCAATTTGAAGGGGAGTGTTGAAATCCTTGATAACTAATAATATCCCAGATTTCTAACATGTGCTATAGGAAATATATCCCAGATTTCTAACATTTGCAGCTATAGGAAATAATTAGGAAAAAATTGAAATAAATAGTAGCTTCCTTTTTAGTCTCTTAGTTTTACTATAAATTAGATCCTTTGTACAAAATATAGAGAAGTACAAGAAGGAACAATTTGTTCTACAATTCTTTATTTTCTGTAATATCTTTTTTGCTTGGAAGGGGTTAAATTTTGGAGATTATGACAAGTAATTTTTCCATATTGGCAATTTCTTTGTTTTCAAAGGTTTTTAATTTTTTATTTGAAATAATGAAAGAATAATAATCTCTCTTAAAAGATATATTTTCTCTTTATGGATAGGCGTACATGCCTCGAGGGAAGACTGGAGAAGAGACAAACTTTACTTATGTTGAGTGCTTGTTATACACATTTCACCATCTTGCTCACAAGGTAATGGTTTTCATTGAATGTGCTTTGCAAATCTACTTGCATGAATGCTTAAGCAATTTTATGCTTTAGGTTCCCAATGCCACAAACAGTTTATGTGGTTACAAAATAGTGACTGGTCAACCTTCGGATAGGCTTGGTGAGGACTTCTCGGAGCAGAATAAAGATTTCACTGAAAGGTATTTGGCACTGCGTGGGTACTTATATAACAAGTAGTTTCCCTTGCTATTTTTTTTTTGGGATGGAAAACAATAATATTATTGACCAACAATCCACTACACATATTAAAAAAAAATCCCCTGACAATAAAAAAATATATAAATACAAAAGCAAATATCTCAAACAAAAACAGAACATCAAAGAAACTAGATTCCCAGTTCCTAAAAAAACAAAGAAACAGATTTGAACTCCTTAGATAAAAGAAGCCTAATGAGAACTCAAGAACATAACATTCTCTCATTAGATGCTACAACTTTGCTCTTTGTTATCAACTTATCAAAGATCCTTCTATTTCTTTCCATCCAAATTACCCAAATCACATCCCAAATATCATATTCCCACAACATATCGACCTTCCTTTTTAGCTCAGCTCCTGAAAAGAAATCTCCAACACAAAAAGACTTCTAATCTCTTGGAAGAACCCACTGAATACCCATTTTCCCAAATTGTCCAAACCATAATTCACTAGCTAAAGGGAAAAGTAGAAGTATATGATCTAAAACTTCTACATCAATTTGACACATGATGCACCAAGATGGCGAAATCACCCAGTTATTATATATCTTTTGAAGTATCTTCAGAATGTTGAAAGAAACAAAGAAATGTAACGATTATAACCAGTGCTCGTAGATGTTTATATAAATCTCAACCAATCAGAAGGAGGTCATTTGTTTGCAGATGCTTATGTTCTTTCCTTGTTTGGAACCCTAAGCTGAAATTAAAAATAGAATAAGATGGTCAAATGTAATTAGTTGTGTGGCTGCATTAGGTGCAAGTTTTTTACCAATATGCCCTGCAATTAATGATTTTATATATTCATGAGATATTCAAATCTCCCCATAACCAGAATGGTTCTAAATTTGTTGAACTGTATGTAATATGTGCTTCCGTTCATCAAACATGTGCATGTTGGGCAGTTATTCTCTTTGTTGAGTTGATATTACTAAAGCTCAGTGCTTCTTGGCTTTGCCACAATATTACCCCTTTAATTTTGATTAGTAAGTACGTGATTTTTAGTGCCCAAAAATCCTTCATGGCATATTCATAGTTTGGTTTTTCATCAAAGACAAGTCTCTTATAACTAGAAGATAATAATTAGTTGGAAAAACCTTTTGAAGAAGGAATTATAAAAACAATCTTTAAGTACTGGAAAGATAAGGCTCTTGGTCTAGTCATCCAGATGGGGTTCACGTTGCTTTCTTCCAGAAGTGTTGGGAGATGGTTAAAGAGGAGTTGTTAGAGGTGTTTTGATAATTTTTTAATGATGACATAGTTAAAAAAAGAAGTGATGTTACTTTTGTGCACTTATTCCCGAAGAAAGATAAGAGTCATATATTTTAGGCCAATAGGCTTGGTTACTTGTTTATATTTATAATACAAGATTATTCTCAAATAATAAGCTTTTGTCTTTAAAATTGAGAGAGGCAATTGAGTTTATTATTTTGGATGAATAAACAACACATATAAAAGATACAAAAATTTAGATGGTAGCTAATGAGGCTGTAAAGGTATATAGGAGGAATAGCAGAGTGTTTTTGTTTTCAAGATTGACTTTGTTATGACCATGTTGACTAAGGCAATTTGAATTTTGCTCTAAAAGAGAAAGGGTTTGAGAAAGATGGAGAATGTGGATTAAGGGTTATTTGAGCTCCATGATTTTATTTGGTTATTATTAATGATAGACCAAGAAGGCTCTTTGGGGATTCTAGGGGTTTAAGATAAAGAGACCTATCATCTCCTTTTCTTTTCTTGTTGATAGTTGATGATTGGGTCGATTATTAGAAACAATGGAGAGAAATAATTTGGTAGAATGCATTTGTGTTGGGACAAATAGCATGAAAGTCTCGCCTTCATCTTGAAAATAATACTATTTCCTTTCCCTCGGGCGATGAGTAATTTGTAAATTTGGTTAAGGTGGTTGAGTTGTTGTTTATGTCAAGTTTGAAGATAAATCTGTCCAAAAGTTGCATTTTGGCTATTAATTGTGCTCAATACAAAGTAATAGCTTAAATAACTTGAAAGGTTGTGAAGTTGGTACTAAATATTTTGGTTTATCTCTTGATAACAATTCAAGGGTAATAGAGTTCCGGTCACCTTGAAAGATTTGAAAGTATACTGGCAAAGAGGAAAGATGGCTTTTATTTTATCTAAAGGGGATTAATTGAGTTTGTTTAATCTAATATTGTTGACCCTTCCAACTTAGTACATATTAATTTTCAAAATACTCGTGCGAGTTGCTAAAAAAAAAAGAGAATAATGAGAGATTTTTATGAGGAGGTGTTAGTGAATGGAAAAGAATCATTTGGTTTAAGGATAGATTGATCGAAGATGGAAGAGAAAAGGAGGGCCTACACATTTGTAATATCATCAAAAGAAACAATTCACTATATGGAAAACGGCTTTGGAGATTCTGCTAGAGGAAGACTCTTTGGCATAGGGTCATTAAAAGTTGATATTGCTTGAATGAGAATGAGTGGGGTGTGATGTGGTTTCAATGAGAGCGTGGAAGTCCTTGGATGGAAATTATTAAAGGCTTTGATTCATTATTTTCTAACTTTAGATGTAAGGTGGTTGATGGAAATAAAATTCTAATTTTTGGGAGGATATTTGGTTAGAAGGTGATTCACTTACAAACAAGATTTCCAAGGTTATGTTTGGAGAAGAATGTCCTTATTAGGATGTTGTATTCAATTGAGGGTTGTAATTTCAGGTTTAGAAGAAACTTGAATGATTGGAAAGTTAAAAAAAATTTCAACCAAAGTTAGAAGGAATTATAATAAGAGTTAATATTGGTAATATAAGGATACGAAGTAAAGATTTATTTGGTTTGTTTTCGTGTGAATATTGTTTTGAGCTTCTTGTAGATTATCTTTATTATGTTTTCGATCACTTTGCATTAGTGTGAACATGTCCAACTATATGCAAAGTTAAGTTTTTGAAGTGCTTGCTTAGTCTTAGTAAGGTGAACACAAATATCTCGAATTCAATTAATTTTTTCAAGTTTTGCTTTACTCCAAATTGGTGTGAGCTTTGCAAGAATACCTTCAAAGATATTGATAATTTATTTTTACATTACTCGGTTGCACATTTTATTTCGTCCAAGTTACCAAGGAACATGGTGTGCAATTTGTTATTTTATTTTTATGCTTATCTTTATTTTTTGAAACCTTCTCCACATAATAGTAGTAGTAAGGCTTTGAAAGGTATAAGAGCAATTATTTGTGCTTTGTGAATGAAGAGGTATGAGAGAATTTTTTATGATAGTGAGGATAATAGCAATTTTTTGTGGCATAAAGTTGTTTTTAGCGTCATCATAGGCAACTGTTTCTAAAAGGGCAAAAAATTATTCTCAATTTCTTACCAATTTTGATTGGGTAGCTTGTATATCCAGTTAGGTGCTGGAGCTTTATATTGGATAGTTTGGTGCTTCCTTTTGAATGGAAACAAACATTTCATTTAAATATAAAAAGAGAAGGTACAAAGTGAACTAGAGATCCAACCAAAATGCTAGTTCATAAGTCTTCAAAGAAACAAACTAGGTGTAACAAAAAGCCTCGACCCCCAAAACATCATGAAATTCTGTTTATAAAAGTTTAAGTTATCTTGAAAATCTTTAAAAAGTTGTTGAAGTAGACACCGATAGGGGCACTATTCTCTTCCAAATCATTTCCTCTTCTTTTTCTTAGAAGATCCTTGTATTCCTTTCAAGTTGTTTACAACAAAGCAATGATTGCACTTCTCCACAATAACTTTGCTTTCGTAGATGGTTAGATTTACCAAAGCCTTTTAAAGTATTGTGATAGGTTTGAAACCCATTTGGCTAGTTCATAAGTTTTCAACAACTCATTCCATGAACAAATGAAAAGATGACCCCCCTTTCCTTTTTCACAAGATACATCACTAAGGAAATAAAGATTGGTTAGGTTTATTTTTTGAAGCATATCATTAGTGTTAAGTTTTCTAAGAGACGAAGACTATGCAAAGAATTTCACTCTATGAGGAACAACTGCTTTCCCAAAGAAAAATTTAGAGAAGAATGGATTTGCCAAAGGATGATAAGTGAGATGATGGAAGCAAATTTACAGAAAAAGGAGCATGAGGAGTAAGAGTCCAAGAACGTTTATCCTTTGAATAAGTGAGGAAAACTTAATTCCAGATGTTGAGTAACTTAAGTAATTTTGTAATTATTACGTATATGAGTAGAATGTATTGTTTCTTTATCAATTTTTTTCTTTGTGTTTAATGAAGATATATCAGTTTCATCTTACTTGTTTGTCTATTTCTCAATCATTAAAAACTTGAGTTACAGACTTGTTAAACATATGAAAAATGGGGTACTTAAAAGCTGACCAGCCTTATCAAGTACCATGTATGTTGTATTTAGCTACCAGTTACCGCTACTGGCCAAAAAAAGCTGCTATTTGATGTTCCATCTAATACAGTCGATGGGTTATCCATAGTTGGGAATATAGTTTAATTTTGAAGTTAGTTGTTTTGAGGAACATTCTAGCCTTCCTGATGTTTATTATTTATTTATTTATATAAACGATTTAGACCGATTTTGCAATCATTCTTTAGTCTGGTTGTTCTAATTGGGGTTTTGTGTGAATTTTATGTAGTGTTTGGAGGAGAATTTTGGTTGATTAGTCTTATTTGTATGGAACTCTATCAGTATTTATCTGTTTACTAGGAATTGCTCGGAAGATCATTGAAGTTTTCAAATTGTATTGGATCATTAATTCACCACACAATGAGAATAAGACGATTGGGTTCTAAATCTATAGGTTTAGATAAATTTTATGGCTAGGGTGGTTCCTGATTGGAGGGAAAAATCTCTTCAAGGACCCTTCTTTTACAGCTAAGGGTGTATGATTGGTCTAGTAATGATGTGAAATGATCACTTTAATCTTATTATTATTAATATTAATGGGGAACTTGGATCCCAAAATTATGGAAAATGAACACTTTTAGTTATGCACTTTATATATATAAGACAAATAGGACCTTAGGTGCCATATTTTCATAATTATAGGGTTGGGAGTCTCATTTTCAAGACTAGAAGTGCCTAGTTTATAATAACAGATCTAAAGTGTTCACTTTTACATAATTATGGGAGTACCTTTTTCACCTTCACCAAGTTGGACATTTAGTGCTCTAGTTTAGAAAAGTTTAATAAAAGAAATAATATTTTGTGATCTTTTATGTGAGGAAGGGGTCACTTTTGCCCAACTGGGCAAACGAAGTGTCTTCATCTGGCCTCCCATCAGTTCACTTAATTTTGGGTGTTTATCACTTCCATGTGTTATATTTTTTTCTTGGTGGAGCACACCCATTTTTTTCGTATTTCTATAAGCTACAATATATACAATTCAGAGGAGAAAAAATTGAACAGGAATTAATGGAGAATTTGTCTCTGGGTTTCCTTGTAATGGTCGTTAGACTTTTCCCACTAGTCCCCAAGAGCTAATTTGTGCTTTCAACTTTTGATTTATTTTTTTGGTTCGAAAGAGAGGCAGCTTTCAACTTTTGATTGATATGTAGAAAGTTCAAATGTTCAATGGCATGTGCAGGTGGGCATCTAAGAAGCTTGGGCGTTAGTCACGTGGCTAGCTGCACTATGATTTGGATAACTTGTGTTCTAGATTCGATGACTGAAGTCTTGGAAATAATTGTTTTCACAGAAATCGGTGTTTCATTAGTTGAATGATTCAGCTGTTTTATAATTAATGAAGAAGTAATTCAGACTTTTGATTGTATAATTGTTTACATTTATCAAAGTGGATGATTATTAGAAGTTTGGTTAAATTGTGATCCTGTATGAACGAGGACTTATTTTTTAGCTCACTTTAATCCTTTTTCTTTCAAATCATTTCAATCTTATGTTATGAAGCATTTATGTTTAAATTATGATACAGGCTGAACAACGTGGAGGAGCAAACAAGAGCTACCATGAAGAAGTTAACCCAAGGAATGGAAGAACATAATAGAGCTATGGCAGCTGCCAAATCTGACGAAGCCAAGGGTAGCATTGTATGTTTGTTATTAGAAGATTTTAAGGGGTCTGCCAACTCTTAATTTGAGATTTTTTTTCTTGCAAGTGCCTAACCTTATATTTGTCATGGGCAGAAAACTCAAAAGCAGAATACTACAAATGGGTTGCTAACATGCAATAACATTTTGGCAATGACAAAGGTATATTATAGCATTTTGAGTTTGAGTGCGTCTGTGCATGGACTGTCAAAACTTACTCTCTTAATTGACTTCACAGCCATTACATGCAAAAACACCTTCATTTATTTTACATAAGAGCATCAACCTATCATGGAAAGAAGCAACAAAACCACCTGTGCTTGCCACGGTGTCTACCATTGGGTAGGATATATTTTCCTTATATTTCTCTGTTTTTGCTCCTATATTTGCCTAATTTTTCTTTCGTGCAACATTATTATATTTCAATGTCTACTTCATGGTCTCATTAAGAATTGCTTGAGGTGCTGGGTCTTGCAATACAAGTTCAACCCTACAAGGATTCATGGAAAAAATTACCATTCAAATAAGTCTGGCATAAAACGAGGAAAGAGAAAATGTGCAAGAGGAAGTTATATTTAATGTTTGATGGAATGCCTCCCACTTTAGAGTTTTAGGCACAATAATTTATATTTTCATTCAACTATTTACACAGGGGTAAACGACCATCTATGGCTAATAATGGATCTGGAAATGCTGTGTCAAAGAAGGGCCGTGGTGGTTTGCAGAATCAGCTTGTTAATAGAGCCTTGGAAGGTTTGTCTCAAGGTGGTGGTGGGAGAGGTGTTGCGAGAGGCAGAGGCATAGGCAGGGGCAGGGGTTGGGCTGGACGTGGAAGAGGAAGGGGTTACCTGTAGCATGAGTAGTGCATTTAGGAAACTGTTCGGGAAGATCCCAGAAGAATTAAGTAGGAGCTCTTTGTGAAATTGCCCTAGGTGCAGTTTTGTTATGTACAGGGATTTTATTAGTTGCGAACTAACATACCATATTTTGTTTCTCTGGAGCTTGTTCTATTGAATTGGCATGGGATTGCAGCTTTTTATTCTCAATCCGTTCAAATTAGTTTAACAAAGCAGCAATCTATGGCTATGTAGGAAACTGTGCATCGTCATTACTTGTATGTGTTATTTACTAATTTTGGAGAGTTATTTTTATCAATTATTATATTTTATCTCTATTAATTATTGGATATTTATTTAAAGAAAATTTACAGTGATTTAAAATTTTATTGGATATTTATTTAAAGAAAAAACTTACAGTAATTTAAAATTTTATTGGTACGGAGTATTATCCTGTTACATTTTTGGATGAATAATTTTTCATAAATGTGTATCCTCATGATTCAATCCATTTCTAAATTTCTTTTATATATGTTTAATGAGGAAGGGGTGTCTTACTTTAATACTTTAATTTTTGATAAATAAATTTTTAAATATAATATTTATAAATTTATAGATAAATTAGTGTAAAATAGAAGTGTTATATTTAATATTAAATTTCAATTTTTTAATATAATAGAATTTAATAATTTTAATTATTAAAACAAGATATATATGTATAATTTTTTTATTTAAAAGTAAATAATAATTAAAAAATAATTAATATTATAAAGAATGTGACGCTTTTATGAAAAAGAAAGGAAAATATAAAGAATGTGACCTAATTCTATTAAACGTTTTTTCTCCAGGGTTTGGGTCGATTTAGGTGATACTTCTATTTTGTTTAGAATTTTTAAGTTGATAAACTAATAAATATATTATGAAAGTTGAAATTATTTTTATTTAAACTAATGAATTAGCGTTTAAATTATGAATATATAATTACAATTAGTAAGAAAGATATCATTTTGTTTGATTTTTCATGAAGTATTAGTAGAATTGTGTTAACAAATTAAAACATTATTACTTTTAAAAGTAATTTAAAACATTTTCTAACATAGTTTAAATTTATTAGAAAAAACAAGTTCATCTTCCCAAAATTAGAACATTATCTCAAATGCACATATCTTATATTGCTAAGGTTTATAAAATATCAAAAATATCTTTAGATTTTAATGATGTTAATTTTCACCCATTATTATTTAGATTACTATTTTTAGGCTCTAATACTAATTTTTGCATATCGATACAATTTTTAATCTGGGTTAATATTGATATAGTTGATGATGTTTGTCTTTAATATAATTTGTCTAAAAAATTTATTATTTTTCTATATAAGTAATTTTCTTTTATATTTATTACAATTGTATATTATATTATGTTCTTCATTATATTGGTTGCTTAATTCTAATTCTGAGTATATTAATTGTCTTTTAAAATTGAAAATATTCTTTCATTTGTTAAATTTAATAGTTTTAATTTATGTACTAATGATTAGATGTTCCTATAGTATTATCTTGATAAATCATGTGTTGAATGTATATTATTTTGTCATATTCGTAGTATACAAGTACGTTTTTCTTATGTACATACAATGTATTTATAATATTAAAAAAAGTAGTATCCAAACATTAAATTTTTGAATTTTTCATCCTCTATTCTTACATATTTTGGACTAAAATAGTTTTTTAATGTCTTTGAAAAATGATGGTTTATGATGCTTGTGATAACTTTAATATAATCTGTATATATATCTAATAAGGTGTTAAATCTTTTAAAATTTTCAAGACAAGTTTCATAATCTTCATCTTTAAAATATTCATTTAAGTGATAGAGATAACCTTTACCAAATGTTTTTAATAGAATTAGATTTTTATCTTTGATTTTATTTGGAATTATTAGTTATTTATTTCTAAAAATAATTTCATTTTCCTGTTTTAGCAATATTATGTCTTGTAAGAAAATATTTAAATATTCAAGATTCTTAACTAACTTAAATTTATAATTATTATACTTGAATTTGATGGGTCCACCACGGTTTTTCCTTTTGTTCGTCTTCTTTTGTTACACTTATTATGTCTCAGCTTTGCTCAAACCTAAACGCCCTCCTGGTAATGGTGAGCTTTCTCCATCCGAATATAAATGGTGTCCAATAATTGACTTACTAAAAAAGAGTAACTTAACTCCATTTTATTCATAGAATAATAATTATTACAACTTAAGGCCAACTAAGAACCTTGAAAAGGATCCTTAGTTGCTTATAATTACTGGGTATAAAATTATTGGTTTTGAGATTTCTAGATAGAGGGGTTTTTTATGCTAGAGTGTTTTAGAGTAGAGAGCTCTAGATTTTTGTGTGTTTGTGTGTCCTTTGAAATGATAATAAGGGTTCCTTTTATAGAATAAAGAATCCCTGTTTAAAAGACTAAAATTATTATTTTACCCTTGCTTTAATGATGCATGCCTTTCTACTTTAAAGGATATCCATTACTTTTTTTCCTTGACACATGCTGCCAATTAAGATGTGGAGTCTAGATCTTTATCTCATTTGTCATCTTTTGTTGATAGTTTCTTTTCTTATTTTTCTTTGTCATTTTTTGCCGACGGTTCCTTTGATAATGTTGATGATGACACATCTTTATCTTCTCGGTCTTTGATGCAGAGAATGCATTTGTGGTCTTTGGTGAATTTTCTGGCATAGAAGCAGAATACCTTCCTTGTTTCTTGACCAATTTCTAGGTTATTGCAATTAAAATTGGTTTCATATTTGGTAAATTTTTCATCATTTTCTTCTGACAAAGCCATGCTACTATGAGAAATAACGATGACTTTTACTAGTTAAATATTTTACTTTAATCTCAGTAGAATTGTCAATCTTCTTGAGTTCATAGTAAATTTGGCTTAGCATTTGACCTTTTAATACACAAGGTTCTTCTGTGTTGAATTCCTTTTCTAGAAGTGCCCTTGGTTTGAGAACTTCTCTGTTTGTGTTGGAAATCCCTATCTTGATGAAGTGGTAGGGACTAATACTTTCTTTCTCATTCTAGTCCATTAATGAACTGAAAAATCTAAGATAAATAGTTTTATCACCTGCTTTAATTTTTCTTCTGAAATTCTTAATTGCTCTTTTAAAAATTTCTAGGAAATAATTTAACTCACTTAAATTAATTCCTGGATATATATTTTCTATTAGACCTGTATGAAATGCTTTATACACAAATATTGGATTTGACTCTTTCCAATATATTGAATTTACTTCTTGTAGGAAATTCCTTGTCTGTAGTATAGAATTTCATATCTTCAATATGTTCTTAGATAGATTTTTTGGCCAAGTTATAGAGACTCAACCATTGTGGTTTACTAAGGTTTCTATAATGGTCATTTTCATCTTCAATGATTGGAGTAGTTTTAGGAGATGTCTCCCTGAATAGTACTTAATGCTTTATTATTTTTGATGTCTCTAGAGGAGATGTTTTTCTAAATAGCACTGGTGGCCTTGCTAGCTTTCCAAGATTTGTCAATCATCTTGGAATTGTTGGTTGTTGTTGTAGTGCTACTAGATAATGTATTGAAAATGGATGGTTTCCTTCTTTCATTAAATCTCCAATTTTAAATTCATAAGTTAGACTTAATACTTGATTTAGATTTTTATCATATATATTAATAGCAAATCTAGGATATGCTGTAAATTTTAACTTTTGGTATCTTAAATTACCATGGATCATTTGTAATAAGACATCTTGCCTATTTATTATTTTGTTATCTAATAATGTTATTTTTATTAGTGTATCTATTCTTTCTCTAAAATGAACTTTAATTAATATTTAATTCCTCCTAAATGGATGTATCCATTTTTTTATTTTTTTATGAGAAATTTTTGATAGCTTGTTTAATATACTTTCTTTAGCAATTAATAGTATAATATATATTCCTTTTACATCTATAATCTTAATACTTATTTCTTTATTACTTATGCCATAATAAATTATGTTTTTCCTAAGGAATAATTTTCTTAATAAAAATGATGGGTTTTTAAATTCATCTCCTTCTTCAAGATTTAACTGTCTTTTGAATTTCTTCAAATTTCTTTTTACTTATTATCATTTCTTGTGAAAACATCATGATATATCTTCTGTTTTTATATCTATTATTTTTTGGTTTATTTCTTTTTCCATTTTAGGAATGTTTTTTGTATTTTTTGAAACCTTAGGGGTATTTTTGATATTGAATGTTACTATTTACTTAAATTAGATTCAGGGGTATTTTTGAATTTTTTAAAACCTTAGGAGAATTTCTAAAGTTCCTTAAAACTTGGGGGTATTTCTGGTATTAATCCCCCAAAATTCCGTAATTCAAGCAAAAGAAGCAAATGATGAACCCACTCCCCTTAACCCCTAATAGCTCTTCCATAACCATGATGTTCGTACCTTGATCCAACTTTGAATCAACATTACACACATATATTATAGATAAATTACCCTACATGGAAAAATTTTAAAAATGCACTTAGGCATAAAACTAAAAAAATTTCTTTAGAAAGTCTCATATCCCGTCTAAGAATAGAAGAAAAAGCCCAAGAACAAGATCAAAAATATGAAGTACTTGTTGTCTCAAACAAAAATACTAATAAGAATCTTTCTTTGCAATTCTGAAACCTAAAGGAAGAAACATGAAAACTCAAATCGTAATAATAACTAGAATTGTAACCACAAACTATCCTCCATAGAATGGACCTCAACCCCCCTCAAGAAATAACACATTCATGTGTTATAATTGTAACAGACTTGGCCACTTGACAAGGAACTTCTGGAACGAGAATTGTCTTGCCCCGCAAGGGAACCTTAACAAAGATCATCTTATTACTTTGATATCTGAAATCAATTTTGATGGTGGGTTTGAGGGGTTGTGGGTGGACACCGGTGCTTCTCGCCATGTTTGTTATGATCAAGACATGTTCAAGTCCTATTCTGTGTCTAGTGATAAGAAAGTGCTATTGGGCAACTCCCACTCCACTAAAGTTACTGGTATTGTAAGGCGGAATTGGAGTTTATCTCTTGAAAGATTGTCATCTTGAAGGATGTCCTACATATTCCAAAGATGAGAAAGAACTTAGTTTTGGGATATCTTTTTAACAAAATTGGGTTTACTCAAACTATAGGAGTTGATTTATATACAATAATTAAAAATAATACTTTTGTTGGGAAAGGGTATGCCACTGATGGCATGTTTCAATTGAATGTTGAAATTAATAAAGCTTGTTCTTCTATTTATATGTTGAGTTCTTTTAATATTTGGCATGCTAGACTTTGTTATGTTAATATGCATAATCAAGAATATGATTTCCTTAGAACTAATTCCTAAACTATATTTGAATGATTTTGGAAAATGTGACTTTTGTAGTCAAGTTAAAATAACCAAAACTTCACATAAGTTAGTAGTTAGAGAATCTGAACCTTTAGACTTAATACATTTTGACATATGTGAACTTGATAGTATTTTAACAAGAAATGGAAAACACTATTTTATAATTTTTATTGATGATTGTTCAGATTATACTTATGTATATCTAATGAAAAATAAAAGTGAAGCATTTGACATGTTTAAAATACTTATGACTAAAATTAAAAATCAACTTAACAGAAAAATAAAAAAGGTTTCAAAGTAATAGGGGCATTAAATATGATTCCACTATTTTCAAATTTTTTTATAAAACTTATGAAATCATTCATGAAAAAACTACACCTTATTCTCCAGAAATGAATGGCAAAGCTGAAATAAAAAATAGAATTTTTACTGAATCAGTTATTACAATTTTATTAAACTTTGGTGCTACTTCCCATTGGGGGAGAGAAATTTTATTAACTGTTTGCTATATGTTAAATAGAGTACCTAAAACTTGGGGTTATTTAGCTTATGTTAGGATCCCTGGGCCTAAAAGAAATAAATTTTCTAGTAGAGCATATGAATGTGTGTTCATAGGATATGTTGTTAATAGTAAAACTTATAAATTTTATGACTTAAATGATCATATAGTTCTAGAATCAAATGATGTTGACTTCTATGAATATAAGTTTCCTTTTAAATTGAAAAATAGTGGGGGCTCGTCTTCTACTAGTTTACCCATAACTAGAACTAGTGAACAAAATGAGGAATTAAACACTAAAATTAGGATAAGTAAATGAGCTCGAACCTCTAAAAATTTTGGGTCTGATTTTTATTCTTATACCTTAGAGGAAGATCCCCAAACTCTTTAAGAAGCCTTATCTTCTTTAGATGCCAACTTGTGAGAAGAAGCCTTAAATGATGAAATGGACTCTCTTAAGTATAATAGAACTTGGCATTTAGTTAACTTACCTACTGGTTGCAAAACCATAGGATGTAAATGGATACTAAAGAAGAAATTAAAAAGTGCAAAGCTTGTCTTGTAGTCAAAGGGTAGAAGGGAAAATGTAGATTTCTTTGATACTTTTTCACCAGTCACACGAATAATTTCCATATGTATATTTTTCTCTCTTGTTGCTATCCATGATTTAGTAGTGCACCAAATGAATGTTAAAACTACATTCTTAAATGGTGTCTTAGAAAAAGAGATTTATATGGACCAATATGAAGGCTTTGTTGTCCCAGGTTAAGAAAATAAAGTTTGTAAACTAGATAAATCTCTTTTATGTTCTAAAACAAGAACTTAAGAAATGACATGAAAAAATTGATAATCTAGTTATCTCATATGGATTCAAAATGAATGAAAGTGACAAATGTATTTATTGTAAATTAGAAAATGACGTTTGCACTATTATATGTTTATATGTGGATCACATGCTTAATTTTTGGTCAAATATTCATGTTGTGAATAATGTGAAAACTTTTTTATGTGCTAACTTTGATATGAAAGATCTCGGAGAAGCGAGTGTAATCCTTGGTATAAAGATTACTAGGTCTAAAAAGGGATTTTCTCTAGAAAAATCTCATTACATTGAGAAGATCTTAAAGAAATATAATTACTTTAACTACAAACATGCATGTACTCCTTATGATCCTAGTGCAAAGTTGTTCAAGAATACCGAAGACTGTGTTAGACAAACTGAGTATGCAAGCATCATTGGTAACTTACTTTATGCTACTAGTTGCACTAGACTAGACATAACTTATGTTATGAGACTACTATGTAGGTATACCAGTAGACCTAGTATAAAGCATTGGAATGCTAATTTGAACACTCTATCAAAAGGCTCCAAAGCAACTAGCGACTATATATTTAGCATAGCTAGTGGAGCTATTTCTTGAAAGTCTAAGAAACAGAAAATATTAGCTCAATCTATGATGGAGTCTGAAATGATAGCACTAGCTACTGCTAGTGAAAAAGTAGGCTAGTTAAGAAGTTTGTTAGCTGAGATCCCTTTATGGGAAAGACCAATACTAGTTGTTCTGATCTACTGTGATAGTACCGTGGCTATTGCAAAGATTCAAAACCATTATTACAACAGGAAGAGATGACAAATACATTGGAAGTACAATACTATTAGAGAATTTCTCTCTACAGAAGCTGTAAGAGTGGATCATGTAAGTTGTGATGAAAATTTGGATGATCCTTTGACGAAAGGATTACCAAGAGATAAGGTTTTCAAAACTTTGAAAGGAATGAGACTAATACCCTTATAATGAAGAGTCACTCGTGATGGTAACCCAACTTATAGACTAGAGATCCTAAGAAATAAGTTAAATGGGTAATAACAAGTCATGAAGTGATATGGGATGAATCACGCTAATAAGAAGTCCTATTCTATATTGTTAGAAGTATAAAGTCATGAAGCAACAAAGAAGGATGAGTTAATTATTAAACTCTTAATGAGTTCTATACTCTATGTGGAATGGAGTACATAGCTATAGGATTACTCTTGATCACTATATTGGGATACACGTGCATGGTCGTAAAGCACGGGCTTTTCGAACTATACCTTGGAAAGGTTGTGTGTGTAATGTTGTTAGAGATAGAGCTCAAAACTATGAGTTACTCTAGTATATTCTAAAGCATCAATACTATGCAAAGGTTGAATTCGATAGACACATTTTACTTATGCAAAGGTTAAAGTCGATGAAAACTATTTTTTATATAAAATTCAAGTGGAGGATTGTTGGAAATGAATTTCAATAAAAACAATTGATGATAATAAGTGCCAAATTTTAATCTCTTAAAATTTTGTCCCATATTGCTAGTTTACATCACTTAGGAGATTTATAATTAGAAAATGATTGACTATTAGGTGTGGACCCTAAGGGGCACCCATTTTTATGGAAGGGGAGAGGACCTAGACAAATTTGATTCCACACATGTGCACTACTGCCACCATCCATGTTGTGTTGAGCTGAGTCTGTGTGCGTGTGTATTTGAGGTAAGGTGACATTTTATTTTTTGAAATTATTTTTCCACCTAGATATAAGCGTTACTTTTCCACCCAGATATGATCGTTATGTTTCCACCAAGATATGACCATTACGTTTCCACCCAGATATGACCGTTACATTTCCACCCACATATGACCGTTACTTTTTCATCGAGATATGACCATTACTTTTTTCACCCTAACATGGCCATTATTTATCATAATTGTCACACCTTTTATCAAATTATAAATAGAGAGCATTAGCTCTGAGTTTATACAAATCATTTTTGGAAATAACTCTTAGAAAGAAAAGAAAAAGAAACTAAATTGTTTTCTTGAGTTTTTTCAAGCAACATAAACTTTAAAGGTGTAGCATTAAGGACTTCATTAGTGCAGTGAAGCTTTGAGACAGAAAACAAATATTTTGTATTATTTTATACTGGGGATGACGAGGTTATGTTTGCTTGCACAAGTTTGGGTAGAGTCGCAAAATGTCTTAAAGAGGGTGACATAGTCTGTAACTCAACCTAAGCAATACATTTCAGTATATCAGTAATATTGTTCGTACATTGTTTTTTATATACTTATTCCAACAAAACTTCAGACAAAAGGAGAAGGATTATGGAAATTGTGATTTTGATAAGCCCTAATCTCTAATTTCTATTTCGATATTAGTTTTTATTGAAACCTCTGAGATGGTATTTTAGTAACAATAATGATAATTTAATGATTTTTTGAAACGATAGAAAAATAATATAAAGGTAATAAGGTTACAAATTGAAAACTAATATAAGAGAGGATGTGTATATGAGAGGTTTAGAGTAGTGTGGAGTGGAAACGATGTCTCTGAATTAAAATAAGTCTTCCTTTTATAACCGAGTAATGAATTATGCGTAAATGCTATTAGTATTCAATGAATAGTTCTTTGTCTACCACTTGACACTGTTGGTAGTTGACTACTATGTTATAAACAGTAGTTTGCCGACCACCAGATACTATAGAAGATGCTTTACTGTGCTATGAACAGTAGTTGTTGCAACATTCCAAACAACTTTATATTGTTTGATGAAAAGTGCATTGTCGTCACCCTTTACTATTTTGTCATCTTCTACAACATGTTTTCATGTTTTCAGTAGTAGTTTTAAAACTTGAAGTTAGTACTCGGATAATTAAATTCTTAGGTTTAATTTGGACACCTTGAATAAAGTTTAAACTGTCTAACCCCACCAAAGGTGGCATTTAAATGATTCATTTTCAATCTCTTAGAAAAAGGAATTAATTTAATTAACCAAATTAGTTATCAACCCCACCCATAGGTGTTAATTGATTTGTTTAGTTAACAAAGAATATCTAACCCCACCAAAGGTGGTATTCATATAAAAAAGAGAGAATCAATAAATATCAATTTATATCTTTAATAACCTAAATAATATGAGCAAACATAATTAACTTAGTTATTACATCCATAAATACTCCACTATTATAAAAGATAAAATTTGCATCAATATTTATTGAATTTGTATCTATGTTTATTTTTATGTTATTAGGTAAAAAACACAAAAACCCAAATATCATGACAGGATGTTTAGGATTTAATTTCGTTTTTAAAAGTTTAAATAATATATTAAAAACCACATATATTCCTTCCTTAGATCGATCTTGGGAGTATACTTATCATTTTCTACGAAATGATTCGTGCACTTGCGAGAGTTTTATAAATATAAAACCAAAGTATTGGCATGATCGGCGATGCCGGTTTTGCTCATCACTAAGCATATTATTCTTTACCTAGAAAATATCTAATTTCTTCGTCAGTTGGTCTTGGAAATCCTTCTGATGAAGTTGATGGTGAAACCGTCTCTTCTGGTGATTGGGTTTCGTCTGAATCTTCCTCTTTTTTGACACCTGAAGTTTGGCTAGGAAATTCATTTGATAATTTCTTGATAATTTCCAAGAGTTCCTCTTGGGTTTTTGCTTGTGATACTTGGGCACTGGTATGTGCCTTTTGTGCCAATTGAAGCGAAGAAGCTTTAAGCTCTTTCACTTTTGGTTCTATTTAGCCATATTTTGTCAACCATTGTTTAATGACCGATTTGAGCAGGGTTTTAGGGATCGTGAATGATGACCACCATTTGACTTAAAATGAACAGATGATGGTTACTACTTCCGATGTAACAAGTTTTAAGACCTATTAACCTACCCAAGGAAGATAAAATTTTGATGAAAATATACATAGTGGAGTGAATCTAGACTCCTCTAGTGTGGGTTTGTAAATTTTGGAAAATGAAGAATAACCTTCCCTCACCGATGAGATGAGAATAGCTGGAGCATTTCCAAATAATTTCCACCAATTTAAAAACCAAGAAGGAAATCTTGATGGGTTGATGTTTTTGTTTACCAAGAAGAATAACCAAGAATATTGATTATCCTTATTTTGAATAAGAAATGTGTTAAACTATGCTTGGTAATAATCCTAATAATTGTAGGTTGTACAATGTAATAATTGGGAAGTGATACTGATTGGAAAAGACATGAGTTTTGAAAGGTCATTTCCCGAGTCTGTTAGAGATATGATTTTGTGCAATTTTGCAGTCAAATACTACGCTTATGATAATTTGGGATAAAAGAATTGTTTAAATTCAACACTATTAGTGATTTCCAGAACACTTTGGTAATATTGTGGAGTTTATATATATATATATATATCACATGTATAATTTTAAAGTATATTTTTAGATTATTATTATGAGTTATAAACATATAATATGTATATATTTATTTAATAGAAAATTTATTCTTTAATAATAAAAATTTAAAATTATTAAATTAAATAGATATATTTAAATAAATATAAATAGAACCTATAATACTTTCTGTTCTCATAGTACCCATAAGGTCAATATGTATCAATTCCAATACTCTGTGTGTATTAATACTCTTGATCTTCTTATGAGAAATCCTAGTTTATTTACCCAATTGACATGGTCCACATACAGGTGTTTCAATTTTTGAAAGAATAGGTAAACCATGCACAATCTCAATTTTACTTATTCTAACCAGATCTTTAAAATTCATATGACCTAGCTTTTCGTGCCACAAGGTAGTTGAGTCATTGCTAGCTAGGTTACATGTTACTGCGGGTGATGTATCAATACAATAACAATTGTCATGTGATATGATTCCCTTAATCATACATTCACCCTTTTGATATGTTACAATACAATGATTGTTTGTAAATTGCACATTAAAATCACTATCACATATTTGATTTATGCTAATCAAGTTTGCCTTAAGTCCTTCCACATATAAAACTTCATCAAGTTTAGGGATACCCTCTATTTGAATAGAGCTTTTTCCAATATTTTTAGATGTTTTACCATCACCAAAGGTAACTATCCCTTCATTGTATTCCTTAAAGGTTTTAAACAAAGAACGATTCCCTGTCATGTGTCTAGAGCATCCACTATTAAAATACCAAGCGGTATTTGATTTAACTTTAAATGCTATATGGGCCACAAAGCAGTGCAACTCAGATTTCTTAACCTATCCTTTTTTTAATTTTGGACATTTGAGTTACCGGTTTCTTATATTCCTCTTTTTGTGTAGTTCTTGTAGTAAAAACTTTACGTTTTGAATTTTTTTGAGGGGCTTTAGAAACATTTGTATTCGTGATAGAATCATAAGCATAAAAAATTCTACACTTAGGTCTAATATGTCTTTTCCTACCACAATGATGAAAGATGGGAACAAACTGAATTTTCTTAGAATGATAAGGTGCAAAAACTACCTTCCCTGCCTCAACAATAATGGGTTTTACAAATTGAGTTTTGGATGATGAAGGTGTTGATTGTTCATCTATGTATCCAAGACCTCTCTTATCTCCATGTGGTTTTCCATAGTCTAGGACTTTGATTAATTTTTCAACACCAATGGTCAAATTCTTCATCGTTTCTTTAGCAATACAAAGTTCTTGCCTAAGATTTTTGTTTTCCTCAATGGTTTCTACAAGTCTCAAATTCAAAGCATTAATATGACCAGACAATTCCTTTTTATCTTTCTCTAGGTTAGAGGAATTTGTTTTGTGAACATTGATGATATCATTAAGTTTAGTTACTTTCACAAGCAATTTATCTCTCTCTTTCCTAGCACCTAGACAATCCATGAATAGTTCCTCATAATTCGATACATTAAACTTAGACAGTAAGAGAGAAGAGTTTACTTCCTCATTTTCTTCATCCAAGCTAAGGTCGGAGTCATTGTGATGTGCATTGGCAGTTGCGGTGAAGGCACAATAATTAGTGTTATCATCCTCTGAGTTACTAGCATTGTCCTGCTCACTTTTTGTGTCACCGAGTGTAGCATTAAAGGCTTTTCCAAATTTATTTTTATTGTTAGCACAATCTATAGAAATATGACCAAATCCCCCACAAGTAAAGCATTGAGGACTAGTGTGCTTACTTTTCTTACTATCAAGGCTAGGAGACTTGATTTCCCTTGGCTTTCGGTCATTCAAACGACTGGATTGTCCCTTGTTGGAATGATTATTCTGTTGACCCTTCTTCTTCATGAACTTCTTAAATTTTCGTGCTAACAAGACTAGTGACTCATCATTCATATCATCATCACTATCAGAGATGTCCTTTTTGGAGCTTTTGAATGCCACATCCTTATTTTTCTTGGGTGGATCAAGAGAAAGCTCATAGGTTTGGATTGACCCGACAAGTTCATCAATTTTTATTGTGTCTACATTCTTGCTTTCCTCTATCGCTGTAACTTTCATTTTACAGTGAGCTGTTAAAGAGCTTAGGAGTTTGTGCACTTGTATAGGTTGTGGAATTTTCTCACCAAGGTTAGAACAAGCATTAGTGATATCACAGAAGCGAGCATAGAATTGACCAAAAGTTTCGTTGTTGCTCATTTTAATAGAATCAAAATCAAATGTTAGCAATCTCAATTTTGTTTGTTTTACTTGGGAAGTTCCTTCATGAGTAAGAGCAAGGGCATTCCATGCATCTTTAGCAGTCTCACAGTCGAAGATGTGACGGAACTCATCAATCGACACTACAACGAATATTGAGCTTAGACCTTTTTGGTTTGCCCCACTAAGGGTCGTTCTTCAGTGGTCCAATCTCTTCTTGGCTTTATGATTGTTACACCATCTTTCGTTACCGAAGGTGGTTCCCAACCATCAAGAATAACATCCTAGACTTTTTCATCTTGTCTGAGAAAGGCTTGCATGCGAGCCTTCTAGTAAGGGTAATTAAACCCATCAAAGAGTGGGGGTCTAACAGATGACCCACATTCTTTCATTTGGTCCATAAGTAAGTGTGTGTGTCCCTAAGGATCAATCTCACTAAGTGTGTCTAGTGTTGACTCTGATACCAATTGAAAGTTTATAAGATATGGACCTGATTAACCTAGAGGGGTTATTTTTAATTTTTATCAATTTATAATTTAATAGCCTAAACAAAGCGGTCAGACATGCAATCGTGTGTAAGATTAAAGTGCGGAAATAATAACACACGATGTTTTTAGGTGGAAACAACCTAGGCCACAACCATGACCTAAGAGAAAAACCACCGATCCACCGAACCACCTAACTTTCCACTATGAAAATCAAATGTTCAAGTACAAACTCGGTCTTATGCTACCCTCCCTCGGATACTGCCCCAATATACTTTACTTATGAGCCCCTGCTCTGATTTCACAATTTCCAATATTAACGTGAATAGTTTCCAGACCAATGTTCCAATAAGCTTCTCGCAAATCAGATCGTTCATAAATCAACTGCAAAATAGTTAGCACAAAAAACACAAGTGTCCGTGTATGTTCTAGAACGGATTTAACAATGAATAATCTTAACTAGATGATTCGAAATATATGTCATTTAAATCAAATCAACTAGAAAATTCTAGAGCAAAAAGATTAAGCCCAAATTCACTAAAAATAACTTTTTAATAATTAATAATTAAATCAAATAATCAAGATCACTCATATAATTATTAGATTTAAATATACAAGATTCTAATCATAAAATAAGCTTTATGAATATGACAATAAAAAAAATATGTTAATAAATATGAGACATTAATCAAATATTCAACTAATATATCATAAATTAATTTCTCTGCACTAAAGGTTCTCACCTTCAATTATATGTATATATATATATATATATATTAATTAACTTTACTTTGTCCCAAGAAGATATACTTATCTTCTTTTTTTCAATGCATGCGTGAGTATGCATTTGTTTGAATACTCATCTTAATTACTTTGTGGCCGCCTTGTATATATTAATTCATTTTCTTCTTCTACTTTTGTTTCCCTTTTATATTCCACAATTTATGGAAATTCTTCTTCGCCTACTACATTTTTTTGGCAATTTTTTTTCGACAGCTTTTTTATTTTATAGTAGACACGTTAACCCTATTCCTACGTGTATATATATAGATAATGATAACATACTAGTGTTAGGGTTAAAATATTTTGGGCTTCATTATTCAAGACCCATTTAAATATTTAATTAAAAAATATTTTTAAATCACATCTTAAAAGTATTAAAATACATAAAAAAATATTTAAGCATAAAAACTAATATTAGATTTATGAACATGTGTTATTAAATGCATAAATGTAATCTTATGTGTCGTAGTTATCAAGGATATACCTGAAGTATAATTATCTAAAACTCGAAGATTTATTTGATTTTTTTTGATAGACTTGATAGCAGGCCTAAAAAAAAATTTACAGATAAATATTTTGTCCACGAAAATAATCAACACTCATAGTCTCTGCAAGATATATAATAAAAAAAATTAGTGTTAAATATTAAAGAATTAAAATTAAGAGAGGAGAGAAAAATTAAGGGAGATAATTAATGGAGAAGTTTTATTCCTTTCGTATTTTGGTATGCTTTAAAACATCCAATCAAAGACTTGTAGTGATAGGAATTTTTTTAATAATAAAGACAACCCTAAATCTAATTTGAAATCAAAATATGAAAATTAATTGCATAATTATTAAGTAAATAAAATTCTAATAAATATATAAACTCTAAAAAATTTAATTTATATCAATATTTATTATTTTGAATCCTAATATCAGTTATAATTTACTCATTTATTATTTTTATTATAATCAAAATTTAAATCGTTATTATCTCAATAATAATTCATTAACAAAATTTATATTATAATATAATTAATAATAATGATAAATTAAATTATATATATATATATATATTTATTATAATAATAATAAAAATTATGATAACAAAGTTCAAATTGGTTGGCAGTATGACAGTACGCATGGCGGAGCGAGTAAATTTTCTTAAACCGGAGTAAATTGTATATATTTTAAAATATTAAATATTAAATATAAGGTTATAATAAGTTATGGATTAATAATAAGAAATTATTATAATATATTAAAGTTTAAAATATTAACTCTGACTGAATGGATAAAAAATCCAAAATTTATTAAAAACATAATTCATAATTATTTAAAATCCAATTATAATTGTATATAATCCATGTACTTAATAAAAGATAAGTTATTGTTGTTTTATTCATAATTTTATATCTTATAAATTTTTCTATATAATTATTATCTTTTTACTAAGAAAAATATAATCATCTAATTATATTTAGTGAAATGTAATAATTTATAGTCAAGAAATTTTATGAATTACTATAATTTATAGTTAAAACATAACATGTATTAAAAAATTATCATTATTAATGTTAATTAGATGTATATTTTTTTTAATACTCATATTGTGTCTATAGTTAATTTAAAATTTAAATTATAGTTTTTTTTAATTTTAGAATCAAAATCATTTAAATAATTATTATATTTTAAAAATTTAAAAATAAATAAATTATAATTATATATTTAAAAAATAGTTTTTGATAAAAAAAAAATGTAGTCATTTTTTAATACTCGAACGTAAGAAATGTAGTTATTTTATCCATGTTATGAATTTATCTTTAATTTTTATTAAAAATAAAAATTATATAATTTATTGATCATTGAATGTATATTTTATTTATAATATCATACATATCTATCATTTGGTTGGCAAATGATATATATGTTTGTACATTTGTTAAAATTTTAGAGGTATTAGAAAATTGAGGTGGCCAAATATAATTCTCAAATGCATCTTAATATATTAAAACTTTGGAGAAAAGAAAATTTAGTTGGGAAAAGTGTTACAAGTAGAAATTTCATAGAGGTACGGGGAAGAAGAGAATTTGAGAAAGAAAGGTAATTGTTATATAATTCTCGTTATCTCTTCTTCAAATACTATGGCTATATATAACCTTACATGTAACTAATTTTTGACATTTTTTAACAGAATCATTATGCCTCTGCACGGCCTGGTTGGTGGTCCTTCTTTTGTGTGTTGCCCACGCTTGCTGGCTGGCTACGTGTGTCGCTTGCGAATTGTGCCATTTATGGTCCCCTCCCTTGACGTATCGTGTCCATGTTCTACGCCAAGCAGCTCGAGCCAATTAGGCTCGTATCATTCCACCCCCCCTTAGAATACTTGTCCTCCAGGATGGAGCTGGGTAAGGTGTGATAAAAAAAAATGAACGTCATTACCTATCATCATACCAGTCATTTGTTCAATAGAATGTGTCTTGAAACCATAAGTCCAACTATACTCAACTCTATCACTAAACTATTCGCTCTGGTCCAACTTAGGGTCTTCTTGATTATACTTAAAACTTGTGATCACCTCATAGGTGAGTCCATCATTTCTAGCATTGTAATCAAGGGTGTTGTTGGATGGGTTCTCTAATTTATCCAACCTCTTCTTATACACAGATATGGTCAACATGATAATCTTCTTTCGAACCAAATCTATCAATGTGCAAGTGTGAGTAAAGAGACCAGGTTTACAATTAAAATATCTTATTACATCATGTGTTTCCCAAGTCTCAACCGTTGATGTCTCTGAACCATGTCTTTTTAAGAGCTTCAGGGTAGTCTTTCGTCCAAATCTAGGAACCCTATTTTGGGATCCAAATATACCATCAGCATCATCAAGCTTCAATCCTTCTTTGGTAGCTACCACACGCTTCTTGCTTTCAAGTTCCTTGAGCTGACCAATTGTATATTTGTTCAAAGCCTCAACCATGTGGAGAACTTCAAAACCTTTCTTCTTAAACTTCTCCAGGAAATGAGAGTTCTCAACAACCCTTTGGTTGTTACCAGCGATGTAATAAATGTCATTATGGTCATTCTTCATTCTAGTGACATAATTCTTCAGACTAGTTATTTGATCACCATTCTTGGTTGGGTGGTAATGTAGTAATTCTGCAAACCTTGTCTTGTTTTGGGAGCCCTCGTGGATACCTAAATTAAGGTTCTTTAAACAAGATTCATAGAGCTTGTTGTCGTCTCCCTTGTTGTCTATTTTATTAAAAAAAACTCAATGCTCTTTTGGACCCAGTTCTTATGACTAACCTTCAATATCAGGTTATGATGTATTGTCACTCTTGAACTGCTGAGGGAAAGGTCATCAAAGCCCATAATACTATTCACACAACTAAGATATTCAGGAACCAGTTCCTCACAGTTATCCATGATGGAAGCATGGTGATCATACACCTTGATGTTGTGGAGTTTTCCTTTGCATCAAAGATATCATAGAGAGCCCTTTTTGGAACAAAAAAAAAACAGTCTTAAACTCCAGTTGTTCTTCCAATGAGAAGAGCTTCACAACGAGGTGTTTTTCCCAATTGTTGGTGAGATTCTCATAGTAGGTAGAATACTCTTCCTTGGTACTCTCCCCCAATTTTCTTCTCCAATTAGTTCCTAGATTATTAATCAAAGACCACTCATCAATGGTAAGAATTTGGGGCTATTGGATAGAATTGTTAGACTCCACTTTCTCAGACAACGTGAGCTGGAACTCATGTAACACCATTTTCCATCTCACCACTTTACATAAAGCTATAACCAATGAATCACATGATTCTTGAATTCTCTTAATCAATTATCCATCCATTTTATACGTTTCACCATTATCCCCATATTTCTTATAAAAATCCCCCCAATTATGAGCCTCTGAGCATGATTCATATATTACTGGAATGTTATGGTCATGTATGTAAATCAAGTCACATACCCTGATGGTGGATAGTGTGAAGTCTTACAGTGCCTCTCCTACACACATTTTAATTGCTCTCAATGACTTTTCTACATAATGGGTTAAACCTAGAATTTGTCTCCTACTAGGTATATCCTTTCTACTTGTTGAATCAACTAATTTGTTATTTGAGAATGAACAACAATTCAGAACACATTGATCAGTGTATCCAACATCATGAATTAACCCTAGCCATCTTATTACTCTGATCGTAGAGTAGATTAAGGAAAACATGGAAGCTATAACCAGTGCTTAGGCATATCGTTTTTGGATAATAATACCTTTACGATACCATCGATGCTAGAGGTACGACTCAAACACAATTCTTACATTACTGGTAAGTATTCGAATTTCTAACCTTAAGCTTCGAAGATTAGTCTCTCTATTCAAAGTGGTTGAGGGACCCTCTTTCCTCGGTATGCCTCTCTATTTGTCAGGAATTGGTAAAGAAATGCTTTTGTAGCGCCAATTAGCCCGATGAAGGTTCCTCATGTGACCATTTCAGGGTTCTTTGATTGAACCTTCCTCCTCGTGTAGTGGCTTTGGTTGCATACAACGCTGGCTGTCAACGGTTCCTTGATCAAGAGAAGTTGAGAAAGAGAGGTAATTGTTATATAATTCTCATTATCTCTTATTCAAATACTATGCCTATATATAACCTTACATGTAACTAATTTCTGACATTTCTTAACAGAACAACCGTGCCTTTACACGGCCTGGTTGGTGACTACTCTTTTGTGTGTTGCCTACGGTTGTTGGCTGGCTGTGTGTGTCGCCTACGGATTATGTCGTTATGGTCCCCTCCCTTGACGTCTCGCGCCCATGTGTTGCACCAAGTTGCTCAAGCCAATTAGGCTCGTATCAAAAAGCTTTACCCAAGTTATTTCTATTTATCAATAAAACAATAAGTTATATATCTAAGACATTTTAAATTTCTTGTATGTTGTCTATAAAATTTTATGTTTATTACATGGAATATTTTACTTTTTTAAGAGATAAATGATACCTAATGTTTAAAAATTTAAAGTATTGTTTTATTACGCTGAAATTTATAAAACATGTAAGAAAAATTTGATTTTATTGAATATACAAGAGGTTAAAAAATAAAATATTACAAAACCACCCAACTATTATTGTAGTATTCTTCTTATCAATTATTATATTTTATCTCTATTAATTATTGGATATTTATTTTAAAAAAACTTACAATAAATTTTAAATTTTATTGGTCTTGAGTATCATCCTATTACATTCTCGGATGAATAATTTTTCAAAATGATTCAATCCATTTCCAAATTTCTTTTATATTCTAGGATGATAAGTAAATTTTTAAATATAATATTTATAAATTTATAGATAAATTAATGTATAAAATTAAAATGTTTTACTTAATTTTAAATTTCAATTTTTTTAATATAAATTTTTTAATAATTTTAACATATTTTTATTAAAATAAGATATATATAATAATATTTTTATATAAAAATAAATAATAATTAAAAAATAATTAATATTATTTTTATTTTGTTTATGGTGCGCTTAGATGTAATTCATTAAATGTAAATTCAATTACTTAATATTTACATTCATAGTGTAATATGTCTATTTGAATTTTTTTTTAATTATTGAGTTACGTGTCATATCATAAATGAATTTAAATGTAAAATTGATGTGATCCTAAGATTAATCATGTTTAATTTTTGTTGATGTGACTCTTTAATGAAAAGGAAAAGAAAATATAAAGAATGTGATCTAAATTCTATTAAACGTTTTTTTTTTCAGGGTTTGGGTCGATTTAGGTGATACTTTTTCTATTTTGTTTAGAATTTTTAAGTTGATAAACTAATAAATATATTATGAAAGTTGAAATTATATTTATTTAAACTAATAAAATAGCATTTAAATTGTGAATATATAATTACAATTAGTAAGACAAAGATATCATTTTGTTTGATTTTTCATGAAGTATTAGTAGAATAGTGTTAACAAATTAAAACAAGACATTATTACTTTTAAAAGTAATTTAAAACATTTTCTAACATAGTTTAAATTTATTAAAAAAAAAACAAGTTCATCTTCCCAAAATTCTGTAATTCAACCAAAAGAAGCAAATGATGAACCCAGTCTCCTTAACCCCTAATCGCTCTTCCATAACCATGATGGTCGTACCTTGATCCAACTTTCAATCAATACCCACCAAGTGGCAAGAACATAGGTCACAAATTTAAGCAAAATGGTTTTTGAACCTAATTAAAATATACCAATTTCATAAATATTACAAAAACAGACAGAGGAAGCCATAGTTTCTAGCTTTTAATTAACCAGATATCCCATATTACAGAGATGAAGTCAAAAGTCAGTTTAGAATTGTTGAGATAGCTTACCCAATTTAAAAATGATCGACTTTTATCTAATAATATGCAAAAAAAAAAAAAAAAATTCATAAAAACAAACTCAGCTCGTCCACAAGCTCTTTTCCCATGTGAAAAACTTCCAGGCAGAATGGTAGAAACGGGGAGGAAGGCAATAAAGAAGTACCTTCCCAGCATCAGACCGTACTTCCCTCGCTTGGTACTTGCTAATTTTATAGGAAACTTCAGCCGGTAGGATTGAGATTAAGGAAATTGTGATTTTGATAAGCCCTAATCTCCAATTTCTATTTCGATATTAATTTTTAATGAAACCTCTTACATGGTATTTTCTTAAGAAAAATGATTTTTGAAACGAGAGAAAAATAATATATTTATAATTTTGATGATATATTTTTTAATTTATAGTATTTAAAAAAAATTTACTTTATATATTATTTTGAAAGAAAATTTTATATTATTATTATATTAATTCATAAATCGAATCGAATCAGACTAAATCAAAAAATCGAATCGAATTGAACTGAATCGAATAGTTTTATAAATCAAACGGTCTGATCTGGTTTGTATTAATTAAAACTATTTTTCAAACGATCTGGTCTGATTATATTAATTTTTAAACTGATCGAACCAGATCGGACCGATTTAATAATATATTAAAATTTTCATATTATTTTTCATTAGAAGTGTCCAAAAAACGTACCAAATCGAAAAACTAAATCGTACCAGACCGAACAGTTTTATAAATCAAATTGTCCAGTTCGATTTGTATTAATTAAAACTGTTTTCAAATAATCTAATCTAATCTGATCCGAATAATATAAACGGTCAAGTTTGATTAAATTTGTTTCCCTCTAACCGGACCCATGGACACTCCTAATACTAACATGTATATATTTATTTTATAAAAAAATTATTTTTCAATAACATAAATTTAAAATCATTAAATTAAATAGATTTATTTGAATAAATATAAATAAAACCTATAATATGATTATCATTTTTCATAAATTCTTTTAATTTTTTTATTCATTTAATATATATGTAAAATCAAGATTATAATTATGATTTTATTTATGTATAAATATTTTTATTATAAAATATAATAATTAATACTATAAATAAATATGTTAATTTATTATGAGAGTGTAAATTAGATTATACGTGTCATGATTTTAATTATTATTATTTTCAATCTAATCACCCTTGTCAAATAGTGAACTATTATAAAAATGTTTCATTATTACTAAAAGTTTTAGTAATTTTTATGATTGCGTAAAAGCATCCTCTAAATTCACAAAATAAATTAGAATTTAACATATTTAGATTTACTAAAAGGAAATTAATAAAAATTTAATTAGTATTAAATTTTAAATTTAATTTCATATCTACAAATATCCAATCCAAAACTTAATGTGAATTTTAATTTTTCAATAAATTAATTTATATCAAAAAAATTTAATTTTAGGTTTACAATGCATTTCATAAAAGATTGTATTAAAATGTGAAATTAAGATTTTGTTATATTTATTTACTTATTTGTGGTTGTCATCGTGGACAATTGACAACACTGAAAAACAAAATATGACAAGTTTAGATTTCAAAGAGACAAAGATATAAATATTTGATTATTTCAAATTTCACATGTAATCACAAAATAAAAAATAAAATAAAATAAACTCACCCCAACACAATTAAAATTAAAATTAAATTAATATTATTTATAATTTTATGAAATAATTAAACCTAAAAAATTAATTAATATTTAAATTATTCATATAATTTAATTAATTAAGGAATATCTACAGCATCTTTAATTAATTAATTAAAACTATGATAAGGTTTATTTATAATCATATTTATAAAAATAATATTAATTGTGATTAATCATACGTGATATAATAAATCATATCTTATAAAAAAATTTATTATATTTAGTGTGATTAATTAAGATAGAATATCAAATTATGTTTTCTAATTTACCAATAAGGATTAGAAAAATAAACATAATTTGATAATTTTATCGTAAAATTAAGGTTAATCTAATTAAATTAGAACTTTAGCCTCATGCAAGTTTTATGTCACTGCATTTATATTTTTCATGATTTACATTAAAAAATAATGACTTTAATTTAGGTCTCAAATTTTGATAAACATATTATTTTGAATTGCAGCTTCACAAATGAATTTCTATGATATTCATTGTAATATTCTCAAATTGAAAGGAGATAATTATAAAATATGGAAGGAAAGAATTCTCCTTCAACTAGGATGGATAAATATTGATTATGCCAATAGGAAAAATGAACTACATAAAATTTTTGAAACCAGCACTCTAGTAAATATCACACTTTATGAATAATGGGAGTGATTAGATGTTCATCAAGATTAAGATTTATGCTGATATTTGTGGTTCTATTGATCAACATTACAATGTTTAGGACTTGCTAAAGGTCATTCATGATCAATTTGTCACTTTAGATAAAGCTTTGACAAGCACCCTAATTATGAAGTTCTCTTCCTTAAGACTTACTGGTGGGAAAGGAAAATCTCAAAATAAATAAAAAGGGAAAGGGGCATGTTGTGTGTTTTGCAACACACAAAAACGTGTAAGTATACACGGTCACAATTAATAAAATTTGTAAGTAAAGTATCGTTCCCACGGAGATTTGTAACTATAGTTTGTTGAGTACTAAAATTATCTCAATCTGATTTTATTCAAAACGTACGTTGATTGTAGCAAATGTAAGAAAAGAGTTTAAAAACAAAATAAAAGAAATCTAGGATTGCAATTTTTCACCAAATTAATCAACTCAAATCATTTTATTTTCTTTTGATTTATATTTTTTAGTACATTTAATTTGTCAATCGAAAACTTCTATTTTTATTCATACATCTCTTCCGAGCTCCGTACAAACACACCTCGTTAAATTAATTCACTATATTCCTATGAGAATTAGATTCACCGAGATTCATTACGTTTTAAGTTTTCAAATGGCCACACATACAATTAGGGTATATTCCTATCCTTCATCATACATGTCATTCTATTTACGAGCAATATACACACAAATGTCTCTTCCAAGTTTATTCATGTGCCACGGATCGTTTCGATAAGATTCGTAAATAATCAAAAAGCATTAAGCACAAAATAGAACGAACAAATCAAACGTCTTATAAATTTATCAAAAATAATTAAAATAAAAGCATCATATATTTAGATCAAATGCAACCCTAGAAAAATTAAATTACTTCATAAAATTAAAATAAAAATTATAACAAATACAGAAAAAAAAAGATGAAGAAGATGGAAAATTAAAACATCAATTAGAGCAAATATTTAGCACACGCAGAACACAACAAAAGCCAAAAATGGCTTTTGCGTGTTCCACAGCCAACACACAAACACCACAAAAATTACAAACTCCAAAAAAACTTCTTAACACTATCATCTTATCTCCTATTTATACCCAAAATAATACATCAAAAATATTAAAATTTAATACACGCGGGGGACAGAGAAGTGTGGGAAAAATAATAAATTAAAATGCGTGGGGGACAAAATTGTATCGAAAATCGAATCGAAAATATTAAATAAATTACGCGTGAGACACGGGCGCCGATTTTGCATTTTTTAAATTCATTATGTGTGCCACGTGTCAGCGTCTGATTCATTGAAAGGAATTAACGCGGACACGTGGCAGATTATCATTGGATGCGGGAAACAACGCAGGAGACAACAAAGCACGGAGAAAATGGCCACACACGGCCTTGATCCTGCGCTTCCGTGCTCATCATAACATGCCACGTGGCATCACCTGATTGGATAAAAATAGAGTAGGACACGTGGTAGTTTCTGATTCGAGGTTAGGATTTAAAGGGGACACGTGGCAACTTCTTATTGGAGAAAAATCCGGCTGCACGCGGAGATCAACGCACAGGATCAGAGGCGTGCGTACGTGGGGGACAGCGGCTGGACGCGTTAGAGAGGTGGGACCCACCTGCACGCCGGCCTGCGCGGCAGTGGGCCCTATTTGGGCGCCGAGCCGCGTGAAGGAATCTGCACCCACGCGAGTTGGTTGGGCGTGAATGGCACGCGCGAATCTCAGCCGTTTCTTCTTTGATCGGACGGTCCACGTTTCGCGCGTGCATATTGGCGCGTGGTTCTTCTCACCTACGCAAAAAATTAAACTTTAATTAATTAGATTTTGGCCCACAAATTTATTTCAAATTACATTTCAACTTTCTTTAATTACAGTTTAGCCTTTTTCTAATTTAAATTAAATTTTTAAACTTTTAATAATTAAAATCAAGCACGAATTTAATTTAAATTATATTTTCGATTTTTATAAATTGTAATTAAATACTATTTTATTTGAAATTATATTTTTGGGCACAAATTTGAAATTAAGTACGTTTTCGATACAAATTATTTAATTTTTATTAAAAAATATAAAAAGCAGTAAATACTAATTTATTAAACTAAAATTAACTAAAAACATTGAAAACATAGCAATTATAATTAATAAAATAGGTGAAAATAACTATATAAAATACAGTTATCAGGGCAGTTCCACCTCAGACTGATATTAAGAAAAGAGCCAAGTGTTTCAAATTCTAGAAATGGCTTGAAGGTAAAGGTAATCTAACCTCGTTTATTTGTTATGAATCTAATATGGTTAATGTTAATATTAACACTCGATGGATTGATTATGGATCTACAATTCATGTTGCAAACTCCTTATAGGGTATGCAAAACCTAAGGAAGCTAGAGGAAGTAAGCAATACATCTTATTTGGAAACAAAATGGGCTCACATATGGAGGTTGTATGAACATGTAGTTTGATTTTAAGTAGTGGTTTTGTTTTAGAATTAGAAAAGTCCTTTTATGTTCTAAGTTTCTCCAGAAACTTGATTTCAATTTCAAGACTTGTACCTTCTGGTTATTCCTATCACTTTTTAGAAACATCTTTAAGTTTATTTAATAAATTTGATTGTGTTGGGAATGGTGTTTTTTATGATGGTCTTTACTACATTAATTTACGAAATAATACCACTCATAACGCTATGTATGTTCAAGCTGGAACTAAAAGGTTTATTTACAAGTACTCTTCTACATTATGGCATAGAAGATTATGACATATCTCCATAGAAAGAATTAAAAGATTAGTGAAAGATGGGGTACTTAGTACTCTAGATTTTACTAATTTTGAGACATATGTGGACTGTATTAAGGGAAAGCAGACTAACAAGTCAAAGAAAGGTATCAATAGGAGTTCAAGTATATTAGAAATCATACATACAGATATATGTTGTCCAGACATGGACATTTAAGGTTAGAAATATTTTATCACCTTTATTGATGATTTTTCTCAATATATGTATCTCTATATGCTTCATAATAAGAGCAAAGCAGTAAATGGCTTTAAGAGCTTTAAGGTGGAAGTAGAGAAACAATGCGGAAAGAAAATAAATATTGTGAGATCAGATAGAGGTGGTGAATATTATGGTAGATATACTAAGAATGGGCAAGTGCCAGATTCGTTTGCTAAGTTTCTTCAAGAGCATGGGATAGTTTCCTAATACACTATGCCTGGTTCATCAGACCAGAATGGTGTAGCAGAAAGAAGAAACCGAACATTGTTAGATATGGTACAAAGTATGCTTAGGTACTCCAATCTTCCTACATCCTTGTGGACTGAAGCTTTAAAGATGGTTGTGTATATATTAAACTAAGTTCCAATCAAGGATGTCTCAAATATTCCATTTGAATTATAGAAAGGTTAGAAAATGAGTTTATGACATATGCGTGTTTGGGGATGCCTGTTTGAAGTGAGGATTTATAATCCACAAGGGAATAAGCTAGACCCAATTAATGTGTATTTCATTGGATATGCCGAAAGGTCTAAGGGATATAGATTTTACTGTCCATCTCATAGCATTAGGTTTGTAAAATCAAGAAATGAAAATTTTCTTGAAAATGACTTGATTAGTCGGAGCGATCAATCCCAGGGCATTGGTTATGAGAAAAATCATTCAGATACTCAGTGTGCCACTTCAAGTAATAGACTAATCATTGTTGTTAATAACGTACCTCGAGTACAAATGCGTGTTGAAGAACCAGTCTTAGAAATACCATAAGTTGTTGATTATGATCCAGTAGATGATGAAGTTCAAAAGATGCCTAAAGTTATTGAACAACTATCCGAACAACATGATCTTGTTCCTTAGGAGAATTTTGAAGCAACATTTAGAAGATCTACTATAGTAAGGAAATCAACGATTCCTAGTGATTATATTGTGTATCTACAAGAGTGTGACTATAATGTTGGAGCCAAAAATGATCCTAAGATGTTTTCACAAGCCATAAGTTCTAAAGTTTCAAACTTATGGTATAATTCCATGAAAGAAGAGATGGATTCTATGATGTCTAACCGAGTTTAGGATCTCTTCAAGTTTCCCGATGGTGTGAAATCTATTGGATGTAAATGTGTCTTTAAGACAAAGAAAGACTCACATTGCAACATTGAGAGACATAAGGCAAGACTTGTTGCCAAATGATTCACTCAAAGGGAGGGAATCGACTACACGGAGACATTCTTTCTTGTATCTAAGAAAGATTTACTTTGTGTGATCATGGCATTGGTTGCCCATTTTTATTTGGATTTGCATCAAATGGATGTGAAAACAGATTTCCTTAGTAGTAACCTAGAGGAAGAGGTTTATATGAAACAACCTAAAGGATTATTCACTATTGATGGTGAGCATTTGGTTTGTAAACTTAATAAATCCATATATGGATTAAAACAAGCTTCCGTCAATGGTATTTGAAATTTCATAACGTCATCACTTCATTTGGTTTTGAAGAGAACATGATGGATCAATGTATTTACCAAAATGTTAGTGGGAGTAAGATTTGTTTTTTTAGTGCTATATGTGAATGATATTTTGCTTGCAGCCAATGATAAAGGTTTGCTACAAGAGATAAAACAATTCCTCTCTAAAATTTTTGATATGAAGGATGTGTAAGGCATCTTATGTCATTGGCATTAAGATCCATAGAGACAAACTTCGATGCATCTTGGGTTTATCTCAAGAAACCTATATCAATAATGTTTTAGAGAGATTTCAGATGAAAGATTGTTCACAAAGTGTTGCTCCTATTATGAAGGGCGATAAGTTCGATTTGGACCAATTCCCAAAGAATGATTTTGAAAGAGAAAAAATGAAGAACATTCCATATACTTTTGCTATCGGATGCCTGATGTATGCTTAGGTTTGCACAAGGCTTGATATTGCATTTGCTATTGGAATATTGGGATGATATTAGAGTAATCCATGTTTGGACCACTGGAGAGTTGCAAGGAAAATGATGAGATACCTTCAAGGAACCAAGGACTATATGCTTATGTATAGATGAACCGACGATATGGAAGTAATTGGCTATTCCGATGCAGACTTCGTTGGCTGTGTTAACTCACGCAAATCAACATCTGGTTACATTTTCATGCTTGCTGGTGGAGTGCGAAGTAGTCCTTGAATGGTACTTCCACTATAGAGGCCGAGTTCGTATCATGTTTTGAGGCTACACCACATGGTGTACAATTGAAGAGTTTCATTTTAGGGCTTAGAGTAGTTGACTCTATTTCTAGGCCATTAAGATTGTACTGTGACAACTGAGCTGTTGTGTTTATGGCTAAGAATAATAAGAGTAGTAGTCGTATTAAGCACATCGACGTTAAATACTTGGCCATAAGAGAATGTTTTAAGAAAAAGAAAGTGGTCATTGAGCACGTTAGTACTGAGTTGATGATTGTTGATCTTTTGACTAAAGGCATACCACCACTAAAATTTAAGGATCATGTAGTAAAAATGGGAATTGGTTCCATTTTAAAAATATATATATACAGTTTATTACTGAAACTCTTATATATTATGATATTTGTTTATATTCATGTGCACCTTAAGTTATTTGAGAAAATATATTTTGTATAGGACCAAGAATATATATAGAATTTATTCATTAAGTTTTGTTACCACATAAATGTAATACTTGAGAAACTAAATACATTGTAATACATGGAAGATAATACTCTCTCTTAGAGAACCTATCGTCATGATTCATGTGTTCATTTCTTAATAAAGATAATCGATGTGATTAAGTTGAACGTTTGGACCAAGTGGGAGAATGTAACCGATCAGTTACTCTCCAATTTCAATTTTCATTTCCGTTTTTCTTTAACAGATCATTTAATGGTCCAAACATTTCTGTCATTGAAGAGCTCGTCAATTATGACTAGAGTTGGTAACGGTGTCGATCCTTTGATGAAAAGTTCAACTATAAAAGAGATGTTATGGTCCATAAGCTCAACACACAATTCCAGAGTAATACACCATCTATTTAAGTGTTGTTAAGAACTTAGAAGTTCCTAACACTAAGAGCAAATCAGTTTTGACCAGTTTGGAGTTTTGAAAACAATTTCAATAGGTGAAAATAAGATCTCTGTTTTATTTGTTTTTGATTAATTTAGACTTTTGAAAACAATTTTAATAATTGGAAGTCGGATCTTTGCTTTACTTGTTTTTGCTCCCTTTATTTTATATTTAAATCGATTAATTTATGCTTATATCATTTAGTTGTCAAATGATATATATGTTTGTACATTCGCTAAAATTTTAGAGATATTAGACAATTAAGGTTGCCAAATATAATTTTTAAATACGTCTTAATATATTAAAGCTTTGTAGAAAAGAAAATTTAGTTGGCAAAAGCTCCACCCAAGTTACATCTATTTATCAATAAAACAATAAGTTATATATTTAAGAATTTTTAGATTTTTTGTATGCATATTTTACTTTTTTTAAGAGATAAATGATAACTAATGTTTAAAAATTTAGAGTATTGTTTTCTTACGTTGAAATTTATAAAAAAATTAAGAAAAGTTTGATTTTATTGAATATACAAGAGGTTAAAAAATAAAATAAAAAATAAAAAGTTACAAAACCACCCAACCGATATTATAAATCTGCTTTGATTTTTTTAAATATAATTATATAAATGTGTTAAAGTTTTGAGACTTTCATTTGTGAAATTGCTGAAAATTACCGTACCGACATCCCATTACTGTTAACACAACCACATGCACTCTTCATTTTGAGATTTTGTTTTTTAAATATATATTCTCGACTAATAGGAAGAAAGAAAACAAAATAAGTGAGGTAGGCAACAAATGGATGGATTGAAGTTAATCTTTATTAAAAGTATTAACTTTTCAGTAATTTACGATCATTAAAAAACAATTCCTTCGTTTTAATAAGAAAAATATTACGTTTATTTTATTTATATTATTAAATTATTATTTTTTAATATCTATTTAACTGCATCACAAAATTATAATATAAAGTATTATTTTAAATATATCATATAATTATTTAAATTATTTAAAATCTAACTGTGTTAAATAAAAAAATAATGAAATAATATAAATGAGATAAAAAATTTAATAATATAAAAAAATAAATATAATAATTTAAAGGTATTTTTAATTCTCTTTTTAATTTAATTGATTAGTATTATGTAAATAAAAATAAATTTATATTATTAATTTTTACTTTTTAAATATAAAAAATATAAAACGAATGAATAGAATCAATTAAATTTACTAATAAAAGTATGCAATATTTATTACATCAATTATTTTATCAACTCAAATGAATAAAAAATTCTATATATTAAAATTTTAAGATTGATTTTAAATAATAAAAGATAATATTATTTATAAATATAGTAAAATTGATATATTTATGATGTATATAATAAATAAAACGTCATGATTGACACACTGCTCTTTCCATACCACATTCTCTCCAAAATAGGGTGAATAAAACAGAAAAAAAAAGAGTAAAGAAATAAATTCAGGTAAGAAATTTGGGCTTCATAGATCTCACTTGGCAATTCTGACTAGTTTAATCACCAGGTAATACAATTTTCGTCAGTCTATTTCTCAAAATCTCGACAACGGATTTACGAGTCCATATCTGATTTTCTCCAAAATTGATTGCAGATCCGAGCAAAAATGGAGAAGTCATGCACTCTATTGGTTCACTTCGACAGAGGCACGCCTGCATTAGCCAATGAGATCAAACAAACTCTAGAAGGAAATGACGTCGAAGCCAAGATCGACGCCCTGAAGCAGGCGATCATGCTTTTGATCAATGGTGACACAATTCCCCATTTGTTTATCACTATCATTCGCTATGTACTCACCTCCGAGGACCATACCATACAGAAGCTTCTTTTGCTCTATCTTGAGATCATCGACAAAACCGATTCTAGAGGTAAAATCCTTCCTGAGATGATCCTCATTTGTCAGAATTTGAGAAACAATCTCCAGCATCCCAATGAGTACATTCGTGGTGTTACTTTGCGGTTCCTTTGTCGTATCAAGGAGGTTGAAATTGTTGAGCCATTGATCCCTTCGATTCTGTCGAATTTGGAGCATCGGAACCCTTTCGTTCGCCGCAATGCTGTCTTAGCAGTGATGTCCGTTTACCGGTCTCCGAACGGAGATCAATTGCTTGCTGATGCACCGGAGATGATTGAGAGGTTTTTGTCTACTGAACAAGACCATTCAAGTAAGCGTAATGCTTTCCTTATGTTGTTTAATTGTGATCAAGATCGCGCTGTTAGGTATCTTTTTAACAACATTGATAGAATTAATGATTGGGGTGAACAGCTTCAGATGGTTGTGTTAGAATTGATTAGAAAGGTTTGTAGGTCTAATAAGGATGAAAAGGGAAAGTACCTTATGATTATTATATCTTTGCTTAATTCCCCATCTACTGCGGTTGTCTATGATTGCGCTGGGACGCTTGTTTCATTGTCTTCTGCTCCCACAGCTATTCAAGCTGCAGCTAATACTTATTGCCAGCTGCTGCTTTCACAGAGTGATAACAACGTGAAGCTCATTGTGCTTGATAGGATCAATGAACTCAGGGCATCACATAGGGAAATTATGGTTGAGATGGTGATGGATGTACTTAGAGCACTCACAAGCCCAAATCATGATATTAGGAGGAAAACACTAGATATTGTGCTGGATCTGATAATACCTTGGAATGTTGATGAGGTTGTTTCGATGTTGAAGAAGGAGGTTGTAAAGACTCAGAGTGGTGAGCAAGATAAGACTGGAGAGTATAGGCAAATGCTTGTGCAGGCAATACATACATGTGCGATGAAGTTTCCTGAGGTTGCTGGTGCTGTGGTGCATATTTTGATGGATTTCTTGGGTGATACCAATGTTGCTTCTGCCATGGATGTGGTTGTTTTTGTGCGTGAAATCATTGAGACTAACCCCAAGCTACGTGCCTTTGTTATAACAAGGCTGCTGGATACTTTTTACCAGATCCGTGCCTCAAGGGTCTGCTGCTGTGCTCTTTGGATAATTGGTGAGTATTGTCTGTCACTTGCAGAAGTTGAGTGCGGAATTGCAACTATGAAGCAGTGTCTTGGTGACCTTCCATTTTTCACTGTTTCCAATGAAGGGGAGTCCCAGGATACTTCAAAGAATCCTCAACCTGTGAACACCACAGCTGTGTCTTCTAGGAGGCCTGTGGTTCTTGCAGATGGGACCTATGCCACCCAGAGTGCTGTTTTTGAAACTGCCATTTCTCATACATTTGTTCAAGGATCGTTGGCCTCTATAGGAAACCTGAGATCACTCATCCTGTCAGGTGACTTTTTCCTTGGGGCAGTTGTGGCTTGCACATTGACAAAACTTGTCTTAAGATTGGAAGAGGTCCAGCCATTGAAACTTGAAGTGAACAAAGCAATGACACAGACCCTATTGATCATGGTCTCTATGCTACAACTTGGTCAATCTTCGGTTCTTTCCTATCCTATGGATAATGATTCACATGATAGGATTGTACTTTGCATGAGATTCCTATGTAATACGGGTGATGCGGTGAGGAAGATATGGTTGCAATCCTGTAGACAGAGCTTTGTGAAAATGCTTGCAGATAAGCAGCATAGGGAAACAGAGGAAATAAAAGCCAAGGCACAGATATCAAATGCACAGCCAGACGACCTTATTGACTTCTATCATTTGAAGTGCAGGAAGGTAGTATCGCATGACTAACTTTTTGTTGACCAGTATGATATAAATAGCGCGCCATGTTTATAAATCATTTTATCTTCTTTACCATTTTGCCCTTGATGTACTAATGTCCTCATAGTATGATACGATCATGAAATTTTATCTTCTTTTCTAGTTTACTTATTTTGCACTCTTTAGCCTCAAATTTCAGTGTTTTATTATTTTGTCATTATTATTTAATTTTCCCAAATGCATTTCACTTGAATTTGAGTTGGCTTGTTTACCTTGCCATTTTCCCGTCTCAACTGCATAAAATATTTGATGTTGTATGGTCTTCTTATTGTACATATTTCATAGGGTATGAGCCAACTTGAGTTGGAAGATGAGGTACAAGATGATCTCAAGCGTGCTACTGGAGAATTCACAAAGGATGCAGATGACAAAAATAAACTTAGTCGCATTCTGCAGCTAACAGGATTCAGTGATCTTGTTTATGCTGAAGCATATGTTACAGTTCATCGCTATGACATTGTTTTGGATGTTACTGTCATCAATAGAACCAAGGACACTCTTCAGAATTTGTGCTTGGAATTGGCTACCATGGGTGATCTAAAACTCGTAGAACGTCCTCAAAACTATACATTAGCTCCAGAATCTAGCAAACAAATAAAAGCAAATATCAAGGTCTCATCAACCGAGACAGGAGTCATTTTTGGTAATATTGTGTACGAGACTTCATCAAATGTGACGGAGAGAAATGTAATTGTTCTCAATGACATTCATATTGATATAATGGATTACATCTCTCCCGCAACTTGTGCTGATGTGGCTTTTAGATCCATGTGGGCTGAGTTTGAGTGGGAGAACAAGGTACACCTCCTTTTTCTTGTTTTATTTTCCTTTTTTAACTTAAGCTTTTATTATTCAAGATTGTGTTATTATTGGTCTACTTTGTAACTTTGTATTTATTACTTATTTTAAATAGAAAAAAATACTACAAAAATTGCTTAGATTAGATCGTTTGTATTGTTTAAGAAAAGCCAATTAAGGACAAATTATATTATTTTAATGATTTTTCTATTAAAATATTATTATTATTTTTATCAAGTAATTAAAAACGAGTATTTAGCAATAATAAAATCACAATTAATATAAAAAAAATCATTTTTAACATTTGTTAATTACCATTGTTTTATTTTAATGTTTTATTATTTTTTAATTTTTATTAAAAATTAAAATGTATATTTAAATAAATTTTAGTTTTAGTTTTATTATTGTTTATTTTTTTAAACTATTTCATATTAAACTTCACTTTAATCTTTATTAAAGACTCATATTTAATCGTGTTTTAATTATTTGATTGAAAATAATAATATTTTAAATGAAAAACTTTAAAATAATATAATTTGTTTTTAATTGTACTTTTTTTATAAAACTAAGGGACGGAATGATATATTTTCTAATTTAAGGGATTAAACGATACAAATGACATAATCTAAAAAACTTCTGTGTCACCTCATCCTTTTTAATACACCTTAATGTTTCTTATAATTTTATTTTTATTGTTTTCACCCTATTACAGTCAGCATCCTTCCATTTTCCTTTCATTGTGTATTAGGTGAATATATTAGTTGTGTATTAGGTGTATGTCACCTAAGAGTGTCCCTAACTTTGTATATAAATATGTAGTGTCTTTGAATGAAAATAAGAGAGTGAATTCTGAGTTTTACATGACATATGAGTTTCTATTTTTCTTGAAGCCTTCTACCCTCGTAGCAATTGTAACTGTGTAACTAACAACAGTACCAGTTCGTTGTTTGACTGACTCTTTCATTATTTGTAGGAGTAAGTTGATATTAAAATTGGTTAGAAACATACCTGAAAGATGAACCATTATGTCATGTTAACTGCTGAGAATGGTAATGGTACTTACTCTGGTTAGGACGATGCTGCGTCTGTGATGAAGCAAATTGTGTTGGTATTAGTAACACCAGCAAGATGATGCAATTTATGCAGTTGCTTTATTTATCTCTTTTTTACTTTCCTTTCCTTTGCTGGGAACAGTGGTTCTATATGTCATACTGAAAGTCACTATTACTGCATCTGTGTCTGTCTCAATATTACAACAGTCAGTGTTTTACTACCGTCTGTTAAAAGTTTCTTCGAGGAGTGTAAAACACAGACTGTTAAAAGTTTCTTCGAGGAGTGTAAAACACCAAAAAATCGACTGTTAAAAGTTTCTTCCCTAAACTTTACTGAATATGTTTAAGGAGAACTTGTGATATTTCTATTTTTACCCATGTTAGATTAACTATTACAAATAATAAGAGAAAAAGCCTTTTTAATCTTTAACGACTACTGCAGCAATTTTACAGTTAGTTTACCACTTACTAACATTTGTTCTTAGAACCCCTATTAAACTTCTAAAAAAAAAAAAATTAACTAACACCCATATGGTTTTTTATCAAAGTTGATATTTCTACCACAATTCTAAAACAGATTTTTCAATAGCTATAACAATACCAAAATGGCCGTCTGACCCTAAATATATTTTTTAGTTTAAGGCCCTAAATATATTTGTATTTCTCATTTTCTGGAGTTTTTTGCATTGGTTGACTATAACTGTTGCTTTTTCTTGTGGAGATGATATATTAATGTTTTTTACTCATCTTGTTCTTCTTTTTTTGTTTCTCTCTTTTACTCATATGTTGATATAATAATTGTTCAATGTAGGTGGCTGTAAATACTGTTATACAAGACGAGAAGGAATTCTTGAAACACATCATAAAGTCAACTAATATGAAGTGTCTCACTCCACTGTAAGTTTCTAGCACTGTTATCTTTGATCTTCATTCCTTCTGCTTAAGAATTACTTTTGAAAAGAATGCACGCAGATACAACACAGTTGCATATCTTTGTATACACATATATTCATAAAGAATGATGCACGTTTGAAATTGTTAGAATTGTGAATCGTCACAAAAGACGTAAATTTTTGATTAAAGACTTTTCCTATATGATTGCATTTGTTCTTGCTTGCTTTGGATAGTCCCATGTAATTTTCTAGGTCTAAAACTTAATTTCAGGTTTTGAAATTCATGAACATGTTCATCAATAACTTGTAATGTCTTATTTAAAAAAAATGATAAATGTGTTTTGGTTTGCTTTTAGCCAGGTTTACTTGCAATATGCCCTGTTTATGATGTATACATGTCATCGAATTTATTTTGGCTTACTATGTTTAAAGAGTAATGTTATATGCATAAAGTTTATTATATGTATTAAGTGACATGTTGGTGTTTGATAGGATGTTGTGAGATGTTGAAGTAATTGTAAGGATCAATTATACTGTGTCATGTAGATTGTTGCATGTCTCAACTTGTGATAAAAAGCATTTTCTTCTCAGCAAATGACTGAATCTCAATCTCTTTTCTTTCTTTGTTTTTTTTTTTTTTTTTTTTGCTAACTGGGGGAAAAAGATCTGCACTGGAGGGAGACTGTGGATTCCTTGCAGTTAACTTGTATGCAAAGAGTGTTTTCGGGGAGGATGCGCTGGTTAATTTGAGTGTTGAGAAACAAGTAGATGGTAAGCTCAGTGGGTACATCAGAATAAGAAGTAAAACTCAAGGAATTGCTCTCAGCCTTGGGGACAAGATAACGTTGAAACAGAAGGGCTCTTCTTGAAAGGACTCTACCTTTTGTTTTTTTTGGGGGGTATGTGACTGTACTCTGCGTTTTTTGTGCAACTTCTATCCCGATTCAAATGACATTCTTTTCTTCCGTTCAACTAGTACATTGGTTAGGGAAGACTTACAACGATGCAGCTGAATTCGAGCCTCGCTCCTGCTCATAGTAAGAGTTTCAATTCATAGATTCAATTCATTTATAGACTGCAAGTCTTAGCTTTATGAAAGGAAGATTCTCCCATCACATTTGAATTGATGAACTTAAGCTGTATCATGGATTATGATATTTGTTTTAATAGCCTGCTTTTTATTATTAGCTCTAGAAAGGACCCAAAAGGTATTTGTCCTTGGACTCTTGTAGAAAAATAATATATTATGAGAAAATACAAGGGTTTGGTACACTAATAGTACCAAGGTATTCAAGTTTAAAAACTAGTACCCTTTTAGTCCCTTCATTTAAGAAACGGTACTCTATTAGTCCAATTTCAAATTACACTTAAAATTTTGTCTAGTATGCAACGGCATTTATAGTCATCTTAACTGTTTCCTGCCCCATTCCCACCAACCCCTTTTATTTTCCCTCCATGTGACTGCCAAACTAAAAAAACAGTTCCAGCTTTCGAAATAGAGTTGAAATACTCCTTCCACGATCACGTCGTTCTCTGCAAGATTGGAAATGTTCTCAGCAAGATTGGGGTTGATGTTCCAAGTGTGGGTTTGAGGAAACAATGTGGTGGGGTTTTCAATTTAACTCAGTCCCTTATAGAGGAAACAGTTATAAATCCTTTTTTAATTTAAAATTAATTTATTTGAAAACATTAATTCCAATAATGCCCTTACCTATCACAATTCACATGTAACTCACATGTTCTCAAATCCCCTATTTAAGTAGAAAAATGGATTAAAATGATACTACTTTTTAAATGGGATACTTTGGGGTACTAGTATGAGAACAAGGGGCTACTAATGGGTATTGCCAGTATCCCTATTAGGGTACACAAGTGTACCAAACCTAAAATATGATATCCTCTCTTAATGAAGTATTTCAATTGGCATGCAAATTAGTGATAATTGATAATCATGGAATGAGTTTGGGATCACTGGCTATAATGATAATACACTTTAATATTGAAAAGATTTAAGAGAGTTTTATTAATACTGTAATTTGATAAAATGATCCATTGAGTCCAATTTTTTAAAATTGGATTTTTTTGTGGTGGAAGGGTGTAAAATTGAAAATTTATATTATTTAAATTAAAAATGACAAAAAAAATGAAGTCTCATGTGCAATTAGCTATAACCGACAGGCTGGAAATTCACTGTCTAGCTAAAAGTCTGTTGCAACAGTAGAGAGAAAAAGATAGAGAGTAAAATAGAGAGAAACAGTGTAAGATAAAGAGAAAGTGGAAGAGAGAGAGTACGAGGGAGAGGAGGGGAGGAGGAAGAGGCATTTTTTCATTTTTTATTTATTTTTTAATTTAAATAATAAAGATTTTAAATTTTATCCTTCAAACAATATCTAATTTTAAAAATTATTAATTGATTATTATATCAAATTATAAGACTAATTGAACTATTGTATCAAAATGTATTATAACTATAATTACAGGACTTTTAAGGACCCAACCCATGCTTGAAGGATTTTAGTGGATGGCCACTATAATGCTACATAATAAACTCAAAGAATGAGCTATATATACCGTATCCTTAAAATTGGTTAATTTTACTTAAATGAAACACTTTTGAATTTTTTTATTAAACCAAATTACAGCTTTATCCTTCCTTTTACCTTTGTTTTATAAGTCTATAAGGGTTACAAACTTTTTTGTTACTTTTTTAAAAATATTCTTTATTTTTATTAATATTATGGCTTTGATAACAAGTAATTTTAAGCTTTAGTTAATTTTTTGATTTAACATTTTTTTATTAAATAAATGTTGATTAATTTTCTAGTTTTTGGATTTTTAACAAATAAATATTAATTTTAACAAACGAAATCTAGAGTTATACTTAATCTTAACTTGTTTCAATGAATATGGATTCACCTCCATCTTTTGCTACTTCGTATCTAATCTTTAATTATCTTATTAGAAGCTTCAACTTCTGGATTGAAAGCAATGTTTTCCTACTTCAACTAAGGATAATATCCGTACTTCTATTTAAGATATAAGAAAATACTAGATTTTAGTGAAAAAAAAACTTTTATTCATTAAGGAAATAAGATTATTACAACCCTAATTTCCTACTAAATTACTCCATAGGAGTTTGCCTGGACATTATCTAAGAAGAGCGATATTTGAGCTCTATGGTTAGAACTTGCTTCATCCTTCTTCATTATACAATAGCTTTTTTATAGGCATAAAATTAATTATTTTACATATTTATCTTAAAGAGGATTGATTTTTTTAAAACCTACGATTTGAATAGTAGAAAGATAAAGATTACATCTTATTTTTTTTTTATCTTTTTCTTCATTTTCTAAAATAAAGACACGTAGAAAGATAAATATTACATTTTATCTTATCTCTTCTTTCCTTTTAAAAATTCTTGTCGACACTTATTTAATAAAAATCACTTGTTGACATGCTTCCTTTTGATACTGGAGATGTGGATAGATTTATACAATAAGGGCACTTGTGGTCTTTAGTTTGCTTTTCTTTTAGGTTCCTTCATCTACATCAAACTCATTACAGTTGAATAGTATTTCATAATTAACAATTTTCTCAATATCTTATCGAATATATTCAAGTTAACGTGTTAGATCATTATGACCTTGCTTGAAGAGTTATTTATCTTGATTTCAGATGATGTTTCTATTTTCTTGGTTTCATGGTATATCTGATTCAATATTACTGATTTTTTCTCGTTAAGAGCTTATTCATTAAACTTTTCTTATGATAGAACCTTGGTTTTGTCTACTATTCTTCCTAAAGATGTCATTCCTATTTTAATAAAATGATAAGGACTAATAGACTTTCCTTTGTACCAATCCTTTAAGGAACTAAAAAAATCTTAAAAAGACTTTTTTAATAAATTTTTAAAACATTTCTAAAAAATAATTTAATTTTATTAAATTGTTACTTAGGTAAATATTTTCAATTAATTCATAATAAAATAATTGGTAAAATTTTTTTGGATCTTCTCCTTGAGTTATGTTAAATCTGCTACATGTGATGGGTTTTCTGTATAGACTTTTTCTAGTATGAAAAATTTCATAGTTTTAAGTTGATATTTTCCTAATTTTCTTGGTGAATTATAAATATTTAGTTATTGGTTTAGGTTTATGTTTCTTTGCCTTTCTTTTTCTTCCTCAATGATAAGAAATATATCATCTATTTTTCTGAAGATAATTACTCTTGGTATTTTTCCTAACATTGTCATCTTTTTTTTTTTGCAGCTATTTGGTTTTTGAGTACTTGTGCATAGTTGCTTTCTAAGTTAGCTACTATATCACTTGGTCGAAGAAGCTTAAAGGCCTTGAAATGAACAAAACTTCCTACTGTTTCAATCCTATTAATGATATTATACTAGAGAATCCATTTATTACTCTACTTGCTTTTGGTCATATCTTATATATTCCTAATGCTAGTCCGTTGTAGACAACATAATAATTTTATTTTCCTTCTTGAATCTTTTATTTGAGCTATTCTTCTTCTTCTTCTACCAATTCTGACCATACATTTTTTGAGGAATTATCCTTTTCTTTTTTAATTAATTTTAAGGTATTATCCTCTTCTTTTGAGATTTTAATCTCTTTCTTTGTTGGAGTGTTAGACTATTCCTGTTTTTCACATAAGATATCTAATGAAATATAAAATCTCTAGGTAATTTTTTAGAACTTTTATTTCCTTTTCTTTGATCTTCATTTCTATGTCAAGATTGTCAATTTTTCTTACAATTTTAAAAAATTGTTAGTGGGACTAATCATCTAGTTAAATCATCGGTTAAACTATTCTTTTTTCTTGGTAGATGTTTAACATTAAATTTATAATAGTTAAACCACTTTTTACATCCGATTAATATTTCTTGTTTATAGTCTCTTGCAATATTAGTTCTCAAGAAATATCTAAAAAATTTAGATTTTGTTCTAACGATAAATCTTGAGGATATTAAATGTAAAATCCTATAATTTAAGTATAAATAATTATAGTGCCCAAAAATAAATTAAAAATAATATATTACAATGTAGGGATATAACAGAAAAAAAATTTGTGAAAAATCGAATCAAAAGAAATTTTTTTTACATACCTTGCCAACCCTTTTCCGCCACCTCGCGACCATTGTTGGCGAGCTCCCTTGGTTGGCTATAAAATGGTGGCCGAATCTTTCCTTACCCTTTTCCTTCCTTCATTTCTCCCATATTCTAACACATCTTCTACTTAAGTTTTTCTGACTTTTGGCACAATTTGGAGGGTGTTTCGAGGACGAATACCCAAGTATTCAAGTCAAGGATTTGAGATAGGGGTTCTTATACTAAATTTTTAAATAACATGCATGTTTTTATAAAATTAATGTGATGCATCATATGTTATAAACAAAAGTGAAAAATTGAATGTCATTAATTTATAATTAATGTTATAATGACATAAATGTTGTTTAAAATGAGATACACATCATAAATGTTTTATAATGCATACATTAAAAAGTTTCTTATATATATATATATATAGGAGTATCAAATGTTGATATGAAATTATCATTAAAAATGTGATATGGAATTTGAGAATTTTGATGTATGAATCATAAGAAATGGTTTATTTTGTGGAGGGGGGGGGGGGGGGGGTTGCATGTATGTTGTCTTGTGAAGTATGATACCCATAGGTTATTGGCTGTAGCAGATAGATTTCGACATACTACAAGTACATATTTGCATCACATGTATGATGAAAGGTTTCCCGTCTATGGTGCCTTATGACTATACTTTCTGGTCGTGATTATTGATCATAGATTGTTATAGTTGTGGATTGTTATGGATATGATGTGAGTTGATGGATACATATTCCATATGTATTATGGCTGTACTGAGGGTCGGAGGTAGGCCTACATGTGTCTCAAAGTTCGACTACCATGTGTCTATATATTTGGATGATCAATACATATGAGGTCATGTCATTTTTTTATATTAGCATGCATTGGGATATATGTATTGTACTTTCCCTTTGTTTTCGGAAGCGAGAAGGTATAAGTATACCCGAGATTTGTGATAAAAAAAATCTCCCTACTCAGTATAACCATAATGTTACCATTCATAAAATTTTATTAATAAACATAATGCATGATTATTTGTTGGAAATGTATAATAGAGTATACTCCTACTAAGTTAGATATGGCTCACACCTACTCTTTCCTCTCTACCCAACTCGTTGTTCGAGATAATCACGGTAAAGATAAGATGATTTTGAACGGAAGATTTTAACATTACAAGGTTTCACTTAAAACCTTATTTCTTTTATTAGTTATTATAATTTACAATTAGGCAAGTTGTGACTACTCTGATAAATTTTAAATTGACTTTACGAATGTCTTGAATTTAAATTTGAATTTTGTATTTTAAATAGAAAATATTTGAAAGGTACACGAAATGTTTATAAAATTCATTTTTAAATGATTTTTAAATTGAATTTTTTTATGATTACTCAAGAAAATTTTTTTAAACATAAATTTAAAATTTACTCTTTTCTTATCTCACGTACCCATTTTTCAAGGCTTGATAGTTTGGTATCAGAACATGGTTCTGATCTCCTAGGAACAAAAAGTTTATTTGTAAAATTTGTTTTTATCTCAACTATCTACTCGTAGAGTAGCCAATAAGAAATGTGCAAATTAACTACATTAAGTAATGATTGAACTCGGGAAGAACCCGAGGAGAAAATTAAAATTTGCTACACTAAAGGAAAGTAAGGAATCGTCTTCTTTATTTCAAAGGAATGATGAATTTTGTTGTCACTACAAGATTATTTCGAAAAAAAGGATGTATCGTTTATCTTTTAAATGGATTTCATTAGTTGCAACTTTATTTTCTGGGGAGTTGGTGATGAGAGCTTAAAAAGCACTAAAATTATCATGATTTAATGTACTTTAATTGATTAAATAGATTTATAATTGTATGATTTTATCATATTTTTATATAAATTTTCTTTTTGGAATAACAGTTATTTTTATTGTTTTTTCAGGTATTTTTGTTCAAAAATAACTTAAAGACATGAAAAAAATATTAGAAGTAATACATCACATATATATTGAGAAAATAAATGAGCAAAAGTCAAAAAGATGGAATTTTTTTTGGAGAAAATGGTCAAAAATGTCAAAAAAGTCAAAATTTCGCACGCAATAGCCCATCCATGTAGAGTTCCATCGTGTTGAGTCCTGCGTGCATCATCCCATCGCATTGAGTTCCTCAGGATTCAGAGCGCAACCACCCATAGCGCCAAATCCAGCGCACATCATCCTATCCGTATCTAGTCTCATGCGTGCACACCCAACACACGCCTGCATGTGATCAGCACACGCCAGCACACACCTAAGACACTCCATGTTGACTTTCATGCATGCTGATGAGCGAAAACCGGCATCGCCGATTCTTGCCAATACTTTGGTTTTAATATTTATAAAACTCTCGCAAGTGTACGAATCATTTCGTAGAAAATGATAAGTATACTCCCAAGGTCGATCTAAGGAAGGAATGTATGTGGTTTTTAATTTATTATTCAAACTTTTAAAAACGAAATTAAATCCTAAACATCCTTTCACGATATTTTGGGGTTTTTGTGTTTTTAATCTACTTACATAAAAATAAACATAGATTCAATAAACATTTATGCAAATTTTATCTTTTATAATGGTGGAGTATTTATGGATATAATAACTAAGTTAATTATGCTTGCTCATATTATCTAGGTTATTAAAGATATGAATTGATATTTATTGATTCTCCCTTTTTTGTATGAATACCACTTTTGGTGGGATTAGATATTCTTTGTTAACTAAACAAATCAATTAGCACCTATGGGTGGGGTTGATAACTAATATGCTTAATTAAATTAATTCCTTTTTCTAAGAGATTGAAAATGAACCATTTAAATACCACCTTTGGTGGGGTTAGACAGTTTAAACTTTATTCAAGGTGTCCAAATTAAACCCAAGAATTTAGTTATCCGAGTACTAACTTTCAAGTTTTAAAACCACTACCGAAAACATGTTGTCAATACATTTTCAGATAATAATTCTTATAAAAACTTTTGAAATAGAGCTTCACTCTAACTACCGAGCGATTGTACCATCAAATAAAAAAGCACTACTCTAAATCAGACTGGATAACTAAACCTTAAAATCTAATTTTCAGGTTTAAGTTTGTAATGAAAAATAATATATTTCTCTCTAACATTCTTAATATAAAATCTTGAATAAAAACAAAATCAATTCATTTTAGAGATTTTCACCTATTTAATATTTCGCAAGCATAACAACGTTATTATTACATCATGTTTACTAAACAACCAGCACAGTTAAATTTAATCACAGACAAATTAAATATAACATGTAAGAATAAAGCATAAAAAATAACTGTAAAGAAAATAAAGTCCTTACAGAACTTCGACGCTATTCCCGTTGCTGGAAAAACTCCAAGCGGAATTTGCACTCCCATTTATTGAATCAAAAAGCTAAAAAATTACATAAACATAACTAATTCTTCCCAAAAAGGGAAGAACTCTAAAACTAAGAGAAATTAACTAAGAAAAGCTAAAAACTAAGAAAAACTAAAAATCTAAGAAAAGAGAGAAAAGAATGTATTTGGAGGTGTTGAAGGTATTGAAGGTGTGTTTTGAAGTGAAGGGAAGGGGGTATTTATAGGTGAGGATGGAGAGAAAAAATGAGTAAAAACGCATAATGGAAATGCTGAGGTCATTGATGACGTCAGCATTACGTCATGGGGGCGGCTGCATGTGAAAAATGGGGCGAAACGGGCGTCGGTGCGCGCGGAGGCAGCTGGACGCGCGCAGATGAACAGTACCCGCGCGTGCAGTTCTGCGCGGATGAACAGTGGCCGTGCGCGCAGTTCTGCGCGGATGAACAGTAGCTTGACGCGTTTTTCTCCTTTTTGACATTTTTGACATTTTTGACCCATTTTGTCAAATTTTTCCATATTTGTTGACCTTTCCCCATTTATTTATTAATATATTTGTGATGTATTGCTTCAAGCATTCCTCTTTGAGTCTTTAAGTTGCGTTTTTAAGCCAAAATACCTGAAAAATAATAAAAATACCCGTGATTCCGAAAAAGACAAACTTATATAAATATATGATAAAACATATAAATATATATATTTTTAATCAATTAATGTGCATAAAATCATGGTTATTTTAGTGCTTTTTGAGCACTCATCACATGCCAATACAGATCCGCATCATGTTACGCATGCACCTATACACCCATCGCCATGTCGCCCGCCTACCAGCACATTCATCGTTATGTCACACGAGCGCCAACTCACTCATTGTCGTGTCCCACGCGCACCTGCATACACTAACCGCCTCTCTAAGTGCCAACCTGTCCAAATGCATCCAAATTCAAATTTTGAAATATTTGTTTTTCCCTTTTTTGGTCTTTTCCTCACCTATAAAAAGACTATATTCCCCCATTGTAAAACACACAATTTTCTGAGCTCTTTCTCTAACTTTCTCTCTCTAGATTTTTTTTTTAGTTTTTAGTTTTAAAGTTCTTCTCTTTTTGAGAAGAACTAGCTATGTTTTTATAGATTTTTAGTTTTTTGATTCAATAAGCGGAAATGAAAATCTGTTTAGAAGTTTTTCAGGAATAGAATTAGCATTAAAATGTTGCAAGGATTCTTTTAAGGTATTATTTTAATAGATTCCTTACAGTTATATTTTTATGTTTTATTCTTTTATGTTATATTTAATTTTTTTGCGATTAAATTTAACATATGATATAACTATAATGTCATTCTTGCAAAATATTAAATAGGTAAAATATTTTTATAAAATAAATTGATTTTGTTTTTTTCAATATTTTTTTATTTAGGATGTTAGAGAGAAATATATTATTTTTCATTACAAACTTAAATCTGAAAATTTGATTATAAGGTTTAATTATTCAGATTGATTTAGAGTAGTTCTCTTTTATTTGTTGGTACAATCATCCAATTGTTAGAATGAAGCTCTATTTCAAAAGTTTTTATAAGAACTATTACTTGAAAATATATTAACAACATATTTTCAGTCATGGTTTTAAAACTTGAAAATTAGTACTCAAATAATTAAACTCTTAGGTTTAATTTAGACATCTTGAATAAAGTTTAAAATGTCTAACCCCACTAAAGGTGGTATTTAAATGGTTCATTTTTAATCTCTTAGAAAAAAAGAAATTAATTTAATTAATTAAATTAGTTATCGATTCCACTCATAGGTGTTAATTCCTTACCAATAATGCAAGGAAAGAATATATGTGGTTTTTAATTTTTATCATTATAACAGTGGAATATTTAAGGATATAATAATTAAACAAAATGCATGATTATTTATTGGAAATGTATAATAGAGTATACTCCTACTAAGCTACGTGTAGCTCACCCCCACTCTTCCCTCTTTACTTTGTTGCGTTGTTCGAGATAATCACGGTGAAGATAAGATGATCATGGATAGAGTATTTCAACGTTATAAGGTTTGACTACAAATCTTATTTCTTTTATTGATTATTATAATTTATGATTAAATAGACTAAGACTACTCTAATGAATTTTAAATTGATTTTATAAATTTCTTGAATTTAAATTTATGACTTTACAATGAACTTTGCATTTTAAATAAAAAATCTTTGAAGGGTACTCAAATTGTTTATAAAATTGATTTTTTTATGATTACTCAAGAAAGTTCCTTTAAACTTAAATTTAAAATTTACTTATTTTTTATCTCACATACCTATTTTTCAAAACATGACATTATATATATAGGAAAAAAGGTTATTACCTTTTTTACAGTTAAATATTTTTTTTCATTATTATGGTAGTTTAATTCAACTGCTTGAAAAACTTTTGAAGTAGACCTATACAATTATTCATCTTTATTATCTACTTTTTGTTTTAATATGCCTCTTCAATATTTATATGAAACATCTATTTCTATTATTATTTTATTATCTAGTCTAAAGTGCTAGTAAATTTCTTACTTATGCTTTTTCCTTTTCTATGTACTAGATATCTTAATAAGGCCATGTCCAAACATAATATTTCTTAAGTTATATTTGTAAAGATTTTCTCATTTTATATAATTTCTTAATATATATTTCTACATATGTCAAACATCCTAAAAATCTTTGTAATTGATTTTTTTCAATGGTGACACTAAGAAATTCTTATATATTATTTAGTATATGAAGTTGAAGGTGGTATTTTTTATCTTTTATTTCAAGTCCTAATTAAATACTTCATTTTTTGTTGAGCTAATACAACATTTTTCTCAGACAATATTATTTCTTCTTTAATACATTTTGTTAAGATTTTTAATATATCTAAATATATGCAAGTTGATATTATCACTAAAGACTAATATATCATCAATATAGACACAACAAAATGGGTGATATTCTTTAAAAATATTGTCCATATAGCTTTAAAATATTCTTGATTCTTATTTTAATTCAAATGGTATGATAGTTGATAACTGTATTTTATATAGTTATTTTCATCTATTTTATTAATTATAATTGCTATATTCTTGAAATTTTTAGTTAATTTTAATAGAATAAACTAATATTTATTGTTTATTTTTTAAGTAATATATTTTTAAGAAAATTAAATAATTTGAATCGAAAAAGTATTTAATTGCAAATATATATCTGAAAATATAATTTAAAATAAAAGAGTGCTTAATTGCAATTAATAAAAGTTTAAAATATAATTTGAATTAAAATAGGGCTTAATTGTAATTAACAAAAGTGAATTTAAATTAGAAAAGGGCTTAATTGCAATTAAGAAAATTTATTTTCTGTGTAGGAAAAGAAGGCCATAATGAGCGAAAACCGGCATCGCCGATCCTGCCAATACTTTGGTTTTATATTTATAAAACTGTCGCAAGTGCACGAATCATTTCATAGAAAATGATAAGTATACTCCCAAGGTCGATATAAGGAAAGAATATATGTGGCTTTTAAAAACGAAATTAAATCATAAACATCCTGTCATGATATTTGGGTTTTTGTGTTTCTAATCTAATAACATAAAAATAAACATAGATAAAGATTCAATAAACATTTATGCAAATTTTATCATTTATAATAGTGGAGTATTTATGGATATAATAACTAAGTTAATTATGCTTGCTCATATTACCACCTTTGGTGGGGTTAGATATTCTTTGTTAACTAAACAAATCAATTAACATCTATTGGTGAGGTTGATAACTAATTTGGTTAATTAAATTAATTCCTTTTTTCTAAGAGATTGAAAACGAACCATTTAAATGACACCTTTGGTGGGGTTAGATAGTTTAAACTTTATTCAAGGTTTTCAAATTAAACCTAAGAATTTAATTATACGAGTACTAACTTTCAAGGTTTAAAACCACTACTGAAAATATGTTGTCAATACATTTTCATATAATAATTCTTATAAAAACTTTTGAAATAGAGCTTCACTCTAACTACCGGGCGATTGTACCAACAAATAAAAGAGCACTACTCTAAATCAGACCGGATAACTAAACCTTAAAATCTAATTTTTAGATTTAAGTTTGTAATGAAAAATAATATATTTCCCTCTAACATTCTTAATATAAAATCTTGAATAAAAACAAAATCAATTCATTTTAGAGATTTTTACCTATTTAATATTTCGCAAGCATAACAACGTTATTATTATATCATGTTTACAAACAGCCAGCAAAGTTAAATTTGATCACAGACAAATTAAATATAACATGTAAGAATAAAACATAAAAAATAACTATAAACAAAATAAAATCCTTACAGTACTTTGCTGCTATTCACGTTGCTAGAAAACCTCCAAACGGAATTTGCACTCCCATTTATTGAATCAAAAAGCAAATAAATTACAAAAACATAACTAGTTCTTCTCAAAAAGAGAAGAACTCTAAAACTAAGAGAAACTAACTAAGAAAAGCTAAAAACTAAGAAAAACTTAAAAACTAAGAAATAAGAGAAAGAAAGAGAAGAAAAGATGTATTTTTAGGTGTGTTGAGTTGTGAAGAGAATGAGGGTATTTATAGGTGTGGATGAGAAGAAAAAGTGGGTGAAAAAATGATAAAAAATAAAGAAAACGTAGAGTAGTGAATGATGATGTCATGCTGATATGGGGCGGTTGCGCGTGCAGATGGGAGCAGGCTGGGTGTAGGCGCGCGCAGATGGCATCAAGCTGGGTGCAGGCGCACACGGAAAGGGCTCAGGGGCACGCGTGGAAGGGAGATCTGGTGCGCGTGTTGCTGGGTGCGGCTGGGGCAGCTAGTGGCGCCGCGCGTATGTTGCTGGGCGCACTGCACGAAGTGGTTAGCGCGGCTGGGAGCCTAGGCGGCGCGATTTCCTCCTTTTTCATATTTTTCACCCATTTTGTCCAATATCTTTTATGAATATATTTGTGATGTATTGCCTCTAGTATTCCTCTTTAAGTTTTTAAGCGAAAATACCTGAAAAACAATAAAAATATCTGTGATTCCGAAAAGACAAATATATATAAATATATGATAAAATCATATAAATATATATATATATATATATATATATATATTTAATCAATTACTGTGCATAAAATCATGGTAATTTTGGTGCTTTTTGAGTACTCATCACAACCCTCAACCAGCTTCTTGCTAGTCACTTAGTAAGAGAATTGATAAAAACTAAACATTAAACTATCCTAAATCACTTCCGTGGATTGACACGGTTGCATTTAGCCTATGCAACAAGCCTTTAAACCCCTAGGTTGCCCTAGTGGATGAGTTTGAGTCTCGTGAGGGTTTTCAGTAATGATACCCACAAACATTGAACTAAATGTAAAAATTAAAAAATAATAAAAACAATCAACTCAAAAACTAAAATTACAACAAAATCAAAAATTAACTTTTAAGAATAAAAGAAAACAACATATCACAAAAATGTCTCATACTTTTTAATCTCTTTTAAGATCATAATTAAAATCTCAAGTATAAGTTATTTTAATCTCTTTAAACAATCATGATTTATTATAATAATTAGTCGAAAATCATTTTCATATTTCATATCAAAAATGTGTCAATTTAATTTTATCCAATTTCAGTGTCAAGAATCTGAATTTGCTTCGACTCTATTCCTCAATTGTCAATACTCTCAAAACACTCAATCCTATAGGTTCAAATACTCATACTATTTTATATGCGATAGAGTTGATGTATAAAAATGATCTAATATGTTCGCATATGTATAAAGAATAAAGGCTTGAAGTGTTATTTTGATGTTGGTCTCATGAAAGGAATCGAATGTATAAATTATAAAGATATCATATATAAAAATCATTTTCATGCATAAATCAAACTCATTAAGAAAGAATTTCAAGATATATTTCTTTTACAAATGAAGAAAGTGCAATGAATTTTTAGGGAATTACTTCCTATATCTTCCTTTTGTAATTAGCTTTTACTCACAACTCTGTAGGCAATGTGGGTCATAGTTTGTAGATTATACTATATATTATTTATCTCTTTATTTTTTTTCTGGAGATATTTCTCAATATATATATTTTAGAGAGTCAACCCATGTACAGATTGTACATTTTTTTTGGATTTTGGTGAGTGGTTAATTTTGTGGCCTTTTTGTTTGATCTTGGTTTAGGTAACCCCAAATATGTCTTTTTTTTTATAGCAGTCATGCATGAATGAGATATAAGAATATACTATCAATTTCTACTCAAATCATTTAATCTAAGCAAAAATAATAAGAAAAAATATACGATACTCTATTAAGATGAGAAAACTTCATACATTTATACATTCATACATTCAATGCTAATACCTATAGAGATCATCTAAAAAATTGAATAAATAAGAAATGTGTTTGGAGTAAAAAATATATATATTTCACTCTGAATAAAGGAAATTAGGCTCAAATTATAGCTCACAAAGGTAGTCTCCACTAAAAAATTCATAAACATCAATTTTGGGTTTAATATAATTTCCACATCTTATCAAGAAATACTAGTTATGACAAAAAACTAACTAATTACCAAAAATAATTACAAAATATTTCATGATATGTTTTCAAAAATTAATCTAACAGTACAAAATACTTAACTATTTACTTAAATTTGATTTAAAGAAATAATAAATTTTTGTGAGAAATTTTATTTTATTTATTTTATTTTTTAAATTCCAAAAATTACTAAATCACACAAAACAAAAATAAAACCAAACACAAAAAATGAAAATGTGAACATAAAAAAGAAAAAAAATTATTATTTTTTATTTTTTTATTTTTTTTATTTTTAAATTGGTAAAACTTTTTTTTTAATTAAGCATGGTAACTTTTTACCACCCCAACCTATAACTTACATTGTCCTCAATGTAACAATTGTAAATTAAAGATAAAAAGAAAAGAGAAGTAATATTACCTATTTCTTGAGAATATTACAAGTAGTGATGGAGAAATGCAGGTGCATCCATCATGTTCATTAAAGTGTACACACGCAGATTGCTGTGAACTTCTAACATGTCAATAAATATTTTTAGTTTTAACAATTTTAAAATTATTCACATGTAATTAAACTAAAATAAACAATAAAATTAAGTAAATAAAATAAATAACAGGAAATTACCTAAAATGATGGGTTGCCTCCCATCCAATGCTTAGTTTAACGTCTTAGCAAGACGTAACTTTATGGTGCTAAGGGTTACTCAACCAAATGCAATCCATTTCAGCAATGTTGTTTGGTTCTTCTAAATAAGGTTTCACACGATGCCCATTGACTTTGAATGTTTTTTGTGTCTTGGAATCCAATAGTTCTACTACTCCATGTGCAAATACCTGAACTATTTTGAATGGTCCATCCCACCTTGATCTCAGCTTTCCTGGAAACAATCTCAAACGAGAGTTAAATAAAAGAACTTTCATTCCATGGTGAAGAGTCTTAGGAACTAGCCTCTTGTCATGATAGCACTTAGTACGCTCTTTGTATAATTTGGCATTCTCATAGGCTTCGTTTCTAATTTCTTCCAACTCATTAAGATGGAGTACCGTTTTGCTCCTGCTTTATCTAAATCCATGTTTAACTCTTTAATTGCCCAGTAAGCCTTGTGTTCAAGTTCAATTGGAAGGTGGCACGCTTTTCCAAAGATTAACCGGTAAGGGCTCATCCCAATAGATGTTTTGTAAGTGGTGCGGTATGCCCAATCCTTCCTTGAAGGATGCATAGTGCGTTCTAATATTCCCTTAATTTACCTATTACTTACTTCCACTAAACCAGAAGTTTGAGGATGATATGGAGTAGCTACTTTATGTGTGATGTTGTACTTGTTTAGTACTCCATGAAAGATCTTGTTACAAAAATGGTTACCTCCATCACTTATTATAGCTCTAGCCATTCCAAACCTGTTGAATATTAAATCCTTCAAGAATTTAACAACAACATTAGCATCATTAGTTTTAGTGGGGATAGCTTCTACCCACTTGGATACATAATCCACAGCAACCAAAATATATTGAAAACCATTGGATGGGGGAAAAGGACCCATAAAGTCAATCCCTCATACATCAAAGAGTTCAGCAACTAAATTAGAAGTCAAAGGCATTTCATCTCTTTTTCTTATGTTTCCTGTTCTTTGACATCTATCACATTGTGCACAAAACATATGAGCATCTTTAAAAAGAGTGGGCCAAAAGAATCTAGACTGTAATACCTTACGGGCTGTCTTTTCACCACCAAAATGGCCCCCACAATAAAGTTCATGACAAAAAGTTAGAATGCTCTTATGTGCTTCTTCAGGTACACATATCCGGATGACTTGATCTTGACCAATCTTGTATAAATAAGGGTCTTCCCAGAAATAATCCATAATAGTTTTAAAAAATCTTTTCTTGTCCTGATATGAAGTGTTAGGTCGCAAAACACCAGTGGCAAGATAGTTTACAATATCAACATACCATGGGTTCGGACCAATTGAAAATAACTATTCATCAGGAAAGGTTTCAACTATATCTTCATTACTCTCATCTTTAAGAGAATTGAAGTCAGAAATCAACTTAGACAAATGGTCAGCTACTAAGTTTTCACTGCCTTTCTTATCCTTGATTTCTAAGTCAAATTCTTGTAAGAGTAAGACCCACCTATTTAATCTTGGCTTGGCATTTGGTTTACTTAATAGGTATCTTAAAGCAGCATGATCAGAATGCACAATCACTTTAGATCCTACTAAATAAGACCAAAATTTGTCTAAAGAAAACACTATAGCCAAGAATTCCTTTTCAGTGGTGGTATAATTCATTTGGGCATCATTGAGTGTTTTGCTAGCATAGTAGATGACATGCAAACGCTTATCCACTCTTTATCCCAAGACTGCTCCTATAGCATAATCAGAAGCATCACACATTATTTCAAAAGGTAAAGACCAATTTGGTGCCATAATAACAGGGGTAGATGTTAGTTTCTCTTTCAAGGTATTAAAGGCAATAAGGCAGTCATTGTTGGAATTAAAATAAACATCTTTTGATAGCAAGTTATACAAGGGACGACTTATTTTAGAGAAATCTTTAATAAATCGTTTGTAAAATCTTGTATGTCCTAAGAAGCTTCTTATCCCTTTCACAGATGTAGGAGGAGGTAGTTTGGATATCAATTCAACTTTTGCCTTATCAACTTCAATACCCTTGTTTAAAATTATATGTCCTAAAACTATCCCTTCTTGAACCATAAAATGAATTTTCTCCCAACTAAGGGTGAGATTGCATTCAATGCATCTTTCTAAAACCAAAGTCAATTTATGTAAACAATCATCAAATGAGTTCCCAAAGACAGAGAAATCGTCCATGAAAATCTCAATGAATTTTCCAACCATGTCCGAGAAAATAGATATCATGCATCTTTGGAAAGTGGCGGGGGCATTGCATAACCCAAATGACATTCTTTGAAAAGAAAATGTCCCAAAAGGACATGTAAATGTGGTCTTTTCCTGATCTTTTGGTGCTATGGGTACTTGATAATATCCAGTCAATCCATCTAAAAAACAGTAATATTCATGCCCAGCTAATCTTTCCAACATTTGATCAATGAATGGAAGAGGAAAGTGATCATTTTTAGTATATAAATTTAGTTTCCTAAAATCTATACACATTCTCCATCTAGTGATTATTCTAGTGGGCACTAATTCACTTTTGTCATTTTTAACAACTGTTATCCCAGATTTCTTTGGTACCACATGCATTGGACTAACCCACTTACTATCCGCAATAGGATAGATAATTCCTTCTTCTAACAATTTAAGAATTTCTTTCTTAACTACCTCTTTCATATTTGGGTTTAGTCTTCTTTGGGCCTCTCGTATAGGTTTAGCACCATCCTCCAAGTTGATCTTGTGTATACACATTGTAGGACTAATGCCTCTTATATCCACGATATTCCAACCTATAGATTTCTTAAACTATTTAAGCACTTTCATAAGTTCCTTTTCTTGGGTTTTGGTCAAGGTTGAAGAAATTATCACTGGATAAGTTTCTCCTTCTCCCAAAGACACATATTTTAAGTGCTCAGGTAAGTCTTTGAGTTCAAGTTCAGATGGATTGGCCTCTTTACTAGATGAAGAACTGGGTAGATTTAAAAGAATACTAGATTTTGTCATTACTTCATCAGTGTCTAGTTGTTCAAGGTACCCCTTAATTTCCTAATCTAAATCTTCTTCGACCTCTTCAAGTGTAAGAACAGTTTCAAGCTTGTCTTCTATTCTAGTTTGGAAAAAGGTGCTTTGGACAAGATTATCCAAAGGGTCAACATCGAATATTTCATCGATGGCAGAAATAGAAGGAAAAGGTGAAGAATCAAAAACATTAAAATGAACAATCTCTCCTAAGACTGTCATTGTCAAATTTCAATCTTGGACATCAATAATAGTTTTAGTAGTAGCCATAAATGGTCTACCAAGCAATATTGTGTGCTCTTTGTCCAATGCTGGATTTTCTTGCATATCCAGAACCACAAAGTAAACAGGTATTATCAGTTTGTCTACTTGTACCAACACATCCTCAACTATTCCCTTTGGATACTTAAGGGATCTATCTGCAAGTTGAAGGGACATAGTTGTGGGGTTTAAATCTCCTAGATTGAGCTGTAAGAATATAGAGTAGGGCATCAAATTTATACTAGCACCTAAATCAAGAATTGCTTTAACAACCTTCCTATCCCTTATAGTTATGTTTATAATAAAACTTCCAGGGTCTTTCAACTTAGGGGGTATTTTTTGCTGAAGTACAACGCTAGAAATTTCTGATACTACTACTCGTTCATTCAGTTCATACCTCATTTTCTTAGTGTTCAACTCTTTGAAAAACTTAGTATATGAGGGCACATTCATGATCACTTCTAATAATGGTAAATTGATATTTACTTTAGAGAGTATATTAAAAAGATCATACAATTACTTATCTTGTTTGGATTCTTTTAACCGGTGTGGAAAAGGTACTTGCAGCTGGTGTGGTTCTGTTGTCTTTTGAATTTTGGGGATGTCACATAACCCTCCAATGAGTTTTTTAGAAGGCTTGTTAAGTTTAACACTTGTTTCTCCTTTTTGTGAGGCTAGAATATCACCTTCTTTGTTACCTGAACTACAAGGTAGCTCGTTAGAGATTTCAGGTAAACTGGTATTGACTACCTTACCACTTCGAAGGGTTCTTACATCCTTTGCTTGTTCTGGTTGACTGGGAAATTTTCCTAGTTCTTTCTTTTGCATTTTTTTAGCTAGTTGCCCAACTTTAGATTCAATCATTTTAACCGAAGCCTTCATGGTGTTCAATCTTTGATTATTCATCAATTGGTTGTCACGAATAACTTGAATAAAAGCATTCAAGCTATCCTCTAAGGTTGGCTTAAAATATTGGCTTGGTGGGTAAGGGTGGTTGTTATTGGACCTTAGTGTTGGACATTGGGTGTAGGCTGGGTAATTGTTTTGTTTCCAATGATGGTTAGGGTGATTATAGGTGTTTGGATGATACCTTTGAAAGGATTTGACTTCCTCCATGGCATGGATACTAGAATCACAAGTATTTGAACAATTATGAGTACTATGCCCAATTGAAAAACACACTTCACACACCTCTTGATTTGGCATTTGGTGGGTAGTGAGAATTTGCATTTGTTAGGTTAATTCAGCAAGTTTCAAGGTTATCTCATTATCTGAGCCAACTTCATTGACTCTTGTTCTCCTTCTAGAACATCTTTGTTGGGAATTGGAACCAATAGCTCATAAAGATTATAGGTTTCCTCTGCGGGTTTTATCCCCCACAGCACCTCCAACAGCATTATCAACCATGTATTGACTCTGTAGTGTCAATCCATCATAAAATAATTGGTTCTGTAGCTGTAATGTAAAAGCTATGATTATAAAATTGAATGAAAAGGAGTTTGAATCGTTCCCAAGCTTCATGAAAGGGCTCTTCATACATTTGAGAAAATGTTGCTATCTTCGTCCTTTGATCAACAGTCTTTTGATGGGAATAGAACCTACCCATAAAAATTTCATATACTACCTACCAAGTTTTTAGAGAATCCGACTATAGAGTAATGAACCATGACCAAGCTTATGCCTTAAGGGTGTAAGGAAAATACCTCATCCTAAGTTGATCTTCATTGATTGCATGTAGTGGAAAGGTTTGGACAATTGCGTAGAATTCTCGAATGAAATGCAAAGGGTCTTCATTAGGGACACCGTAAAAGGAAGGCAACAAAGAATAATGAATCTTTTTCAATTCATAATTCCTTGCAGTCTCTTGTAATTGTATGCCGGAAGTTACATTGCCCATGATTGGCATTGTATAGTCTTTCATCATTTTCTGCCTATCTTCAACATCTCCCATGGTTATTTGTAGTTAAAATTGATCCTCTTCCTATTGTGTATCAACATTTAGTAGATATCTAAGAATGATTTCTCACATGACAAAATGTATAGGCTTAAAGCAAAAAGGTGCAGGGAACCTAATTTTTTTTAATGCTAAATTTAAAAAATGGACACAATTGTTTTGAAACAAACGAATTTATTTCATTTGAATTTTATTACACACAAAATAAAACTAAAACAAAGGGAAAATACAATAATGGATGACCTCCCACGTAGGACTAAAATTTATCGTCTTCTAGTAAGATGTTGCTTGGAGATTGCAGAATGACAAACTCAATGTCTCCTCTTCATTGAATTTATTTTACCCCATTTGACCATCAAATTAGCCTTTGCTTTGTTTTTGCAAATGTTCAACTAACTGTTCTACTTGAACTTTCACCTTTTTTATAGAAGCTTCCACAGAGTCCAACCGTTGATTGGTTTTAGATTGGTTATCTCTACAAACTTGAATAAAAGAATTCAAGTTGTCCTCTAGGGTTGATTTATTGGGAATGCTTCTTGGAATAGGCAGGTGGAATTGTTGGCCTGACTGATTTGAGCTTTGAGCGAAAGGAGGGTTGTTTTACCTCCAGGAAAAGTTTGAATGATTTCTCCACCCAGGATTGTAGGTATTTGATTTGGGGTTGAACCTTGGTCTCTGTTGATATACTCCCAATACATTAACCTATTTAGGTCCAGCTGTTGTTTCTCCTTGATATGGACAGGCTTCAGTACCATGTCCCATGTTCCTATACAAACCATACTGTTCATTATTGGTGTTGGTTTGTGTAGTGAGAAGGGCAACTTGCTTGGTCAATTGAACAAGTTGTTGTTCAACTTCATTGCTGGAATCGATTTCATAAACTCCAACTTTTCTCACTCATGAGCTTTTCTGTTGCGAATTAGCACCCAACATCTCAAAGAGGTTGTACGTCTCTGAGGTAGTCTTTTCTCCCATTGCTCCTCCTGCATCGTTGTCGACAATGAACTCACATTGTTGTGTAAGTCCATCGTAAAATAATTGGTTCTACAACTGCAGGGGAAAACTATGATTGGGACATTGAGTGAGAACATTTTGAACTTATCCCAAGCTTCATGGAATGGTTCTCCTTCCATCTGAGAGAAAGTAGCAATCTTTCCTCTCAAATCTGATGTTTTTTTGTGGGAATATAATTTTCCCATGAATTTATTATAAATGTTCTCCTATGTCATCAGAGAACTTGGGCGAAGTGACATTAACCAAGCTTTGGCCTTATCCTTTAAGGTGTAGGGAAAACATCTCATTCGAAGTTGATCCTCGTTTAGAATACCGAGGGGCAAGGTTTGGACTGTAGCATAGAAGTCTCTAATGAAGGAAAGAGAATCTTCATTAGGCAACCCATAAAAGGAAGGAAGCATAGAAAAATGAATATTTTTTAGTTCATAATTCCGAGCAGCCTCACCCAGCTAGATAGCAGCAGTTGCCATGCCAATCACAGGTCTTGCAAACTCCTTCATGGTGGTTTCCCTAACATGTTGGTTTTCTTCCATTTCTTTCGGTTCCAATAAAGGATTATGGCTTGGTTCTATGTTTGGCTCAAAAACAGGTTGATGGTTGGAATCCAGTCTTGTTAACACTTGTTTAAATTTATGAATATTATTTACATATGGTGTAAGGGGGTTTCCTAAGGATCTCCTACCACGCATAGACTATTAGAAACGTAAATTTAAAACTCCTATAAAAAATAATAATAGAATAACCAGACAAAGATTTAGAGAAAATTTACATGGTATTTAATACAAAATACTAAACAAAACTAGTTAAACCCTAAGTTATTTTATTTTATTATTACTATTTTTTTAAGATAAAATAACATAATCAGTATTAACCAATAGTGCTCCCAAGAAAAAATGGTGGTACAATAGCTCCTTAAAAACTATCCTCTTAGACAGAATAACGTTCCCAGGAAAGACTAGTGGCACAAAGGCTTCCAAGAACTAGTCTCCTAGACAGAACTCCCTTAGATCTTTACTTTTCATGCTATTAAGTTAATTAAGTAAAGTTAAATAAAAATTTAAGTTAATAAAAATGTATGTTATATAAGTTAATGAAAATCTAAGTTAATTAAGTTAAAAATACTAAGTTAATTAAGTTAAACGAAAATTAAATTAGTAAAAACCTAAGTTAAATACGTTTTTAAGCGAAAATACCTGAAAAAAAAAAATACCCGTGACTCCGAAAAGACAAATATATATAAATATATGATAAAATCATATAAATATATATATATATTTTTAATCAATTAATGTGCATAAAATCATGGTAATTTTAGTGTTTTTTGAGCACTCATCAGGCCTAGCGCGCAATCTCTAACGGGCAACAACAACCATTCGATCAAAAAATCAACAGCTACGATGAGGGGCGTGGATTGCAAATGCGACAAAAGAGAGTGGACGCGGGTTTTTGGTAGCACGCTACTCGGTGTGCCGTGTGGGGCCCACCTACCACGCAGGCCAGCATGCAAGGTGGGACCCACGTGTCTCACGTGCGTTATCCCGTGTAGCATAATCACGTGCAATCTCTCCCTCCAACCATTTAAAGTCTACCACGTGTCCAATATTTCTTACAGCCAATCGTGTGCTGACATGTGGCACGTTTTGATGAACACAAAAATGCAGAATCACGCACGTGTTCCAGTAGCTGTCCCCTACATGTCTCGACGCCGTTTATTCCGTGCGACACAGTCTGCGTGCTCTCGTTCCTCCCACCAATTAAAGGCTACCACGTGTCCCACTATTTCTTATAGCGAATCAGATCATGACACATGGCTGTGTGTATTGAAAAGAAAATCAGAAACGCGCAGCTTGTCTCCCACTCAGTCTTAAATAATGTTTTGAATGTACCGGTTTGTCTACCATGCGTTTTTTTTATTTTCGATGTAAAATGTCTCCAACGTGTCTAAAAAAATGCATTTTTTAATGTATTTTTCTAGCTATAAATAGGGCATTTATTGCTAAAAAATGAGTTTTTGGTTTTCAGTTTTGTTTTAGGTTCGTTTTGGGGTTGGACTGTGGAACACATAGAAGCCATTTTGGCTTCTGTTGTGTTCTACGTGTGCCAAAAATTTAAGAGCAGATGAAGTTTTAATTTTCTTTGTGTTCTGTAACTGATATTCCTTAAATGCTATAATTTTAATTTATAAAGTAATTTAATTTTTCTAGGGTTGCGTTTTATCTAAATTTATGAAGCTCGAGTTTAATTATTTTTGAATGATTTATTAGATTTTTAATTTGTTTATTCTATTTGTGCTTAATGCTTTTGATTATTGGAAAGTTTATCAATTGATCTGTGGCACTCAAATAAACTTGGAAGAGGCATTTTTGTGTATATTGCTCATGGATAGAATAACATGTATATATGAAGGATAGGAATATATTTTTATCGTATGTGTGGCCATTTGAGAACTTAGAACGTAATGAATCTTGGTGAATTTAATTCTCATAGGAATATAGTGAATTAATTTAGGGAGGTGTGTCTATATGGAGCTCGGAAGAGATGTATGGATAAAATTAGAAGTTCTTGGTTGACAAATTAAATTTAGTAAAAATATATAAATCAAGAGAAAATAATATGATTCGAGTGGATTAATTTGGTGAAAAATTGCAATCCTAGAATTCTTTTATTTTGTTATAAAACTCTTTAGTTAACTTGTTCCAATTAATGATTGTTTTGGATAAATCAGAGTGAAATAATTTTAGTACTCAAAAAACTGTAGTGACAAATCTCCTTGGAAACGATACTTTACTTATCAAATTTTATTATTTGTGACCGTGTATACTTGCACGATTTTATGTTCTCCAAAAGAGACAACAATAGTCCATTAGAATTTTACCTATAACAGCTAAAGGATGTTAATATTTGTAATTTTTTATCTAATATGATTTGCCAGAATCCATTATTGCAATAAAAACCAGAAAAATAATTATTTCCTTTGATTAAGGCTAATAATTCTTCATTTTTACGAATAAAATATCCATCATCTATTATTTCTTTATTTAATAATTTAGAATTTATCACCATTCTCTCTTTTCCTCATCTTTTATAAGCTTTTTTTTCTACTAAATATGTTGGGCTTGAGTGAGGACTCATACTTGTTTCAATTACTTTTAGTTTTAAAAGTTCTTGAATTTATTTACTAAATTCTTCTCGATTTTTTGGAGTATAAACCATAGGTTTTACTCTTATAACCTTATTACGATTTTTTTAGCTTTATACTTGCTATGTAGCCAAGGATTTTCCAAGCTTACTATCTTAAGTAATTTTATTATTTTTAATAATATATTTTATTATTATATTTCTTTTAACAATGGATTTCCTTATTATTAAATACTAGATCATCTTCAATTTGTAATTTTAATATATTTTCTAAATGTGGTTTCTGTTTTTGGTACATTTCACCACGTTTTCACTTTTTTATGTCGTTTAATAATTTTTTCTGATGACACACCCTTGGCATTTCTAACCTTTGAAATATATATTGTTTCTTCTTTTAACATTGTTATACTTCTTTTATCTATATTTTGTGTAAATGGTTGATATAAGTTTAAGAAATTATTTTCTATCAAGAAATTAACTCCGGTTCTTGTTGATATATAGTAGGGATGTGAGACTTTTCTCCTCCTATTATAATAACAATATATTTTATAATCTTGTTAAGGTTAATTGATGTATTATTTGCTATCTTTATTATCAATTCCTTTGGAGATGTAGTCCAAAGTTCTTGTGTGCAATATTATATTTGTTTGATGCACACACTGGCTCCAATATCTATATAAGCATTCAAATGATATATATTATATCCTTTGAATTTGCATCTTATTTTTATGTAGTAGTAGAATTAGTTATGTTGTATATGTCATTCATTTTCTGATGTTTCCTATGAATTTGTTTCCATTTCTTCAGTTTCACTCATTAACTATATTGATTCTATTTCATCAATGTTTGATTCTTCTATAGGTTCTAATTTCATCTTATAGGCTTGTTCTAATATTTTTTAAGTTTTTCTTATATTTCTTTTTATGGGTTAACTTATTAGGATATTTATTGGCATAATGACCTTTCTCATTATATATCCAATATCTGCATATTTCCTTACCTGATGGACAATAATTTTCTTTTATGTGAAATTTTTTTCTTCTAAAATATCATTTCTTATAAGATTTCTTGTTATATTTTCTCTTATATTTAGAAAAGTCTTGTTTTCTGAATTTATATTTCTTAAACCTTTTATATTGTTTTTGTAAGGTTTTATACTACATCCATACTTTTTTGGTATTTGGAAATTATTACTATCATAAAATATTTTAAAATTTTCTATCATAATTATAGTTATTTATTCTTTAACATTATAAAATTATCCAAGATTTTAGTTCTTTTATTCTTCCTCTTAAAGTACCAATTGTTACAATATTTCTATTTGTTAAACTTTCTTCAAGAGTTTTATATAAAGTTCTTGAAAATTTTTGATAAAACCTTTCCATAAATTGTTGTTATATTTTAGGTATCTTGTGCAATACATTTCATATTCACATATAAAATAATCTATGTAGTACATATCTTATATTTTCATATTTGCTAAATGTCATTTAACCTGATTTATTTCGAGTTCATGTTTTGAATAATATGATTTCCTTTACCATCTTCTATGAATTATTTATATATGCTTTATTTAAATATTGTCTTCCTATAGTATAATGTCCTTACATCCTAAGATATATATTAGATAGATTATTAAACCATATTTTAATATATTTAGTAATTTTATAGTTTAATAATACTCTTTTGATTGATGTGTTTGTACTAGTAGCTCTAGATGTTTGGATCAGTACACTCATTACACTAGTTCATTCATCTAATGTATTTTTTCTATCTCTAATACAATCTAAATTTAGATAGTCAGTTTTATTATTATTTTCGTGAAGGTTAAATTCTAGTGGTATAGATCTTGTAGTACCCCAGTATAATCCTTCTTTCATTTTTGGTTGTTGTCTTCTCTTCTTTAGAGGGTTAAGTTCATATGATCTTTGTTTATTCCTTTTAGTTATATAAGGATTATAAGTTTCTTCCTATAGGGGCATTATTGTGCTTCTTTCCATAGTAATTTTAGAATTTTCTAGTTTAGAATGTGTTTTACTGATTATTGTCATATCACTTTCTTTTTTATTTAAATATATTTTTTCTTCATAATATTTTCTTAATTCTTTATCTGTTAATGTTAACAGAATTATTAATGTTCTTATGTCTTTATTTTTAGGATTCATAAATTGTTCTTTTAATTATTTTCTATATTCCATTAGGTAGGAACTATAGGTTTTTATTCACCTTTTATTTTTTCATTACGAGGAGTTATTTCATGAGATCTTCTTGGTAGTTCTTCATTTAATTCTTCTAGTGTATCTCTTTTTAGAATGTCTAGTTGTAATATTTTTTTTCTTATTTATTTAAGAATTTCCTCTTGATTTTTTTAATATTTTGTAAACCAACTATCTTTTTTTTTTGTTATTTGATATGCTCATTAGGAAACTAATATTTTCTAATTCTATTCCTTGTAATCTTTCTTTTGATGTTTTTAGAAAAATTTCATTTTATAGTTTGTTAGTTTCTTATTTATTGACCCTATTACTTTATGTATAAAATTTTTGACTTCTTTAATTTCTTGTTTTAATTCTTTTTATATCTTTTTCTTGTTTCCATTCTTATTTACTATTTTTTTTAGTATTTATAAATTCAATTCGTGATATATTATTTTTTCTTATTGGTATCAGAGGTTTTTCTTTTACATCTAAGTATCATTCTTCAAGTATTTCAAAGTCTGTTAATATTCTGATTTTATTATTTGTTCAATTTCTTAGAAAGTTTAATATTATGATTTTATTATTATTTTCAATTTCTTGAAAAAATTTATCGATTTTTATGAACATAATTTGTCTATATATTGAACTATTATAACTGTTTGTTAATGAATATCCTACTATATAGTATATTGAGAATAGATGTTTTGTTTATTTAATTAAATCTCTTCTTTCAAATTCATTGACTAAATTGAATACCTGATTTAAGTTCTTATCATTAATATTAATTACAAACCTATGGTATATGATGAGCGAAAACCGGCATCGCCGATTCTTGCCAATACTTTGGTTTTAATATTTATAAAACTCTCGCAAGTACACGAATCATTTCGTAGAAAATGATAAGTATACTCCCAAGGTCAATCTAAGGAAGGAATGTGTGTGGTTTTTAATTTATTATTCAAACTTTTAAAAACGAAATTAAATCCTAAACATCCTGTCACGATATTTTGGGGTTTTGTGTTTTTAATCTACTTACATAAAAATAAACATAGATTCAATAATCATTTATGCAAATTTTATCATTTATAATGGCGGAGTATTTATGGATATAATAACTAAGTTAATTATGCTTGCTCATATTATCTAGGTTATTAAAGATATGAATTGATATTTATTGATTCTCCCTTTTTTGTATGAATACCACCTTTGGTGGGGTTAGATATTCTTTGTTAACTAAACAAATCAATTAACACCTATGGGTGGGGTTGATAACTAATTTGCCTCATTAAATTAATTCCTTTTTCTAAGAGATTGAAAATGAACCATTTAAATGCCACATTTGGTGGGGTTAGACAGTTTAAACTTTATTCAAGGTGTCCAAATTAAACCTAACAATTTAGCTATCCGAGTACTAACTTTCAAGTTTTAAAACCACTATTGAAAACATGTTGTCAATACATTTTCACATAATAATTCTTATAAAAACTTTTGAAATAGAGTTTCACTCTAACTACCGGGCGATTGTACCAACAAATAAAAGAGCACTACTCTAAATTAGACCGGATAACTAAACCTTAAAATCTAATTTTCAGGTTTAAGTTTGTAATGAAAAATAATATATTTCTCTCTAACATTCTTAATATAAAATCTTGAATAAAAACAAAATCAATTCATTTTAAAGATTTTTACCTATTTAATATTTCGCAAGCATAACAACGTCGTTATTACATCATTTTTACTAAACAACCAGCATAGTTAAATTTAACCACAGACAAATTAAATATAACATGTAAGAATAAAGCATAAAAATAACTGTAAAGAAAATAAAATCCTTACAGAACTTCGACGCTATTCCCATAGCTGGAAAACCTCCAAGCGGAATTTGCACTCCCATTTATTGAATCAAAAATCTAAATTATTACAAAAACATTACAAGTTCCTCTCAAAAAGAGAAGAACTCTACAACTAAGAGAATTGAACTAAAAACTAAGAGAAAAACTAAGAAAAGCTTAGAAACTAAGAAAGAAACTAAGAAAACTCAAAAACTAAGAAATGAGAGAAAGAAAGAAGAGAGAAGTGTGTTTTGAAGGTGTTTAAGGTGTCTTTTGAAGTGAAGGGAAGGGGGGTATTTATAGGTGAGGATGGAGAGAAAAAGTAGAGAAAAAAATGTTAAAAAAATGTAAAAACGCGGATTAGTGATTGCTGATGTCATTTGATGACGTCAGCATGACGGGGGCGGCTGCACAGTACCGAGGATGAACAGTACCGCGGCTGCACAGTACCGCGGATGAACAGTACCACGGATGAACAGTATCGTGGATGAACAGTTCCGCGCGCAGCTTGGGGCGAAGCTGGGCGCTGGGGCGCGGCGGCCGGGCGGCGCGACGGTGCGATTTTCTCCTTTCTGACATTTTTGTCCTTTTTGACCCATTTTGTTCAATTTTTCCATATTTGTTGACCTTTCCCCATTTATTTATTAATATATTTGTGATGTATTGCTTCCAGTATTCCTATTTGAGTTTTTAAGTTGCGTTTTTAAGCCAAAATACCTGAAAAACAATAAAAATACCCGTGATTCCGAAAAAGACAAATTTATATAAATATATGATAAAACATATAAATATATATATTTTTAATCAATTAATGTGCATAAAATCATGGTTATTTTAGTGCTTTTTGAGCACTCATCAGTATACTGCAAATTTTAATATTTTGTATCTTAGGTTCACAAGATCATTTCTAATAAAATATTTTTCCTATTTATTATTCTATTATCTAGTAGTGTTAGTTTTATTAGTATATTAATTCTTTCTAAAATGTGTTTTTATTAATATTTGAATTCATCTTAAATAGATATATCCAATTTTTTTATTTTTCTAGAGGATTTTTGATAATTTATCCATAATGGTTTATTTGTCAATTAATGGTATATTATACGTTCATTTTACATCTTTATTATTAATACTTATTTTTTATTATTTATTCTATAATAATTATATATTTCTTTGGAAACATCTTTTTTATTCTTAAAAATGATGAATTTTAAATTCATCTCATTCTTTAAGATTTAATCTTATTTTTGTATTTATTCAAAAAAATTCTTGTTAATCACTATTTTCTATGAAAAAGTATCCTGAGATGTCTTAAATTTTTGTTTCTATTATTTTTAAATTTTATATTATTTGTAAGGTTTTTCAAATTTTTATTTATTGTATATAAAGTCTTACATAAATGTTTTAAATTTAGAATCCATTAAAGCATAAAATGGTATTTTGATAAGTAACCAAATTTGGTTCTTTCTCAATGATGTTTCGTTATTTTTTAATTAGTTTTAGTAAATAATACTAATAGACCAATAGGGCATATTAGTGAATAGTGGGAGTCCTAATTTGCGGCTAACATTTAAAGGAAAAAATTGTAGGGAAAATTCACGAAATAGCTAACATTTTTCTTATTTGACACTGCCATGATCATGTTAATCCCGCTTGACGTGCCTTTTGAAGTTTCAACCACATTAATTTTGTCAACACTTGTTGACTCCTATAGGATGTCTTAAACACTCACTTCATGAATCTTTCAACAACATGAATAAGAGAATGAATCTCGTTATCTTTTTTAAAATAAGAGATAAATCCCTTTAACATACTCGCATGAAGATTCTTAGCAAAAAATAAAAATTAACAGATCACATTCCTTTTTAAGGATGCAATGGACAAGGTGACAAAAGTATCACTTGACTGTTTCATGGGCTCATTTTTCTCAATTGCGGTCAACTTAACAAAAATATTTTATCAGAAAATTTGATTACAATAAAAATAGAAGGCGGTACCAAATTGCAAACAATTATTTAAAAAAGCTAAATTATATAAATTATAACTAAACTTTTTAATTTATATTTTAATCAACTTATTTTGTTTAAGACTTAATCACTTTATTTTTTAAATATATACTTTGATCTTCTTATTTTTTTCTTTATGATTTAATCCTTTTATTGTTATTTTTTTTTTTCACATATTTAGTTTAAAATTAGAGAATAAATTGAAATTGAATCTCTATATTATAAAAAAGAAAAAGTTAAGGATGAAAGTATAGAATGTAAAAGAGTTTAATTATAAATTGTCTAATTTAACCTAAAAAAAATATTCGACCTATTTGACTTATACTTTAATTTAATAAATTTAATATCATATTTTAATTATTAACCAATTTAATCACTCTTTTAATTTGATGAATTTGTTCCTTACAAATGGAGTAATTTAGCAGAATTGTTTTATGGTAAACATTTAAGTGAATTTTTATTTGAGATAATTAGTAAAAAATATTGCATGTAAAACAAATTTTTCATTTATTATTGTTTTCATTTGAAATAACCTGATATTAAAATCTGCCTTTCTTATTCTCTTGAACGTGGATTCGAATCCCCTTTACGTAGTTTAAAATAATTAATATGCGAGTGCATATTTTAAAATATATTATATTGATTGAACAAAAAATTTAATCATAAATAAATTGTCTTGAATTCATAAAGAAAAGAAAAATAATAAAAAAGAAAAGAAACAAGCTCTTAAGCTAGATCTAAGAGGTTGAAAATCTCTCCCTTCTTTATTCCTTTCTATGTTTGTAAAGCAAATTAATATATAAACTTCAATGTTTGTTTGACGATAATAGTGCTACAATTTTCATTGATTAAGCTTGATTAAGCTTAATTGTAAACCCCTTCATCGTCCCTTTCTTAGCTGACTAACGGATGACAGTTGCAATTTTTACAACAATCTGAAGGTTTTAGAGAGAATAATAGAACACTTCGTTCATGGTATTTTTTTTCACATTGCTCTATTATTTTATTTCAAACTTTTTTTTATTTTATTTTTAAGAGCCTCGTATACTTACATTATTTTCTTGCTTTAGGTTACACCCTTGATATAAAGTGAAATTATTGAAACTTTTTTTATATTTGGGTGAACATTAAAAATGTGAATAAAATGTTAATGATGTTTATTCCAAAATTTCAATAGCACAAAGTCATACATTATTTTCTATTTTTTTATTTTATTTTTATGAAACTGTATTTTTTGCTATTTAAACTTGTAGTGAGAAATTATTTATTACTCATAAAATAAATAATGATGTAGTGCCCGTGTTAATGAAATACAAGATGCATGTGCTCTTTAAAAACCAAGACTACACAATGCTTGGTAAATTGAGCAAGCAATATATCATTGGTATAGAATATATTCCATGAATAATAAATAATACTCACCTGTAAATAAATACTTGAAAAATGAGTACTGCCCGCAAGAACACATAAGTCAACAACTCATTTTGTTTGTTCATCTAAACACAGCAGAGTAATTCAAATATTAAAACAACTGAAATATCCCCTTGCTTCTTCTACCGCGTGCACCCAGGGCCCAGACTCCCAGTGCTCTTCTACTACGTACATTCTAACTCTTCGTACGTACACAGCATTAGCATTTTCAGCAAGAGTACTAAATTGAAAAGGAAAAATTAGACGAGTGGTAATTTTGAATCATTGAGAGCAAAATGAAAAACCAACGTAAAAAGAAAGTCACTTTTCAAACAAATGTTCTCATCTTTTCCATTACTTAAATCTTGTTAGTAAAAATTTGAGGTTGTGTGAGTAAATTACAGAACTTTATGGCCAATTAAAGTGGGTCGGATTGGCATCAAGTACATCCCAAGCTCCTTCAGCGATTTCATCAAAAAGCTGGTCCCACTTCCAGCTAGAAAACCCCAAAAAGAACCAGTAGTCAGCTATAGATTGATTCCCTGACCTGAGTTGTTCTATTTCCTTAAGTGTGGCTATTTGATCAAGGAAGTAGATACCTGGTATGACCTCAGGAAATTTATCATTAACAATTCTTCGAGTTAAGGCAACAAGAGGCATGGCATTGTTTATAAGCGGTCCCCCAAAGGTGAGAGGGGACTCTCCTAATACCTCTGCACCCTTTTCCAATCCAACTGCATCCCAGCTCATGTGTTTGTTGATAATCAAACCTTGAAATCCATTATTTCGATCTGCTTTCGAAATTAGAATTTTTGATTTGGCGAATGGTTCTGCACTAATTTTATCAGTAGCCATAAGAATGGAACCAACCACCACTAGAGGAGCTGCTTCATCTGATCCTGTTGATGTATGAGACTTTAACCAATCGTATTTGATTACTCTTTTATGTGCCTGATTCGTTAACATTACTTCATGCAGTTCCTTAGCAACGGGAGTTTCCTTTTCCATATCAACTGATTGTGCAGCATTACTTATATTCTCATTCCTTCTATCCTTTTTAGCTCCTGACCATAAAATGCCTGCAAAATCGGTGAACTAGATTAAAAAAGAAACACAGCAACAAGAAACCGCAATGACAGGCCTTTTAGTTCTTATCCGCTTCTTTAGTTGATTCACATTCGTACTTTTCTTTTATATTGAAGCGAATTTTTTTCTTTCCTTCTTTTTTTTTAAAAAAAATGTAAGGGATCACATTTGTTAGACATTTTACAAGTTTTGTGTATCATATTTGCATTCAATTATTTGATTGTCTAGATCGAGTTTATATAGATGATATTTCCAGACCAAACATTCCATGAATGGATAGGCAAACATGAGGATGAAGATTAGAATCAGGATATTCTTATCTGTTAAGATTTCTTTTTCTTTTTCTTTTTTGATAATCTGTTAAGATAACCTCATCAAAAAAAATTTGAAGGGAGGATCACCAATAATAAATATGAAATTAAAGGGGGAAGGTTGTTGAACAAAGAATCTTCCACACTGTGTTTTAGGTATTAAATTGCATTTGTCAGATATAAGTTCCAACTCCAGGTTAGGCATCACGTGGGCATCTTCTACCAAATTGTTTTAAGAGAGAACTCCACTTACAAAACTGTTAGAAGTTTGATGGAAAACCTACTCTTCTAAAAGCTTAACCTATTGGAAGATGGATTAACATTGCTTTTATATAGTTATCACTCCTCCACAAAGATTGGCTCTATGCATCATACAAACCAAATACTTGTAATTCAATAATATAAGTTACTGGATTTTAAACTCAGGATTTTCAATACTAATATCATGTTAGAAATTTGTTAAGAAACCAACTCTCTCAAAAACTTAATGTTGAAATCCCAATATCTTTGGATTTTTTTAGGGAAAAAGCCAGTTACCAAACAGATGGAGATTATTTGAATGTGTTCTTGATTGTTAGGGATTTTTCAGATTTTATTTCTTTTTATGATGTCATTATTGTGTTATATAAACCAGTCTTGTGAATATGATTATACAAGATATGAAAAGATGAATATATTTCTTTAGTTCGGTCTTCATGGTATCAGAGAATGATTTATTCAAATCTTATCACCAATGACAAAATAATAGTAGACAATTGATTTTCTCTAATAATCTCAATAGAGAAACAGAAGAGATGTTCATTATGAGTTATGGAGTGAGTGATAACTCGTCAATTCAAATTGCAGTTGAAAAACTCAACGGAAAGAATTACGGTGAGTAAGCACAATCCATTAAACTAGTATTTGAATGCAAAGGAAAATTAGGGTATCTCATAGGCGAGACTAAAGAGCCAACCTTCAAAAATGAAAGTCTGAAAACTCCATAGTCATCACTTCGCTAGTCCACTTCATGAAGCCCTTAATAGGAAAAACTTACCTAATTTTACCAACGACAAAAGAGGTATGGGACACCACTTGAAAAACATACTTTGATATCGAAAAATTCTCAAATTTTTGAAATCAAAACCCAATTGCGGCAAATGAAGTAGGAGAACAGAGATGTCATATATTCTTATACGGATATGGTGGTATTATGACAAGAGCTAGATTTGAGTTGCAAAGAGAAATGAGAATGTGTAGGTGACAGCGTTCGATACAAGTAGCTAAAAAGAGAGGTCTTCGAATTTCTTGGGAGGCTTAACCAAGACCCCGACGACGTGAGATGGAGGTTCCTTGGCTGAGGTCTCTTGTCGGCTTGAGAAATTTTTTCAAAGGTTCATCGAGAAGAAAAATGAAGGAAAATGATGATGAAGAAAGTGTCTGGTGATGGGTCTGCTTTAGACTCTCACGGATCTTTGAGCATGGAAAAAATGGACCCATGGGTTTAGTGGACCCCTTTGTGGTTCTCTTGGCTCTTTTACAAACATTGGGCCGATTCAGCCAGAAACGAATATTCTAATATCTCGTGGACCTTAGATTGGTGCTAGACAGAATCAACAAAAAAGGGATCCCTAGTGTGAACACACAAAAGATATTTATTAGGAAATACATGGAAAACCTATGGATTGAAAACTATAAAACTCAGAATTCACTCTTCTTATTCTCATTCAAAGACACTACCTATTTATATACAAAGTTAGGGACACTCTTAGGTGACGTACACCTAATACACAACTAATATATATTCACCTAGTGATAGACACCTAATACACAACTAATCATCTTTAACACTCCCCCTCAAGTTGGAACATAGATATTAATCATGCCCAACTTGTTACAAAGATAATCAACCCGAACTCCACTTAAAGCTTTCGTGAATATATCTCCTAATTGTTCTCCAGTCTTCATATATCCTGTAGAAATCAAATCTTGCTGAATTTTCTCGCGAACAAAATGACAATCAATTTCAATGTGTTTAGATCGCTCATGAAACACAGGATTAAAAGCAATATGAAGAGCAGCTTGGTTATCACACCACAATTTTGCTGGTACTGAAGTTTTAAGACCTATTTCATCCAAGAGCTGATATATCCATATTATCTCAGACACAGATTGTGCCATAGCCCTATATTTTGACTCTGTACTCGATCGTGACACAACATTCTACTTCTTGCTTTTCTATGAGACCAAATTTTCTCCAATGAAAATACAATAGCCTGATGTGGATCTTCTATCCACTTTGGAACCTGCCCAATCTGCATCTGAAAAACATTCAATATGAGTGTGTCCATGATTTGCATACAAGATACCACGTCCAGGTACTCCTTTCAAGTAACACAAAATTTGCTCTAACGCTGCCCAATGATGCACTGTTGGGGATGGCATAAATTGGCTAACAATACTGACCGAATATGCAATATCTGGACGAGTCACGGTAAGGTAATTTAGCTTTCCAACCACCCTTCGATATCTCTCAGAATTTTTAAAGAGTTCTCTATCTCCTGTAAGATGGATGTTCGAAGTCATTGGAGCACTACAAGGTTTTGCTCCTAATTTTCCTATCTCAGTTAATAAGTCTAGGACATATTTCCTCTAAGATAGAAAGATACTTTTTTTACTCCTTGTGACTTCAACACCCAAGAAATACTTTAGCATCCCCAAATCCTTCGTGTGAAACTGAGTATGTAAAAAAGACTTCAGAGAAATTCTCGTAGTATCACTTCCAGTAATAACAATGTCATCTACATACACAACTAAAAGAATGATACCAACTTCTGATTGTTTGTAGAACACAGAATGGTCAAACTTGCTTTTCATCATACCAAACGTTTCTATAGCTTGACTAAATTTTCCAAACCAAGCACGAGGACTCTGTTTCAAACCATACAAAGATTTGCGAAGACGAAAAACTTGCCTAGACTCCCCTTGAGCAACAAAACCAGGAGATTGCTCCATAAACACCTCTTGAAGATCACCATGAAGAAAAGCATTCTTGATATCTAGTTGATGCAAAGGCCAATGGTGAGTAGCTGCCATAGAAATAAACAATTGAACAGATGTCCACTCCATAGGTTTGAGCATATCCCTTAGCAACAAGACGGGACTTTAATCGAGCAACTGACCCATCTAGATTAACTTTAACTGTGAACACCCATTTGCATCTGATAGCCCGTTTCTCTGAAGGTAAATCAACCAAGTCCCAAGTACCATTGTCTCCAACGCATTCATTTCCTCGATCATTGCATGATGCCAACCAGGATGAGATATGGCTTTGTGAACAGTTTTAGGGATAGAAATAGAATCAAGAGAGGCAATAAAAGAGCAAGAGGAAGACGACAAGCAATTATACGAAACAAAAGAAGAAATAAGATAAGTACATTGACGTTTACCTTTGCGTAATGCAATAAGAAGATCATCATTCAAGACTGGATCTGATGACGAAGGAGCAGGTGCAGGACATGAATCAGAAGGTCTATGTCTGGAGTAGACTTGAGTTATAGGAGGCCTAACAGGAATTGGATCAGAGACAAGTTCAGATGATGTAATAGAATAGACTAACAAATCGTCATCCTCTCCCTGACATGCAGGAAGAGGAGATGAAAAATAGGGTGTGTCTTCCATGAAGGTAACATCAATTGAGACAAGATATTTGTTAAGACTAGGACAATAACATCTATAGCCTTTTTGGAGACGAGAATAACCAAGGAAGATACATTTCAAAAACTTGGGATCTAATTTAGTAACATGCGGACGAACATCACGAACAAAACAAATGCTATCAAATATCCTAAGGTCAACCGGAAATAGTGACTTATTAGGAAACAAAATTTTGTAAGGAATCTCACCATGAAGAACAGATGAGGGCATACGATTAATAAGAAAACATGCTATTGAAACTAGATCAGCCCAAAAAGGTTTAGAAACATTCATTTGAAATAATAAAGCACGTGCAGTTTCGAGAAAATGTTTGTTCTTACATTCGGCCACTCCATTTTGAGATGGAGTATCAACACACGAAGTTTCATGAAGCATACCATTTTGAACCATATAAGATTGAAATAAAGCTTATGTATATTCTTTGGCATTATCACTTCGCAAAGTATGAATTGAAACATTAAATTGAGTTTTAATCTCAACACAAAATGCGCAAAAAATAGAAAACAATTCAGAACGACTCTTCATTAAATATAACCAAGTTACACGAGAATAATCATCTATAAAAGTAACAAAATACTTAAATCTAGGTTTAGACAAAATAGGACAAGGACCACAAACATCATAATGAACTAATTCAAAAGGAACACTAGCACGTTTATTAACTCTTGGATTTGAACTAAGACGATGATGTTTTGCAAATTGAGGATAAAGTTTCTTCAGTAAAGGAAGAGATGGATGGCCCAGTCTACAATGTGCCTCGAAGGGAGAGGTTACACTAAAACAAGCGACAGATTTCGGTATTGGTGTGTCAAGAATATAGAGGCCTCGAGACTCATGTCCTTTACCAATAGTCTTCTTCATCATAAGATCCTGAAATAAGCAACGATTAGAAAATAATGAGATGCAACAGTTAAGATTGCGAGTAAGCTGACTTATAGAGATCAAATTAAAGGATAAGCTAGGTAAATGTAAGACAGACGACAAAGGAAGCAAAGGAGTGGGAGTAACTGTGCCAGACCCAAGAACATGAAATGGTGACCCATCGGCTAAGGTAACAGTAGAGGTAGAAATGTGTGATTGAAGAATAGAAAAGAGACTAGAATTACATGTCATATGATCTGTGGCACCAGAATCAATAACCCATTTGGAAGATGAGGAAATGAGACACGCATTTGATTTACCTGAATCAGCAATAGCAGCGACAGAAGGTGATGAAGACCTTAGTGATTCTTGATATTGTGAGAACTTGATAAATTCATCTGCAAAGATAAGAACCGATTTTTTAGAAGTATCAGAAGTGGATGCAATATGAGCCGAGTGACCTTTCTGATGCTTGTACTGAAGCTTTCTACAGTCATGTTTCGTATGTCCTGGTTTGTGAGAATAGTGACATACAATACCGCTTAGGTCCTGTGGTCGAGTTTCAAACTCGTGCGAGTCGCTTCCTTTGTTTCTGTTCATATAAGTTGACCGTCCATGCTCATAATTATTACTTCGGCTAACCAAAGCACTATTTAATTGAGCAGGTGGAGGTGGAGTGTCTTCTATACGAAGTATTCAACTAAATACCTCTTGTAAATAGGAGATCTTAACCAGAAAGAACCTGGGACTTAACAGTCTCAAAAGTAGAGGGACGACCGGCAAGAAAACTCATGACCACTATTTGTTCCCGTTGGCTTTGCTGAACCTTTACATCAGAGCTAAAAGGCATCAAACTATTGAGCTCCTCATAAATCCTTTTAAATTCCATAAAATAATTTGTGAGTGACTGATCTTGTTTGTCAACATGGTAAAATTCTTTGCATACCTCATATATGCGAGAAAGATTTCCTTTACCAGAATATAAGAAATCCAAATAATCCATCAATTCCTTAACGAATTCACAATGATTGATCAAGTCAATTACATTGCTTTCAATAGAATTCCGAATCTGCAAAAATAAGCGAGCATCTTCTATAAGTCATGTCTGCTTTGAATCATCTTTAGAAGGATCATTAGTCAAATGAGTATCTTTGTCGATACTTCTCAAATAAATTCGAATGGTCTTGCTCCAAGCCAAATAATTCGAGTCATTGAGCTTATGGTCCTTGATTTTAGACATCACAGGCACCATATCCGTTACAACATTAGATTTATTTTCAGTCATAACTCTTACAAACGACAAGGCATCGAGCAAACGAACAAACAAAATCCAACAACAGTAACAACCAAACACGCAGCAAACAAGAACACAAAATTGGAAGAACACAAACCTGAACAATCACAAGCGATAAGTGCCAAACCACCACTGATGACGTAGGGGAACGGCGGAGAGCAACACGAGGTCGACCGGAGAAGAATGCTACACGGACGCGCTCACACGCACCGACGCGTGGAAAGATGGCAAAAAGTCGCGGTGGCACATGTGGCTCACTTGCGGCTCGTCTGGTGACCGAACTTCAGGGTTTAGCCGTCGGCGGCTGGTCTTCCTCCCTGTGCCGGCGGTGAGACGCGTGTGGCTCACTCGCAGCTCGTCTGGTGACCGGACTTCAGGGTTTGGCCGGTCGACGGTGGGTCTTCCTCCCTGTGCCAACGGTGAGAAAAAATGTGCACTCCAAAAGGGTGTTCCGAGTTGGAACTCAAAAATGCACCAAATCCTAATTTGTGTTTACCCAAAATCAACCCCTAATTTGAACGGAAAAAAAAAATTCCCAAATTTTGTAACCCAAATGCTCTAATATCATATAAAACTCAGAATTCATTCTTCTTATTCTCATTCAAAGACACTACCTATTTATATACAAAATTAGCGACACTCTAAGGTGACATACACCTAATACACAACTAAAACACCTAATACACAACTAAAACACCTAATACACAACTAATATATTCACCTAGTGATAGACACTTAATACACAACTAATCATCTTTAACAAAAACAAAGAAAAAACAACAAAAATCGTAGTTATCAAGCTACTATTACTTATTAGGTCGAGAAATTTCAAGGAGAAATCCACTTCCAATGGAACTTTTAACCTAGAACAAATGGAATAGTTCTATAAAATGTTATCATAACTTTCAAACATCGGGTCAGTCTTCATTATATGTTCTCTCTAGTTCACCAACCCTTAAAGGTAATTTTTTAAAGGCATTAAATACCACATATTGGATTAAAACTCATTGGATTGTTGATTCTAGTGCTTCAAATCACATGGTTGATGCTTATCATCTCTTTCTTCATATTTACCTTGTGTCGAAAATTTTAAAGCAAAAAATTGCAGATGACTCTCTTTTGAAAAAGAAAGTACTAAATTTTTTGATTCCATAACTCTTAAATCGGTTCTTCATGTTCCAAAGTTATCATGCAATTTATTATCTATTACTCAATTAACAAAACGTTTCAATTGCTCTGCTAATTTTTTCCCTTCATCTTATGTATTTGAGGACTTATCGTCGAAAAAAACGACTAGCAGTACTAAAGAATATAAAGGATTACTACTCTGAGGAAGCCAATGTGAGTATATAGTGTTAACTTGCAAATTGTAGTTCTGTATTTCTTCCCAAGGATAATGAAATTTTGTTTCGGTATTTTAAAATGTGACCCTAATTTTCATTATTTAAAACATTTATTACCTTCTATTATTTCAAATAAAAGATTGTCTGATTTACAATATGAAATTTGTGAATTTGATAAATATCAGCATACATCACTCCAAAAATCCAAATATACATCATCTAAGCCATTTATTATAATCCAGAGTGATTTATGGGAACCATCTCTTAATCTAAAACGTACCCATACAAAATGATTCGTAATCTTTATTGATGATCATACCCGAGTGTATTAGGTTTACTTATTAAAGGACAAAACTGATATTCGTATTAACACAAATTCATATTTTATGCACTGATAATGGTATCGAATATTTCAATACTACCTTGGGAAAGTGTCTTTGAGACCATGGGATAATTCACCAAATTTCCTGTGTTTACACTCCTTAAATAGGCACCTTTTGGAAGTTACGAGGGCCTAATATTTACCATCAGTGTGACAAAAATATTTTAGGGAGATGCAATTTTGACATTTGGTTATCTCAAAAATAGGAACACTAGTTGTGTCCTTTCGTTCGAAACATCTCTCCACATATTAGAAAAAATGCTACCCTATATCTCTTCTAATCTTCAATCTTTCTCACAAAGTGTTTGGTTGTGCTACCTTTGTGCATATTCACACCCATAATTGAAGTAAACTAGATACAAGAGCTCTTAAATGTGTTTTTATGGAATATTTTCCTACTCAAAAGAGATACAAATACTATGAAATATCTACAAAAAGGGTTTCAATAGTCTTGATGTCACATTCTTTATGAACATACCTTATTACAAAAAATCCTCTCTTTAGGGGAAGAATTTGAGTGAAGCTCGATTTTTTAACTTTGACCTATCTTTTCTTGATACTAACTACTATTCCAAACACTAGTCCTAAAGCTATATGACCACATCATTCTAATGTGCCATTTATAGAGGAAAATGTGAGCTTAGGGAGAGATGCTAACACACAAAAAGACAAGGAAATACTTGTTTATACAACAAGGCCAAACTCAAAGTATAAGGAAAATCTCACATTTAATACTAAGAGAGTCCGAACAGGTGATAGTTCCAAATATCCTTGAGTCTCCTTCCAATACAAGTAATTATGAGCCTTCTATTAATAATTTACCTATCGTTCTCAGAAAATAAACTCGATCTTGTACTCTTCATACTCTATCAAAATTTGTGTCTTATAATACTTTATCTCCTAAATTCCATGTTTTTACTTCTAACCTTGATAGGGTAAAAATTTCAAAAAATATTGATAAGGCATAGGAGACTCCCACCTGGAGAGAAACAGTAATAAAATTACGAGCTTTAAAAAAAAGGAACTTGGAATGTGGTTGCTAAAAGATTTATTTAAACCTATGATATTAACTACACAAAGAAATTTGTACTTGTAGCGAAATTAGATACAATTTGGATTTTATTATCATCAGTAACAAGTAACAAATATGGACCGGACTCTTCAATAGCTAGATGAAGAAAGATGAAATTTTTATGACGCTACCACCAAGTTTTTATAAACAGTGAGAAGAATATAGCATGCAAACTCAATAAGTCTTTTTATGGTTTCAAACAATCACCTAGAGCATGGTTTGATAGCTTTGCAAAAGTGATAAAGAGTCGAGGATATCAACAGGAATAGTTAAATTACACTATATTCTTCCAACAATCTGGAGATGAGTTGAACATGATTTTGATTATATATGTTGATGTTGATGATATAATATTTACTAGGGATAACTTAGTTGATGAGAGACTTAAGAAAAGTCTAGCCATTGAGTTTGAAGTAAGAGACCTAGGATAGATACATTACTTTCTGGGTACGGAGATTGCTCGATCAAAAAGAGGTATTAGTGTCTCTAAATGAAAGTATGTTCTTTACCTATCGATAGAAACTAGCATGCTTGGGAGCAAACCAAGTGACACTCCATTTGAAGGAGGAAAGAAAGCATAGGATAATGGAACACCCATTGAAAAAGACAAACATCATAGACTAATTGGGAAGTTATTCTACCTATCACACATAAGACCTTACATTGTATTTGCGGTTTAGTATGGCAAATCAATATATACATTCACCAAAGGAAATTCATCTAGAGTTGTGTATAGAATTCTCATATATCTTAAAAGCTCTCTAGGAAAATGACAGTTCTTCAACAAAACTCAAAGTAGAGAAATAGTAGTCCTTACAGATATAGATTGGACATGTTCTCTAAGAGATAAAAGGTCTACTACTGAATATTGTACTTTTTTTTTGGAAAAACCTAGTAATTTGGAGAAGTAAGAAATAAAATGTAGTAGGTAGAAACAACGCTGAAGCTAAGTTTTGAGTAGTTATATAAGGGATATGTAAAGGATTTTGGTAGAAGAAACTCCCGAAAGAACTATAGATCAATATTTCTCCCAATCCATTTTAGCATGACTGGATCAAACATGAAGAAGTGGATAGACATTTCGTTAAAGAAAAAGTTGAAAACGGAATTACTTGCATGACCTATATTCCCACCAAAGAGCAAACGGCAGATATCTTCACCAAAAGACTACTTCAACAAAGTTTCAATAATTTCGTTAACAAGTTAGACATGATTAATATATATGATTCAAATTGAGGGGAAGTGTTGCAATCTCGATATCTTTGGGATATTTTTAGGGAATAAAAACAGTTACAAAACAGCTGGAGATCAGTTGAATATGTGTTTCTGATTGTTAGGGATTTTTCAAATTTTATTTATCTTTATTTTGTTTATGGTATTATATAAACCAGTCCTATGAATATGATTATACAAAATATGAAAAAATGAATATATTTCTTTAGTCTAGTCCTCATTTAAGCTATTGGAAGAATGACCAATATTATTGTTATATATTTATCAAAAACAATTACCATTCTCACAGATAAGATGCTGAGAGTGAGTTCCATGTTTAGCGATAAACTTGATAACATCAGTGACAGCCATATGTCCTTCATACGTTATTGGAATTGAATTCTTCCTTTCTGCTGGAAATAACAACAGAGCAGGATAAGCTTCCTCCTGCAAGTTCCAAGTGAACCGAATCAACACATGGAAATAAATGATAGTTTTGGCTGAAAAATACTAATTTTTTTTTCAATATAAATTATAAAAGAACGATGAAATTGCAGTTTTTATGATTGATGATGTGTAACAACTATCCAAATTCCAAACATTCAAACTGACAGGAAATAAACAGAAAATAGAAAATTCAACAAGGATGCACCCTAGATATTGGATGGAAAGGATCACAGACAAAAATGAAAATTGATGTCAAACTTGAACCAATCGATATGTCCCCCAAGAACAACAAAAACAAACCACCAACTTAATCCTTTTAAACAATAGAAAACTTAAAGGCATTGACTTCAACCAAAATGGTCAAACTTTTCTACAGCAGTCTAAAGATAAACTATGTAAGGTGAAAATATTATTTTCTTTTTATATCTAATCCTATCTAATTCCAAATTCTAACAAATTAATGCAATATCCCTAAAATCTAGAAGCAACTTCCTATTGAACTAGTTATTTTCTGAGATCCTTCTCTGGTATTTCTTCATAGGGTAATTTTATAATCAATTTTAAAATTTAAAAAGAGAAAATTGCAGGCGTAAGAAACAAGCTAACTTGGATCTATTAATAGGAACTCTTAAACCACTCCAATGACCAAGGGCAACCCCACATTTTAGGGAAGACTACATAACCTGTACCAGCTTGATACAAAACAAAACCTTACAATTTGAAATTGTAGCTTCAGTCGTCATATTTGATAAAGGTGTGGTTAAAATGAGCCAAGAATCACATCATTAAAGAAATGCTATTATTCTTAAGCATATGGCAAAAAGGCAGTTTTCTGATAAGCCGCTGAATGGGAGATATAAGGCTCATGAATCAAAACTAAAAAAGTTCTTAGCAAGGATTCTTTGCTTTTCATTTAAGTCAACATGCCCAGTTTATGCACTAACAATTGTTATGTAGAATGAATGGGAAGGAAAACTTGAAAGAAAAGAGAAAAAAGTTAGGGATTCTGACATTAGGTTTTAAAGGAGAGGGAAAATGAGGGAAAAATGATTGTACCAATGGCCAATAATTATAACCAAGTATAATGAATCAGTAGATAGAAGTAAATTCTATATACTATAAAGCTACTCAAAAGTTAGCCCCAAAGCAATAAACCTTCCCTAAGTAAAACAAAACAAAAAAAATGAACATAAATCCCAGGAATACCATAGACTTCCATATCTGTTCCGAATTACATATTGTAGACTATTCTGAGAATCTGCTTTATTAGTGATGAACAGACTGTATTATTCGATGTAAAACAAGCTATAATTATTGTTGATACCAACTGTTATATTCCTAGCTTAGTGGTCATTAATTTGTTATCTTCCTATTTATAGTGTTGTATATACATTAAAGAAAATCATAGAATGAAGTGAAAATACATACTCCAATTATCTCCATCATATCTCTCATAATATAATTTTCATGGTATCAGAGCATTTTTGAAATCCAATTGTGTGTTCTCACCAATTCTGTCTGAAGAAGGAATTTTTTTTTTCGAAATAAATAGTTCTTAGGAGACGTTTGATTTCTGTCACCATCAGCCACCATCAACCATTTACTCATCGTCATCGCCGATGATATAATATCATCTCAGACCAGTCAGCACCTACCGTATCAGATTCAGATCCAACCTCAATCTCAGGCAACCGAGAAAATATAATCTGTGCAAGCTCATACATTGTGTACCTTGCATTTCGTTGAAGCAAATCACCACAACTAGCCGATTGTTGAACAACTTGAAAGCAAGTATTCACAACGGTGCAAACCGATTGATCGGTTAACAAAATAGAAGCACGGTGTCTCAAACCAAGGATCATCGCCATCATCGCCAGTCATCATCATCGCCGACCATCATTGTTGTCGCCAACCATCTCTTCATCGTCGTCGTCGATCATCATCGTCGTCTGCCTCAGTCCCGCAAGCCAGTAAATCGGCATTTGCATTCTGTTTTCCTTTTTTTTTCCAATACCCGTAAAATAGTTTATTTGTAATATATCTTGGCCCGGCCCGGCCCGGCAAAACCCAACCCGACCTGATCCAACATACCCGATCCGGCCCAACAGATTATCTCAAAAAAAAAAAACCACAAATTTCAGTCCACATATAATCTACAATTGAAATAAATGGCTACGGGAAAACCTATAATTACTGATTACATGGAAAACAGTCTTATGCCCATCACTAGTCATAAATTAAATGGACACAATTACCTTCAGTGGTCCCAATCTGTCATGATGTTTATATGCGACAAGATGAAAGATGATTACCTTACTGGCGATGCAGTAGCTCCGAATAAGGACGATCTACAATACAGAACATGGAAATCTGAAAACAATATGGTGATGTCTTGGTTGATCAATTCCATGACAAATGAAATTGGAGAGAATTTTCTTCTCTACAAAACTACCAAAGGAATATGGGATGCCGCCAAAGACACTTATTCCAGTTCTGATAATATGTCTGAACTATTTGAGATCGAAAACATCCTCCATGATTTTCGTCAAGACGAGTTAGCAATTACACAATACTTTAACTCTCTCACTCGATGTTGGTAACAATTAGATCTGTTTGAGGTTCACTAATGGACCTGTCCAGCACACATCTTGTACAAAGAGCTTATTGACAGGAAACGGGTTTTCAAATTTTTACTGAGGCTCCATAAAGATCTTGATGATGTGCGCGGTAGAATTCTCGGAACAAAACCCTTGCCCAACATTCGTGAAGCCTTTTCTGAAGTCCGTCAAGAGGAGAGTCGAAAGAAAGTAATGATGGGTCCTCAATCTACCATTTCCGTGACTGGAGAAGGATCTACACTTGCTATTCGAGGCCACCAGCACTCTCATAATACAGACAACCATCCTCGTCGTGGAAGACCTTGGTGTTATCATTGTCGTAAACCTGGTCATACTAAGGAAACCTGCTGGAAAATTCATGGCAAGCCCACTGATTGGAAACCACCATTCGCACAGCACATCAACAAAGAAAGTTATGGAAAAATTGCCTCCAAATCTCAAGGCACTGAGTCACCTGAATCTGCTCTGTTTAGCAAGGAACAAATTGATCTCCTTCAGAAATTATTTGGACAATCCTTGACCACATCATCTGCCACTATAGCTCAATCAGGTAACACCCTCAATGCTCTTAGTGTGAAACAGGTTATGAGACCATGGATTGTTTATTCAGGTGCTTCAGACCACATGACGGGTGATGCTTCTCTTCTCATGAATCAAAATCTACCAGAATGGACACACCGTCCGAATTGCCGATGGTTCAGTATCCAAAGTAACAGGAATTGGTTCAACCAAAATTTCAAACTCCTTTATTCTAGATTCTGTCCTTCTTGTTCCTACACTTGATTGTAATCTTGTATCAATTACTAAACTCACCCGTGATAAAAATTGTATGGCTAAACTTGTTCATAACCTATGTGAATTTCAGGACTTGGATTCGGGAAAGATGATTGACAGTGCTAAAGAATTCTCGGGACTCTATCTCCTCAAAAGTGAAGAACCTTCAGCAAGACAAGCCCACCAAGTTGTATCCGAAGTTTCTTATCAAAATAAAGCTTTGTTAAATCTTAAGTCCAATAAAGATGGTGAAATCATGTTGAATCACTATCGCTTAGGTCATCCTAATTTCAAGTATTTACAGAAACTTTTTCCTTCATCCTTTAGAAATAAAAATTCAGAAGATTTTCAGTGTGAAGTATGTCAAATTTCAAAACATGTTAGAAGTTCATATCCGCATCTTCCACATAAAAAATCACATCATTTCTCATTAATTCACACTGATATATGGGGACCTTCTCGAATCAAAAACATCACAGGGACACGTTGGTTCATTTCATTTGTGGATGATCATACTCGAATCACTTGGTTATTCCTAATGAAAGAAAAATCTGAAGCATGTCAAATTTTTAAAAACTTCAATACCATGATTCAAACCCAATTTCAAACAAAAATCCAAGTTTTGAAATCTGACAATGCTAAAAAATACTTCACTTCCACCCTTACTGATTATCTGTTAAGTCAAGGGATTGTCCATCTAAGCTCATGTGTTGACACACCTCAACAAAATGGGGTGACTGAAAGAAAGAATAGGCATCTTCTCGAGGTAGCTAGATCCCTCATGCTCACAACTCATGTCCCTCAACATTTCTAGGGGGATGTTGTTCTTACAGCTACCTATCTTATCAATAGGATGTCATCTTGTATCCCCTTGTTTAAAACACCTATCAATACTCTACTTGAGTCATACCCATACACCAAAATCGTGTCCCACATTCCCTTTAAAATGTTCGGATGTTCTGCTTATGTCCATGTACATCATAGTGGCAAACTTGATCCTCGAGCCATCAAATGCATATTCCTAGGGTATTCATCATACCAAAAAGGGTACAAATGTTTTTCTCCTATCACAAAATGATTCTATAATACAATGGATGTCACATTCTTTGAACAAAATCCGTACTATTCCAAACCTGTCATTCAGGGGGAGAACATATGCAATGAATACCAGCTTTCGAATATCATAACCACTCAGTCTCCCACAAATCCTATCCCGCAACTGCCAGAGAGTGAATCAATGTCTCAAATAAATACTCTTACTAATCCCAATGAACCCTCAACTTCTCTACCAACAGATCCAAACTTCCTTATCCCGAACAATGATATTCTTGTCTACTCTAAAAGGAAAACAACTCAAGAAAGAGCAGAGAACCGAGCATATCTTGAGCCAATTCAGGAATCCAACCCGAGTACAAGCCACTCCGAAAATTCACAAGGTAACATCCCTGAACCTCATATTATTGAATTACCTCCTAATGATTTGAATTTGTCAATTGGTATAAGGAAAGGTGTAAGATCATGCACAAACCACCACATCTACAACTTTGTTTCCTATAAAAATCTCTCACCAGGTTATAAGGCATTTATCAGTAACCTTGATCAAATAGAGGTTCCAAATTCTGTTCATGAAGCATTTCAGATACCTGAATGGAAGACAGCTATTCGTGAAGAACTCAATGCCTTAGAGAGAAAAAAGACTTAAGAGATCACAGAACTACCATCGGAAAAACAAACCGTTGGGTGTAAATGGATCTTTACAATCAAACACAAAGCAGACGACAGTATAGAAAGACTCAAAGCTCGCCTTGTGGCTAAGGGATTCACTCAGATATATGGGCTTGACTATCAAGAAACTTTTGCACCTGTAGCAAAACTCAACACTATTCGTGTTCTTCTCTCCTTAGCATCTAACTTGGATTTGCCTCTTTACCAATTAGATGTCAAGAATGCATTCCTTAATGGTGATCTCAAATAAGAAGTCTACATGGACATTCCTACTGGAATTGAATCTTCTGTTCTAACCAATAGAGTCTGCAAACTTAAAAAATCCTTGTATGGATTGAAACAGTCACCACGTGCCTGGTTTGATAGGTTTTCCAAAGTTTTGAAGAGATATGGGTACAATCAATGTCAATCAGATCACACACTATTCGTCACACACTTCTCTAATGATAGAATAGTTATCCTAATTGTGTACGTAGATGATATTGTTCTAATAGGTAATTCTACAATTGAGATGAATAAACTCAAGGAATTTCTTGCCAAGGAATTTGATATCAAAGATCTGGACAATCTCAAATATTCCTAGGGATGGAAATAGCACGAACAAAAAAGGGCATATCTATATCTCAAAGAAAATATGTACTTGATCTTCTCAAAGAAACTGGAATGATCGGGTGTAAACTGATAGAAACTCCGATGGACTCTACAGTAAAACTCGAGATCAAAGAAAATAGTACACTTGTGGACAAAGGTTGTTACCAAAAATTAGTACGAAAACTCATTTACCTATCCCACATTAGACCAGATATTGGTTTTTCAGTAAGTGTTGTAAGTCAATTTATGAATAGTCTCACTGAAGAACACATGGAAGCAGTCTATCGTATACTCAGGTATCTCAAGATGACACCAGGAAAAGGATTATACTTCAGTAAGAATTCCACAAGAAAAATTGAAGTCTTTGCAGATGCTGACTGGGCAGGTTCTATAGTGAATCGCAGATCTACCACTGGGTATTGTACATTCGTATGGAGAAATCTTGTAACTTGGCGAAGTAAAAAACAGTCAGTAGTTGCTCGAAGTAGTGCAGAAGCTGAATTTAGAGCTATGGCTCATGGGATTTGCGAAGGAATGTGGTTAAGAAGACTACTCAATGAACTGGACTTCACAACTCCTGAACCAATCAACATGCATTGTGACAATCAAGCTGTAATAAGAATTGCAAAAAATCCAGTTCATCATGACCGAACCAAACATGTAGAGATAGATCGTCATTTCATTAAAGAAAAGTTAGATGAAAAAATCGTGGACCTACTATATACATCTACACATCATCAAATTGCAGATATCCTTACCAAAGCATTACCTCGAACAATCTTCGAAGAATTGAGTTGCAAGTTAGGAATGATTAATATCTATTACCCAACTTGAGGGGGAGTGTAGACTATTCTGAGAATCTGCTTTATTAGTGATGAACAGGTTGTATTATTCAGTGTAAAACAAGTTGTAATTATTTTTGATACCAGCTGTTATATTCCTAGCTTAGTGGCCACTAATCTGTTATTTTCCTATTTATAGTGTTGTATATACATTAAAGAAAATCAGAGAATGAAGTGAAAATACATAATCCAATTATCTCCATCATATCTTTCGTAATATAATCTTCACATATATTCTACTTCTTCACATGACACTGAATTATGTAATATTTATAGACATCTGATTTTTTTAAAGGGGGAAATAAGTACGTATTTCAAAATATATACCTGATCTGTTGATCTCAGTATCAAACTACAATCATTTAGTGTACAATCCAGTAGGTAAACAAGTGGAAGTCTCAGGATTACATCCTTTAAGTTGCCTACAACATGCACAGATGATTGTTAGATGGATGATTATAAGCGGCTCAAGTACTCTAAAATTCATCAATCATTTGCCTTTTAAACAGAGCACGTGTGTAATGCAATTCAAACTATAGAGCAGATAACAAAATTCAGCTTCAAACGCAAGATTAAAATGGGGTAAAATGTTGCAAGGGTGAGGCAGGATAAGAGGGAACTTGAGGCTAGAACACAAACAAAACACTAGTATTAGGATTCCAGGATTGCAGGGATGACAGTAGGAAGAATATAATTCTTGCCCTTACATCACGTAACTGATAAACAAGAAAAAGATTCAGTTTTCTCAATATCATTAAAATTTGAAACATTTTATTAACAGTAAAATGAAAACTCAGCACATTTAAAAGGAAAAAACAGACTTGATGCCAAAATTGAATAGTATTTTTTTTTTTTGGCTAAGAAAATTGAATAGAACAATTTACATGGAATTTCAAAGATAAAGTACCTACCACCATCAAACATTGTTTTCCCACTCCTATATCCACTTGGCAACATGTTAATGTAGCCCTTCATAGCCCGATAAACTTCACAAACAACCAACTCCATTCTTTGACAAAACCCACACCATCTATTGCTAAACAGGACCAAGACATCCTTATTCAAAGCATCAGTGTCAGATTGATTATTTCCAAGAACAAGGTTGGAGAATGTATTACTTGTTATTTGAGGGATAGAATCCACCTCGTGGAAATCTAAATTGACAAATGGTGGTCGAGTGGCCTCTCTAGGAGCATGAAGTGCAGTTTCAGACTGTTGGTATGGCAGAAGAGTTATATTCAGAAACCTAGTAAGAAAATCAGTAAGTGAGGAATAGCTGAAATTTTTCTCAGCTGGGAAGACATAATGCCGCTGCACAACAGGATCAATTATTACCATGGCTGGAACCTCTAATTCACCAGTCAAAGCTTGAACTAATCGGTAACTACCATCCGAAAAGAAAAAAGAACCTGTAAAGACTTGGAAATGATGAAACTGTTGCTCCCCCAACTTGTCTACATCTAAATAACCTGTTTCTCCAGCCTTTACATGTCCAACTACATCAATTTCATCCTCATCTGCAAATAGTTCGGATTCTGCAAACTTTAACTGTTTATTTGAATCTACATGTGCTATTTTTTCTTCATAATGCTTCGAATGAAGCTCTGCATCAGTAACTTTAGAATTTACTGGATGCTGTTCATAAGGCAACTCAACTTTGTCTTTGTCAATGTTAACATCACTAGCAATATGGTCTTCATTCAACAGTTTTGGCATATCATGGTCAGCCTGTGTTTCTGACTCTGATGGAAGTGTATTTACTAACTGAATGTCAATATCATCTGATAGAAGCTGAAAACCCAACTCCTTTGCAAGTGAGCTTAACTTACCGTCCTTCTTTTCGTGAAGAAGAGATTCTAAGATGTCATGCAAGGAACTGCGAAGATCTGAAGATTGCTTATTCCAAGTGACATGCTTATCCTCATTCAAGATCATCATAGTGGACATCTTGTACTTCAATTTAATCATCTTTGACTTAGGGGATAGTTTTAATTTAGGATGTTGAGAAACACCCCTAAAATCCTCATAGTCTTGGACTGATTTCCCAAGCCTATCACCATTTTGTCCAACCATCTGATACTTGATATGATTTGACAGAGCCAGTTCTCGGAAAGCAGATAGAGCCTCTTTACTCTTGCTTCTGGTGTCAGATGAGTCTGCTGACCGATCCACAAATAAGAGTACTGAAGGCTTGTCTGCAGGTAAAGCAGACTCCATGGAATGGCTGTCACCTTCAAGCTAAATGAAGTTAAACAGATTTTATGTAAGAACAATATATAACAAACAATATCATAAGAAATTACTTTAAAATAATAACGAGCATAACAAAAACAGAGAAACAGGATAAAACAAAGAAAATGATGGGTGTAAAGTGATACAAATGGGTATAAAAAAAATTAAAACTAATTTATATGTAGAAACAACTAATTGTGAAAAGAGTATAGAAGTTTTCCTAAAAGGGGTACATTAAGAAACTTCTACTCTACTATCAGCACTACAAAACAAGTGGGCAAATAAGAAATACCAAATTAGTTTGAGGCAGGAATTTTATAACAAATTTCACGTTTAGTAATGTGATTAAGATTGAGTAGCTTTTGTTTACTAGTCAATGCAAAAGCAAGTGCAAAATGATATAATCAAGTGTCAATGTCATTGCTTTACTTTCAAGGATTCATGCATTCTCTTCTTTGACCAACCTTACCTACATGACTAGATCTGAGCTTCTGGTTTTAGAGAATATTTGCACAATGATGAGTAATTTTGGCAAGAAAACATATAATGAATGACCCGCCCATCCATGCTTATCGAAGCAATTAATTACAATATTATATTGAACCTGGACATTGGTCTATTAGATGAGATCGTTCTGCTTGCAAGAGTTGGGTAATGGGTTGGATGGAATTCCAATAATAAAGCAAAGACAATAAGCTTTATGCCTGATTAATTTCAGAACCAGATCCAGCCACTACTCAGAAAGTTACATTCCAACCCAGTCAATTTTTTTGGCAAAAAACCCAGAGATATTTCACATTAGAAAATTGGCAAAACATCATCCTCATAACCTTATCAAAATCATATTTCATGAAGATTGTAGGAGTAGTCTATAATAAAAATTTAGGCTGATACAAAACAGCTGAAGGGGGGTGGGGGTGACACAACATTCAAGCATTTCCCCACTGGTTGTTTTACAGACCACAGACATATATATCTATGTTTAGTGTAGGGAAAATGTAGTTTATATATTACTTTAAAAATCAAAATTAGCTAGCGTGGCCTTAACCTTAAAAACTGAGAGCTGGTAGAAAGAATAAGGAGCAAATGAGTCCTAGGCAAGCCTTGAAGGCAAGAAATGCCATGGCAATAAATTACCAGGCTAGCTTGGGTTTGTTCCCTGTTCTTGCAGTTTGCAGCCTGGACCCCATATACAGTAGGAGTAATAGTCTAGAGTTTGAACAGAAAACATTCTCATTTTGCTTAAGAAACACCTTTTTCAAACCCTTTGAAGTTTGATCGTTCGTGTACATAAAGTTCTTCTAGCTACACTTTAGTATCTTTTCCTCCAACCTTGCTCATTTTTTTTTCCTTTACTTACACAAAGGCACTGACTCTTTTAAAAGGGACATTATAAATAAGCCCTTGATTTCTAATTTGAAACAGTATCGCCATCTTAATTAGAAGTAGGAAGTTTTCATAAGATCATTTAAAAGTACATTGTTTGACAGCAAACAAGTGAATGTACAAGGTAAAAAGAAGGCATTCTAAAAAGATATATTTGGAAATTGAAAGTTTTGAATAAGCAGAACTATATTATCCGTAGTTGGTCAGAGAACAACTACTTATTTTTCCCACAAAATGCCCCCAAAGTTAGGAACTAGTAGATATAGAAACAGATGAAAGAATATTTTTGTGGTGTGTTCCATTAATGTTATTTAATGAATACACAAATGTGTAAATATACATTGGATTTTTTGCCAATTAGATTATCATATTGACAATTTGACTTACACAAATACTTATAGCTTAAAATCTCAAGTAGGAATGTATGCAAGAATCCATGGAAGTCAGCCATGGAAGATTAAGGAATGAAAATGATAGGAATATTCAATGTACATGTGGAAACATGATTAAAAGGCATCCCATCATTCATCCACAATATTAAGTTCAGAGATGTGTGAAACAATACAGAGAAATGGGATGTAGAATAATATTTAGGAGGCTGAGGCAAATGTAAAAGAAGATTTTGATGTTCAAATATAATATAACAAAATACTAATAACGTTTGGTTACAGAAAAGAAGTAGAATAGCATGAAAAATAAACCTACCTCAGCAATAATTGAATTATCCATCTGTAATGCATTATGAAGTTCGTCAGCATTTTTCACAATCTTTAAACAACTTGGACACCCAGCAAAGTGAAGCACAACCATCCATGCATCAGAATCCTGAATCCCTAGGGTTTTGAGCATTGATCTGTCAGAGACCAAGCCAGTTCTTAGCCTTTCAGGAGGCAGTACGAAATCTCTTGCAACAGACATGAAACTTGAGAAGAAAGAATCAAACTTTTGTTGTTCTTCAAATGCACAGGATGTGGAAATTCCTGAACTTACATTCTCAGTCTCCTTAAATTGAGCACTGTCATTTACCCGGCTGAAGTCTGCAACCCAAGGAACTCCACCAAACACATTAGTAACATCACACTTCATCTTTGCATCTGCCAAGCCCTGTTTTAATTATTTTAAAAGGAAAAAAGCAAGAAACCCATCACATAGTGTTCTATTGGACTTGTGTTTTCTTTGAGAAATCGATCTCAAAATGATGTACAGTCATGAACTACCAACCACCTTATGAATATTCTTCTCAGTAAATGTCAGTGGTCTGTTTGACTCTCCTTGAAAGCTAGTTCCAAATAGATCTCCTGGAACACCAGGCTTTTAATCAAAATCATTTAAGCAACAAACCCACAATCCACAAGTGAATAAAAGCAAATGAAGGCAATTCTTATATTGAGAGATTAAATTTTTATAGTGATAGACGAACAAGCACCCGGACATATCATGTAAAAATGGGCAAATGTTTATATTTATCTACTAATAATACTATATGAATTTTTTTAATCTGGTACTTGTACTATTTTTTTTTTCTTTTCAATTTACTACTGGTGTTGTTATAATGTGTTCCAATCAACTACCGTCAGCCAAATAGACTGCAAAAAATATTAAGGGTATTTCATGAATTTCATTTGACCTGCATTTGTTGTTATTACTTCCATTTCCGGCCCCAATTATTTCTAACCCCATACCAAGAAAACCTTAATCCCTACTTGTATTGTTCCATATCTGACAATGTACATAGAGGAAGCTTGAATACTAATCACTAGGCAACGTATATTACCTGGCATGCTTCACCTAATATCCTGCATAACAAATTCTCAAATCAAAATTGACCAAAAACAGTTCTCAAATCAAAATATGGATAACTATTTAATTAACCACATTGCAAAATATGATAGCACTCCATTGCTACCTGTATATGTTAAAAAGTACCGTTAATTATGAGGCCATCACAAAGTATGAATCTAACTATTGTCAAGAAAATTTGAAGTATCAACATTAATTTAGGAAAAATATGAATGCTAAATGACAACATCTGCTATTACTAGCTCAAGCACCAAGTTCAGCATATAAAAGGAAAGGAGAAAAAAAGAAGGAAAAAAAGAGAGAGAGAGGTGAGTGGTTAGGCACTCAAATCAGAACAACATCCAGTTCAATTAGAATGGTAATTCCTAATATAACCAGAGCATCCTTCCAAAACAAGAGCTGTAAGAGGATAAAGACTTCACAGTGGGATTTTTATGAGCAGAATGATGTCCATCTTGCTTTTGTCGGTGGAATATTTGGGGAAGATGAGTTGGCGAAGAATAAAGGGGGGAGAAAAAAATGCATGTGTTCATTTTTCCAAAGAAAATGATCAAAGAAAATTCCTAAAATACCCTAACAATTTAACATGATATGCACTTGAATCAGCAATATCAAATTTTTCTATCTAGTTTCCTCACTAGAGTAGTAATAACAATACAAGTAGTAAGTTGAAACAAAAAAAAGTACCATTTTGAGAAAAAAATATTAGTAGTTATATAAATGTTTGCCCGATAAAAAAAGAGATGCAAGGTAGCAAATGTCTCTTTTTTTCTTTCTAAAATGAACACTTCAGTCCTGTAATTTATAGGTTAAGCATTACTAGTCTCATTATTATGAAAAGTAATCACTTTTAGTCCCATAATTAATAAAATACACACTTTTAGTCCATTAAAAATATAAAAATTGAGCACTTATAGTCCAATAAGGAGGATTAATTTTTACAATATAGTGCCTGCTTCCATAAATAACGGGACTAGAGGTGACCAACTTAAAATTACGATACTAAAGTGCTCGAAATGCACATAAAAACAGGACTATTGTGATCTCTTCCTTATAAAAAAGTCATATAAAAGCCTCAAATAACATTGCTCTCTTTTCATTTAAAAAAAAAAGATTGCTCTCTAACTCAATAACTTTTCAGCCTGAAGAACCTTCTTAGCTGAAGACAGAATCAATAAGGATGCTGATAGCTGAGCCGTTTGCAATGAAGTTGGGACTCAACTCGCTTATAGCCTAGTTTATGATTGATGTTTCATTGGATACTCAATCTCAGACTCAATTATAAGGCCAAAAGGAAAAAATTTAATTGTAAGGCTAATCCGACTGTTTGAGACTGAAAATTTTATAACACTCATTAAAAGGGTCGTAAAGGCTTGAATAAGCATTTATAATTTATCCCTGATTACAACTATTGAGCAATAGAAACAATGGATATTAGTATAAATTTATAAAAGGCAATAACATAAGCATCCAGGTCAGATTAATACCAGCTAAAGTTAGCAACAATAAAATCATCTAAAATTAGCCACCTAATCATCAAACTAACTAACCTTTCCCGACAAACCCATTCTCCGTCCCATTTCTCTTTCCCATAGCCATCAATTTATGTGCCCATCCACAAAATTCAAAGAGAATCAATGCCCTGTCAGTTGAATCCACGAATGCCTTTAAATCCTCTTCACTAGTCAAAGTTTTAAAAGGAAGTTCTTCGGACAAACCCCACATGTAAGGATGAATTGAATACAATATATTTCGAGCTCGAAGCCTTCCTCTATACTTATATGATACAGAATGGTGAAAATACAAAACTGTCACTTCATTTTCCGTTGCACCAACAGCATTTGATAGCATTCTCTCTACATTTTTATACATAAACATCAAATTTAGGGATTTGAACTCGTCTGGCCGATCACGAATCAAATTGGATGTCTCTTTTTTGAGTGATCGAAATTCCCCCGACCCTGTCATCAAAATTGAAGTTTAAAAAATATTAGAAAAAAATCAGTAACATTAAATGCAAAGAATATTACTCCATAATAAAGTCTACGAATGGGTAGAGAGCGTACATGGAAGAGTGACAATGAGGAGAATATGAGGGTGGAGTCGAATTTGAGAAGAGAAATTGAGCTTAGTTAGGATGTGCCATTCACCAACGCCATCCGATGATAAATCAATGGCTGATACTAAAGCAGCTATGCATATGCCAAAGGCTACGATCAGATATTTGTTATTCACCATCACACTTCTCTCGGTCTCAGTCTGAGTTTTTCACATCAAATAGCTTAGTGACGTTCCCTCGCTAGGCACTTGGTTTCACATCTAAGAAACCGGTCAGTACTCGTGTGTGCTTTATACAGGGTCGGGCTGCTGGATGAATATGGACTGGGCTTCTATTGAAGATAACTTTTTGGGAAATTCTAATACCATGTCATATATATTAGTGGCGAGCAAAATATCTGAAAAATCCGAAAAATCCGACAAATTTGATCAAATTTGAAAAAATTGAGTGATTTCGATCTAAAATTAGATCGGATTTGGATTGAATTTTATCAATTTGATCGGATTCGGATTAAAATATTCAAATTCATATAATCTGATCTGATCCAATATATTTAATATATTATTTAAAATATATATATATAATAGTATTGTAATAAATAATAAACTAAGTTAATATACTCTGCGACTCCATCTCTTTAATCTTAACAAAACTGAAACCCTAATTAAATTTTTTTTAGCCACCATCTCTCTCTGTCTCTCGTACTCGAGACGACCCACCCCGCCGCTGGTTCCAGTCGCTGCATTCGAGTTGATGTTCGTCTGTCGTTGTTCGGTATTCATTGTTCGCCTATCGTCTGTTGCTTGTCACCGTTCGTTGTACCCCTTAGCTCTTTAGACACCATTACTATTTCGGCTTCATTCTTTCTTCAAAATCCAGTAAGATTTTGCTCTTTTGCAGTTGGGTTTTTATTATTTTGATGTTCAGCTTTCTGGGTCTTGTTAGTTTTTTTCATTCTTTTCTTGATCTCGCTCAGTATACAATCTGGAGTTCGTTAATTTGGTTGGTTTGATTCATAGAGACGTGAATTTGATGGGTTTTGAAAGTGAGAGTTTTATTGTACATTATTGTTGAGAAAAATGGATGAATTTCATTAGATTCAGCAATCGATTTATTCAAAATGGAGATTCATTTTACCCAGATCTATAAGTATTGTTAATTCATTGAGTTGCTTGAGCTTTTGTCAGATTTTTTGTTGCATTGATTTCGTAACAATGAGAGTTCAGTTTTGTTGAGTCCTCATTACCATGTACCTATACTTCTAATTCTTTTTCCGGGATTTGCTGCTTTCAATGCTCAGTTGCTAATTTAATTTGTATACTTGTATCTTGGATTAGCATCAAATAACTTTTTGGCATGTCATAAGCTGTAACTACATTGATTTTGACTGGTATGTGAAGTAAATAGTAACTTTATATTTATTTAAGTTACTTTATGTTGACAGGTTTACAAATATACGCTCTTTAACTCCGAGATCATAAGTTTCGGTATAGCAACGAATCTCCAATTACTTCATAGTTCATGTTGGTTCATGGTCTCTATTTGTACGACTTTTTTGCATCAAGGTAAAAAAGTGAGTACCTATAACATGTTGCACAGTGCTCTTTCATGATTTATGAGATGATGTTATATTGGGAACTTCAACTAACTGTGACATGATTTGGTGCACTAAAGTATTATATCAAAACTTTCCATGATCTAAATGCTTTATTGCTATAAAATGAATGTATTTTATATTATATTTATTGATTGGTTAATTAGAAAGGTCTTTTGAGTAATATATTGCCATAGATAAATCTTGTCCTCTATAATATAACGATATGTTCTGCTAGTTTTGTGATGGTATTTTGGTCTCTTTTACAGGTTGGCATTCAATTTTTCAAGTTGGGATCTTTAAGGGCTTGATGGTATTGGAACCTTGAATGTTTATTAAAAAGAGTTATTATTATTATTAATTTTGGAGAGTGAAGTTAATTTATGTAATTGATATTTAATTTTTTGGAGTTAAATTATGTAATTGATGTTTAATTTTTTTTCTTTTTGATTATTTTTGTTGAATTATTTTTAATCATGTTGTCTATTTTTTAATTTGTATGAAAAATATTTTTATTTTAGATTTTTTTATTTTATGTAATTTTTCATTTTATATGTTGAAATTATATCATATTTGTATTTGTTCGGATTAACATTTATAGCGGTTCGGATCAGATTGATATTTCATAAATTTTTTATTTATGTAATTTTTTTAATAGATTTAAATTAAAATTTTGACCATATCCGATCGGATTAGAACTTAAAGCGGATTCAGATTGAATAATTTTTGGATTGGATCGGATTCGAATTTGTTCGGATTGACATGTACAACGGATCGGATTCAGATTGACATTTAAAGCGGATTCAGATTGAATAAATTTTCAGATCGGATTGACTTAAAATTAGCAGTTTCAGATTTGTTCGGATTGGCATGTACAGCGGATCGGATTCGGATTGAATAATTCATAATTTGCTTCGGATCGAATCAGATTCGGATTGATCTAAAACTTATGGTTTCGAACCAATGCTCACCCCTAATATATATCTCCTTTGGTATATCTTTTCTTTTATTTTTATTGATGTAAGCCTTATAAGTTTTTATTAATTTTTATAAAGCTTACAAATATCATAAAAATTTCCTAATAACATTTTGTTTTTATGATGTAAATAGCTTTGATATCAAATAAAATGTTAACTGTGGTGAACCGACGCTATCCACGTAACATAATGTCGGTTGACACGTGGAACCGACGCTACACACGTGGATAAATTCTTTTCTCTTTATTCTTCCCAGACAGAAACTATTTTCAGCGTTATAGAACTCTAAAAAACCGAAAACCTCCTCCACTCTTTCTCATTTTCCGGCCACCTACGACTACCATTTACAACACCGGTTAGTGAGTTTTCTTCCTCTTTAACTAATCTTTTAGATCCTCTATTATTCATATTTTTTCCTGTTATTATGTGTATAAATTTTTGTATTATATATGTAGGTTTGTATTATAACATAAGGAGAAGAATATAATGATCTAGAATAAAATATAACAAAACAATGATAATTTTTCTACTATTAATTAATATTTTATTTTTCAAATATTTGTATTATTTGAACTATTTTCTAAACTGATTTTGGTTTTTTTTCTGATCGAATACAGGTTTTTATTTGAGTATAATAGAAAATGAAAAAATTTAAAAGTCGGGTATCGAAACGACGACTATAATATATCAAATCGAAGCTCGTATCAAATTACACAATATGAATTCTTTTCGCATTGTATAATTGTTTTTGTACCCAAATTCGATCGTTTACATCACTTATCGACAGTTTAAAGTTTTTAACGCAACATTTTCATTTTATTTATTTTCGGGTTAATTCAATAGAGCAATAAAGAAGATATTGGTGCCAACCTAGGGTTATTTATATATATTTTTAATCAGTCTGTATTCATAAAAAAAAATAAGAGAAGAGAAAAAGAAATGGGATGTTGTTAACATTTTCAAAAAGAACAAAACATTTGATAAATATGAGTTGCAACTTTCAACGAAGATAACTTTTTACTCGGGTATCGAAACGACGACTATAATATATCAAATCGAAGCTCGTATCAAATTATACAATATGATTTCGTCTCGTCTTGGAAAATCATTTTTGTACCCAAATTACATCGTTTACATCAATTACCGAGAGTTTAAAGTTAATGACGCAACATTTTCATTTCATTTATTTCCGGTTTAATTCAATAGAGCAATAAAGAAGATATTGTTGCCAACCTAGGGTCATTTATATATATTTTTAATCAGTCTATATTCATAAAAAAAAATAAGAGAAGAGAAAAACAAATGGGATGTTGTTAACATTTTCAAAAAGAACAACACATTTGTTAAACAATGGTTGTAACTTTCAACGAAGATAACTTTTTACTCGGGTATCGAAACGACAACTATAATATATCAAATCCAAGCTCGTATCAAATTACACAATATGAATTCTTCTCGCGTTGTATAATCGTTTTTGTACCCAAATTCGATCGTTTACATCACTTATTGAGAGTTTAAAGTTTTGACCCAACATTTTCATTTTATTTATTTCCGATTTAATTCAATAGAGCAATAAAGAAGATATTGTTGCCAACCTAGGGTTATTTATATATATTTTTAATCAGTCTATATATTCATCAAAAAAATAAGAGAAGAGCAAAACAAATGGGATGTTGTTAAAATTTTCAAAAAGAAGAAAAGATTTGTTAAATATGAGGTCCAACTTTTGACGAAGATAACTTTTTATTCGGGTATCGAAACGATTACTATAATATATCAAATCGAACCTCATATTAAATTACACAATATCATTTCGTCTCGCCTGGTAAAATCATTTTTGTACCCAAATTACATTGTTTACATCACTTACTGAGAGTTTAAAGTTTTTGACGCAACATTTTCATTTTATTTATTTCCGTTTTAATTCAATAGAGCAATAAAGCATATATTGGTGCCAACATAGGGTCATTTATATATATTTTCAATCAGTCTGTATTCATAAAAAAATAAGAGAAGAGAAAAACAAATGGGATGTTGTTAACATTTTCATAAAGAACAAAACATTTGTTAAATAATGGTTGCAACTTTGAACGAAGGTAACTTTTTACTCGTGTATCGAAACGACGAATATAAAATATCAAATCGAACCTCGTATCAAATTACACAATATGATTTCATCTCGCTTTGTATAATCGTTTTTGTGCCCAAATTCGATCGTTTACATCACTTATCGAGAGTTTAAAGTTTTTGACGCAATATTTTCATTTTATTTATTTCCGGTTTATCTCAATAGAGTAACAAAGAAGATATTGGTGCCAACCTAGGGTCATTTATATATATTTTTAATCAGTCTATATTCATAAAAAAAATAAGAGAAGAGAAAAACAAATGGGATGTTGTTAACATTTTCAAAAAGAACAAAACATTTTTTAAATATGAGTTCCAACTTTCGACGAAGATAACTATTTACTCGGGTATCGAAACAACCACTATAATATATCAAATCGAAGCTCGTATCAAATTACAAAATATCATTTCGTCTCGCCTTGTAAAATCATTTTTGTACACAAATTACATCGTTTACATCACTTACCTAGAGTTTAAAGTTTTTGACGCAACATTTTCATTTTATTTATTTCCGGTTTAATTCAATAGAGCAATAAAGAAGATATTGGTGCCAACCTAGGGTTATTTATATATATTTTTAATCAGTGTGTATTCATAAAAAAAAATAAGAGAAGAGCAAAACAAATGGGATGTTGTTAATATTTTCAAAAAAAACAAAACATTTGTTAAATATTAGTTCCAACTTTCGACGAATATAACTTTTTACTCGGGTATCGAAACGACGACTATAATATATCAAATCGAAGCTCATATCAAATTACACAATATCATTTCGTATCGCCTTGTAAAATCATTTTTATACCCAAATTACCTTGTTTACATCACTTATCGAGAGTTTAAAGTTCATTTTATTTATTTCCGGTTTAATTCAATAGAGCAATAAAGAAGATATTGGTGCCAACCTAGGGTTATTTATATATATTTTCAATTAGTCTGTATTCATAAAAAAAATAAGAGAAAAGAAAAAGAAATGGAATGTTGTTAACATTTTCAAAAAGAATAAAACATTTGTTATATATGAGTTGCAACTTTCAACGAAGATAACTTTTTACTCGGGTATCGAAACGACGACTATAATATATCAAATCGAAGCTCGTATCAAATTACACAATATGATATCGTCTCGTCTTGTAAAATCATTTTTGTACCCAAATTACATCGTTTACATTACTTACCGAGATTTTAAAGTTCATTTTATTTATTTCAAGTTTAATTCAATAGAGTAATAAAGAAGATATTGGTGCCAACCTAGGGTTATTTATATATATTTTCAATCAGTCTGTATTCATAAAAAAAATAAGAGAAAAGAAAAAGAAATGGAATGTTGTTAACATTTTCAAAAAGATCAAAACATTTGTTATATATGAGTTGCAACTTTCAACGAAGATAACTTTTTTACTCGGGTATCGAAACGACGACTATAATATATCAAATCGAAGCTCGTATCAAATTACACAATATGATATCGTCTCGTCTTGTAAAATCATTTTTGTACCCAAATTACATCGTTTACATCACTTACCGAGAGTTTAAATTTAATGACGCAACATTTTCATTTTATTTATTTCCGGTTTAATTCAATAGAGCAATAAAGAAGATATTGGTGCCAACCTAGGGTCATTGATGAGCGAAAATCGGCATCATCGATTCTTGCCAATACTTTGGTTTTAATATTTATAAAACTCTCGCAAGTGCACGAATCATTTCGTAGAAAATGATAAGTATACTCCCAAGGTCGATCTAAGGAAGGAATGTGTGTGGTTTTTAATTTATTATTCAAACTTCTAAAAACGAAATTAAATCCTAAATATCCTGTCACAATATTTTGGGGTTTTTGTGTTTTTAATCTACTTACATAAAAATAAACATAGATTCAATAAACATTTATGCAAATTTTATCATTTATAATGGCGGAGTATTTATGGATATAATAACTAAGTTAATTATGCTTGCTCATATTATTTAGGTTATTAAAGATATGAATTGATATTTATTGATTCTCCCTTTTTTGTATGAATACCACCTTTGGTGGGGTTAGATATTCTTTGTTAACTAAACAAATCAATTAACACCTATGGGTGGGGTTGATAACTAATTTGGTTAATTAAATTAATTCCTTTTTCTAAAAGATTGAAAATAAACCATTTAAATGCCACCTTTGGTGGGGTTAGACAGTTTAAACTTTATTCAAGGTGTCCAAATTAAACCCAAGAATTTAGTTATCCGAGTACTAACTTTCAAGTTTTAAAACCACTACCGAAAACATATCGTCAATACATTTTCAGATAATAATTCTTATAAAAACTTTTGAAATAGAGCTTCACTCTAACTACCGGGCGATTGTACCATCAAATAAAAGAGCACTACTCTAAATCAGACCGGATAACTAAACCTTAAAATCTAATTTTCAGGTTTAAGTTTGTAATGAAAAATAATATATTTCTCTCTAACATTCTTAATATAAAATCATGAATAAAAATAAAATCAATCCATTTTAGAGATTTTTACCTATTTAATATTTCGCAAGCATAACAACGTTATTATTACATCATGTTTACTAATCAGCCAGCACAGTTAAATTTAACCACAGACAAATTAAATATAATATGTAAGAATAAAACATAAAAATAACTGTAAAGAAAATAAAATCCTTACAGAACTTCGACGCTATTCCCGTTGCTGGAAAAACTCCAAGCGGAATTTGCACTCCCATTTATTGAATCAAAGAGCTAAAATATTACAAAAACATAACTAGTTCTTCCCAAAAAGGGAAGAACTCTAAATCTAAGAGAAATTAACTAAGAAAAGCTAAAAACTAAGAAAACATAAGAAAAAACTAAGAAAAACTAAAAATCTAAGAAAAGAGAGAAAGAAAGAAGAGAGAAGTGTGTTTTGAAGTGAAGGGAAAAGGGGTATTTATAGGTGAGGATGGAGAGAAAAAATGAATAAAAAAATGTTAAAAAAATATAAAAACGCGTAATGGAAATGCTGAGGTCATTGATGACATCAACATGACGTCATGGGGCGGCTGCACGTGAAAAATGGGGCGAAACGGGTGCCGGCGCACGGGGATGAACAGTACCCCCCCGCGCGCAGTGCTGCACGGATGAACAGTACCTGCATGCGCAGTGCTGCGCAGATGAACAAAACCGCGCGCGCAGCTTGGGGCGGAGCTGGGTGCTGGGGCGCGGCGGCGCGATTTTCTCCTTTTTGACATTTTTGTCTTTTTTGACCCATTTTGTCCAATTTTTCCATATTTGTCGACCTTTCCCCATTTATTTATTAATATATTTGTGATGTATTGCTTCTAGTATTCCTCTTTGAGTCTTTAAGTTGCATTTTTAAGCCAAAATACCTGAAAAACAATAAAAATACCCGTGATTCCGAAAAAGACAAATTTATATAAATATATGATAAAACATATAAATATATATATTTTTAATCAATTAATGTGTATAAAATCATGGTTATTTTAGTGCTTTTTGAGCACTCATTAGTCATTTATATATATTTTTAATCAGTCTGTATTCATAAAAAAAATAAGAGAAGAGAAAAACAAATGGGATGTTGTTAACATTTTCAAAAAGAACAAAACATTTGTTAAATATGAGTTTCAACTTTCGACGAAGATAACTTTTTACTCGGGTATCGAAATGACGACTATAATATATCAAACTGAAGCAAGTATCAAATTACACAATATGATTTCGTCTCGCGATGTATAATCGTTTTTGTACCCAAATTCGATCATTTACATCACTTATCGAGAGTTTAAAGTTTTTGACGCAACATTTTCATTTTATTTATTTCCGGTTTAATTCAATAGAGTAATAAAGAAGATCTTGGTACCAACCTAGGGTTATTTATATATATTTTTAATCAGTCTGTATTCATAAAAAAAATAAGAGAAGAGCAAAACAAATTGGATGTTGTTAACATTTTCAAAAAGAACAAAACATTTGTTAAATAATGGTTGCAACTTTCAACGAAGATAACTTTGTACTCGTGTATCGAAACGACGAATATAATATATCATATCGAAACTCGTATCAAATTACACAATATGATTTCGTCTCGCCTTGTAAAATCATTTTTGTACCCAAATTACATCGTTTAAATCACTTACCGAGAGTTTAAAGTTAATGACGCACAATTTCATTTTATTTATTTCCGGTTTAATTCAATAGAGAAATAAAGAAGATATTGGTTCCAACCTAGGGTCATTTATATATAATTTTAATGAGTCTGTATTCAAAAAAAAATAAGAGAAGAGAAAAACAAATGGGATGTTGTTAACATTTTCAAAAAGAACAAAACATTTGTTAAATATAAGTTCCAACTTTCGACGAAGATAACTTTTTACTCGGGTATCGAAACGACGACTATAATATATCAAATCGAAGCTCATATCAAATTACACAATATCATTTCGTCTCGCTTGGTAAAATCGTTTTTGTACCCAAATTACATTGTTTACATCACTTACCGAGAGTTTAAAGTTTTTGACGCAACATTTTTATTTTATTTATTTCCATGTTAATTCAATAGAGCAATAAAGAAGATATTGGTGCCAACCTAGGGTTATTTATATATATTTTCAATCAGTCTGTATTCATAAAAAAATAAGAGAAGAGAAAAACAAATGGGATGTTGTTAACATTTTCAAAAAGAACAAAACATTTGTTAAATATGAGTTCCAACTTTCGACGAAGATAACTTTTTACTCGGGTATCGAAACGACGACTATAATATATCAAATCGAAGCTCATATCAAATTACACAATATCATTTCGTCTCGCCTGGTAAAATCAATTTTGTACCCAAATTACATCGTTTACATCACTTACCGAGAGTTTAAAGTTTTTGACGCAACATTTTCATTTTATTTATTTCCGATTTAATTCAATAGAGCAATAAAGAAGATATTGGTGCCAACCTAGGGTTATTTATATATATTTTTAATCAGTCTGTATTCATAAAAATAAATAAGAGAAGAGAAAAACAAATAGGATGTTGTTAACATTTTCAAAAAGAACAAAACATTTGTTAAATATGAGTTCCAACTTTTAACGAAGATAACTTTTTACTGGGATATCGAAATGACGACTATAATATATCAAACTGAAGCTCGTATCAAATTACACAATATGAATTCGTCTCGCGTTGTATAATCGTTTTTGTACCCAAATTCGATCGTTTACATCACTTATCGAGAGTTTAAAGTTTTTGACGCAACATTTTCATTTTATTTATTTCCGGTTTAATTCAATAGAGTAATAAAGAAGATATTGGTACCAACCTAGGGTTATTTATATATATTTTTAATCAGTCTGTATTTATAAAAAAAAATAAGAGAAGAGCAAAACAAATTGGATGTTGTTAACATTTTCAAAAAGAACAAAACATTTGTTAAATAATGGTTGCAACTTTGAACGAAGATAACTTTGTACTCGTGTATGGAAACGACAAATATAATATATCATATCGAAGCCCGTATCAAATTACACAATATGATTTCGTCTCGCGTTGTATAATCTTTTTTGTACCCAAATTCGATCGTTTACATCACTTATCGAGAGTTTAAAGTTTTTGACGCAACATTTTCATTTTATTTATTTCCGGTTTAATTCAATAGAGTAATAAAGAAGATATTGGTACCAACCTAGGGTTATTTATATATATTTTTAATCAGTCTGTATTTATAAAAAAAAATAAGAGAAGAGCAAAACAAATTGGATGTTGTTAACATTTTCAAAAAGAACAAAACATTTGTTAAATAATGGTTGCAACTTTCAACGAAGATAACTTTGTACTCGTGTATCGAAACGACGAATATAATATATCATATCGAAACTCGTATCAATTACACAATATGATTTCGTCTCGCCTTTTAAAATCATTTTTGTACCCAAATTACATCGTTTAAATCACTTACCGAGAGTTTAAAGTTAATGACGCAACAATTTCATTTTATTTATTTCCGGTTTAATTCAATAGAGAAATAAAGAAGATATTGGTGCCAACCTAGGGTCATTTATATATAATTTTAATGAGTCTGTATTCAAAAAAAAATAAGAGAAGAGAAAAACAAATGGGATGTTGTTAACATTTTCAAAAAGAACAAAACATTTGTTAAATATGAGTTCCAACTTTCGACGAAGATAACTTTTTACTCGGGTATCGAAACGACGACTATAATATATCAAATCGAAGCTCATATCAAATTACACAATATCATTTCGTCTCGCCTGGTAAAATCAATTTTGTACCCAAATTACATTGTTTACATCACTTACCGAGAGTTTAAAGTTTTTGACGCAACATTTTCATTTTATTTATTTTCATGTTAATTCAATAGAGCAATAAAGAAGATATTGGTGCCAACCTAGGGTTATTTATATATATTTTCAATCAGTCTGTATTCATAAAAATAAATAAGAGAAGAGAAAAACAAATAGGATGTTGTTAACATTTTCAAAAAGAACAAAACATTTGTTAAATAATGGTTGCAACTTTTAACGAAGATAACTTTGTACTCGTGTATCGAAACGACAAATATAATATATCATATCGAAGCCCATATCAAATTACACAATATGATTTCGTCTCGCCTTGTAAAATCATTTTTGTACCCAAATTACATCGTTTACATCACTTACCGAGAGATTAAAGTCAATGACGCAACATTTTCATTTTATTTATTTACGGTTTAATTCAATAGAGCAATAAAGAAGATATTGGTGCCAACCAAGGGTCATTTATATATATTTTTAATCAGTCTGTATTCATAAAAAAAATAAGAGAAGAGAAAAACAAATGGGATGTTGTTAACATTTTTAAAAACAAACAAAACATTTGTTAAATATGAGTTCTAAATTTCAACGAAGATAACTTTTTACTCGGGTATCGAAACGACCACTATAATATATCAAATCGAACCTCGTATCAAATTACACAATATCATTTTGTCTCGCGTTGTAAAATCATTTTTGTAGCCAAATTACATCGTTTACATCACTTACCGAGAGTTTAAAGTTTTTGACACAAGATTTTCAATTTATTTATTTCCTGTTTAATTCAATAGAGCAATAAAGAAGTTATTGGTGCCAACCTAGGTTTAATTATATATATATTTAATTAGTCTGTATTCATAAAAAAATAAGAGAAGAGTAAAACAAATGGGATGTTGTTAACATTTTCAAAAAGAACAAAACATTTGTTAAATATGAGTTTCAACTTTCGACGAAGATAACTTTTTACTCGGGTATCGAAACGACCACTATAATATATCAAATAGAAGCTCATATCAAATTACAGAATATCATTTCGTATCGGCTTGTAAAATCATTTTTGTACCCAAATTACCTTGGTTACATCACTTATCGAGAGTTTAAAGTTTTTGACGCAACATTTTCATTTTATTTATTTCCATGTTAATTCAATAGAGCAATAAAGAAGATATTGGTGCCAACCTAGGGTTATTTATATATATTTTCAATCAGTCTGTATTCATAAAAAAAATAAGAGAAGAGAAAAAGAAATGGGATGTTGTTAACATTTTCATAAGGCACAAAACATTTGTTATATATGAGTTGCAACTTTCAACGAAGATAACTATTTACTCGGGTATCGAAACGACGACTATAATATATCAAATCGAAGTTCGTATCAAATTACACAATATAATATCGTCTCGTCTTGTAAAATCATTTTTGTACCCAAGTTACATCGTTTACATCACTTACCGAGAGTTTAAATTTCATGACGCAACATTTTCATTTTATTTATTTCCGGTTAAATTCAATAGAGCAATAAAGAAGATATTGGTGCCAACCACGGGTCATTTATATATATTTTTAATTAGTCTGTATTCATAAAAAAAATAAGAGAAGAGAAAAACAAATGGGATGTTGTTAACATTTTCAAAAAGAACAAAACATTTGTTAAATATGAGTTCCATCTTTCGACGAAGATAACTTTTTACTCGGGTATCGAAACGACGACTATAATATATCAAATCGAAGCTCGTATCAAATTACACAATATCATTTCATCTCGCCTTGTAAAATCATTTTTCTACCCAAATTACATCGTTTACATCACTTACCGAGAGTTTAAATTTAATGACGCAACATTTTCATTTTATTTATTTCCGGTTTAATTCAATAGAGCAATAAAGAATATATTGGTGCCAACCTAGGGTCATTTATATATATTTTTAATCAGTCTGTATTCATAAAAAAAATAAGAGAAAAGAAAAAGAAATGGAATGTTGTTAACATTTTCAAAAAGAATAAAACATTTGTTATATCAAAGTTGCAACTTTCAACGAAGATAACTTTTTACTCGGGTATCGAAACGACGACTATAATATATCAAATCGAAGCTCGTATCAAATTACACAATATAATATCGTCTCGTCTTGTAAAATCATTTTTGTACCCAAATTACATCGTTTACATCACTTACCGAGAGTTTAAATTTAATGACGCAACATTTTCATTTTAGTTATTTCCGGTTTAATTCAATAGAGCAATAAAGAAGATATTGGTGCCTACCTAGGGTCATTTATATATATTTTTAATGAGTCTGTATTCAAAATAAAAATAAGAGAAGAGAAAAACAAATGGGATGTTGTTAACATTTTCAAAAAGAACAAAATATTTGTTAAATATGAGTTCCAACTTTCGACGAAGATAACTTTTTACTCGGGTATCGAAACGACGACTATAATATATCAAATCGAAGCTCATATCAAATTACACAATATCATTTCGTCTCGCCTGGTAAAATCAATTTTGTACCCAAATTACATTGTTTATATCACTTACCGAGAGTTTAAAGTTTTTGACGCAACATTTTCATTTTATTTATTTCCATGTTAATTCAATAGAGCAATAAAGAAGATATTGGTGCCAACCTAGGGTTATTTATATATATTTTCAATCAGTCTGTATTCATAAAAAAAAATAAGAGAAGAGAAAAACAAATAGGATGTTGTTAACATTTTCAAAAAGAACAAAACATTTGTTAAATAATGGTTGCAACTTTTAACGAAGATAACTTTGTACTCGTGTATCGAAACGACAAATATAATATATCATATCGAAGCCCGTATCAAATTACACAATATGATTTCGTCTCGCCTTGTAAAATCATTTTTGTACCTAAATTACATCGTTTACATCACTTACCGAGAGATTAAAGTCAATGACGCAACATTTTCATTTTATTTATTTACGGTTTAATTCAATAGAGCAATAAAGAAGATATTGGTGCCAACCAAGGGTCATTTATATATATTTTTAATCAGTCTGTATTCATAAAAAAAATAAGAGAAGAGAAAAACAAATGGGATGTTGTTAACATTTTTAAAAACAAACAAAACATTTGTTAAATATTAGTTCTAACTTTCAACGAAGATAACTTTTTACTCGGGTATCGAAACGACCACTATAATATATCAAATCGAACCTCGTATCAAATTACACAATATCATTTTGTCTCGCGTTGTAAAATCATTTTTGTAGCCAAATTACATCGTTTACATCACTTACCGAGAGTTTAAATTTAATGACGCAACATTTTCATTTTATTTATTTCCGGTTTAATTCAATAGAGCAATAAAGAAGATATTGGTGCCAACCTAGGGTTATTTATATATATTTTCAATCAGTTTGTATTCATAAAAAAAATAAGAGAAGAGAAAAACAAATGGGATGTTGTTAACATTTTCAAAAGGCACAAAACATTTGTTATATATGAGTTGCAACTTTCAACGAAGATAACTATTTACTCGGGTATCGAAACGACGACTATAATATATCAAATCGAAGCTCGTATCAAATTACACAATATAATATCGTCTCGTCTTGTAAAATCATTTTTGTACCCAAGTTACATCGTTTACATCACTTATCGAGAGTTTAAAGTTTTTGACGCAACATTTTCATTTTATTTATTTCCATGTTAATTCAATAGAGCAATAAAGAAGATATTGGTGCCAACCTAGGGTTATTTATATATATTTTCAATCAGTCTGTATTCATAAAAAAAATAAGAGAAGAGAAAAAGAAATGGGATGTTGTTAACATTTTCAAAAGGCACAAAACATTTGTTATATATGAGTTGCAACTTTCAACGAAGATAACTATTTACTCGGGTATCGAAACGACGACTATAATATATCAAATCGAAGCTCGTATCAAATTACACAATATAATATCATCTCGTCTTGTACAATCATTTTTGTACCCAAGTTACATCATTTACATCACTTATCGAGAGTTTAAAGTTTTTGACGCAACATTTTCATTTTATTTATTTCCATGTTAATTCAATAGAGCAATAAAGAAGATATTGGTGCCAACCTAGGGTTATTTATATATATTTTCAATCAGTCTGTATTCATAAAAAAAATAAGAGAAGAGAAAAAGAAATGGGATGTTGTTAACATTTTCAAAAGGCACAAAACATTTGTTATATATGAGTTGCAACTTTCAACGAAGATAACTATTTACTCGGGTATCGAAACGACGACTATAATATATCAAATCGATGCTCGTATCAAATTACACAATATAATATCGTCTCGTCTTGTAAAATCATTTTTTTACCCAAGTTACATCGTTTACATCACTTACCGAGAGTTTAAATTTAATGACGCAACATTTTCATTTTATTTATTTCCGGTTTAATTCAATAGAGCAATAAAGAAGATATTGGTGCCAACCACGGGTCATTTATATATATTTTTAATTAGTCTGTATTCATAAAAAAAATAAGAGAAGAGAAAAACAAATGGGATGTTGTTAACATTTTCAAAAAGAACAAAACATTTGTTAAATATGAGTTCCATCTTTCGACGAAGATAACTTTTTACTCGGGTATCGAAACGACCACTATAATATATCAAATCGAAGCTCGTATCAAATTACACAATATCATTTCGTCTCGCCTTGTAAAATCATTTTTCTACCCAAATTACATCGTTTACATCACTTACCGAGAGTTTAAATTTAATGACGCAACATTTTCATTTTATTTATTTCCGGTTTAATTCAATAGAGCAATAAAGAATATATTGGTGCCAACCTAGGGTCATTTATATATATTTTTAATCAGTCTGTATTCATAAAAAAAATAAGAGAAAAGAAAAAGAAATGGAATGTTGTTAACATTTTCAAAAAGAATAAAACATTTGTTATATTAAAGTTGCAACTTTCAACGAAGATAACTTTTTACTCGGGTATCGAAACGACGACTATAATATATCAAATCGAAGCTCGTATCAAATTACACAATATAATATCGTCTCGTCTTGTAAAATCATTTTTGTACCCAAGTTACATCGTTTACATCACTTACCGAGAGTTTAAATTTCATGACGCAACATTTTCATTTTATTTATTTCCGGTTAAATTCAATAGAGCAATAAAGAAGATATTGGTGCCAACCACGGGTCATTTATATATATTTTTAATTAGTCTGTATTCATAAAAAAAATAAGAGAAGAGAAAAACAAATGGGATGTTGTTAACATTTTCAAAAAGAACAAAACATTTGTTAAATATGAGTTCCATCTTTCGACGAAGATAACTTTTTACTCGGGTATCGAAACGACGACTATAATATATCAAATCGAAGCTCGTATCAAATTACACAATATCATTTCATCTCGCCTTGTAAAATCATTTTTCTACCCAAATTACATCGTTTACATCACTTACCGAGAGTTTAAATTTAATGACGCAACATTTTCATTTTATTTATTTCCGGTTTAATTCAATAGAGCAATAAAGAATATATTGGTGCCAACCTAGGGTCATTTATATATATTTTTAATCAGTCTGTATTCATAAAAAAAATAAGAGAAAAGAAAAAGAAATGGAATGTTGTTAACATTTTCAAAAAGAATAAAACATTTGTTATATCAAAGTTGCAACTTTCAACGAAGATAACTTTTTACTCGGGTATCGAAACGACGACTATAATATATCAAATCGAAGCTCGTATCAAATTACACAATATAATATCGTCTCGTCTTGTAAAATCATTTTTGTACCCAAATTACATCGTTTACATCACTTACCGAGAGTTTAAATTTAATGATGCAACATTTTCATTTTAGTTATTTCCGGTTTAATTCAATAGAGCAATAAAGAAGATATTGGTGCCTACCTAGGGTCATTTATATATATTTTTAATGAGTCTGTATTCAAAATAAAAATAAGAGAAGAGAAAAACAAATGGGATGTTGTTAACATTTTCAAAAAGAACAAAATATTTGTTAAATATGAGTTCCAACTTTCGACGAAGATAACTTTTTACTCGGGTATCGAAACGACGACTATAATATATCAAATCGAAGCTCATATCAAATTACACAATATCATTTCGTCTCGCCTGGTAAAATCAATTTTGTACCCAAATTACATTGTTTATATCACTTACCGAGAGTTTAAAGTTTTTGACGCAACATTTTCATTTTATTTATTTCCATGTTAATTCAATAGAGCAATAAAGAAGATATTGGTGCCAACCTAGGGTTATTTATATATATTTTCAATCAGTCTGTATTCATAAAAAAAAATAAGAGAAGAGAAAAACAAATAGGATGTTGTTAACATTTTCAAAAAGAACAAAACATTTGTTAAATAATGGTTGCAACTTTTAACGAAGATAACTTTGTACTCGTGTATCGAAACGACAAATATAATATATCATATCGAAGCCCGTATCAAATTACACAATATGATTTCGTCTCGCCTTGTAAAATCATTTTTGTACCTAAATTACATCGTTTACATCACTTACCGAGAGATTAAAGTCAATGACGCAACATTTTCATTTTATTTATTTACGGTTTAATTCAATAGAGCAATAAAGAAGATATTGGTGCCAACCAAGGGTCATTTATATATATTTTTAATCAGTCTGTATTCATAAAAAAAATAAGAGAAGAGAAAAACAAATGGGATGTTGTTAACATTTTTAAAAACAAACAAAACATTTGTTAAATATTAGTTCTAACTTTCAACGAAGATAACTTTTTACTCGGGTATCGAAACGACCACTATAATATATCAAATCGAACCTCGTATCAAATTACACAATATCATTTTGTCTCGCGTTGTAAAATCATTTTTGTAGCCAAATTACATCGTTTACATCACTTACCGAGAGTTTAAATTTAATGACGCAACATTTTCATTTTATTTATTTCCGGTTTAATTCAATAGAGCAATAAAGAAGATATTGGTGCCAACCTAGGGTTATTTATATATATTTTCAATCAGTTTGTATTCATAAAAAAAATAAGAGAAGAGAAAAACAAATGGGATGTTGTTAACATTTTCAAAAGGCACAAAACATTTGTTATATATGAGTTGCAACTTTCAACGAAGATAACTATTTACTCGGGTATCGAAACGACGACTATAATATATCAAATCGAAGCTCGTATCAAATTACACAATATAATATCGTCTCGTCTTGTAAAATCATTTTTGTACCCAAGTTACATCGTTTACATCACTTATCGAGAGTTTAAAGTTTTTGACGCAACATTTTCATTTTATTTATTTCCATGTTAATTCAATAGAGCAATAAAGAAGATATTGGTGCCAACCTAGGGTTATTTATATATATTTTCAATCAGTCTGTATTCATAAAAAAAATAAGAGAAGAGAAAAAGAAATGGGATGTTGTTAACATTTTCAAAAGGCACAAAACATTTGTTATATATGAGTTGCAACTTTCAACGAAGATAACTATTTACTCGGGTATCGAAACGACGACTATAATATATCAAATCGAAGCTCGTATCAAATTACACAATATAATATCATCTCGTCTTGTACAATCATTTTTGTACCCAAGTTACATCATTTACATCACTTATCGAGAGTTTAAAGTTTTTGACGCAACATTTTCATTTTATTTATTTCCATGTTAATTCAATAGAGCAATAAAGAAGATATTGGTGCCAACCTAGGGTTATTTATATATATTTTCAATCAGTCTGTATTCATAAAAAAAATAAGAGAAGAGAAAAAGAAATGGGATGTTGTTAACATTTTCAAAAGGCACAAAACATTTGTTATATATGAGTTGCAACTTTCAACGAAGATAACTATTTACTCGGGTATCGAAACGACGACTATAATATATCAAATCGATGCTCGTATCAAATTACACAATATAATATCGTCTCGTCTTGTAAAATCATTTTTGTACCCAAGTTACATCGTTTACATCACTTACCGAGAGTTTAAATTTAATGACGCAACATTTTCATTTTATTTATTTCCGGTTTAATTCAATAGAGCAATAAAGAAGATATTGGTGCCAACCACGGGTCATTTATATATATTTTTAATCAGTCTGTATTCATAAAAAAAAATAAGAGAAGAGAAAAACAAATGGGATGTTGTTAACATTTTCAAAAAGAACAAAACATTTGTTAAATATGAGTTCCATCTTTCGACGAAGATAACTTTTTACTCGGGTATCGAAACGACCACTATAATATATCAAATCGAAGCTCGTATCAAATTACACAATATCATTTCGTCTCACCTTGTAAAATCATTTTTCTACCAAAATTACATCGTTTACATCACTTACCGAGAGTTTAAATTTAATGACGCAACATTTTCATTTTATTTATTTCCGGTTTAATTCAATAGAGCAATAAAGAATATATTGGTGCCAACCTAGGGTCATTTATATATATTTTTAATCAGTCTGTATTCATAAAAAAAATAAGAGAAAAGAAAAAGAAATGGAATGTTGTTAACATTTTCAAAAAGAACAAAACATTTGTTATATCAAAGTTGCAACTTTCAACGAAGATAACCTTTTACTCGGGTATCGAAACGACGACTATAATATATCAAATCGAAGCTCGTATCAAATTACACAATATAATATCGTCTCGTCTTGTAAAATCATTTTTGTACCCAAATTACATCGTTTACATCACTTACCGAGAGTTTAAATTTAATGACGCAACATTTTCATTTTATTTATTTCCGGTTTAATTCAATAGAGCAATAAAGAAGATATTGGTGCCTACCTAGGGTCATTTATATATATTTTTAATGAGTCTGTATTCAAAATAAAAATAAGAGAAGAGAAAAACAAATGGGATGTTGTTAACATTTTCAAAAAGAACAAAACATTTGTTAAATATGCGTTCCAACTTTCGACGAAGATAACTTTTTACTCGGGTATCGAAACGACGACTATAATATATCAAATCGAAGCTCATATCAAATTACACAATATCATTTCGTCTCGCCTAGTAAAATCAATTTTGTACCCAAATTACATTGTTTACATCACTTACCGAGAGTTTAAAGTTTTTGACGCAACATTTTCATTTTATTTATTTCCATGTTAATTCAATAGAGCAATAAAGAAGATATTGGTGCCAACCTAGGGTTATTTATATATATTTTCAATCAGTCTGTATTCATAAAAAAAAATAAGAGAAGAGAAAAACAAATAGGATGTTGTTAACATTTTCAAAAAGAACAAAACATTTGTTAAATAATGGTTGCAACTTTTAACGAAGATAACTTTGTACTCGTGTATCGAAACGACAAATATAATATATCATATCGAAACTCGTATCAAATTACACAATATGATTTCGTCTCGCCTTGTAAAATCATTTTTGTACCCAAATTACATCGTTTACATCACTTACCGAGAGATTAAAGTCAATGACGCAACATTTTCATTTTATTTATTTACGGTTTAATTCAATAGAGCAATAAAGAAGATATTGGTGCCAACCAAGGGTCATTTATATATATTTTTAATCAGTCTGTATTCATAAAAAAAATAAGAGAAGAGAAAAACAAATGGGATGTTGTTAACATTTTTAAAAACAAACAAAACATTTGTTAAATATGAGTTCTAAATTTCAACGAAGATAACTTTTTACTCGGGTATCGAAACGACCACTATAATATATCAAATCGAACCTCGTATCAAATTACACAATATCATTTTGTCTCGCGTTGTAAAATCATTTTTGTAGCCAAATTACATCGTTTACATCACTTACCGAGAGTTTAAAGTTTTTGACACAAGATTTTCAATTTATTTATTTCCTGTTTAATTCAATAGAGCAATAAAGAAGTTATTGGTGCCAACCTAGGTTTAATTATATATATATTTAATTAGTCTGTATTCATAAAAAAAATAAGAGAAGAGTAAAACAAATGGGATGTTGTTAACATTTTCCAAAAGAACAAAACATTTGTTAAATATGAGTTTCAACTTTCGACGAAGATAACTTTTTACTCGGGTATCGAAACGACCACTATAATATATCAAATAGAAGCTCATATCAAATTACAGAATATCATTTCGTATCGGCTTGTAAAATCATTTTTGTACCCAAATTACCTTGTTTACATCACTTATCGAGAGTTTAAAGTTTTTGACGCAACATTTTCATTTTATTTATTTCCATGTTAATTCAATAGAGCAATAAAGAAGATATTGGTGCCAACCTAGGGTTATTTATATATATTTTCAATCAGTCTGTATTCATAAAAAAAATAAGAGAAGAGAAAAAGAAATGGGATGTTGTTAACATTTTCATAAGGCACAAAACATTTGTTATATATGAGTTACAACTTTCAACGAAGATAACTATTTACTCGGGTATCGAAACGACGACTATAATATATCAAATCGAATCTCGTATCAAATTACACAATATAATATCGTCTCGTCTTGTAAAATCATTTTTGTACCCAAGTTACATCGTTTACATCACTTACCGAGAGTTTAAATTTCATGACGCAACATTTTCATTTTATTTATTTCCGGTTTAATTCAATAGAGCAATAAAGAAGATATTGGTGCCAACCACGGGTCATTTATATATATTTTTAATTAGTCTGTATTCATAAAAAAAATAAGAGAAGACAAAACAAATGGGATGTTGTTAACATTTTCAAAAAGAACAAAACATTTGTTAAATATGCGTTCCAACTTTCGACGAAGATAACTTTTTACTCGGGTATCGAAACGACGACTATAATATATCAAATCGAAGCTCATATCAAATTACACAATATCATTTCGTCTCGCCTAGTAAAATCAATTTTGTACCCAAATTACATTGTTTACATCACTTACCGAGAGTTTAAAGTTTTTGACGCAACATTTTCATTTTATTTATTTCCATGTTAATTCAATAGAGCAATAAAGAAGATATTGGTGCCAACCTAGGGTTATTTATATATATTTTCAATCAGTCTGTATTCATAAAAAAAAATAAGAGAAGAGAAAAACAAATAGGATGTTGTTAACATTTTCAAAAAGAACAAAACATTTGTTAAATAATGGTTGCAACTTTTAACGAAGATAACTTTGTACTCGTGTATCGAAACGACAAATATAATATATCATATCGAAACTCGTATCAAATTACACAATATGATTTCGTCTCGCCTTGTAAAATCATTTTTGTACCCAAATTACATCGTTTACATCACTTACCGAGAGATTAAAGTCAATGACGCAACATTTTCATTTTATTTATTTACGGTTTAATTCAATAGAGCAATAAAGAAGATATTGGTGCCAACCAAGGGTCATTTATATATATTTTTAATCAGTCTGTATTCATAAAAAAAATAAGAGAAGAGAAAAACAAATGGGATGTTGTTAACATTTTTAAAAACAAACAAAACATTTGTTAAATATGAGTTCTAAATTTCAACGAAGATAACTTTTTACTCGGGTATCGAAACGACCACTATAATATATCAAATCGAACCTCGTATCAAATTACACAATATCATTTTGTCTCGCGTTGTAAAATCATTTTTGTAGCCAAATTACATCGTTTACATCACTTACCGAGAGTTTAAAGTTTTTGACACAAGATTTTCAATTTATTTATTTCCTGTTTAATTCAATAGAGCAATAAAGAAGTTATTGGTGCCAACCTAGGTTTAATTATATATATATTTAATTAGTCTGTATTCATAAAAAAAATAAGAGAAGAGTAAAACAAATGGGATGTTGTTAACATTTTCCAAAAGAACAAAACATTTGTTAAATATGAGTTTCAACTTTCGACGAAGATAACTTTTTACTCGGGTATCGAAACGACCACTATAATATATCAAATAGAAGCTCATATCAAATTACAGAATATCATTTCGTATCGGCTTGTAAAATCATTTTTGTACCCAAATTACCTTGTTTACATCACTTATCGAGAGTTTAAAGTTTTTGACGCAACATTTTCATTTTATTTATTTCCATGTTAATTCAATAGAGCAATAAAGAAGATATTGGTGCCAACCTAGGGTTATTTATATATATTTTCAATCAGTCTGTATTCATAAAAAAAATAAGAGAAGAGAAAAAGAAATGGGATGTTGTTAACATTTTCATAAGGCACAAAACATTTGTTATATATGAGTTACAACTTTCAACGAAGATAACTATTTACTCGGGTATCGAAACGACGACTATAATATATCAAATCGAATCTCGTATCAAATTACACAATATAATATCGTCTCGTCTTGTAAAATCATTTTTGTACCCAAGTTACATCGTTTACATCACTTACCGAGAGTTTAAATTTCATGACGCAACATTTTCATTTTATTTATTTCCGGTTTAATTCAATAGAGCAATAAAGAAGATATTGGTGCCAACCACGGGTCATTTATATATATTTTTAATTAGTCTGTATTCATAAAAAAAATAAGAGAAGACAAAACAAATGGGATGTTGTTAACATTTTCAAAAAGAACAAAACATTTGTTAAATATGAGTTCCATCTTTCGACGAAGATAACTTTTTACTCGGGTATCGAAACGACCACTATAATATATCAAATCGAAGCTCGTATCAAATTACACAATATCATTTCGTCTCGCCATGTAAAATCATTTTTCTACCCAAATTACATCGTTTACATCACTTACCGAGAGTTTAAATTTAATGACGCAACATTTTCATTTTATTTATTTCCGGTTTAATTCAATAGAGCAATAAAGAATATATTGGTGCCAACCTAGGGTCATTTATATATATTTTTAATCAGTCTGTATTCATAAAAAAAATAAGAGAAAAGAAAAATAAATGGAATGTTGTTAACATTTTCAAAAAGAATAAAACATTTGTTATATCAAAGTTGCAACTTTCAACGAAGATAACTTTTTACTCGGGTATCGAAACGACGACTATAATATATCAAATCGAAGCTCGTATCAAATTACACAATATAATATCGTCTCGTCTTGTAAAATCATTTTCGTACCCAAATTACATCGTTTAAATCACTTACCGAGAGTTTAAATTTAATGACGCAACATTTTCATTTTAGTTATTTCCGGTTTAATTCAATAGAGCAATAAAGAAGATATTGGTGCCTACCTAGGGTCATTTATATATATTTTTAATGAGTCTGTATTCAAAATAAAAATAAGAGAAGAGAAAAACAAATGGGATGTTGTTAACATTTTCAAAAAGAACAAAATATTTGTTAAATATGAGTTCCAACTTTCGACGAAGATAACTTTTTACTCGGGTATCGAAACGACGACTATAATATATCAAATCGAAGCTCATATCAAATTACACAATATCATTTCGTCTCGCCTGGTAAAATCAATTTTGTACCCAAATTACATTGTTTACATCACTTACCGAGAGTTTAAAGTTTTTGACGCAACATTTTCATTTTATTTATTTCCATGTTAATTCAATAGAGCAATAAAGAAGATATTGGTGCCAACCTAGGGTTATTTATATATATTTTCAATCAGTCTGTATTCATAAAAAAAAATAAGAGAAGAGAAAAACAAATAGGATGTTGTTAACATTTTCAAAAAGAACAAAACATTTGTTAAATAATGGTTGCAACTTTTAACGAAGATAACTTTGTACTCGTGTATCGAAACGACAAATATAATATATCATATCGAAGCCCGTATCAAATTACACAATATGATTTCGTCTCGCCTTGTAAAATCATTTTTGTACCTAAATTACATCGTTTACATCACTTACCGAGAGATTAAAGTCAATGACGCAACATTTTCATTTTATTTATTTACGGTTTAATTCAATAGAGCAATAAAGAAGATATTGGTGCCAACCAAGGGTCATTTATATATATTTTTAATCAGTCTGTATTCATAAAAAAAATAAGAGAAAAGAAAAACAAATGGGATGTTGTTAACATTTTTAAAAACAAACAAAACATTTGTTAATATATTAGTTCTAACTTTCAACGAAGATAACTTTTTACTCGGGTATCGAAACGACCACTATAATATATCAAATCGAACCTCGTATCAAATTACACAATATCATTTTGTCTCGCGTTGTAAAATCATTTTTGTAGCCAAATTATATCGTTTACATCACTTACCGAGAGTTTAAATTTAATGACGCAACATGTTCATTTTATTTATATCCGGTTTAATTCAATAGAGCAATAAAGAAGATATTGGTGCCAACCTAGGGTTATTTATATATATTTTCAATCAGTCTGTATTCATAAAAAAAATAAGAGAAGAGAAAAACAAATGGGATGTATTTAACATTTTCAAAAGGCACAAAACATTTGTTATATATGAGTTGCAACTTTCAACGAAGATAACTATTTACTCGGGTATCGAAACGACGACTATAATATATCAAATCGAAGCTCGTATCAAATTACACAATATAATATCGTCTCGTCTTGTAAAATCATTTTTGTACCCAAGTTACATCGTTTTCATCACTTATCGAGAGTTTAAAGTTTTTGACGCAACATTTTCATTTTATTTATTTCCATGTTAATTCAATAGAGCAATAAAGAAGATATTGGTGCCAACCTAGGGTTATTTATATATATTTTCAATCAGTCTGTATTCATAAAAAAATAAGAGAAGAGAAAAAGAAATGGGATGTTGTTAACATTTTCAAAAGGCACAAAACATTTGTTATATATGAGTTGCAACTTTCAACGAAGATAACTATTTACTCGGGTATCGAAACGACGACTATAATATATTAAATCGAAGCTCGTATCAAATTACACAATATAATATCATCTCGTCTTGTACAATCATTTTTGTACCCAAGTTACATCGTTTACATCACTTATCGAGAGTTTAAAGTTTTTGACGCAACATTTTCATTTTATTTATTTCCATGTTAATTCAATAGAGCAATAAAGAAGATATTGGTGCCAACCTAGGGTTATTTATATATATTTTCAATCAGTCTGTATTCATAAAAAAAATAAGAGAAGAGAAAAAGAAATGGGATGTTGTTAACATTTTCAAAAGGCACAAAACATTTGTTATATATGAGTTGCAACTTTCAACGAAGATAACTATTTACTCGGGTATCGAAACGACGACTATAATATATCAAATCGAAGCTCGTATCAAATTACACAATATAATATCGTCTCGTCTTGTAAAATCATTTTTGTACCCAAGTTACATCGTTTACATCACTTACCGAGAGTTTAAATTTAATGACGCAACATTTTCATTTTATTTATTTCCGGTTTAATTCAATAGAGCAATAAAGAAGATATTGGTGCCAACCACGGGTCATTTATATATATTTTTAATCAGTCTGTATTCATAAAAAAAATAAGAGAAGAGAAAAACAAATGGGATGTTGTTAACATTTTCAAAAAGAACAAAACATTTGTTAAATATGAGTTCCATCTTTCGACGAAGATAACTTTTTACTCGGGTATCGAAACGACCACTATAATATATCAAATCGAAGCTCGTATCAAATTACACAATATCATTTCGTCTCACCTTGTAAAATCATTTTTCTACCAAAATTACATCGTTTACATCACTTACCGAGAGTTTAAATATAATGACGCAACATTTTCATTTTATTTATTTCCGGTTTAATTCAATAGAGCAATAAAGAATATATTGGTGCCAACCTAGGGTCATTTATATATATTTTTAATCAGTCTGTATTCATAAAAAAAATAAGAGAAAAGAAAAAGAAATGGAATGTTGTTAACATTTTCAAAAAGAACAAAACATTTGTTATATCAAAGTTGCAACTTTCAACGAAGATAACTTTTTACTCGGGTATCGAAACGACGACTATAATATATCAAATCGAAGCTCGTATCAAATTACACAATATAATATCGTCTCGTCTTGTAAAATCATTTTTGTACCCAAGTTACATCGTTTACATCACTTATCGAGAGTTTAAAGTTTTTGACGCAACATTTTCATTTTATTTATTTCCATGTTAATTCAATAGAGCAATAAAGAAGATATTGGTGCCAACCAAGGGTCATTTATATATATTTTTAATCAGTCTGTATTCATAAAAAAAATAAGAGAAGAGAAAAACAAATGGGATGTTGTTAACATTTTTAAAAACAAACAAAACATTTGTTAAATATTAGTTCTAACTTTCAACGAAGATAACTTTTTACTCGGGTATCGAAACGACCACTATAATATATCAAATCGAACCTCGTATCAAATTACACAATATCATTTTGTCTCGCGTTGTAAAATCATTTTTGTAGCCAAATTATATCGTTTACATCACTTACCGAGAGTTTAAATTTAATGACGCAACATTTTCATTTTATTTATTTCCGGTTTAATTCAATAGAGCAATAAAGAAGATATTGGTGCCAACCTAGGGTTATTTATATATATTTTCAATCAGTCTGTATTCATAAAAAAAATAAGAGAAGAGAAAAACAAATGGGATGTTGTTAACATTTTCAAAAGGCACAAAACATTTGTTATATATGAGTTGCAACTTTCAACGAAGATAACTATTTACTCGGGTATCGAAACGACGACTATAATATATCAAATCGAAGCTCGTATCAAATTACACAATATAATATCGTCTCGTCTTGTAAAATCATTTTTGTACCCAAGTTACATCGTTTACATCACTTATCGAGAGTTTAAATTTTTTGACGCAACATTTTCATTTTATTTATTTCCATGTTAATTCAATAGAGCAATAAAGAAGATATTGGTGCCAACCTAGGGTTATTTATATATATTTTCAATCAGTCTGTATTCATAAAAAAAATAAGAGAAGAGAAAAAGAAATAGGATGTTGTTAACATTTTCAAAAGGCACAAAACATTTGTTATATATGAGTTGCAACTTTCAACGAAGATAACTATTTACTCGGGTATCGAAACGACGACTATAATATATTAAATCGAAGCTCGTATCAAATTACACAATATAATATCATCTCGTCTTGTACAATCATTTTTGTACCCAAGTTACATCGTTTACATCACTTATCGAGAGTTTAAAGTTTTTGACGCAACATTTTCATTTTATTTATTTCCATGTTAATTCAATAGAGCAATAAAGAAGATATTGGTGCCAACCTAGGGTTATTTATATATATTTTCAATCAGTCTGTATTCATAAAAAAAATAAGAGAAGAGAAAAAGAAATGGGATGTTGTTAACATTTTCAAAAGGCACAAAATATTTGTTATATATGAGTTGCAACTTTCAACGAAGATAACTATTTACTCGGGTATCGAAACGACGACTATAATATATCAAATCGAAGCTCGTATCAAATTACACAATATAATATAGTCTCGTCTTGTAAAATCATTTTTGTACCCAAGTTACATCGTTTACATCACTTACCGAGAGTTTAAATTTAATGACGCAACATTTTCATTTTATTTATTTCCGGTTTAATTCAATAGAGCAATAAAGAAGATATTGGTGCCAACCAAGGGTCATTTATATATATTTTCAATCAGTCTGTATTCATAAAAAAAATAAGAGAAGAGAAAAACAAATGGGATGTTGTTAATATTTTCAAAAGGCACAAAACATTTGTTATATATGAGTTGCAACTTTCAACGAAGATAACTATTTACTCGGGTATCGAAACGACGACTATAATATATCAAATCGAAGCTCGTATCAAATTACACAATATAATATCGTCTCGTCTTGTAAAATCATTTTTGTATCCAAGTTACATCGTTTACATCACTTATCGAGAGTTTAAAGTTTTTGACGCAACATTTTCATTTTATTTATTTCCATGTTAATTCAATAGAGCAATAAAGAAGATATTGGTGCCAACCTAGGGTTATTTATATATATTTTCAATCAGTCTGTATTCATAAAAAAAATAAGAGAAGAGAAAAAGAAATGGGATGTTGTTAACATTTTCAAAAGGCACAAAACATTTGTTATATATGAGTTGCAACTTTCAACGAAGATAACTATTTACTCGGGTATCGAAACGACGACTATAATATATTAAATCGAAGCTCGTATCAAATTACACAATATAATATCATCTCGTCTTGTACAATCATTTTTGTACCCAAGTTACATCGTTTACATCACTTATCGAGAGTTTAAAGTTTTTGACGCAACATTTTCATTTTATTTATTTCCATGTTAATTCAATAGAGCAATAAAGAAGATATTGGTGCCAACCTAGGGTTATTTATATATATTTTCAATCAGTCTGTATTCATAAAAAAAATAAGAGAAGAGAAAAAGAAATGGGATGTTGTTAAAATTTTCAAAAGGCACAAAACATTTGTTATATATGAGTTGCAACTTTCAACGAAGATAACTATTTACTCGGGTATCGAAACGACGACTATAATATATCAAATCGAAGCTCGTATCAAATTACACAATATAATATCGTCTCGTCTTGTAAAATCATTTTTGTACCCAAGTTACATCGTTTACATCACTTACCGAGAGTTTAAATTTAATGACGCAACATTTTCATTTTATTTATTTCCGGTTTAATTCAATAGAGCAATAAAGAAGATATTGGTGCCAACCTAGGGTTATTTATATATATTTTCAATCAGTCTGTATTCATAAAAAAAATAAGAGAAGAGAAAAACAAATGGGATGTTGTTAACATTTTCAAAAGGCACAAAACATTTGTTATATATGAGTTGCAACTTTCAACGAAGATAACTATTTACTCGGGTATCGAAACGACGACTATAATATATCAAATCGAAGCTCGTATCAAATTACACAATATAATATCGTCTCGTCTTGTAAAATCATTTTTGTACCCAAGTTACATCGTTTACATCACTTATCGAGAGTTTAAATTTTTTGACGCAACATTTTCATTTTATTTATTTCCATGTTAATTCAATAGAGCAATAAAGAAGATATTGGTGCCAACCTAGGGTTATTTATATATATTTTCAATCAGTCTGTATTCATAAAAAAAATAAGAGAAGAGAAAAAGAAATAGGATGTTGTTAACATTTTCAAAAGGCACAAAACATTTGTTATATATGAGTTGCAACTTTCAACGAAGATAACTATTTACTCGGGTATCGAAACGACGACTATAATATATTAAATCGAAGCTCGTATCAAATTACACAATATAATATCATCTCGTCTTGTACAATCATTTTTGTACCCAAGTTACATCGTTTACATCACTTATCGAGAGTTTAAAGTTTTTGACGCAACATTTTCATTTTATTTATTTCCATGTTAATTCAATAGAGCAATAAAGAAGATATTGGTGCCAACCTAGGGTTATTTATATATATTTTCAATCAGTCTGTATTCATAAAAAAAATAAGAGAAGAGAAAAAGAAATGGGATGTTGTTAACATTTTCAAAAGGCACAAAACATTTGTTATATATGAGTTGCAACTTTCAACGAAGATAACTATTTACTCGGGTATCGAAACGACGACTATAATATATCAAATCGAAGCTCGTATCAAATTACACAATATAATATCGTCTCGTCTTGTAAAATCATTTTTGTACCCAAGTTACATCGTTTACATCACTTACCGAGAGTTTAAATTTAATGACGCAACATTTTCATTTTATTTATTTCCGGTTTAATTCAATAGAGCAATAAAGAAGATATTGGTGCCAACCAAGGGTCATTTATATATATTTTCAATCAGTCTGTATTCATAAAAAAAATAAGAGAAGAGAAAAACAAATGGGATGTTGTTAATATTTTCAAAAGGCACAAAACATTTGTTATATATGAGTTGCAACTTTCAACGAAGATAACTATTTACTCGGGTATCGAAACGACGACTATAATATATCAAATCGAAGCTCGTATCAAATTACACAATATAATATCGTCTCGTCTTGTAAAATCATTTTTGTATCCAAGTTACATCGTTTACATCACTTATCGAGAGTTTAAAGTTTTTGACGCAACATTTTCATTTTATTTATTTCCATGTTAATTCAATAGAGCAATAAAGAAGATATTGGTGCCAACCTAGGGTTATTTATATATATTTTCAATCAGTCTGTATTCATAAAAAAAATAAGAGAAGAGAAAAAGAAATGGGATGTTGTTAACATTTTCAAAAGGCACAAAACATTTGTTATATATGAGTTGCAACTTTCAACGAAGATAACTATTTACTCGGGTATCGAAACGACGACTATAATATATTAAATCGAAGCTCGTATCAAATTACACAATATAATATCATCTCGTCTTGTACAATCATTTTTGTACCCAAGTTACATCGTTTACATCACTTATCGAGAGTTTAAAGTTTTTGACGCAACATTTTCATTTTATTTATTTCCATGTTAATTCAATAGAGCAATAAAGAAGATATTGGTGCCAACCTAGGGTTATTTATATATATTTTCAATCAGTCTGTATTCATAAAAAAAATAAGAGAAGAGAAAAAGAAATGGGATGTTGTTAACATTTTCAAAAGGCACAAAACATTTGTTATATATGAGTTGCAACTTTCAACGAAGATAACTATTTACTCGGGTATCGAAACGACGACTATAATATATCAAATCGAAGCTCGTATCAAATTACACAATATAATATCGTCTCGTCTTGTAAAATCATTTTTGTACCCAAGTTACATCGTTTACATCACTTACCGAGAGTTTAAATTTAATGACGCAACATTTTCATTTTATTTATTTCCGGTTTAATTCAATAGAGCAATAAAGAAGATATTGGTGCCAACCAAGGGTCATTTATATATATTTTCAATCAGTCTGTATTCATAAAAAAAATAAGAGAAGAGAAAAACAAATGGGATGTTGTTAACATTTTCAAAAGGCACAAAACATTTGTTATATATGAGTTGCAACTTTCAACGAAGATAACTATTTACTCGGGTATCGAAACGACGACTATAATATATCAAATCGAACCTCGTATCAAATTACACAATATAATATCGTCTCGTCTTGTAAAATCATTTTTGTACCCAAGTTACATCGTTTACATCACTTATCGAGAGTTTAAAGTTTTTGACGCAACATTTTCATTTTATTTATTTCCATGTTAATTCAATAGAGCAATAAAGAAGATATTGGTGCCAACCTAGGGTTATTTATATATATTTTCAATCAGTCTGTATTCATAAAAAAAATAAGAGAAGAGAAAAAGAAATGGGATGTTGTTAACATTTTCAAAAGGCACAAAACATTTGTTATATATGAGTTGCAACTTTCAACGAAGATAACTATTTACTCGGGTATCGAAACGACGACTATAATATATTAAATCGAAGCTCGTATCAAATTACACAATATAATATCATCTCGTCTTGTACAATCATTTTTGTACCCAAGTTACATCGTTTACATCACTTATCGAGAGTTTAAAGTTTTTGACGCAACATTTTCATTTTATTTATTTCCATGTTAATTCAATAGAGCAATAAAGAAGATATTGGTGCCAACCTAGGGTTATTTATATATATTTTCAATCAGTCTGTATTCATAAAAAAAATAAGAGAAGAGAAAAAGAAATGGGATGTTGTTAACATTTTCAAAAGGCACAAAACATTTGTTATATATGAGTTGCAACTTTCAACGAAGATAACTATTTACTCGGGTATCGAAACGACGACTATAATATATCAAATCGAAGCTCGTATCAAATTACACAATATAATATGGTCTCGTCTTGTAAAATCATTTTTGTACCCAAGTTACATCGTTTACATCACTTACCGAGAGTTTAAATTTAATGACGCAACATTTTCATTTTATTTATTTCCGGTTTAATTCAATAGAGCAATAAAGAAGATATTGGTGCCAACCACGGGTCATTTATATATATTTTTAATCAGTCTGTATTCATAAAAAAATAAGAGAAGAGAAAAACAAATGGGATGTTGTTAACATTTTCAAAAAGAACAAAACATTTGTTAAATATGAGCTCCATCTTTCGACGAAGATAACTTTTTACTCGGGTATCGAAACGACCACTATAATATATCAAATCGAAGCTCGTATCAAATTACACAATATCATTTCGTCTCACCTTGTAAAATCATTTTTCTACCAAAATTACATCGTTTACATCACTTACCGAGAGTTTAAATTTAATGACGCAACATTTTCATTTTATTTATTTCTGGTTTAATTCAATAGAGCAATAAAGAATATATTGGTGCCAACCTAGGGTCATTTATATATATTTTTAATCAGTCTGTATTCATAAAAAAAATAAGAGAAAAGAAAAAGAAATGGAATGTTGTTAACATTTTCAAAAAGAACAAAACATTTGTTATATCAAAGTTGCAACTTTCAACGAAGATAACTTTTTACTCGGGTATCGAAACGACGACTATAATATATCAAATCGAAGCTCGTATCAAATTACACAATATAATATCGTCTCGTCTTGTAAAATCATTTTTGTACCCAAATTACATCGTTTACATCACTTACCGAGAGTTTAAATTTAATGACGCAACATTTTCATTTTATTTATTTCCGGTTTAATTCAATAGAGCAATAAAGAAGATATTGGTGCCTACCTAGGGTCATTTATATATATTTTTAATGAGTCTGTATTCAAAATAAAAATAAGAGAAGAGAAAAACAAATGGGATGTTGTTAACATTTTCAAAAAGAACAAAACATTTGTTAAATATGCGTTCCAACTTTCGACGAAGATAACTTTTTACTCGGGTATCGAAACGACGACTATAATATATCAAATCGAAGCTCATATCAAATTACACAATAACATTTCGTCTCGCCTAGTAAAATCAATTTTGTACCCAAATTACATTGTTTACATCACTTACCGAGAGTTTAAAGTTTTTGACGTAACATTTTCATTTTATTTATTTCCATGTTAATTCAATAGAGCAATAAAGAAGATATTGGTGCCAACCTAGGGTTATTTATATATATTTTCAATAAGTCTGTATTCATAAAAAAAAATAAGAGAAGAGAAAAACAAATAGGATGTTGTTAACATTTTCAAAAAGAACAAAACATTTGTTAAATAATGGTTGCAACTTTTAACGAAGATAACTTTGTACTCGTGTATCGAAACGACAAATATAATATATCATATCGAAGCCCGTATCAAATTACACAATATGATTTCGTCTCGCCTTGTAAAATCATTTTTGTACCCAAATTACATCGTTTACATCACTTACCGAGAGATTAAAGTCAATGACGCAACATTTTCATTTTATTTATTTACGGTTTAATTCAATAGAGCAATAAAGAAGATATTGGTGCCAACCAAGGGTCATTTATATATATTTTTAATCAGTCTGTATTCATAAAAAAAATAAGAGAAGAGAAAAATAAATGGGATGTTGTTAACATTTTCAAAAGGCACAAAACATTTGTTATATATGAGTTCTAACTTTCAACGAAGATAACTTTTTACTCGGATATCGAAACGACCACTATAATATATCAAATCGAAGCTCGTATCAAATTACACAATATCATTTTGTCTCGCGTTGTACAATCATTTTTGTACCCAAGTTACATCGTTTACATCACTTATCGAGAGTTTAAAGTTTTTGACGCAACATTTTCATTTTATTTATTTCCATGTTAATTCAATAGAGCAATAAAGAAGATATTGGTGCCAACCTAGGGTTATTTATATATATTTTCAATCAGTCTGTATTCATAAAAAAAATAAGAGAAGAGAAAAAGAAATGGGATGTTGTTAACATTTTCAAAAGGCACAAAACATTTGTTATATATGAGTTGCAACTTTCAACGAAGATAACTATTTACTCGGGTATCGAAACGACGACTATAATATATCAAATCGAAGCTCGTATCAAATTACACAATATAATATCGTCTCGTCTTGTAAAATCATTTTTGTACCCAAGTTACATCGTTTACATCACTTACCGAGAGTTTAAATTTAATGACGCAACATTTTCATTTTATTTATTTCCGGTTTAATTCAATAGAGCAATAAAGAAGATATTGGTGCCAACCAAGGGTCATTTATATATATTTTCAATCAGTCTGTATTCATAAAAAAAATAAGAGAAGAGAAAAACAAATGGGATGTTGTTAACATTTTCAAAAGGCACAAAACATTTGTTATATATGAGTTGCAACTTTCAACGAAGATAACTATTTACTCGGGTATCGAAACGACGACTATAATATATCAAATCGAAGCTCGTATCAAATTACACAATATAATATCGTCTCGTCTTGTAAAATCATTTTTGTACCCAAGTTACATCGTTTACATCACTTATCGAGAGTTTAAAGTTTTTGACGCAACATTTTCATTTTATTTATTTCCATGTTAATTCAATAGAGCAATAAAGAAGATATTGGTGCCAACCTAGGGTTATTTATATATATTTTCAATCAGTCTGTATTCATAAAAAAAATAAGAGAAGAGAAAAAGAAATGGGATGTTGTTAACATTTTCAAAAGGCACAAAACATTTGTTATATATGAGTTGCAACTTTCAACGAAGATAACTATTTACTCGGGTATCGAAACGACGACTATAATATATTAAATCGAAGCTCGTATCAAATTACACAATATAATATCATCTCGTCTTGTACAATCATTTTTGTACCCAAGTTACATCGTTTACATCACTTATCGAGAGTTTAAAGTTTTTGACGCAACATTTTCATTTTATTTATTTCCATGTTAATTCAATAGAGCAATAAAGAAGATATTGGTGCCAACCTAGGGTTATTTATATATATTTTCAATCAGTCTGTATTCATAAAAAAAATAAGAGAAGAGAAAAAGAAATGGGATGTTGTTAACATTTTCAAAAGGCACAAAACATTTGTTATATATGAGTTGCAACTTTCAACGAAGATAACTATTTACTCGGGTATCGAAACGACGACTATAATATATCAAATCGAAGCTCGTATCAAATTACACAATATAATATCGTCTCGTCTTGTAAAATCATTTTTGTACCCAAGTTACATCGTTTACATCACTTACCGAGAGTTTAAATTTAATGACGCAACATTTTCATTTTATTTATTTCCGGTTTAATTCAATAGAGCAATAAAGAAGATATTGGTGCCAACCAAGGGTCATTTATATATATTTTCAATCAGTCTGTATTCATAAAAAAAATAAGAGAAGAGAAAAAGAAATGGGATGTTGTTAACATTTTCAAAAGGCACAAAACATTTGTTATATATGAGTTGCAACTTTCAACGAAGATAACTATTTACTCGGGTATCGAAACGACGACTATAATATATCAAATCGAAGCTCGTATCAAATTACACAATATAATATCGTCTCGTCTTGTAAAATCATTTTTGTACCCAAGTTACATCGTTTACATCACTTACCGAGAGTTTAAATTTAATGACGCAACATTTTCATTTTATTTATTTCCGGTTTAATTCAATAGAGCAATAAAGAAGATATTGGTGCCAACCAAGGGTCATTTATATATATTTTCAATCAGTCTGTATTCATAAAAAAAATAAGAGAAGAGAAAAACAAATGGGATGTTGTTAACATTTTCAAAAGGCACAAAACATTTGTTATATATGAGTTGCAACTTTCAACGAAGATAACTATTTACTCGGGTATCGAAACGACGACTATAATATATCAAATCGAAGCTCGTATCAAATTACACAATATAATATCGTCTCGTCTTGTAAAATCATTTTTGTACCCAAGTTACATCGTTTACATCACTTATCGAGAGTTTAAAGTTTTTGACGCAACATTTTCATTTTATTTATTTCCATGTTAATTCAATAGAGCAATAAAGAAGATATTGGTGCCAACCTAGGGTTATTTATATATATTTTCAATCAGTCTGTATTCATAAAAAAAATAAGAGAAGAGAAAAAGAAATGGGATGTTGTTAACATTTTCAAAAGGCACAAAACATTTGTTATATATGAGTTGCAACTTTCAACGAAGATAACTATTTACTCGGGTATCGAAACGACGACTATAATATATTAAATCGAAGCTCGTATCAAATTACACAATATAATATCATCTCGTCTTGTACAATCATTTTTGTACCCAAGTTACATCGTTTACATCACTTATCGAGAGTTTAAAGTTTTTGACGCAACATTTTCATTTTATTTATTTCCATGTTAATTCAATAGAGCAATAAAGAAGATATTGGTGCCAACCTAGGGTTATTTATATATATTTTCAATTAGTCTGTATTCATAAAAAAAATAAGAGAAGAGAAAAAGAAATGGGATGTTGTTAACATTTTCAAAAGGCACAAAACATTTGTTATATATGAGTTGCAACTTTCAACGAAGATAACTATTTACTCGGGTATCGAAACGACGACTATAATATATCAAATCGAAGCTCGTATCAAATTACACAATATAATATGGTCTCGTCTTGTAAAATCATTTTTGTACCCAAGTTACATCGTTTACATCACTTACCGAGAGTTTAAATTTAATGACGCAACATTTTCATTTTATTTATTTCCGGTTTAATTCAATAGAGCAATAAAGAAGATATTGGTGCCAACCACGGGTCATTTATATATATTTTTAATCAGTCTGTATTCATAAAAAAATAAGAGAAGAGAAAAACAAATGGGATGTTGTTAACATTTTCAAAAAGAACAAAACATTTGTTAAATATGAGCTCCATCTTTCGACGAAGATAACTTTTTACTCGGGTATCGAAACGACCACTATAATATATCAAATCGAAGCTCGTATCAAATTACACAATATCATTTCGTCTCACCTTGTAAAATCATTTTTCTACCAAAATTACATCGTTTACATCACTTACCGAGAGTTTAAATTTAATGACGCAACATTTTCATTTTATTTATTTCTGGTTTAATTCAATAGAGCAATAAAGAATATATTGGTGCCAACCTAGGGTCATTTATATATATTTTTAATCAGTCTGTATTCATAAAAAAAATAAGAGAAAAGAAAAAGAAATGGAATGTTGTTAACATTTTCAAAAAGAACAAAACATTTGTTATATCAAAGTTGCAACTTTCAACGAAGATAACTTTTTACTCGGGTATCGAAACGACGACTATAATATATCAAATCGAAGCTCGTATCAAATTACACAATATAATATCGTCTCGTCTTGTAAAATCATTTTTGTACCCAAATTACATCGTTTACATCACTTACCGAGAGTTTAAATTTAATGACGCAACATTTTCATTTTATTTATTTCCGGTTTAATTCAATAGAGCAATAAAGAAGATATTGGTGCCTACCTAGGGTCATTTATATATATTTTTAATGAGTCTGTATTCAAAATAAAAATAAGAGAAGAGAAAAACAAATGGGATGTTGTTAACATTTTCAAAAAGAACAAAACATTTGTTAAATATGCGTTCCAACTTTCGACGAAGATAACTTTTTACTCGGGTATCGAAACGACGACTATAATATATCAAATCGAAGCTCATATCAAATTACACAATAACATTTCGTCTCGCCTAGTAAAATCAATTTTGTACCCAAATTACATTGTTTACATCACTTACCGAGAGTTTAAAGTTTTTGACGTAACATTTTCATTTTATTTATTTCCATGTTAATTCAATAGAGCAATAAAGAAGATATTGGTGCCAACCTAGGGTTATTTATATATATTTTCAATAAGTCTGTATTCATAAAAAAAAATAAGAGAAGAGAAAAACAAATAGGATGTTGTTAACATTTTCAAAAAGAACAAAACATTTGTTAAATAATGGTTGCAACTTTTAACGAAGATAACTTTGTACTCGTGTATCGAAACGACAAATATAATATATCATATCGAAGCCCGTATCAAATTACACAATATGATTTCGTCTCGCCTTGTAAAATCATTTTTGTACCCAAATTACATCGTTTACATCACTTACCGAGAGATTAAAGTCAATGACGCAACATTTTCATTTTATTTATTTACGGTTTAATTCAATAGAGCAATAAAGAAGATATTGGTGCCAACCAAGGGTCATTTATATATATTTTTAATCAGTCTGTATTCATAAAAAAAATAAGAGAAGAGAAAAATAAATGGGATGTTGTTAACATTTTCAAAAGGCACAAAACATTTGTTATATATGAGTTCTAACTTTCAACGAAGATAACTTTTTACTCGGATATCGAAACGACCACTATAATATATCAAATCGAAGCTCGTATCAAATTACACAATATCATTTTGTCTCGCGTTGTACAATCATTTTTGTACCCAAGTTACATCGTTTACATCACTTATCGAGAGTTTAAAGTTTTTGACGCAACATTTTCATTTTATTTATTTCCATGTTAATTCAATAGAGCAATAAAGAAGATATTGGTGCCAACCTAGGGTTATTTATATATATTTTCAATCAGTCTGTATTCATAAAAAAAATAAGAGAAGAGAAAAAGAAATGGGATGTTGTTAACATTTTCAAAAGGCACAAAACATTTGTTATATATGAGTTGCAACTTTCAACGAAGATAACTATTTACTCGGGTATCGAAACGACGACTATAATATATCAAATCGAAGCTCGTATCAAATTACACAATATAATATCGTCTCGTCTTGTAAAATCATTTTTGTACCCAAGTTACATCGTTTACATCACTTACCGAGAGTTTAAATTTAATGACGCAACATTTTCATTTTATTTATTTCCGGTTTAATTCAATAGAGCAATAAAGAAGATATTGGTGCCAACCACGGGTCATTTATATATATTTTTAATCAGTCTGTATTCATAAAAAAATAAGAGAAGAGAAAAACAAATGGGATGTTGTTAACATTTTCAAAAAGAACAAAACATTTGTTAAATATGAGCTCCATCTTTCGACGAAGATAACTTTTTACTCGGGTATCGAAACGACCACTATAATATATCAAATCGAAGCTCGTATCAAATTACACAATATCATTTCGTCTCACCTTGTAAAATCATTTTTCTACCAAAATTACATCGTTTACATCACTTACCGAGAGTTTAAATTTAATGACGCAACATTTTCATTTTATTTATTTCTGGTTTAATTCAATAGAGCAATAAAGAAGATATTGGTGCCAACCTAGGGTTATTTATATATATTTTCAATCAGTCTGTATTCATAAAAAAAATAAGAGAAGAGAAAAAGAAATGGGATGTTGTTAACATTTTCAAAAGGCACAAAACATTTGTTATATATGAGTTGCAACTTTCAACGAAGATAACTATTTACTCGGGTATCGAAACGACGACTATAATATATTAAATCGAAGCTCGTATCAAATTACACAATATAATATCATCTCGTCTTGTACAATCATTTTTGTACCCAAGTTACATCGTTTACATCACTTATCGAGAGTTTAAAGTTTTTGACGCAACATTTTCATTTTATTTATTTCCATGTTAATTCAATAGAGCAATAAAGAAGATATTGGTGCCAACCTAGGGTTATTTATATATATTTTCAATCAGTCTGTATTCATAAAAAAAATGATAGAAGAGAAAAAGAAATGGGATGTTGTTAACATTTTCAAAAGGCACAAAACATTTGTTATATATGAGTTGCAACTTTCAACGAAGATAACTTTTTACTCGGGTATCGAAACGACGACTATAATATATCAAATCGAAGCTCGTATCAAATTACACAATATAATATCGTCTCGTCTTGTAAAATCATTTTTGTACCCAAGTTACATCGTTTACATCACTTACCGAGAGTTTAAATTTAATGACGCAACATTTTCATTTTATTTATTTCCGGTTTAATTCAATAGAGCAATAAAGAAGATATTGGTGCCAACCACGGGTCATTTATATATATTTTTAATCAGTCTGTATTCATAAAAAAAATAAGAGAAGAGAAAAACAAATGGGATGTTGTTAACATTTTCAAAAAGAACAAAACATTTGTTAAATATGAGTTCCATCTTTCGACGAAGATAACTTTTTACTCGGGTATCGAAACGACCACTATAATATATCAAATCGAAGCTCGTATCAAATTACACAATATCATTTCGTCTCACCTTGTAAAATCATTTTTCTACCAAAATTACATCGTTTACATCACTTACCGAGAGTTTAAATTTAATGACGCAACATTTTCATTTTATTTATTTCCGGTTTAATTCAATAGAGCAATAAAGAATATATTGGTGCCAACCTAGGGTCATTTATATATATTTTTAATCAGTCTGTATTCATAAAAAAAATAAGAGAAAAGAAAAAGAAATGGAATGTTGTTAACATTTTTAAAAAGAACAAAACATTTGTTATATCAAAGTTGCAACTTTCAACGAAGATAACTTTTTACTCGGGTATCGAAACGACGACTATAATATATCAAATCGAAGCTCGTATCAAATTACACAATATAATATCGTCTCGTCTGGTAAAATCATTTTTGTACCCAAATTACATCGTTTATATCACTTACCGAGAGTTTAAATTTAATGACGCAACATTTTCATTTTATTTATTTCCGGTTTAATTCAATAGAGCAATAAAGAAGATATTGGTGCCTACCTAGGGTCATTTATATATATTTTTAATGAGTCTGTATTCAAAATAAAAATAAGAGAAGAGAAAAACAAATGGGATGTTGTTAACATTTTCAAAAAGAACAAAACATTTGTTAAATATGCGTTCCAACTTTCGACGAAGATAACTTTTTACTCGGGTATCGAAACGACGACTATAATATATCAAATCGAAGCTCATATCAAATTACACAATAACATTTCGTCTCGCCTAGTAAAATCAATTTTGTACCCAAATTACATTGTTTACATCACTTACCGAGAGTTTAAAGTTTTTGACGCAACATTTTCATTTTATTTATTTCCATGTTAATTCAATAGAGCAATAAAGAAGATATTGGTGCCAACCTAGGGTTATTTATATATATTTTCAATCAGTCTGTATTCATAAAAAAAAATAAGAGAAGAGAAAAACAAATAGGATGTTGTTAACATTTTCAAAAAGAACAAAACATTTGTTAAATAATGGTTGCAACTTTTAACGAAGATAACTTTGTACTCGTGTATCGAAACGACAAATATAATATATCATATCGAAGCCCGTATCAAATTACACAATATGATTTCGTCTCGCCTTGTAAAATCATTTTTGTACCCAAATTACATCGTTTACATCACTTACCGAGAGATTAAAGTCAATGACGCAACATTTTCATTTTATTTATTTACGGTTTAATTCAATAGAGCAATAAAGAAGATATTGGTGCCAACCAAGGGTCATTTATATATATTTTTAATCAGTCTGTATTCATAAAAAAAATAAGAGAAGAGAAAAATAAATGGGATGTTGTTAACATTTTTAAAAACAAACAAAACATTTGTTAAATATGAGTTCTAACTTTCAACGAAGATAACTTTTTACTCGGATATCGAAACGACCACTATAATATATCAAATCGAACCTCGTATCAAATTACACAATATCATTTTGTCTCGCGTTGTAAAATCATTTTTGTAGCCAAATTACATCGTTTACATCACTTACCGAGAGTTTAAAGTTTTTGACACAAGATTTTCAATTTATTTATTTCCTGTTTAATTCAATAGAGCAATAAAGAAGATATTGGTGCCAACCTTGGTTTAATTATATATATATTTAATTAGTCTTATTCATAAAAAAAATAAGAGAAGAGTAAAACAAATGGGATGTTGTTAACATTTTCAAAAGGCACAAAACATTTGTTATATATGAGTTGCAACTTTCAACGAAGATAACTATTTACTCGGGTATCGAAACGACGACTATAATATATCAAATCGAAGCTCGTATCAAATTACACAATATAATATCGTCTCGTCTTGTAAAATCATTTTTGTACCCAAGTTACATCGTTTACATCACTTACCGAGAGTTTAAATTTCATGACGCAACATTTTCATTTTATTTATTTCCGGTTTAATTCAATAGAGCAATAAAGAAGATATTGGTGCCAACCACGGGTCATTTATATATATTTTTAATTAGTCTGTATTCATAAAAAAAATAAGAGAAGAGAAAAACAAATGGGATGTTGTTAACATTTTCAAAAAGAACAAAACATTTGTTAAATATGAGTTCCATCTTTCGACGAAGATAACTTTTTACTCGGGTATCGAAACGACCACTATAATATATCAAATCGAAGCTCGTATCAAATTACACAATATCATTTCGTCTCGCCATGTAAAATCATTTTTCTACCCAAATTACATCGTTTACATCACTTACCGAGAGTTTAAATTTAATGACGCAACATTTTCATTTTATTTATTTCCGGTTTAATTCAATAGAGCAATAAAGAATATATTGGTGCCAACCTAGGGTCATTTATATATATTTTTAATCAGTCTGTATTCATAAAAAAAATAAGAGAAAAGAAAAAGAAATGGGATGTTGTTAACATTTTCAAAAAGAATAAAACATTTGTTATATATGAGTTGCAACTTTCAACGAAGATAACTATTTACTCGGGTATCGAAACGACGACTATAATATATCAAATCGAAGCTCGTATCAAATTACACAATATAATATCGTCTCGTCTTGTAAAATCATTTTTGTACCCAAATTACATCGTTTACATCACTTACCGAGAGTTTAAATTTAATGACGCAACATTTTCATTTTAGTTATTTCCGGTTTAATTCAATAGAGCAATAAAGAAGATATTGGTGCCTACCTAGGGTCATTTATATATATTTTTAATGAGTCTGTATTCAAAATAAAAATAAGAGAAGAGAAAAACAAATGGGATGTTGTTAACATTTTCAAAAAGAACAAAATATTTGTTAAATATGAGTTCCAACTTTCGACGAAGATAACTTTTTACTCGGGTATCGAAACGACGACTATAATATATCAAATCGAAGCTCATATCAAATTACACAATATCATTTCGTCTCGCCTGGTAAAATCAATTTTAGTACCCAAATTACATTGTTTACATCACTTACCGAGAGTTTAAAGTTTTTGACGCAACATTTTCATTTTATTTATTTCCATGTTAATTCAATAGAGCAATAAAGAAGATATTGGTGCCAACCTAGGGTTATTTATATATATTTTCAATCAGTCTGTATTCATAAAAAAAAATAAGAGAAGAGAAAAACAAATAGGATGTTGTTAACATTTTCAAAAAGAACAAAACATTTGTTAAATAATGGTTGCAACTTTTAACGAAGATAACTTTGTACTCGTGTATCGAAACGACAAATATAATATATCATATCGAAGCCCGTATCAAATTACACAATATGATTTCGTCTCGCCTTGTAAAATCATTTTTGTACCTAAATTACATCGTTTACATCACTTACCGAGAGATTAAAGTCAATGACGCAACATTTTCATTTTATTTATTTACGGTTTAATTCAATAGAGCAATAAAGAAGATATTGGTGCCAACCAAGGGTCATTTATATATATTTTTAATGAGTCTGTATTCATAAAAAAAATAAGAGAAGAGAAAAACAAATGGGATGTTGTTAACATTTTTAAAAACAAACAAAACATTTGTTAATATATTAGTTCTAACTTTCAACGAAGATAACTTTTTACTCGGGTATCGAAACGACCACTATAATATATCAAATCGAACCTCGTATCAAATTACACAATATCATTTTGTCTCGCGTTGTAAAATCATTTTTGTAGCCAAATTATATCGTTTACATCACTTACCGAGAGTTTAAATTTAATGACGCAACATTTTCATTTTATTTATATCCGGTTTAATTCAATAGAGCAATAAAGAAGATATTGGTGCCAACCTAGGGTTATTTATATATATTTTCAATCAGTCTGTATTCATAAAAAAAATAAGAGAAGAGAAAAACAAATGGGATGTTGTTAACATTTTCAAAAGGCACAAAACATTTGTTATATATGAGTTGCAACTTTCAACGAAGATAACTATTTACTCGGGTATCGAAACGACGACTATAATATATCAAATCGAAGCTCGTATCAAATTACACAATATAATATCGTCTCGTCTTGTAAAATCATTTTTGTACCCAAATTACATCGTTTACATCACTTACCGAGAGTTTAAATTTAATGACGCAACATTTTCATTTTATTTATTTCCGGTTTAATTCAATAGAGCAATAAAGAAGATATTGGTGCCTACCTAGGGTCATTTATATATATTTTTAATGAGTCTGTATTCAAAATAAAAATAAGAGAAGAGAAAAACAAATGGGATGTTGTTAACATTTTCAAAAAGAACAAAACATTTGTTAAATATGCGTTCCAACTTTCGACGAAGATAACTTTTTACTCGGGTATCGAAACGACGACTATAATATATCAAATCGAAGCTCATATCAAATTACACAATAACATTTCGTCTCGCCTAGTAAAATCAATTTTGTACCCAAATTACATTGTTTACATCACTTACCGAGAGTTTAAAGTTTTTGACGCAACATTTTCATTTTATTTATTTCCATGTTAATTCAATAGAGCAATAAAGAAGATATTGGTGCCAACCTAGGGTTATTTATATATATTTTCAATCAGTCTGTATTCATAAAAAAAAATAAGAGAAGAGAAAAACAAATAGGATGTTGTTAACATTTTCAAAAAGAACAAAACATTTGTTAAATAATGGTTGCAACTTTTAACGAAGATAACTTTGTACTCGTGTATCGAAACGACAAATATAATATATCATATCGAAGCCCGTATCAAATTACACAATATGATTTCGTCTCGCCTTGTAAAATCATTTTTGTACCCAAATTACATCGTTTACATCACTTACCGAGAGATTAAAGTCAATGACGCAACATTTTCATTTTATTTATTTACGGTTTAATTCAATAGAGCAATAAAGAAGATATTGGTGCCAACCAAGGGTCATTTATATATATTTTTAATGAGTCTGTATTCATAAAAAAAATAAGAGAAGAGAAAAACAAATGGGATGTTGTTAACATTTTTAAAAACAAACAAAACATTTGTTAATATATTAGTTCTAACTTTCAACGAAGATAACTTTTTACTCGGGTATCGAAACGACCACTATAATATATCAAATCGAACCTCGTATCAAATTACACAATATCATTTTGTCTCGCGTTGTAAAATCATTTTTGTAGCCAAATTATATCGTTTACATCACTTACCGAGAGTTTAAATTTAATGACGCAACATTTTCATTTTATTTATATCCGGTTTAATTCAATAGAGCAATAAAGAAGATATTGGTGCCAACCTAGGGTTATTTATATATATTTTCAATCAGTCTGTATTCATAAAAAAAATAAGAGAAGAGAAAAACAAATGGGATGTTGTTAACATTTTCAAAAGGCACAAAACATTTGTTATATATGAGTTGCAACTTTCAACGAAGATAACTATTTACTCGGGTATCGAAACGACGACTATAATATATCAAATCGAAGCTCGTATCAAATTACACAATATAATATCGTCTCGTCTTGTAAAATCATTTTTGTACCCAAATTACATCGTTTACATCACTTACCGAGAGTTTAAATTTAATGACGCAACATTTTCATTTTAGTTATTTCCGGTTTAATTCAATAGAGCAATAAAGAAGATATTGGTGCCTACCTAGGGTCATTTATATATATTTTTAATGAGTCTGTATTCAAAATAAAAATAAGAGAAGAGAAAAACAAATGGGATGTTGTTAACATTTTCAAAAAGAACAAAATATTTGTTAAATATGAGTTCCAACTTTCGACGAAGATAACTTTTTACTCGGGTATCGAAACGACGACTATAATATATCAAATCGAAGCTCATATCAAATTACACAATATCATTTCGTCTCGCCTGGTAAAATCAATTTTGTACCCAAATTACATTGTTTACATCACTTACCGAGAGTTTAAAGTTTTTGACGCAACATTTTCATTTTATTTATTTCCATGTTAATTCAATAGAGCAATAAAGAAGATATTGGTGCCAACCTAGGGTTATTTATATATATTTTCAATCAGTCTGTATTCATAAAAAAAAATAAGAGAAGAGAAAAACAAATAGGATGTTGTTAACATTTTCAAAAAGAACAAAACATTTGTTAAATAATGGTTGCAACTTTTAACGAAGATAACTTTGTACTCGTGTATCGAAACGACAAATATAATATATCATATCGAAGCCCGTATCAAATTACACAATATGATTTCGTCTCGCCTTGTAAAATCATTTTTGTACCTAAATTACATCGTTTACATCACTTACCGAGAGATTAAAGTCAATGACGCAACATTTTCATTTTATTTATTTACGGTTTAATTCAATAGAGCAATAAAGAAGATATTGGTGCCAACCAAGGGTCATTTATATATATTTTTAATGAGTCTGTATTCATAAAAAAAATAAGAGAAGAGAAAAACAAATGGGATGTTGTTAACATTTTTAAAAACAAACAAAACATTTGTTAATATATTAGTTCTAACTTTCAACGAAGATAACTTTTTACTCGGGTATCGAAACGACCACTATAATATATCAAATCGAACCTCGTATCAAATTACACAATATCATTTTGTCTCGCGTTGTAAAATCATTTTTGTAGCCAAATTATATCGTTTACATCACTTACCGAGAGTTTAAATTTAATGACGCAACATTTTCATTTTATTTATATCCGGTTTAATTCAATAGAGCAATAAAGAAGATATTGGTGCCAACCTAGGGTTATTTATATATATTTTCAATCAGTCTGTATTCATAAAAAAAATAAGAGAAGAGAAAAACAAATGGGATGTTGTTAACATTTTCAAAAGGCACAAAACATTTGTTATATATGAGTTGCAACTTTCAACGAAGATAACTATTTACTCGGGTATCGAAACGACGACTATAATATATCAAATCGAAGCTCGTATCAAATTACACAATATAATATCGTCTCGTCTTGTAAAATCATTTTTGTACCCAAGTTACATCGTTTACATCACTTATCGAGAGTTTAAAGTTTTTGACGCAACATTTTCATTTTATTTATTTCCATGTTAATTCAATAGAGCAATAAAGAAGATATTGGTGCCAACCTAGGGTTATTTATATATATTTTCAATCAGTCTGTATTCATAAAAAAAATAAGAGAAGAGAAAAAGAAATGGGATGTTGTTAACATTTTCAAAAGGCACAAAACATTTGTTATATATGAGTTGCAACTTTCAACGAAGATAACTATTTACTCGGGTATCGAAACGACGACTATAATATATCAAATCGAAGCTCGTATCAAATTACACAATATAATATCGTCTCGTCTTGTAAAATCATTTTTGTACCCAAATTACATCGTTTACATCACTTACCGAGAGTTTAAATTTAATGACGCAACATTTTCATTTTAGTTATTTCCGGTTTAATTCAATAGAGCAATAAAGAAGATATTGGTGCCTACCTAGGGTCATTTATATATATTTTTAATGAGTCTGTATTCAAAATAAAAATAAGAGAAGAGAAAAACAAATGGGATGTTGTTAACATTTTCAAAAGGCACAAAACATTTGTTATATATGAGTTGCAACTTTCGACGAAGATAACTATTTACTCGGGTATCGAAACGACGACTATAATATATCAAATCGAAGCTCGTATCAAATTACACAATATAATATCGGCTCGCCTGGTAAAATCAATTTTGTACCCAAGTTACATCGTTTACATCACTTATCGAGAGTTTAAAGTTTTTGACGCAACATTTTCATTTTATTTATTTCCATGTTAATTCAATAGAGCAATAAAGAAGATATTGGTGCCAACCTAGGGTTATTTATATATATTTTCAATCAGTCTGTATTCATAAAAAAAATAAGAGAAGAGAAAAAGAAATGGGATGTTGTTAACATTTTCAAAAGGCACAAAACATTTGTTATATATGAGTTGCAACTTTCAACGAAGATAACTATTTACTCGGGTATCGAAACGACGACTATAATATATTAAATCGAAGCTCGTATCAAATTACACAATATAATATCATCTCGTCTTGTACAATCATTTTTGTACCCAAGTTACATCGTTTACATCACTTATCGAGAGTTTAAAGTTTTTGACGCAACATTTTCATTTTATTTATTTCCATGTTAATTCAATAGAGCAATAAAGAAGATATTGGTGCCAACCTAGGGTTATTTATATATATTTTCAATCAGTCTGTATTCATAAAAAAAATGAGAGAAGAGAAAAATAAATGGGATGTTGTTAACATTTTCAAAAGGCACAAAACATTTGTTATATATGAGTTGCAACTTTCAACGAAGATAACTATTTACTCGGGTATCGAAACGACGACTATAATATATCAAATCGAAGCTCGTATCAAATTACACAATATAATATCGTCTCGTCTTGTAAAATCATTTTTGTACCCAAGTTACATCGTTTACATCACTTACCGAGAGTTTAAATTTAATGACGCAACATTTTCATTTTATTTATTTCCGGTTTAATTCAATAGAGCAATAAAGAAGATATTGGTGCCAACCACGGGTCCTTTATATATATTTTTAATCAGTCTGTATTCATAAAAAAAATAAGAGAAGAGAAAAACAAATGGGATGTTGTTAACATTTTCAAAAAGAACAAAACATTTGTTAAATATGAGTTCCATCTTTCGACGAAGATAACTTTTTACTCGGGTATCGAAACGACCACTATAATATATCAAATCGAAGCTCGTATCAAATTACACAATATCATTTCGTCTCACCTTGTAAAATCATTTTTCTACCAAAATTACATCGTTTACATCACTTACCGAGAGTTTAAATTTAATGACGCAACATTTTCATTTTATTTATTTCCGGTTTAATTCAATAGAGCAATAAAGAATATATTGGTGCCAACCTAGGGTCATTTATATATATTTTTAATCAGTCTGTATTCATAAAAAAAATAAGAGAAAAGAAAAAGAAATGGAATGTTGTTAACATTTTTAAAAAGAACAAAACATTTGTTATATCAAAGTTGCAACTTTCAACGAAGATAACTTTTTACTCGGGTATCGAAACGACGACTATAATATATCAAATCGAAGCTCGTATCAAATTACACAATATAATATCGTCTCGTCTTGTAAAATCATTTTTGTACCCAAATTACATCGTTTATATCACTTACCGAGAGTTTAAATTTAATGACGCAACATTTTCATTTTATTTATTTCCGGTTTAATTCAATAGAGCAATAAAGAAGATATTGGTGCCTACCTAGGGTCATTTATATATATTTTTAATGAGTCTGTATTCAAAATAAAAATAAGAGAAGAGAAAAACAAATGGGATGTTGTTAACATTTTCAAAAAGAACAAAACATTTGTTAAATATGCGTTCCAACTTTCGACGAAGATAACTTTTTACTCGGGTATCGAAACGACGACTATAATATATCAAATCGAAGCTCATATCAAATTACACAATAACATTTCGTCTCTCCTAGTAAAATCAATTTTGTACCCAAATTACATTGTTTACATCACTTACCGAGAGTTTAAAGTTTTTGACGCAACATTTTCATTTTATTTATTTCCATGTTAATTCAATAGAGCAATAAAGAAGATATTGGTGCCAACCTAGGGTTATTTATATATATTTTCAATCAGTCTGTATTCATAAAAAAAAATAAGAGAAGAGAAAAACAAATAGGATGTTGTTAACATTTTCAAAAAGAACAAAACATTTGTTAAATAATGGTTGCAACTTTTAACGAAGATAACTTTGTACTCGTGTATCGAAACGACAAATATAATATATCATATCGAAGCCCGTATCAAATTACACAATATGATTTCGTCTCGCCTTGTAAAATCATTTTTGTACCCAAATTACATCGTTTACATCACTTACCAAGAGATTAAAGTCAATGACGCAACATTTTCATTTTATTTATTTACGGTTTAATTCAATAGAGCAATAAAGAAGATATTGGTGCCAACCAAGGGTCATTTATATATATTTTTAATCAGTCTGTATTCATAAAAAAAATAAGAGAAGAGAAAAATAAATGGGATGTTGTTAACATTTTTAAAAACAAACAAAACATTTGTTAAATATGAGTTCTAACTTTCAACGAAGATAACTTTTTACTCGGATATCGAAACGACCACTATAATATATCAAATCGAACCTCGTATCAAATTACACAATATCATTTTGTCTCGCGTTGTAAAATCATTTTTGTAGCCAAATTACATCGTTTACATCACTTACCGAGAGTTTAAAGTTTTTGACACAAGATTTTCAATTTATTTATTTCCTGTTTAATTCAATAGAGCAATAAAGAAGATATTGGTGCCAACCTTGGTTTAATTATATATATATTTAATTAGTCTTATTCATAAAAAAAATAAGAGAAGAGTAAAACAAATGGGATGTTGTTAACATTTTCAAAAGGCACAAAACATTTGTTATATATGAGTTGCAACTTTCAACGAAGATAACTATTTACTCGGGTATCGAAACGACGACTATAATATATCAAATCGAAGCTCGTATCAAATTACACAATATAATATCGTCTCGTCTTGTAAAATCATTTTTGTACCCAAGTTACATCGTTTACATCACTTACCGAGAGTTTAAATTTCATGACGCAACATTTTCATTTTATTTATTTCCGGTTTAATTCAATAGAGCAATAAAGAAGATATTGGTGCCAACCACGGGTCATTTATATATATTTTTAATTAGTCTGTATTCATAAAAAAAATAAGAGAAGAGAAAAACAAATGGGATGTTGTTAACATTTTCAAAAAGAACAAAACATTTGTTAAATATGAGTTCCATCTTTCGACGAAGATAACTTTTTACTCGGGTATCGAAACGACCACTATAATATATCAAATCGAAGCTCGTATCAAATTACACAATATCATTTCGTCTCGCCATGTAAAATCATTTTTCTACCCAAATTACATCGTTTACATCACTTACCGAGAGTTTAAATTTAATGACGCAACATTTTCATTTTATTTATTTCCGGTTTAATTCAATAGAGCAATAAAGAATATATTGGTGCCAACCTAGGGTCATTTATATATATTTTTAATCAGTCTGTATTCATAAAAAAAATAAGAGAAAAGAAAAAGAAATGGAATGTTGTTAACATTTTCAAAAAGAATAAAACATTTGTTATATCAAAGTTGCAACTTTCAACGAAGATAACTTTTTACTCGGGTATCGAAACGACGACTATAATATATCAAATCGAAGCTCGTATCAAATTACACAATATAATATCGTCTCGTCTTGTAAAATCATTTTTGTACCCAAATTACATCGTTTACATCACTTACCGAGAGTTTAAATTTAATGACGCAACATTTTCATTTTAGTTATTTCCGGTTTAATTCAATAGAGCAATAAAGAAGATATTGGTGCCTACCTAGGGTCATTTATATATATTTTTAATGAGTCTGTATTCAAAATAAAAATAAGAGAAGAGAAAAACAAATGGGATGTTGTTAACATTTTCAAAAAGAACAAAATATTTGTTAAATATGAGTTCCAACTTTCGACGAAGATAACTTTTTACTCGGGTATCGAAACGACGACTATAATATATCAAATCGAAGCTCATATCAAATTACACAATATCATTTCGTCTCGCCTGGTAAAATCAATTTTGTACCCAAATTACATTGTTTACATCACTTACCGAGAGTTTAAAGTTTTTGACGCAACATTTTCATTTTATTTATTTCCATGTTAATTCAATAGAGCAATAAAGAAGATATTGGTGCCAACCTAGGGTTATTTATATATATTTTCAATCAGTCTGTATTCATAAAAAAAAATAAGAGAAGAGAAAAACAAATAGGAGGTTGTTAACATTTTCAAAAAGAACAAAACATTTGTTAAATAATGGTTGCAACTTTTAACGAAGATAACTTTGTACTCGTGTATCGAAACGACAAATATAATATATCATATCGAAGCCCGTATCAAATTACACAATATGATTTCGTCTCGCCTTGTAAAATCATTTTTGTACCTAAATTACATCGTTTACATCACTTACCGAGAGATTAAAGTCAATGACGCAACATTTTCATTTTATTTATTTACGGTTTAATTCAATAGAGCAATAAAGAAGATATTGGTGCCAACCAAGGGTCATTTATATATATTTTTAATGAGTCTGTATTCATAAAAAAAATAAGAGAAGAGAAAAACAAATGGGATGTTGTTAACATTTTTAAAAACAAACAAAACATTTGTTAATATATTAGTTCTAACTTTCAACGAAGATAACTTTTTACTCGGGTATCGAAACGACCACTATAATATATCAAATCGAACCTCGTATCAAATTACACAATATCATTTTGTCTCGCGTTGTAAAATCATTTTTGTAGCCAAATTATATCGTTTACATCACTTACCGAGAGTTTAAATTTAATGACGCAACATTTTCATTTTATTTATATCCGGTTTAATTCAATAGAGCAATAAAGAAGATATTGGTGCCAACCTAGGGTTATTTATATATATTTTCAATCAGTCTGTATTCATAAAAAAAATAAGAGAAGAGAAAAACAAATGGGATGTTGTTAACATTTTCAAAAGGCACAAAACATTTGTTATATATGAGTTGCAACTTTCAACGAAGATAACTATTTACTCGGGTATCGAAACGACGACTATAATATATCAAATCGAAGCTCGTATCAAATTACACAATATAATATCGTCTCGTCTTGTAAAATCATTTTTGTACCCAAGTTACATCGTTTACATCACTTATCGAGAGTTTAAAGTTTTTGACGCAACATTTTCATTTTATTTATTTCCATGTTAATTCAATAGAGCAATAAAGAAGATATTGGTGCCAACCTAGGGTTATTTATATATATTTTCAATCAGTCTGTATTCATAAAAAAAATAAGAGAAGAGAAAAAGAAATGGGATGTTGTTAACATTTTCAAAAGGCACAAAACATTTGTTATATATGAGTTGCAACTTTCAACGAAGATAACTATTTACTCGGGTATCGAAACGACGACTATAATATATTAAATCGAAGCTCGTATCAAATTACACAATATAATATCATCTCGTCTTGTACAATCATTTTTGTACCCAAGTTACATCGTTTACATCACTTATCGAGAGTTTAAAGTTTTTGACGCAACATTTTCATTTTATTTATTTCCATGTTAATTCAATAGAGCAATAAAGAAGATATTGGTGCCAACCTAGGGTTATTTATATATATTTTCAATCAGTCTGTATTCATAAAAAAAATAAGAGAAGAGAAAAAGAAATGGGATGTTGTTAACATTTTCAAAAGGCACAAAACATTTGTTATATATGAGTTGCAACTTTCAACGAAGATAACTATTTACTCGGGTATCGAAACGACGACTATAATATATCAACTCGAAGCTCGTATCAAATTACACAATATAATATCGTCTCGTCTTGTAAAATCATTTTTGTACCCAAGTTACATCGTTTACATCACTTACCGAGAGTTTAAATTTAATGACGCAACATTTTCATTTTATTTATTTCCGGTTTAATTCAATAGAGCAATAAAGAAGATATTGGTGCCAACCACGGGTCATTTATATATATTTTTAATCAGTCTGTATTCATAAAAAAAATAAGAGAAGAGAAAAACAAATGGGATGTTGTTAACATTTTCAAAAAGAACAAAACATTTGTTAAATATGAGTTCCATCTTTCGACGAAGATAACTTTTTACTCGGGTATCGAAACGACCACTATAATATATCAAATCGAAGCTCGTATCAAATTACACAATATCATTTCGTCTCACCTTGTAAAATAATTTTTCTACCAAAATTACATCGTTTACATCACTTACCGAGAGTTTAAATTTAATGACGCAACATTTTCATTTTATTTATTTCCGGTTTAATTCAATAGAGCAATAAAGAATATATTGGTTCCAACCTAGGGTTATTTATATATATTTTTAATCAGTCTGTATTCATAAAAAAAATAAGAGAAAAGAAAAAGAAATGGAATGTTGTTAACATTTTCAAAAAGAACAAAACATTTGTTATATCAAAGTTGCAACTTTCAACGAAGATAACTTTTTACTCGGGTATCGAAACGACGACTATAATATATCAAATCGAAGCTCGTATCAAATTACACAATATAATATCGTCTCGTCTTGTAAAATCATTTTTGTACCCAAGTTACATCGTTTACATCACTTATCGAGAGTTTAAAGTTTTTGACGCAACATTTTCATTTTATTTATTTCCATGTTAATTCAATAGAGCAATAAAGAAGATATTGGTGCCAACCAAGGGTCATTTATATATATTTTTAATCAGTCTGTATTCATAAAAAAAATAAGAGAAGAGAAAAACAAATGGGATGTTGTTAACATTTTTAAAAACAAACAAAACATTTGTTAAATATTAGTTCTAACTTTCAACGAAGATAACTTTTTACTCGGGTATCGAAACGACCACTATAATATATCAAATCGAACCTCGTATCAAATTACACAATATCATTTTGTCTCGCGTTGTAAAATCATTTTTGTAGCCAAATTATATCGTTTACATCACTTACCGAGAGTTTAAATTTAATGACGCAACATTTTCATTTTATTTATATCCGGTTTAATTCATTAGAGCAATAAAGAAGATATTGGTGCCAACCTAGGGTTATTTATATATATTTTCAATCAGTCTGTATTCATAAAAAAAATAAGAGAAGAGAAAAACAAATGGGATGTTGTTAACATTTTCAAAAGGCACAAAACATTTGTTATATATGAGTTGCAACTTTCAACGAAGATAACTATTTACTCGGGTATCGAAACGACGATTATAATATATCAAATCGAAACTCGTATCAAATTACACAATATAATATCGTCTCGTCTTGTAAAATCATTTTTGTACCCAAGTTACATCGTTTACATCACTTATCGAGAGTTTAAAGTTTTTGACGCAACATTTTCATTTTATTTATTTCCATGTTAATTCAATAGAGCAATATAGAAGATATTGGTGCCAACCTAGGGTTATTTATATATATTTTCAATCAGTCTGTATTCATAAAAAAAATAAGAGAAGAGAAAAAGAAATGGGATGTTGTTAACATTTTCAAAAGGCACAAAACATTTGTTATATATGAGTTGCAACTTTCAACGAAGATAACTATTTACTCGGGTATCGAAACGACGACTATAATATATTAAATCGAAGCTCGTATCAAATTACACAATATAATATCATCTCGTCTTGTACAATCATTTTTGTACCCAAGTTACATCGTTTACATCACTTATCGAGAGTTTAAAGTTTTTGACGCAACATTTTCATTTTATTTATTTCCATGTTAATTCAATAGAGCAATAAAGAAGATATTGGTGCCAACCTAGGGTTATTTATATATATTTTCAATCAGTCTGTATTCATAAAAAAAATAAGAGAAGAGAAAAAGAAATGAGATGTTGTTAACATTTTCAAAAGGCACAAAACATTTGTTATATATGAGTTGCAACTTTCAACGAAGATAACTATTTACTCGGGTATCGAAACGACGACTATAATATATCAAATCGAAGCTCGTATCAAATTACACAATATAATATCGTCTCGTCTTGTAAAATCATTTTTGTACCCAAGTTACATCGTTTACATCACTTACCGAGAGTTTAAATTTAATGACGCAACATTTTCATTTTATTTATTTCCGGTTTAATTCAATAGAGCAATAAAGAAGATATTGGTGCCAACCACGGGTCATTTATATATATTTTTAATCAGTCTGTATTCATAAAAAAAATAAGAGAAGAGAAAAACAAATGGGATGTTGTTAACATTTTCAAAAAGAACAAAACATTTGTTAAATATGAGTTCCATCTTTCGACGAAGATAACTTTTTACTCGGGTATCGAAACGACCACTATAATATATCAAATCGAAGCTCGTATCAAATTACACAATATCATTTCGTCTCACCTTGTAAAATCATTTTTCTACCAAAATTACATCGTTTACATCACTTACCGAGAGTTTAAATTTAATGACGCAACATTTTCATTTTATTTATTTCCGGTTTAATTCAATAGAGCAATAAAGAATATATTGGTGCCAACCTAGGGTTATTTATATATATTTTTAATCAGTCTGTATTCATAAAAAAAATAAGAGAAAAGAAAAAGAAATGGAATGTTGTTAACATTTTCAAAAAGAACAAAACATTTGTTATATCAAAGTTGCAACTTTCAACGAAGATAACTTTTTACTCGGGTATCGAAACGACGACTATAATATATCAAATCGAAGCTCGTATCAAATTACACAATATAATATCGTCTCGTCTTGTAAAATCATTTTTGTACCCAAGTTACATCGTTTATATCACTTATCGAGAGTTTAAAGTTTTTGACGCAACATTTTCATTTTATTTATTTCCATGTTAATTCAATAGAGCAATAAAGAAGATATTGGTGCCAACCAAGGGTCATTTATATATATTTTTAATCAGTCTGTATTCATAAAAAAAATAAGAGAAGAGAAAAACAAATGGGATGTTGTTAACATTTTTAAAAACAAACAAAACATTTGTTAAATATTAGTTCTAACTTTCAACGAAGATAACTTTTTACTCGGGTATCGAAACGACCACTATAATATATCAAATCGAACCTCGTATCAAATTACACAATATCATTTTGTCTCGCGTTGTAAAATCATTTTTGTAGCCAAATTATATCGTTTACATCACTTACCGAGAGTTTAAATTTAATGACGCAACATTTTCATTTTATTTATTTCCGGTTTAATTCAATAGAGCAATAAAGAAGATATTGGTGCCAACCTAGGGTTATTTATATATATTTTCAATCAGTCTGTATTCATAAAAAAAATAAGAGAAGAGAAAAAGAAATGGGATGTTGTTAACATTTTCAAAAGGCACAAAACATTTGTTATATATGAGTTGCAACTTTCAACGAAGATAACTATTTACTCGGGTATCGAAACGACGACTATAATATATCAAATCGAAGCTCGTATCAAATTACACAATATAATATCGTCTCGTCTTGTAAAATCATTTTTGTACCCAAGTTACATCGTTTACATCACTTATCGAGAGTTTAAAGTTTTTGACGCAACATTTTCATTTTATTTATTTCCATGTTAATTCAATAGAGCAATAAAGAAGATATTGGTGCCAACCTAGGGTTATTTATATATATTTTCAATCAGTCTGTATTCATAAAAAAAATAAGAGAAGAGAAAAAGAAATGGGATGTTGTTAACATTTTCAAAAGGCACAAAACATTTGTTATATATGAGTTGCAACTTTCAACGAAGATAACTATTTACTCGGGTATCGAAACGACGACTATAATATATTAAATCGAAGCTCGTATCAAATTACACAATATAATATCATCTCGTCTTGTACAATCATTTTTGTACCCAAGTTACATCGTTTACATCACTTATCGAGAGTTTAAAGTTTTTGACGCAACATTTTCATTTTATTTATTTCCATGTTAATTCAATAGAGCAATAAAGAAGATATTGGTGCCAACCTAGGGTTATTTATATATATTTTCAATCAGTCTGTATTCATAAAAAAAATAAGAGAAGAGAAAAAGAAATGGGATGTTGTTAACATTTTCAAAAGGCACAAAACATTTGTTATATATGAGTTGCAACTTTCAACGAAGATAACTATTTACTCGGGTATCGAAACGACGACTATAATATATCAAATCGAAGCTCGTATCAAATTACACAATATAATATCGTCTCGTCTTGTAAAATCATTTTTGTACCCAAGTTACATCGTTTACATCACTTACCGAGAGTTTAAATTTAATGACGCAACATTTTCATTTTATTTATTTCCATGTTAATTCAATAGAGCAATAAAGAAGATATTGGTGCCAACCAAGGGTCATTTATATATATTTTTAATCAGTCTGTATTCATAAAAAAAATAAGAGAAGAGAAAAACAAATGGGATGTTGTTAACATTTTTAAAAACAAACAAAACATTTGTTAAATATTAGTTCTAACTTTCAACGAAGATAACTTTTTACTCGGGTATCGAAACGACCACTATAATATATCAAATCGAACCTCGTATCAAATTACACAATATCATTTTGTCTCGCGTTGTAAAATCATTTTTGTAGCCAAATTATATCGTTTACATCACTTACCGAGAGTTTAAATTTAATGACGCAACATTTTCATTTTATTTATTTCCGGTTTAATTCAATAGAGCAATAAAGAAGATATTGGTGCCAACCTAGGGTTATTTATATATATTTTCAATCAGTCTGTATTCATAAAAAAAATAAGAGAAGAGAAAAAGAAATGGGATGTTGTTAACATTTTCAAAAGGCACAAAACATTTGTTATATATGAGTTGCAACTTTCAACGAAGATAACTATTTACTCGGGTATCGAAACGACGACTATAATATATCAAATCGAAGCTCGTATCAAATTACACAATATAATATCGTCTCGTCTTGTAAAATCATTTTTGTACCCAAGTTACATCGTTTACATCACTTATCGAGAGTTTAAAGTTTTTGACGCAACATTTTCATTTTATTTATTTCCATGTTAATTCAATAGAGCAATAAAGAAGATATTGGTGCCAACCTAGGGTTATTTATATATATTTTCAATCAGTCTGTATTCATAAAAAAAATAAGAGAAGAGAAAAAGAAATGGGATGTTGTTAACATTTTCAAAAGGCACAAAACATTTGTTATATATGAGTTGCAACTTTCAACGAAGATAACTATTTACTCGGGTATCGAAACGACGACTATAATATATTAAATCGAAGCTCGTATCAAATTACACAATATAATATCATCTCGTCTTGTACAATCATTTTTGTACCCAAGTTACATCGTTTACATCACTTATCGAGAGTTTAAAGTTTTTGACGCAACATTTTCATTTTATTTATTTCCATGTTAATTCAATAGAGCAATAAAGAAGATATTGGTGCCAACCTAGGGTTATTTATATATATTTTCAATCAGTCTGTATTCATAAAAAAAATAAGAGAAGAGAAAAAGAAATGGGATGTTGTTAACATTTTCAAAAGGCACAAAACATTTGTTATATATGAGTTGCAACTTTCAACGAAGATAACTATTTACTCGGGTATCGAAACGACGACTATAATATATCAAATCGAAGCTCGTATCAAATTACACAATATAATATCGTCTCGTCTTGTAAAATCATTTTTGTACCCAAGTTACATCGTTTACATCACTTACCGAGAGTTTAAATTTAATGACGCAACATTTTCATTTTATTTATTTCCGGTTTAATTCAATAGAGCAATAAAGAAGATATTGGTGCCAACCAAGGGTCATTTATATATATTTTCAATCAGTCTGTATTCATAAAAAAAATAAGAGAAGAGAAAAACAAATGGGATGTTGTTAACATTTTCAAAAGGCACAAAACATTTGTTATATATGAGTTGCAACTTTCAACGAAGATAACTATTTACTCGGGTATTGAAACGACGACTATAATATATCAAATCGAAGCTCGTATCAAATTACACAATATAATATCGTCTCGTCTTGTAAAATCATTTTTGTACCCAAGTTACATCGTTTACATCACTTATCGAGAGTTTAAAGTTTTTGACGCAACATTTTCATTTTATTTATTTCCATGTTAATTCAATAGAGCAATAAAGAAGATATTGGTGCCAACCTAGGGTTATTTATATATATTTTCAATCAGTCTGTATTCATAAAAAAAATAAGAGAAGAGAAAAAGAAATGGGATGTTGTTAACATTTTCAAAAGGCACAAAACATTTGTTATATATGAGTTGCAACTTTCAACGAAGATAACTATTTACTCGGGTATCGAAACGACGACTATAATATATTAAATCGAAGCTCGTATCAAATTACACAATATAATATCATCTCGTCTTGTACAATCATTTTTGTACCCAAGTTACATCGTTTACATCACTTATCGAGAGTTTAAAGTTTTTGACGCAACATTTTCATTTTATTTATTTCCATGTTAATTCAATAGAGCAATAAAGAAGATATTGGTGCCAACCTAGGGTTATTTATATATATTTTCAATCAGTCTGTATTCATAAAAAAAATAAGAGAAGAGAAAAAGAAATGGGATGTTGTTAACATTTTCAAAAGGCACAAAACATTTGTTATATATGAGTTGCAACTTTCAACGAAGATAACTATTTACTCGGGTATCGAAACGACGACTATAATATATCAAATCGAAGCTCGTATCAAATTACACAATATAATATCGTCTCGTCTTGTAAAATCATTTTTGTACCCAAGTTACATCGTTTACATCACTTACCGAGAGTTTAAATTTAATGACGCAACATTTTCATTTTATTTATTTCCGGTTTAATTCAATAGAGCAATAAAGAAGATATTGGTGCCAACCAAGGGTCATTTATATATATTTTCAATCAGTCTGTATTCATAAAAAAAATAAGAGAAGAGAAAAACAAATGGGATGTTGTTAACATTTTCAAAAGGCACAAAACATTTGTTATATATGAGTTGCAACTTTCAACGAAGATAACTATTTACTCGGGTATTGAAACGACGACTATAATATATCAAATCGAAGCTCGTATCAAATTACACAATATAATATCGTCTCGTCTT